>CM054063.1:90005356-90605356 GCA_028641055.1 Alopecurus myosuroides | reverse complement strand
TGGAGAAGTCCATGAGGGCGAGGATGCGTGATAGGGTCACCAAATCTCTGCAAAATAGACAACAAAGATGGAGAGAAAGTTGGTAAGCCGTTAGTGTCAATAAGCACACATGGGGTTTTGCTCTCAACTCTCATCTCACTTTTGGTGGCTATCAAGGCGAGGCCTCTAAGAACACTCATGCTTTTTCCACTCATTATGGGCTTGTGGCTCTCACTCACGTGATGGTGGATCTCTCTCTCACCACTCATCTCACTAGAAGCTTGAGAGGGGACACTAGAAGGCTCCAAAGTCTTGGCACAAGAGGTGTGCGGGTTTGTCGAAGTCGTTGCATTGCTTGGAGTCGGTAGTGTCATAGCATGTGGCGAGGAGGACTCGATCATCTCATCTCTTGGGTTGATCTCCAAGTGTGGAAAGGGTGGCTTTCTTGGAGGAGGAGGTAGGGTCATGGCTTGTGTCGAAGGAAGCTCCATCATCTCCGTGATGTGGTAGTGTAAGCCATGCCTTGTAGCATCCTCAAATGGTCGATGGTGATGATGATGAAGATTTCCTTGGATAGAATGGTAGCTTGAGCGTGGCCTTGTGGAGGTTGGCATGAGATGCTTTGAAGTCAAGCGGAGAGTGTCACCCAATTCGTCATTACCTCCATCAATAATAGATGGGCCATTGACGCCGACTCTAGAGAGGTTGCATCGTTGGTCCTTATCTTGAGGATAGGCTTGAAGAACTCGTGTCAACACTCGCGATGAGTTCGCCGCCTCATTGCAATAGACGCTTTCGTCACCATTGGTCGGCATGTCCAAGGAATTGAGAGCTAGTTGGTGCAAGGCATAGTATTGGCCTTCACTCATGTAGGCATGGTCACCATTTTGGTTGGCAACCAAGATCATCTCATTGGTAGCATTGGAAGCTCTCTTGTCGATGGTCGGAGTTGTCACTTGTGTCATTGGAGACGAAGAAGAAGAATGCCTTAGAGATTATGGCAAGGGATGAGCCTCATTGACAATGTCACATGCATCAACGTCGTCATCATAGAGTGGTAGAGTGGTCTCCTCATGCATATGGTGATGTTGATCTTGTGTCATGGGAGGAATAGCTTCACACTCTTGATGTTTGTGTTGCGCTTGTGGCGATGATGGAAGCTCATGCTCTTGATCATGAAGGTCATTGTTCATCCTCAAAGAATGTCGCTCATGGAAGTTGGGGTTGGGTGTTGGTGGTGAAGTGAATCTCGCCTCATGTGATGAAGAAGGAGGAGGATCATGACATATATGGCGATGTAGACCTTGCTCATGTGCTTGATCATGTCGTCCTTTGTCCTCATCCAATATGGGAGAAGAAGAATCATGGATAGCATCTCCATTTGACGCACCATCTTGGTCGCCGCCTTGGCAATCCCACATTATGTGACCATGACCCTTGCAAATGGGGCATAAGAGGTCTTCATCTTGAAGGAGAGGGGAAAGTAGGCTCATAGCATCCGTGCCTAGTGGTGGTCGAAGTGGGCGCTCATAGGGGTCCTCATCAAAGATGGGAAGTGAAGTAGCAAATTGAGAAATCCCACTTGATTGTTGTCGATGGTGGCGCTCAATGGGGTCTTCCTCGAAGATGGGGAAAGACAAGCCATAGGGAGCATTCGCACTCGCTTGATGTTGAGAAGTTCTCTCATTTGGGTCTTCATCAAAGATAGCCGGTGGAAACTCGTGTGGGTCATCCTCGCTGGTTTGGCAATGGCGATCATGATGGAGAGGATGGCGCCGGTGGTCATTGTGGTGGAGTCGAGGGAGGCATTCACTAGAAGCCATGTCGAAGGCACCTTCTTGAGAATGGACTTGGTCTTGGTGGTCATTGTGGTGGTGACACACATTTTGCCTTGGAAGCCTTGAATGTGGGCAAGCACCATCCACGAAGCCATGTAGACCATAGTCATGAGTCGAGCTTGGAGAAGGTGGGTGATGAAGAATATCCGGTCGTAGAGGGTGATCTTGAAGAGGGTCACCACGGCCTTGTCGGTGTCGAGGTCGAGGTAGTGGTGATGGCGAGCGATGCTCAAACCAATGTCGTCGCGGAACTTGTGGTGGAAGATGCGGTGAGGCGGGTGTACCACTCGCTTCCGTATGTCGATGATGATCATGGCGACGATCTTGGTGATGAGCTTGGTGATGATAGCGTTGTTGATGACGAAGCTTGCGGCGCTCCCACACTTCATGTGTGGGATGACTCCGCAAGTCATTCAGATGCCTTGGCTTCTTGGCCTTCTCGCTACATGGGGCCTCGATGATGTCCTTCTTGTGGCGCCGTCTTGATGTTGAAGGAGACCATCTTGACATTGCCAACTTGTCGGATTTCTTGTCGTTGCGCCATCTTGAGGTTGAAGGTCGTTGTCGTGTCTTGGCCTTGGCAATCTCCTTGGAGTTCCTTGGTGGCGAGCATGAACCATCGAAGTTTCTTGACAATCGAAGCTTGGCGAGGAAGTTCTTGTAAGTGAGCTCATCCATGTCGGAGTCGAAGTAGCTTGGGGAGTCGTTGTTGGTGTCGTACTCCGTCATGGTTGTGGATGCGTTGTCGGTGTAGCATGGCTCCATCTCATCATCCAAGCTTGCGATGTCGTAGTTGTAGTAGTGGTTCATGTCGGTGGAGCTCATGGAGTCGAAGTTGGCGTGGTGGTTGTGGTACTCCTCCATGTCGATGATGCTTGGGGAGGAGTAGTCGGTGTAGAGCTCGACGTCGTGGTCGTAGTAGTGGTGGTGATCCACCATGTCATGCTCGTAGTAGTGGTCATCCACGATGTCGTGCTCGTAGTAGTGGTCGTCCACCACGTTGTGCTCATAGGAGTGGAGGTCCATGTCTAGCTCGTTGTAGTCGTAGTGGTCCATCATGGACTCATCATGATCATCATGGCCTCCAAATTCTTCGCTCTCGCTATACATGGTTAGTGACAAGCGCAAGTGTATATAGAGAGTGTGAGGACCTAAGGGCTCAAACCTCACCTTTTAGCAAATGTTGGAAACTAGTGGACCAAGCCAAGAGAAACCGATAGCAAAAAGAATGAAGTGAATTGAGTTCGAAAGATCCCAAAAACACGCTCCAAAACACACACGGCTTATGGGTGGATGGCAATGGGTTAGAAATGTGGCGAGAAAACGACAAATCCAACGAAAAGTTTGTTGTAAAACGTGGAGAAGAATCAAAGAAAAGTTAGCACGAAAACCAAACCTAGTGGAGGAAAATGATATGGTGGAAACGAAAAACAGACACACACACAAATGATAAATGGGGTTAGTGCGGCCAATGGACGAGCGGAGACGAAATGTACCTATCGAAGACTAAGCTCAATGCCACACCAACGCAAGGAGGACGCTAGCTCGAACCGCAATTAACAAGAGGCAACAAGATTCACAATGTGGCAACCGGTCACTCTCTTCTCTCTCGCAACTCGAAGCTAGGCGTTCCTACAAATGATAGCAATTGGCATCGATCTTTGCTTCTTTTGGCTCTTTTTGCTTCTTTTGCTCTTTCTCCTCTCTTTTTTTTCGCTTTTTGATGATGATGATGATGCGGAGATGATTCCCAAATGCCAATGCCTACTCGTAGCTAGTCTCTCACAAGCGCAAAACTCGCGTTCTCGGTGCCACAATGCGATGCCAAGAGGTGTAAAAGAACTAGTCCAAGTAGGTAAGGTACACAAAGGATGGGGTTAGTTCAAGCGGAAGCAAGTTATACCTATGCGGTGGATGATCTCGGACTTGCGGCCGGTGGATGTCGATGTCGTGTGGATCCGATGATGTAGATGCGTAGGCGATGTCGATGGCGATGCATAGGAACTTGCCTCACTCAAATCGGAGCAACGACGACAAAGAAAAACAAGATACAAAATCTGTCCAAGAATCGAATAGCAGGATTTTTCTGAAATTTTTGCTCAAATTCGAAATTTCTCCCAAATCAAGAATTTTTTTGGACAAATTCAAGAAATGTGGCTGAATAGAAAGGTGGGGAATGGTTTTTGGCAACAAATCTATGAAACAAAACCACGAAAAACTCAACGAATCAAGAGATCGGTCGAAATCCCTTTCGGCTATTTTTGGTCAAATTTTCGAATTTATGGTGGATAGAAGAAAACTTGGTGGTAGGGGAGGGGGTGGGGTGTCAGATTCGTGTCAATCTAGCTCTGGATACCAGATGATGAGGTGTTGACCTCTAAGTTGGCCCGATCTTCACGAATCGACAAGAACGAACGAAGAACGCACGAAGAACGCGATGAACACGATGAACACGAGAGGGGGAATCGAGGGGAAATCAAGGGCAAACGCGTGGAAACACCAAAAGGGGGGAGATAACTCGTGAAGCCTACGAGGGATCGCAAACCCAAGTCAACAACACGCTAATTGAAACCGATTCCTCTCACCGGTCGGTCCACCGATCCAACAGAAGCCGCAAGGGGAAGGTTGGCAAGCGATACTAGAATCACAAGGTGAAAGAGTAGCTCCTTGGAGAGATCTTGATACGGTCCTAGATACACATCGTAGGAGTAGCCTCGTAAGAGGAGTCACCTCACAAGAGGGATACAAGGGCAAAGCCCGAAGTTCTCAAATCATCCCTAAACTCTAGATCTAGCCACCGGGGTCCCTTATATAGCTCGGGGTCGAAACGGTGCAAAAACGGACCAATTCCGTGCATTTTGGGGCCACGCCGGCCTGGGAGCCGGCCTGGCCGGCCTAGAGGGGTGGCCGGGGTGGGAAGGAGGCAGGCCGGCCTGCAGGCCGGCCCCTTCTGTTGGGTGCCCGGCCTGGGGCCGGGGTGGGGGAAGGCAGGCCGGCCTGGAGGCCGGGGCGCTCGGGTAGGGGGCCGGCCTGGGAGGCCAGCCCGAGGCCGGGGTGGGCGAGGGGGAGGCCGTCCTGCTCTGTGTGGGGGCCGGCCTGAGGTGGTGGGAGGCCGGCCTGGCCGGGGGTGAGGCCGGGAGGCCCCGTTTCCCTCCGTTCTTCCTCCTCGGAACTCCGATCTTGATGCCGTCTTCACCCGCTTCTTTCCTAGCTCCGTGTGCACCTTCTTGGATGTGTTCTTGAGCATCTTGGGCACCATCTTGGGTCTCCATGTGGTGATCCCACCTATGCATGTAGAGGGGTATTTCATGAGGTAGAGCACCGTTCACCAAGTCACCGGAAACGTACAGAGATAGGAGTGAGTTCACCTTGTTGCGTATCGATGTTGTGCTTGGTTGAATACGGTGGGCTACATCACCAAGGTTGCGGCTCCACCCTCGGAGAGCTTCACGTAGTTTCCGGCTCATGAAATTCCACCAATCGATGATGTCGCGCCCCTGACTTCCTTAGCCAACCTATCCCAGGTAGCTAATAGGAGGGGCCGAAAATCTGGTATCGCAAACCAACCCGTCTCAAAAAAGAACCTGTTGCTCCGGACCGGGGTACCCTCGCCCGAGTCCAGGGGAAGAGGCGTGTGGTCCGAGCCAACACAGGGTTCTGCTAACAGGGAAAGCAAAGGGAAGATCAGGTCGAGCGCCGGAGAGATAAAAACCCTATCTAACACACAACGCACCGGGTTCAGTCTTTTATTCGTCCAAGTGTATCTCGCACCCGAACGAGGGACATCGCGCAGGCCCCAGTTGGCGATGTGGGAGTTGAAGAGTGCAACCCTAGGCCAGTCGATGTTATCGTTGTTCTTATCCGAGCTGTCTCGAATAAGGTTGAAGTCTCCTCCCAGAATCACTGGGACGGAGCAAGCCGCAAGTTTGGCGGAGATCTCAACGAGGAAGCTAGCCGAGAGGGCGTGGTCAGTCGGACCGTAAACGTTGATGATTTCGAGTTTTTCTTTGGAGGGTTTGTGGAGCACGAGCAGGCTCTGAAAAAAACGACCACTGTCCATAGAGCCGACTTCGAACATATTGTCGCTAACGCCTATGAGCATCCCCCCGGACAGCCCGTTGGCGGGGGACCAGTTCCAGAAGAATTGCTGGCCCCCAACTATATTGCGCAGCTCCGAATCCGTAAAAGATTGCCGAATCGTCTCCTGGAGGCAAACTACTTCTATCTTGTGCATCCGGATCAGGTCCTTAATAAGGGTTCGGCGGCCCGGCGCACCAAACCCTCTGATATTCAGAATGAGAGCACGCATTAGGACACCTGCGCGGGGGCCCGTGCTTGGCGGGTGATGGGTTTAGTAGAATTACTTCTAGTGGCTTTGGCTTGGCGAGAATAGGGAGTCCTAGGAGGAAGCACCTGTCCCTTCCTGGATCGACCGCGGCGGGCTGGGCCCAAGGGGGCCACACTAATCGGGACAGAGACCAGGATGGCACTGTCGGCGGCAGCGGAGGGGGGACGCCTCGCGTCCACCCCTGGGGGCGCGGGGGCTGGGACAGACGACGGAGCCTGGGCGTCCGCTGACAAGCCGGCCTGCAAGTCCTTGGCGCGCGCCAGATCGGCTTGAGCGAGCTCAGAGGCGCGGAACAGCGAAATTACTTCTAAGGGGGTCTGGGACGCCGAGCCTAGCTCAACACCACAGTCGTGGGCAACAGCCAGAAGATGATTGTCGTCAACAGAATGTAGCGCGGTGAAGTCCTTAGTTGAGAGCGCACCTGTGGAGTCGCGGGCGGCGGCGCGTAGGGTCGCGCGGTCGAGAACGGGGGCTTCAGTCGGGCCAGCACCTCGGGCACTTTTGCGGGCGGAGAGGACAGGGACGGCCTTGCTCCGAAGGCCCCTCGCCACTGGAGCAGACAGTGCCTTGATCACGCCGATGTCCGCCGAGGAGTCTCCGCTGAAATCGGGCTGCGGGAAGGCCGCCAGGTAGGCCGCCAGCCTAGCTGCGGGGCGGTCGACGTTGGCCTTGCTGCGGCGCTCCCGGCTCTGGAGTGACTCGGCGGTGCTCGACGGGGTGACATCAGTGTCGGGGGCGGGGAAGCTGCGCGGCGAGGAGTCTAGGGTGGTGGAGGCAGGAGCGTGCTCGCTCAGCGAGATGGAGGACAGAGGGGCCGCTGCAGGCTGCGGCGCGGGAGTCGCCTTCTTTCTGCCCGAGCCTGAGATAAATGATCCATACTCGTTGATGCCAAGAGACGTCGGCACCCCCAAGGCCAGCACAGATGTGCTAGTGGCCACGGCACAGGACACGCCCGTTGGTTTTGAACCTTTAGGCGCAGCAGGCTTTGGGTCCTTGGCGCTGGACTTATCGTGTCGGCCACGCTTCCCGTCCCACTCTTCGTCCTCGTCCGAGGATTTCTCGATAGCGTCGTCATGATTGTCGTCGTTGCGAGGAGCTGGGGGTGGAGGCGGGGCGGAGGACCCCCCCTCGGGGCCCTTCTCCACCTCAACCCGTACCTTGTAGCCTTGCCCGTTGACACACAGGAGGAAGGAGTCCGGGATGCGCTTCCCTGCGCGGCATCCGAACTGCATGCGGATGGGCTCTTTAGGGTCGTCAAAGGTGGCCTCGTCCACCAACATTGGGCGTCCGACGGGCCGAGCACCTACCCTAAGGCGCCCGGTGTTGCGGAAGGGGGGAGGGACCCCATGCAGCTTGACCCACACCTCCTTCTGGACTTCTGAAGCTTGCTCGTCCATGGCACCTTCAAGGACGATGGCCTTGGCTTTGGAGAAGGGGAGACGGAGTCCACCGCCGCGGATGGCCATGCGAAGATTCCCCGCAGACGGGAACACAAGGGCAAAATCCGCATCACTGAGTTGTCGGACTTGCCAATCCCAGGTCTCGTCCACCAACTCCTAGAATTCACTCTCTACTTGTGCTGCGGAAAGCTTGACGCCTTCGAGGAAGACCGTGGCAGAGTTCGGGGGCGCAAGGACAGCTTCGTCTTCGGCCACCTCCAGGCACATGAAGCCAATACCGTCTAGCCCAAATCCAGCCCAGTATGGATCAAAGCGTTCATCTGCGGCGTTGCACATTGATGAGGGATGGCCGGCGGAGTTGCATTTGACACAATATGGCTCGCTTTGGCAGTACGCCTGGCGGTGGCCCACTTTGCCACAGTTGTAGCAGGTGAGTTTCGAGGGCTCTGCGGCATGCGAAGGGTCGCCGGCTTCCGCAGAGGAGCCCGCCCCCGCGGCGAGCCCCTCCGGGGTTTTCTTCGCGCCCCCTTGGCGTTCTTAAGATCTGCCCTGTTCGCGGCCACGGCCCCGCAGGCGCGGTCCCTGGGAGCCAAGGGGCGGGCCATCGCGGCGACTGCCGTTGTCTTGAGACCGACGCGGGGAAGGAGGGCGGCCGCCGTAGCGCCGCCGCTGCTCAGCACGCTCGCGGTCGAGCCGTTCGTTGAGCTCACGCCGGTTACCGCCGCCGGCATAGTCCCCAAAGGATTGCTTGTCCCCGCGGCGCTCGTCGGAGCCGCGCTCCATCCGGGCCAGACGAGGAGGGAGGTTGGGGGCTCGTGGAGGGAGGAGGGATTTGGCACAGAACGAATAGCGGCGCACGTCTTCTGGAGGGGCGGGGAAGCCAGCGGCTAGGGTTAGGTTATGCCGGGGTAGCCACCACCAGGCAGATAAAGGGGCGGGGACGGTGGAGATTGCATCTCCCGAATGGACGGTCGCGAGAGAGGCGCTGGATGAGTTGGGCCCCGGCCCAACACCAACTGTCTGCGTGATCCCAGTCGTGGGCCCCGTGCCAGGACCAGGGGGCAGGCCCGACGCGGAAGGCCCATCACGTCCCGCCAGCGCCAGCGCCCGCCTCTCGCCCACAGGAAACCCTAGCGCCACGCTCGGGGTCGTCGCCAGCGAGATCTCCGGCGACAGCATGCCCACCGCCGCCGGGAGGGGGATCTGCACTGCGCCAACCAGGATCTCCCCCGCTCTCGGCCCCCTTGCCATCGGAGAGGGGAGGGGAGGGAACTCCTCGAACGAGCGAGTGCACGGCGGAGGAGGGCCCGTCTCCGTCGAGGTGACCTGCGCTGCCGGGAGCTCGCGGTCGTCCACCACGTTGCCCTCCGACGCGGGGGAGGAGGTCGCCGGGCACCACCCATGGTGCCGCGGGAAGAAGTCACCGAGACATCGCTGCAGGGGCAGGGAGGCTCGCGGGGAGGAGGCGTCCGAGTCTTCGCGCGTGGAGGCGTCGTCGCGCAGCGGAGAGGAGGAGGGGGGCGGCGGGGAGGGCGCCTGCTGCGCCGGCCGCGAGGAGGAGGCCGAACGGCGGAGAGGGCGCCGGCGGCGGGGGAGGGGCGCGGACGGCAGGGGCCAGTCGCCCCGCACGTCGCGGGAGCCCAAGCACATACCTGTTCTGCCCAATCAGAGCTACACATCTGGTCAGCAGGATCAATGAAACACCAAACCGCACTGACTGGCTGGGTCGCCAGGTAAGGAGGGGAGCACTAGTCGAGCTAGTTTTTCGCTTTTTCTTTTTGTCTCTCTTTCTCTCCCTTTGCTATTGGCTGCGTAACTATATGGTACAGCTCACGTCTACCTTCTTTCAATAAAGAAAAATGATAATGAAATTTGGGGTGGTAACTGGTGAGGTCTTTCACAAAAAAACAGAAAATGTGAATGAAAAACATTAGAGGATTTAAGATAGGATAACAAAAGGATGGTCAGCCACATAAAAATAAAATCTGATAAAGAGTAACTGTGATGTAGCGGTTGGCACGTAGCAGCGGAGGATAGCAAAGATTAAGAGAAGACATATAAATAGGTAGGTTGAATTGTCGATATCTCAGAGTTGACATTGGAAAACCACGTTGCGTTGCAAAGAGGTTGGTTGCTGCCGTTGGAAGGGTACACATATTTTCCTCTCGAGATAACATGTCAAATTGTTTGTGTAGGAATGAAACAATTGGGATGCTTTTTTTTTGTACAAAGCGCTGCATTGATTCAGATCAGTAGACAGGTACAGGATACATACAGGCCCTTACATCACTTGCCCTACAAGACCTGTAATTCGAAAAAAGGGCCTGCAAATTTACACAACACACCCTGGAACTAAAAGATGAAAAGCAATCGAGTCCCCATGCATCTCTGTTAGCAAACGCCAGCGACCTCCAGGCGCACGGAGCGCCGAGGTCGGAGCACAGTAGGCCACCCGGTCTCTCCCTTCCGGCGTGAGATCTCAACCGCCGGCAGCCAGAGCTCCTCCGCGACGCACCACTTGGAGGAGACAAGCCGCCGAGCTCCGACGGCAGATCAGCAAGGCCTCCGTCATGGAGGTAGATTTCCGGGCACCTTCTTGGCCTTGAGTGGCGAGGATGAGCAGCATCCTGGCGTAATAAGCTCGAAATTGCAGCAGGATCCACCCCAACCATCGCGGAAGGGAGCTGCACGCCGTTGACCTCTCCTCGCCGCCACGGCCGGCCAGAGGAAAACGGATGCACCTCCTTCTCCGATTGAAAGAGCAAAAGATAAGGCAGGCGAGATTATTTGAACGATCTTCTCCGTCTTCTCCTCTGCAAGAAATCCTCCATGGATTCCACGCACAAGAGAGAAGGAGATGGGCGCCCGTGTCGCTGCGAGTCACGGAGTCCCAATCGAGCGCCATGACGGCGAAAGCAAGCACTGCGGCTAACCTACGACTACCAGGAGTATGTACAAGCCAGGCTACGCCATCACAACGACCCCAAGCAGCAGCGCCGCCGGAGGGAAGTGAGAAGCGCGCCGGCGACCAAGCAGGAAACCCTAGGGCGAATCTCAAAGCGGCGCGAGGGCGAGTGACCCAGGTACACTTCAATTGGGATGCGTTTTATCTTAACACGGTTCACTCTTGACGAATTTAGCAAAGCAACGGAGCGTGGCCAAATTGCACCTGAAAAGCTGGCACCACCCCCACGATGCTCCATGTTCTCCCGACCCTTGTCCCACTATACTTGTGTCTTATCATCCATATGGAGTATCTACCGTGCCAGAGCATATGACACCTCGGCGATTATGCGACTGCTGTGCGTGCTGTCATACGCTCAATCTCGATCGATGGCCGCACATGGCCATTGTCTTTGACTAGACGCCTCCTCATGAGTTGTGTCCAGTTGTAGTGCACCGCCCTCCCTCACGCGCTCGCACCCGCCGCGCCGCGCCGAGCTCTTGTTTTTTTCCCCTCCCTCTTCGGTTTGGGAGTTGGGACCGCTTTTTATTTAGTCCCACCTCGCCTCTTCAACACCTCTGCTTCCCAACCTCACTTATCTCTCTCTCCGCCCCCAGCTCCCAGCTCCTCTCCTCTCGTCACACCACGACAGCTCACGCCTCGCTGTACGCTCCCCCACGCGCATTCATTCCTTCCTTCCCCCCTCCTCCGCCGCAGCCGCGCCATGGCCGGCGTTAAGAGCCTCGCCGCCCTGCTCCTCCTCCTCGCGCTCGCCGTCGCCGCCTCCGCCTCATCCATCGCCAGCGGGGACCACATGCAGCTCGCCCTCCTCGCCCGCGGCAAGGACTGCGTCGGCACCGTCGGCGAGTGCGCCGGCGAAGCGGGCGGCGGCGACGACGCCGAGGGCGAGCTCGGCTCGGCCTCCGCCGAGGCGCACCGCCGCTTCCTGCAGGGCAACAACGGCTACATCAGCTACGGCGCGCTGCGCCGGGGCACCGTCCCCTGCAACCGCCGCGGCGCCAGCTACTACAACTGCCGCCCCGGCGCGCAGTCCAACCCCTACCGCCGCGGCTGCTCCCGCATCACGCGCTGCCGCGGCTAGACCTGCCGCCAGCCACGGATCCGCCACCGGAGCTCGCATCCGGGCCAAGAAAAAATAAGCTTCTTCTTCTTGTGTTGTTCTTCTTCTTCTTCAGGCGGTACGACTACTACTACACCACCACTACTGCTGGATTAGTTAATTGCTTTGGTTGCTGCCGCTCATGTATTGGCCTGCCTCGTCGTTGGGATCTTTGCTGTTGTATGTAAAGTAAACAAAAAAAAAAGTGTTTTGTACCTTATATTATGATGATGATGAGATATCTGTTATTCTTTGAAGATTGTGTATGTTTTGCATGTTCACCCTTCCTCTTCGACTAGTATGCTTTGTTGTTACTTGTTCTACTTCGTTATCGTGAAATGGACATGAATGTGAGCTGGTGTTATTTGGGATCAAGAAATAGTACTCCCTCCGATCCATATCCATATTAATAGGTGCTGAAGTGGATGTATTTAGACATGTTTTATTGCTAGATACATCCACTTAAGCACCTATTAATATGGATCGGAGGGAGTACAAATCTGGTTTCGCTTGTACTAGCATTCAGGTGCACAGGGTCATCGGCCTTCTTCCGGTCTGAAAATGAAATGTGCTACGCGGTGTTCATTAAATTTGTAGATCTTGCCATGGAAGAAGCAACAACATCATAATCTGTCTTGCATTTTTGCTCTTTCTTCGCGTATTGTTCCTGGTATTTTGAGGGGTGCGGAGGTTGGTTGACCTACAGACACCAGTTAGTGGTGCCCATGTTGCTCACTGCCTCGCTTGTTGCTTTCCTTGGGCGGCCGGTTGGTTGGGCCGCTTCAAGCAAATACTACATGCAAACCATAAAGGTTGCGCTATCAGTGGTGATAGTAGTATGCATCTTAAACGGTACTAGAGAAATCGGTCGCTGCATTATCTCTTAACGTCGTCATCTAATCATGGTGTGGAACTGTGTTGGCAAGGGAAGACATATCTAATAATGCACTACCCTAAACCTAAACCTAAACGCTTGGTGTCCTAAAAACTGCTTTGTAGGTCACGGGAGGGCAAAAAAGACCTCCAACCCTCCAACGGGTGCCCTATCGGAAATACTACATTTACAGATGAAAACATACAGAAGAGGGCTTACGGATCATACGTGTTCAAGGGTGATTAGCCCCCACCTGAATTTCGCCCCATGGACCCACCTCCTGAATTTCTTACCTCATTCCGTAACTTTGATCCGTAAAACGAATCCGTAAGTGTAGCATTACTCGTGCCCTATTATCGGGCTGCCCAAAATTTGCTCCTCTCTATCTCATATTTGGGGCACCAAGGTAGCTTCCCTATCCCATATGCCCAAAAGCAAAAAAGATATGGCGCAGGAAGCCAACAGGAACGGTGAAACTAAGGTGCTGTCGCCACCCACGCCTGCCGGTTCTCGCTGCCGTTGTGACTCCATCAGCCGCACCCAGCCCCGCTCATTCCCGCTCATGAAGCCCGCCGCAACCGCCACGTTTGCCGCTGGTTCTCGTAATGCCACCACCGGATTCTATCGATTCCGACCGTCTCTTGCTCGACAGTCACTGGAGATGGTCGCACAACACTGTTGCAGCCCACCGATGCCGATTTGCAGCCGCGACTATCCATGTGACTGTCGGCGAGCTGCTGCTCCTTGTCGAGCGCTCGGGCTCGGGCGGGGTTCGTCGGATTTGGCCGCATCCTCGGCTCCCCATTGTTTTCGACCCTTGCGGCCCTGCCATGCCTTCACCACCTTTCCTCAGCCTTCGGGGATTCTGGCCGGTTCTCGCTGCCGTTGTGACTCTGTCAGCAGCCTATCACCACCTCACCGCTCATTCTGGCCGCTCGTGATGTCCGTCGTAACCGCCACGTATGCCGCTGATTCTCGTGACGCCACAGCTCGATTCCGACCGTCTCTCGCTCCACAGGACCAAAGATGGTCACACAATACCGTTGCAGCCCACCGATGTGGATTCGCAGCCGCGGCTACCCATGTGACCATCGGCGAGCTGCTGCTCCTTGTCGAGCGCTCGGTCTACGCGGGGTTCGCCGGATTTGGCCCCACTGTTTTCGACCCCTGCGGCCTGCCATGCCTCCACCACCTTTCCTCAGCCTCCGTCGACCTTCGCCGGTAAAAATCGAGCTTGGTGCCCAATAACCGCCAAATGCGGCTTCATCTCTCTACCGTCGTATCTCGTGTTTGGTGCCCTATTTTGAGCATCAGTTGGAGCAGCCATGCCCTATCATAGAGCATCTAGTAAAGCAAAAAAAAAAATTGATACCCTAAAACAGGTGTCATGTAACGAAAAAGTTTGATTTGCTTAGATCATTTCGCTGTTCAGATGGTTGGTTGTGTCATTCTGTGTCATTTGGCGAGGTAGGGGAAATGGAGAAATGAGTCATTTTTGTGGTAATGGACTAGTGGCCATGAGCATCCGAGTCCATCAACCATTTCCCTCGGTTTTAGGCGTTGGGAAGTGACTCGCGATTGAGCTGGCTTGATTATTCAAGTGAAAGATTATACTAGTCCTGCTACAAGAATTGGTGCTTCGCAGTTGCAAATGTGGTTCGTTGGGAGGAATAAATGCCGTGTCCTTGGGCGATGAAGCGGAGATTCTTTCGTCCGGCAGCGTGTCCCACGGACTGTTGTTTATTCAGGGAATAAATCGTGGCCTGCCTGCCTGTCTGCCAAAAATTAACGCTGATCAAAGCCTTTAGATTCTTGGAGAAAAAGTTCTTTATCCCACACAGTCGGTACCGTGCTAACTGCTAAGTTATGGGAAAAAAAAAAGACGAATGGAAAGTACTATCTTTTTCCTGATGATGAAGAAAAGAAAAATCTCCGAGGATACTTCAGGTCTAGCTTCCTATTTTCTCTTCCAGCTTTCCTTTTCTTATCAGGACACTGCCGGGCCGGGTTTGGCCCATTGGAACGCATGGGATTCCTGCGGACCGCTGGTCCATCTATAAGGAAATTCACTGGCTTTTGGGCCTGCTATTTATTTTGACACTTTGTTAGCGTCAGGCATTGTTTCATAGCCATGATCTTCCGCGAATTGGCCTTTTCACATTTGGTGCGTCAAGCAAGGTTTTGGAAAATCCTTAGAGAAAGGGAAACACCTGCTATTATCGCGCCAACTGCCACGTTTTTTCTTCTCGTGGGGTTTTTTTTTGTTGCGCGTCAAGTGTCGGTTTTTTTTCATAAAAACCCTATGAGGCGAATGTAACAATTGTCACAATGAGAGAATTTTGATGTGATTACTCCAAACCACGCTGGAATAGGATGAGAAAGATGTACACGCATTCATTTCGAATTTTTATTTTTTAAAACAAATTATTTTTCGAAATTATGAACCATTTTCATATTTGAGACTACATGTTGATAGGTTTTGAAAAAAATTGCACTTCAAAAAGTTGAATAATTGTAGTCTGGCTTTCAACTTATTTGTATTTTTGGGGGATTTTAGTATACTTCTATACTCCGCGCTAGCATGTTTTTGCATTTTAGATTTCACTATATTTGTACTTTGGGTTTAATTTTTTATACTCGGGTTAATTGTACGTTGCATTTTGGAAGTTTTATACTTCGGCTTTCAATATTTTTTTGTACTTCGAACTTTTTGCTTTTTGTACCTTGTACTTCGTGATTTTCTGTACTTCGTGATTTTTGTACTTCGGCTTTCAGTACATTTATACTTGGGATTTTTCTACCTTGTACTTCATGATTTTTGTACTTTGAATTTCGGTATTTTTATACTTCGGAGAGATCGTAGTGTAGGACGGTACAGAAGGTTTGGGGAAGCCTCTCACGTGAATACGTGGGGTTCCGGTTTGTATTTATATTAGGCCAAGAGGCCAATTAGGGTTTGATTACAATTAGGTTACAGTACACGTATGTACAACTAATATACGCTAACACCCCCCCGCAGTCTCAGCGGGAGGCTCTCGGACACAGAGACTGGACCGAAAGTCGAGAAATAGCGAAGACGGCAGCCCCTTTGTCATAACATCGGCAAACTGTAGTGCAGAAGGGACGTGCAGAACTCGAACTTCACCAAGAGATACCTTCTCCCGGACGAAGTGAATGTCGATCTCAATATGCTTGGTGCGGCGATGCTGCACTGGGTTGGTCGACATATAAATGGCGGAGACGTTGTCGCAGTAGACAAGTGTAGCAGAGCGAAGTGGTCGATGGAGTTCCTGGAGAAGTTGACGAAGCCAACAACATTCAGCAACTGCATGAGCAACAGCGCGATACTCAGCTTCCGCGCTGGATCGAGAGACGGTGGTTTGTCTCTTGGAGGACCAAGAGATCAGACTATCGCCATAGTAGACACAATAACCTGATGTAGAACGACGGGAGTCCGGGCAGCCAGCCCAGTCGGCATCGGAGTAGGCCATCAGGTCGGTGGAGGTGGAGGCACGAAGATGGAGTCCAAAATCCAGAGTACCACGAACGTAGCGGAGGACACACTTGACGAGAGCGAGATGAGGCTGTCGTGGAGCATGCATATGAAGGCAGATCTGCTGAACCGCATATGAAAGATCCGGTCGAGTTAGAGTAAGGTATTGGAGAGCACCTGCCAAACTCCTGTACTCCGTAGCATCAGGAACGAGGTCACCAGCAGTATCAGAGAGCTTGGCCTGAGTGTCAACTGGGGTCGGTGAAGGATGACAATCAGCCATGCCAGCACACTGAAGAAGATCAGCGGCATACTGACGCTGTGAGAGAAACAAACCAGTCGAGGATCGGCGCACAGAGATCCCCAAAAAGAAGTGGAGATCCCCGAGATCAGTCATCGCAAACTCACTATGTAGTCTGTCCAACAGACGCTGAAGAAAACCAGTAGAGGATGCAGTGACGATGATGTCGTCAACGTAGAGCAGCAAGTAGGCCGTGTCACTGCCGGACCGGAGAACAAACAACAAGGTATCCGTCTTAGAGGCAGTGAAACCCATGGTAGCAATGTAGGTGGCGAACCGTTGGTACCAGGCACGAGGAGCTTGCTTCAGTCCGTAGAGAGACTTGTGGAGACGGCAGACATGATCTGGAGGAGAGGGATCCACAAAGCCGGGCGGCTGCTGACAATAAACCACCTCATCAAGATTTCCATGAAGGAAAGCATTCTTGACATCGAGCTGACGAATTGGCCAAGAACTAGAGACGACAATGTGAAGTACCAGCCGTATCGTGGCGGGTTTGACGACAGGACTAAAAGTCTCGTCATAGTCAATACCAGGGCCCTGAGAGAATCCACGGACAACCCAACGGGTCTTGTATCGAGCGAGAGACCCATCCGAGTGAAACTTCTGACGAAAAATCCACTTGACGGTCACAATGTTGGCATGAGATGGGCGAGGTACGAGAGACCATGTGCCGTTGTCGAGCAGAGCCTGGTGCTCTTCAGCCATAGCGGCACGCCACCTAGGGTCTTGCATGGCTTGACGAAAGGTGGTTGGAACGGGACCAGCAATGTCGTCGATGACCGAGAGGTTTAGCCGATCAACAGGGCGACAGACACGGCCAGAACGAGACGTCCGAAGGTCCTGGTCCGTGGGCGCAGTCGACGTGGGCGCAGTCGAGGCAGAACGACGCTGATATACACGCGTCGGAGGTGCCAGCTCCATGGGTGTTGTCGATGCAGGGTGGCGCTGACGAGCGCGTGTCGGAGGGGCCGCGTCTGTGGGCGCGGTCGAGGCAGGAACGCGCGGTTCCGTCGCGGCAGGGCCAGTAGCGACGGGCTGCGGAGACGTCGCGGCAGGACGACCTGGCGTGGGAGCGGCAGGGGTCTCCTGCATGCGGGTAGGAGACACAGCCGCACGGACGACCAGGGGATCATCGAAGAGGAAGTCCAGGCGCCTCGAGGATGATGTAGACGGCGTTGACGGCCGTAATGCTGCAAGCTGAAACGGAAAAACAGTCTCATCGAAAACAACGTGACGTGAGATGATTAGTTTGCCGTTTGTCGGGTTGTAGCAGCGGTACCCGCGGTGGTTAGATGGGTAACCAAGAAAGACACAAGCGGCGGAACGAGCGTCGAGCTTGTGTTTTGTCGTGGAGGACATGTTAGGGTAACAGAGGCAACCGAAAACCCTAAGACTGTCGTAGCTAGGAGGACGACCATGGAGGCGTGTGTAAGGAACCTCGGATGCGATTGCTTTGCATGGACGTCTATTGAGAAGGTACGTGGATGTAGCAAGGGCTTCAGCCCTAAATTCCGAAGGAAGATGAGCATGAAACATGATTGTACGCATGGTGTCGTTAATGGTGCGTATAGCACGCTCGGCCTTGCCGTTTTGCTGAGAGGTGTAGGGACACGAGGCGCGTAGCAGCGTGCCGTTTGAGGAGAGAAGAGTATCAACATGAGAGTTGAGGAACTCGGTCCCATTGTCTGTTTGTATAGAGCGAATGGTGGCGTCGAACTGTGTGCGTGCATAAGCAAAAAAATTCTGTAGTGAGCGCGCAGTGTCTGATTTTTGTCTGAGTGGAAAGGTCCAATAGAAGTGCGAGTAGTCATCGACAATAACAAGATAATATCGAAAACCAGAAGTACTCATTATGGGTGATGTCCACAAATCACAATGGATCAAATCGAACACGGCACTAGAAACAGAAGTAGAGGAACTAAACGGCAACCGAACATGTTTGCTGAGTTGACACGCATGGCACACACTAGAACGACGGCTTTTATTGCACTGTATCAAATCTAGACGCTGAAGCGAGGACAGGGCATCGTGGCCGGGATGACCCAGGCGTTGGTGCCACAACTCTTTATTGGAGGACGCAAGAAGGGAAGTGGACTCCGGCCGGTAGGAGGACGTTCCGGGGAAGGTGTAGAGATCTCCGTCACTATTGCAACGAAGAATCACGCGACGGGTCTTCAGGTCCTTCAGAGAGAAACCAAAGGCGTCAAACTCAATGGAACAAACATTATCACGTGTAAACTTGCGAATAGAGAGCAAATTACGAATAATATTTGGAACTAAAAGAACATGGTTGAGTTTAAACGTGTGACCCGAAGGCGTGCGAAAGGATGTGTGACCCGAGGATGAGATCGGAACGGTCTGACCATTGCCGACGGTGACATATTGAGGAGAAGAAAGGGGTGCAGGAACGGGAGGTTACCATCGTCGTTGGTCATGTGGGAGGACGCTCCGGAGTCCATGACCCACCCGCCCTGCTGCATAGCGAGGTTGTTGAGGGCGGCGATAAGGGCAGCGCTGTCCCAGGACGCCGAGGCGGTGGATGATGGTGCAGACTGAAAGAGCGGCGCCGAAGTGGTGTGGTATGCCTGCGGACGCGGGCCGAGAACTCCTGGGGTATTGGGAGCACGCCACTGCCCCGAACCAGGAGAGAAGCACACCCAGGGCCCCGCGGGTGCAGGATTCGCCGCCCGGGGAGCGGGATGACCACCCCCGCTCCGCGGTTCGGTCTTCTTCTTGGCCTTGCCGCTGGTGTAGGGTTCGCCGCGGCAGGCCGTGCCGGTGCACGGAGCAGGGGCCGGCTGGACGACGAGGGCCGTGGACGCAGCGTTAGAGACGGCGTTGGCCTGCTGCATCTCTTCCATGAGGAGCATGCTCCGAGCACGGATGAAGGAAGGCAGTGGATCCGTCATGGATATGACGGTGGCGGCGGACGCAAAGCGCTGACCGAGACCGCGCAGCGTGTTGAGGACGAGGGCGCGGTCGGAGACGGGTGAGTCGTTGTCGGCGAGGGCGTCGGAGAGCTGCTTCTACCGGCGACAGTACTCGGTGATGGAGGTGCCGCCCTGGACCAGCTGACGGAAGTCGTTGTCGAGGTAGATGGCTTTGCTGGCCTTGTTGGCGGAGAAGAGTTCGAGGAGGGCGAGCCAGAGCTGGCGCGCCGTTTGTTCACGCGCGAGCACCATGTCCGCGACGTCCTCGTGGATGGCAGAGTGGAGATGGTTGAGGACGGCGTAGTCGCTGGACGACCATGCCGAGTCGGTAGGGTTGGCGGCGGTGGTGCCGTCAATGTGGCCGATAAGGCCAGCGCGGCCAATGGAAGCCCGCATGTAGATGCTCCACTTGGTGTAGTTGGAGGCGTCGAGGGAGAGAACCACGGGCGCATGGCTGCGCGGAGTACCACCGGCGGGCAGAGCGCCGGCAGTGGAGGAGACCAGGGCGCCGGACGTGGCGTCGAGGTGGGCTGGAGAGGTCATCGGGGCAGCGGAAGGTGGAAGCGGCGGCGGCGTCCTAGGGTTTAGGCGGCGACGGCGGCTAGGGTAGGATCAATCTGATACCATGCAGGACGGTACAGAAGGTTTGGGGAAGCCTCTCACGTGAATACGTGGGGTTCCGGTTTGTATTTATATTAGGCCAAGAGGCCAATTAGGGTTTGATTACAATTAGGTTACAGTACACGTATGTACAACTAATATACGCTAACACGTAGTACCTTTTGTACTTTAGCTTTTGATGTTTTTGTACTTCAAAAAATTGTGTATGGTGTACTTCAGCCTTTTAGAGTTTTGTACTTCCTAATTTTTTGTGTTCCTCGAATTTTGTAATTTTGTTTTTATACTCCTAGTTCAATTGAAAGAAAAAAGGAAAAATCTATAGAAAGGCGCCACAGACGCGCCGGTGTCCGTCATATGGAGAGCAACCCATTGCGCGCTGCAGCGTAATCACTGTAGATTACAGTAAATATACCATATACTGTACTATACGTACAGCTCATGCTATAGTACAGATCGGACATCATGTAGGATTTCCTAATATATTAAACGCACAATGTTTCGCTACGGGTACACAGTCCTTCCTATATATGGCTGTATTAGTTGCTAAAAGAAGTTTTGTCAATAAAATTATGAGTACGACTTTATTCCGAGCGCTAGCATGTACGTGATGCTAAAAAATCATTTTTTCACTTTGACTACAATGTGATATATTTGACAGGCTATTTATGGTCAAACACCAATATGAGTTGTGTCCCAAAAAAATATGGTTGATGAACCAAAGGACTTACCGATGCATTCGAAATATCTGATAACTATGCCCGAACAATGTGGTGCCTAAACCCAAAAACCTGGCGGATGCGTTCGGGAAATCTAATAACTGTATCCGAAGAATATGGTAGCTAAACCAGATAATCTTCCGGGTGCATTCGAAAAATCTGATAACTGTGTCCGAACATGTGTTAGCTGAACAGGAGAACCTGGTGGGTCCTTTCAAAAAAAAAAAAATCTAATAACAGTGTACGAACAATACGGTAGCTTAACCAGAGTATCTAGCGTGTGCATTTGAAAAATAAGATAATTATGTTCGAACAATTGGACCGGAGAATCTGGTGGGTGCATCGAAAATCTGATAATTGTGTCCGAATAATATGATAGCTAAACTGGTGAACCTAGAAGGTGGATTCGAAAAATATGATAAATGTGTCTAAACAATACGATAGTTAAACCGGAGAAACTTGTGGATGCATTCGAAAAATCTGATAATTGTGCCTTAATAATATGGTGGCTGAGCCAAAAAAATTCGGCGGATGCTTTTGTAAAAAAACTGAAAACTGTGGTCTCAACAATACGGTTGCTAACCCAAATTACCTAAACCTTATTTTTGAAACCCGCTAACCATATTCGAAAAAATATGATAACTTGTGAGAGAATCTCTAGGAATCGTCTTTTGAAAAATCTGCTAAAGATGCATAAACCACCTAGTTACTATTTCTAGCATCATTCGAGTTGTCTAAAAAGCAAAATTCAATTTTGGCGACTATTCTTTAAAAAAATTGCAACTAAATACTTAACAGTGTCATGTAAGCATCACATGTATAGGCAGGAGCCTGTAGTGCACCCAGTGATTATTTTATTGCAGTGCCGTTTAATCCTAAATTCTGCATGCATGCCCGGTCGTCCCAGCGCTGCTGCGGGCTGCAGCTGTTTGAGCGTAAGCGGTGACATGCTCACGGTGTAGCTAGCAGGATTAGTGTTCTTTCTTTTTTTTGAACAGGGAATGGCCCCGAAGGACCCATAACTGCATTACTCAGGCGGTATAATTACATAGAGGACCTTAAAAGAAAAGAAAATGACAACTAAACTCTCAGATATTACAACCAGGACCTTACAAAGATTGCCAGAAAAGCAACCCGGTCCTCCACCATTACCACCGCTAGAACCTGACCTCCAGACGCAGGCGGAGACGACATCGCCAGGGACTTCACCACTTGGGACAGTACATCCGTTGTTTCCCACGCCGAGATCACCCATGATCTTCCAGTGAAGGAAGACGAAGCTCGGAGATCCGAAGAATCCGAGCGCGGAGTGGCCTCCTTGGAATCTCCGTAGGAATTCGCAGCACGTGAAGCCGGCAACATATCACCCACTCCACCTTCCCTCGACGGCCGAGCAGGAAGAAACAAAATCATACCTTCATCGTCAATCCCCCCACCGTGAAGGCACCTGAGAGGAAGGATACTCTCCGAATCTTGAAGACAACGGCCGCAAGCGAGCTTATTGGAGAAGGCGCCGCCAGCTCTATCCTGTCTCTCTAACTCCCACCATGGGAGGAGATCCGCAGAGACAGAGTGGAGATCTAGGCCATGGCTCGGGGATGGTCTAGACGACCGACGCAGCGGCAAAAAGCCAAACACCACGAAGGAAAAACACACGCATCACCTACTAGGTCCTACCGGTAACACTCTTTACACGAGGGAACGACATTCCAGCCCTTCTCGACACCTACCAGCAGGCCCTTGCTGGTAGGTGTCGAGAAGGGCTGGGATGCCGTTCCCTCGTGTAAAGAGTGTTAGCGGCGGGAGAGGCCGGAGACGGGAGCTCTCGGTTGACTCTCAAAACGGCGTCTCGGTTGTCTCCTCTCGATTAGTGTTCTTTCCACTCGCGCGTAACAGCTGGCTACAGGCGCCGCACGGGATCACATATGTGCGGCGCTGCACTCCAGTCCAAGAAAAAGAAAATGAAAACAAAAGCTACTAACGCAAGCGGAGGTACGCATAGTACATGACGTTGGTGGCGTACAGCAACAGGAAAAAAATGTCCGCTCGCGTGATTTTGTTTAGAGGGTATGCAATTGCATACCTGACTTTTATAGAAGGAGAGAGTTAACACAATACAAATGCTGACAGCGCAAGTTCACAACTCAGCTGTCAAACACAAAGCGCAACTCACGCGCACACTCACTCTCTCTCTCACACACACACACGCACTAAGCGACTACTCACGAAGGATGACTCCCACTCCGGCTCCTGCAGCAGCCCACATCTTTTGTTCGTCAAAGATTTTATCCACCAGGTCAACTTCATTCCTGAATTGGCGCGCATTTCCGAACACTCTCGCATTGCGCTGCTTCCAGATGTTCCAGCAAACCAGAGTGACCAGTGAGTCGAAGGCCTTACGCTGCTTGTCTCTAAATCTGTCTCTAACAGCCAACCACCAGTTCTCCAAAGTGTCCATGCAGGTGGGGATGGGGATCGGGGATTGCAGTTTGGAGGAGCAAAGCCACCAAACTTGTCTCGTGTAAACACACTGT
The DNA here is from genome assembly GCA_028641055.1 of Alopecurus myosuroides. Lineage (NCBI taxonomy): Eukaryota > Viridiplantae > Streptophyta > Magnoliopsida > Poales > Poaceae > Alopecurus > Alopecurus myosuroides. The sequence continues at coordinate 90,582,255 of CM054063.1, read as the reverse complement.
GCCAGGATATGATCAGCAGTCTCGACCTCCTGCAAACATAGCTGACACGGATCTGGCTAGTCCTGGAGGCCATGCCTCGCCCTCCTATCGGAAGTCCAGATCCTATGCTGAATTGCAAGCCACATGAATATCTTGCATTTCGCCGGGGCCCAAAATTTCCAAATCCCCTTGGCAAGTGGAAACCTAATGAGGCCTTGCATGAGCATCTTATACGTGGAACTGGCCGAGTATAGTCCTGAAGGTGAAGCCAGCCAGCTAAACTCATCCTCCCTCGCCTCCTCCCTATCCATCCTCTCAATGACCCGCCAGAGTTTGAGACATTGAACTGCCATCCGTAAGTCGAGAGGGGGCTTAATGTTAGACAACCATTTGTTCTCCCTCAAAGCCTCATGGACAGTCCTCTTATTTGCTGTTCTAGTGTTGACTGCCTCCCTCAGAGGGGGGGGGGGCGATGTCTTCCACCGAGAGGCCATCGAGCCACCTATCTTTCCAAAAGAGGGTATTCCTCCCATCTCCCACTCGAATTTTGACCAGACTGTTGAAGACTTCAGCTGCCAAAGTGTCTCTCAGGACTGGCAGCCCTTGCCAAGGCCGAGACGCATCCGTCCTTCTCAGCCACTCCCATCTAACTCGGAGGGCTAACCCGTGCATCCCCAGGTTTTTAACTCCTAGCCCTCTGAAGCTTGTTGGTCTGCAGACATTCTCCCATGCCACCAGGCATTGGCCCCCTAGCGCATGCTCCGAGCCCGACCAAAAAAGCCCTCTCATCCATTTGTCAATTTCCTCCAGTAGCCAGCAGGGTGCCTCAACTACTAACAACTGGTGGACCGGCCTTGCCGCCACCACAGCTTTGACAAGGGTGAGTCTGCCAGCTCTGGCAATCATCCCACTCTGCCAAGATGGCACACATCTCAGGACCTGGTCGAGCAAAGGTTGCCATTCTCCTTTTGACAGCGGGCGCAAGGCTAGCTGAAGCCCCAAGTATTTTATTGGGAACCTTGCAATATTGCAATTCAGAGACTGAGCAACTAGCATCTCATCGGCCTCCTCTCCACGAATGAGCGTTGCAGAAGTTTTGGCATAGTTGACTTGCAAGCCCGAAGCTTCTCCGAAGATGTGCAGCAATTGCCTTGCGGCGTCCAAGTCCCTTTCCAGGGGTTTTATGAATATTACCACATCATCAGCATAGACGGACAGACGCTGCTTTGCCGTGCATCCTGAAAGGGGGGCGAACAGGTTCTCTTCCACTGCTTTGGATATCATGCAGGTGAAAACCTCCATGGCAAGAACGAACAGCATGGGGGAAATCGGGTCTCCCTGTCTCAATCCTCTGGCATGGGCAACTCTCTTCCCTGGGACCCCATTGACCAAAAGTTTTGTACTAGCTGTGCGGAGCAGAATGGATATCAGTCTACACCATGCCTCACTGAAGCCCATCTTCTGCAAAACTTCAAAGAGAAAAGACCAAGAATGGGAATCAAAAGCTTTGGCGATGTCCAGCTTCAATAGGACTCCCTTCTCCCTCCTAGTGTTTATTTTCCGGGCCATCTGCCGCACCAACAGAAAGTTGTCGTGCAAACTCCTCCCCCTCACAAAAGCAGACTGGTTTGTGCTGACCAGTTCCCCCAATCTCTTCCTGAGTCTGTTTGCAAGGATTTTAGAGAACATCTTGGAGAAGCTATGGACAAGACTTATCGGCCTATAGTCCCCCACCTCAGCTGCATCAGGATTTTTGGGTATAAGTACCATCAATGCCCTGTTCAGTTTCGCAAACCCTCTACCATCACCGTCTGCAAGCTTTTGCAAGGCCGCCATGATGTCCTGTTTGATAATACTCCAGGCCTTATGATAAAAGGCCCCAACAAACCCATCTGGCCCTGGTGCCCTGTCAGCAGGAAGCTCTTTAATAGTGCTCCAGACTTCCTCCTCTGAGAAAGGTCCATCCAGATCATGTAGGTCCATGGGTTGCAACCCCACAAAATCTAGGTCAACAGTCGACTCCCTGGTCTGTAGTTTCCCTAACAATCTGCAGTAAGCCTGGAAAAAAGCCTCCTCCTTTTGCGTTTGCTCGGTAAGGATGGTACCATCCACACGGATCCCAGGGATGAAACTTTTTGCTCTCCTGCCATTAGCCACTGCATGGAAGAGTCTTGTGTTGGCATCTCCCTCCTTGAGCCATCTGATCCTGGAGCGCTGTCTGGCCATGGTTCTTTCCAAGGAGGAGAGGCCCAAGGCAGCCAACTTGAGCGTGCGTCTAAGCCAAGCCTCTCCTGTGGACAAAGGTCTCAAGTCCTGGGCGGCCTCCAATCTAAGGATAACCGTGTTAGCAATGGCTAGCTGGATCTTGATGTTTCCCACCTTTTTCTGACCCCAAGATTGCAGATGACCAGCGAGGTTTCTGAACAAAGCGTCCAACCTTTTGAAAGGATCAACTAGCTCCTCCTCACACTTCCAGCCTTCTTTAACCGCATCCTCAAAACCCTCCAGCTTGAGCCAGAAGAGCTCAAACCTAAAACGTCTCTTAGGCCTCACCGCACTGCACGAGGAGAGATGTAGAGGGGTGTGGTCTGACACATTGCTGGAGAGAGCTTGCAGGATGCAGTCGGGGTAACAAATGTCCCAATCCACGGAGGCTAGGGCTTTGTCAATACGTGTCATAGTTGGAGTGGGCCTCTCATTGCTCCAAGTGTAAAGACGGCCATGCAAGTAGATGTCTCTCAGCTCATGCAAGGCAACAAAGTTCCTGAACCTGCTCATCATGTTTCTGTTCAGGTTAGCATTATTCTTTTTAGCTGCCGACAGTATCATATTGAAATCTCCTATAAGGAGCCAAGGCCCAGGACAAAGGGATCTCCGCTCAGACAGCTCCTGGAGAAACTGAATCTTCTCCGCCTCTGATTGCGGGCCATAGACTATGGTGATCCACCATCTTTTATTATCAACTGTGGTTACTTCACCAGTTAGAGCGAACGAGTCGATACTGACGTGGCCCATACTCAGCACCGAGGTGTCCCAAGCCACCAGAATGCCTCCTCTCGTGTCAAGTGCGGGCAAGCATGCAAAACCATCAAAAGACGGCCCAAGGCATTGGAGGACAGTGTAACGGTCCACAATGTTAAGCTTGGTCTCCTGCAGACATACAAGATTGACATTTACAGACTCCACAAAAGTCCTAACAGCGTCCCTCTTTGCAGGATCATTTAATCCTCGGGGGTTCCAACTCAAAATCTCAATGCCTGTATCCATAAATATACAGACTAAGCCTCCACTCCTCGGGCAAAGGCCCCTCAATGAGCGCTCACTGAATGACTCCCATGCAGAGCCATCTCCTCCATCGGTGGCAACGCCTTCCCAAAAATGGATGCAACCACACGTAGATGGTCATCCTTCATGGGTGAGTCGAACAGTCCACGGAACTCCTCAAGAGCCTTCTCAATCAACCACCATGTTGCCTGGAACGATCCCTAGCGCCTTTAGGAGTGCATTTTCTGCTGCACAAGCCTTCTTGAGTGGCTTGCTGGTGGAGCTGGGGATGCCAGAGCGACGCGTCAACCTACGTGGAGTGCAAGGAACATCCGTGACATGGGAGACTGAAGCCGCTTCCACTTCGCGCAAAAGTGGTGGAGCAAGATTCTTCAGCAAGCTAGCACAGAACGATCTAAGCCTGCTGGCTTGGAGCGCATCAGGTGGCTCACTCGTCACCTCCGGAGGGGAAGAGGTAGTAGCACCTCCAATGGACCCAAACTCTGAGTGTGTTTTCGTGCCACCCTCCTCCTGCGTGAGGGAAACCTCAAAATACTCCTCGTGCTCCGTCTCGGATCGAGAGCTTGCACCCCCAGGAAACGTCAAGGTAGCCGAATCCTCTAAAGAAATCTCACTTGACAAAGATGGCAGGCACATCTCTCCCCGTACCAGGTCCACCACCGGCTCGGCCTCTGGACCTGCGCAGACCACTAGCTGCTTCTCAGATGCTGTCTTGCCTGCGTTCTTTCTTGCGGTGGGATCAGATACAACAAGGGAGCTCAAATTTGGTGCAACGACAGGAGACGCACAGAGCCTAGAGGTACTGTCAGTAGGGCCCGCTGTCGCAGCGGTAGCACCCGACTGGCTCCTCTCTTTGCTTGGTGGAAACACCCTCCTGTAACAAATCTGCCACGTTCGTGGGGCCCGTCCTTTGCACGGTTGCGCCCACCTCCTGGTGCGCCTTTGGCCTGTCACCAGCCATCAGGCCTACTGAAAAAGTAGCTTCTTTTGACTGGACCAAAGCGGCACCTCCTGCCCTCTCTGTAACGGCCGTATCCTTCTCGGTAATCCTCCGCGTAGTAGTGATTTGCAACGTCAAACCCCCGCCCGGGCCCACCACAGGGGCGGTCGCATCCGGGGAGGGGCGCACCACTTCCGCGCCAGAAACTCGTCCGTTACCTTGCACGTCCGCGCCACGTGGGGCGTCCTCCACCACGAACTTCTCAGCCAAGGCAACGGCGTCTCGGGATCCAATCCCATCCAGTGCCAGAGAAGGAAACGGTCTCCCCTCAAAAGCTACGCCAGGCCCACACGGCAGCTTTCCTTTGGCTTTATCAGCACGATTGGTGGAACCTGGCGCTTCCGGACAAAGTACAGAGAGCGGGGCAGGTGTTGGCCGTCTGATTTCCAGCAGCGGGGACGGACATGGGCCAGGGTGTGGCACCAACGAACCAGGCGCTGCCAACTGGCGAGATGAGGTAGCAGAAGGCCCGCCGCGGGCTCCACCAGACACCGGATCTCCCACCTTCCTTTCCACGCGTCGACTCAACATAGGCGGGAGCCTCCAGTCCGCGCCTGTGCCGCGGAAGGCAGAGCGCGTGCCCTAATCGCATGCGGTGGACCCAGTCAGAGCGGCGCGGGAATCTCGCGTCCCCCGCGTCCATGGCAGCTGGCGCCACCGGCGGCCACCGGAGGTTCCCTGCTCGTCAAGCGACCTCCAGGCCGGGAACGCGCCGTCGCGCACTGGTGGGACGCACGCCGCCGGACGCTCTGGCCACGCCACCTCCTCCACTCCGTCAAGATGGATGAGCACCCGGTATCTCAGCGTATCGATCTCGTTGCCATTTGCCACCGGGGTGACGCTGCGAGGGCTGCGCGAGCTTGATGACTACGGCGGCGAAGGCGTGCGGTCACCCAGGCCAGCGGGCTCTGGGATTACCAGCGTACGCGCCGTGGGGATGGACGAAAGCTCCGACGTCCACGCAGTGAGCTTGAGCAAGGCCAGGTCCTCCCTCGAGCTCGACTCCGGCGCGAAGTCGCCGACCAAGCACGACGTACCAACGAGGTCCTCCACGATTTCGGTTGCCCAGGCGTGCGGAGGGACACCCTCGAGAACCAAGCTCACCTTCTTCCCCAAACAACCTTTGCTAGCTTGATCAAACCTGCTCCATGGCCGAAAGAACAACGTGAAGCCGTTGCACTGCAGAGAGGGCCTTGACGCCGCCAGGTTCCTTCCCTCCTCGTTGGCAAACGCGAGCAGGAAATCCGCAGGCAGGAAATCGTGGACAGACACCCGCTCAGACGAGAGGTCCAACAGGGCGTCGAGAGCGTGGGCGACCTGTACGCGCGTCACCTCCGGCCGAGCGCCTCCAACATACGCGACCAACGCAAAGCGGAGCCTCTGCTCTATGTCGTTCAACTCCGGGGATCGCCTCACCACGCAGATGGGTGGTTCTTCTTCCGCGACCGGCGCCGGCACGATTCCTTGCGTGTACATGTCCGGCGGCGCCACTCCTCGCTGCGCATCCATCACCGGCGAAGCCCAGGCTCGGGGCGACGACAGTGGGCGTCGCGCAGCCGTGGCTGCGGCGACCCCTCTGTACGTCCCCCCTCCCCTGGCCGCGCGGGCGCGGATGGCAGAGTGATGCCAGATCGTCTTGCCAGGAGTTCGCGACGGAGTGCCTCCTCCTTGGACGCCGGACTGCGGGGCTTGCAACAGTTCTTGGCTCCATGACCTTCTTCCCAGCACCTATTGCAGACCTGCGGATTCGAGCATTCAGCCTTCCCATGCCCTGGCCTGTAGCAATTGAAGCACATGCCGAGGAGCTCCGGCGGAACGGGAGATCTCGGCTGTGGCGGCGGCACGACCAGCGCGGCCAGAGCAGCTTCCGCCGCCTGCTGCACTGCTTTCCTCTTCCTCCAGAGGGTCTTGCGCGATGGCGCGGCTGGTGCCCACATGAGGCGGTCCTTCACGCTCCTCCCCGCAACGGCGCCGGTCTCCTCCATGGCGCGCGAGGTCACAGCTCCTTGCTCAGTTCCTCGACCGCCCGACACCGGCGAGGCTGACTCCGAAGAGAGGCCGAGGCCGGAGACAATAGGCCTGCCAAGGGACTCGCGAGAGGAAGACGCGCCCGCTCCAGGGCTGTCCGGTACGTCGTTGCCGCGCTGGCCACTCCCGGCCAGCTACAGGCTAGGACGCGCGGCGAGCGACATGGAGTCGAGCTTTTGGGTGGACGCCGGGGCCCGGGGCCGGAGTGGCCGCCGGCGTGAGGGAGAGGGCGCGGGGGTGGCTACGAGCGCTAGAGGGAGACGAGCGCTAGAGGGAGTCCCGGGAAGTCCGGAGTGTCCGCTCGCGTGATTGACTAGCTGCCGCGCTAGGATGTACTTCTCCGTATGAAAATGTAATATGTTTTAGAAGGCAATCACGTGTTTTTTCTTTCAAACCAAAGTATTCCAATACTAAAGTATTCACATACCGGTAGACAAATACTTCAGTTTTGGAAAAAGTGGTCTGGACCTTTTTTTTTCATACTGCAAAATTAGTACTCCCTCCGATCCATATTAATAGGTGCTGAAGTGGATGCATTTAGACATGTTTTATTGCTAGATACATCCACTTCAAGACCTAGTAATATGGATCGGAGGGAGTATTGTTTCTTCAAATACTGAAGTACTCTCTCCGTATCAAAATATAAGACGTTTTAGTATTTTGTAGATATAATGTATCTAGACATGTTTTAGTGTGTAGATTCATATGCATCTTACACTAAAACATGTCTAGATACATATTGTCTAGAATGCTAAAACATCTTATATTTCGATACGGAGAGAGTATTTAAAACCATAATATTTATTAGAACCAAACGCCATAAAGTATGTAATACTTCGGTATTTTTAGAAACTGAAGTATTCTCACAATACTTCAATAAAAAAGAAGCTCCCAAACAAACCTTTAGTGTTTTCTAGATAACACGTATGTAGACAAGTTTAGTGTGTAGATTCATATGTATCATATACATTAAAACACGTTTAGATATATGTAGTCTAACAAATGTTAAAACATGTATAAGACACATCTAGATACTACTACAGCAAGTGATAAGCCGCAAAATAAAGAAACAAGTTGTAAGTATTAAAGAATTTTGTTGTCTTTCTCATAGTGGTACGATTATGTTGCTCGGGAAATAGTTCACAATATCCTTTCATGCCTATCACAAACCAACAAAGCGTGGTCCTCAATTGGTGCTTTTCTCGGTGCTCCTTCAGAATATATATAGAGAAAATTTCTTATATGATTTTTCACTAGCAGTAATCCCGACTTTCTGGTGGTTATATAATGCCAACGTAAATAGAAATCTATAATATCTATAAAGTTCATCACCAATATCTTCATTTAATGTTTGCAAACCCAACATGCAAAGTGTACACATCATCGACCAGCCCCACATAACCATGCAAGATGAGGTTTTTCTGTTGGCAAAGTGCATTGAATTTTTTCAATCTATCATGCAACTCAACATGCATAATGTCCACAACATTAACCAACTCCTCATGACCATGCCTGCATGAGTTTTTATATTGAAAAAATACATGCAATTTTTACAATCTATCATATAGAATATCCATGTTATATGTCGCTCATGTCATCCGTGTGACTGTATGCACGAAATTCAAACAAAGTGCATGCGACCAATTTATAGGTTTTTGCATATATAAAAATAATCTTTTATTCCCACGATAACGTGCGAGGTATCATCTAGTTCAATCTAATAACGTAACTAGTGTGCCAGTTGTGCAGCTGTGGATACTAGTTCTCTTTTTGCTAAATATGTTCCCTTGACAAATCTTATCTCACTTTTGATCCCTCCTAGACACTATTTTGAAATCTGGCCATCGGGGTCGGCGTTAAACATGATGGATCCGAACTTGTAAAATTTATCTCCATCCTCTATGGAGCTGACCCCTGTCCAAGAACTCATAAGTTATTAAGAAAAATTGTTGGGACATGAATAATGGTTTTGAAACAAGAGTATGTCACCGAGTTACACAAGTTCAGTTGTATCCTCTTCGATGTCGATCCTTGGGAACCAAGTTTCGAAATAGTTTTGAGGAGGGGCCAAATATGGGTTAAGTTTTTCAAAAGGGACATATTTATAAAAAAAAATGGATCTTGGGCTCCCTGGCCACTCAAACATGTGCTTGAATCGGACAAAAAATAAGTGCAACAATCTTATTGCACATTATAAAATGAGCAGTTTCCTAATAAAGAAAAGAAAATACAAATGTAGCAGAACAAACAATCAAACCTTCACATATAAAAAACGTCTTCGTTATGTAGTCTATAGTGCATTAACATGGGTACATCCCATTGGATTGCAAGGCTTTGTTTTTTATTTCCAAATCAAAAATCGTGGACGAATCTCCATGCGAGATCCGGTGGCTTATAAGGGAATCTCTAACGGATCCATTAAATCCCCAAACTCGCCACGCAAAACAGATAGATACTGAAAATGACACGGACTAGTTAAAAAAAGAGTTCGCGCTAGAATTTCTTCGGTTGGTCACGCGACACTTCATAGGAACAGAGCTCATAAATATGGACGAACACATCATTTATACAAAAATAGTTCACATACTGGAACTCAAATGACGTGTATAGACTCACTGGGTCCCCACTAATCTTATACCCCTACGGCCCAACCGAAGGCCCACCTAGTGGCCCGTCAAAGTTCATGAAGCCCAAGCCAGCGTGGAGGCTGCATGCATACATGCTAATGATCTTCTCGAGTACAAAGTAAGACATGACACCTTAGGCTAAAAGATCTAGGGTTTTCTCCTATTCTGTAACCTACTCGGTCACAGGAACTGAGACCCAGCCTCCTATATAAAGGCTGGAGGGGCCGCCGAGCGAGGGGATATGCATACGCAGGATCCAATCTGCACCACCATAGGCATCACGACATCGCCGCAACCTTATCAATACAGATCATACAAGAAGGACTAGGGTATTACCCTCTGGTCGTCTGAACTTGGGTAAATTGCCTTATCCTTGTTAGACGACGATATCACCAGCACGCTCTTTCCCTCATCTCAAAACCCTAGTTCATCTTCGATGATGTGTATTTCCATGGTGACCCCATGTTAGTTGGCGCCATGTGTGGGAAATCTGCGCGTTGGAGTCATGGATTCGGCGGCTCCGGTCCTGGTGGCCAGCGACTCACATGTCTAAGGGGAATCTATGTACTTCAGATCCCTATGCTTCACCCCGCATCTGCCGGCTCTGCGCTTGGCCTTCGACGCTCCCCACGAATGCGTAGATCCGATGTTCGTAGATCTTCTCTTTCACGCCAATCGGGTGGGCGTTCTTCGCCTTCTGGACTAGGATCTTCCCTCAGCGATAGATCAAACATCCCCATCAACAACGACAACAACTTCTTCTCCGCTCCCACTATTAGGAAAAATCCTATCTGAAGCGTTCCCAAAATCCCTATCAGAAGTGTGCCCCCACACGCTGCTAATATCCCGCTGCTGGTACTTTTAACGGAAGTGTGTGGCCGCGCACGCTTCTGGTAATTCCGATAGCAGAAGCGTGTACTCTTAGGGAGACGATTTCGGTATGTTCCTCTTTGAGAAATGTGTACTCGGCTTGGCACACTGCTACTACAATTTTGGGAATTAGAAAATATTGCAGCGTACTTATTTGCGCAACATAATAATATATGCATACATCTAATAACGTATTTCATACATTAAGTCTCTAGCAGAATAACAGAACACATGACAAGCTAGATATTACATAGTTAAGTTTATATATGCTGATAGCTAGATACTACTCACTCTATTTTTGTATACAAAGCCACTACCAAATACTCCCTCCGTCCACAAATAAGTGTACATCTAGATTTACACTTAGTCAAACTTTTTAAACTTTGATCAATTTTATAGTAAATAGTGGCAACATATATGACATCAAAATGGTATATTTTAAAACTTTATGTCAAAAATAAAATATTGATACTAATTTGATGCCATAAATGGTAATACGTTTTTCAATAAAGTTAGTCAAAGTTGAATAAATTTGACCGACCAAAAAGGAAAAAGTACACTAATTGCCGGACGGAGGGAGTATACAATTTTGCTTCTTTACAAGGCCACCAACACTAATCAAGGTAAAATTAATGAAGTTTTTCTCGTATAGAGCAAAGCAATTGACGACATTAATTAACCAACCCAATCACTATTGCATGCATGCCCAAGGGAGCCAATAGAAAAAATAAGGAGTTGGATCCACCCATTTATTAACCCGGAAAACGAGACTAATCAAGCTAACTTTGCTAGGCATTAATTGCTTTAATTTTTTTTTCCTTGGTACCTGTAATGTGAGTTTGTGACCTTGTATACAAAAACGGAGGGAGTACATAGCATTGTTATTCTTGAACTCCTCCCAATCTTCTGCAGTGATGGTAGTGAAGGAGATATGCCCTAAAGGCAATTTAATTAAGTGTTTTTACTATTCATAACTCTCATGTTCATAATGTTTTATACCATGCTATAACTATGTTAAGCGGAAACATTAATATATATGTGGTATGCAAAAAAATCAAGTCCATAGTAGTCCCTAGTTATACTAGTCAATTGGGCAACAGATGATCAAGGTTTCCTGATCATGGGCATTTATGCCATTGACAATGGAGTCATGTCATTAGTGAATGATGTTATGGACTCACACCCAATATGTATTGTCATAACGAGGTCAATTAATTTAGTTCAACATTATTATAACGTGAAAACATAGTACCACAGTCTTAGACCGAGATGTGCTATCTCCGAGTTTATTTCATTGCATCAAACATCACGACTATAACTGGGTGATTATAAAGGTGTCTCTTGAGTAACCGGAGGGATATGTTGAGGCGTGTAATCAAGAGCGGGACTTGACAATCCTAATGACAGATAGATACTTCTGATCCCACTCGGTGAAGTTGCATAAATTAGCTTGCAAGCATGTGACTAGGTCACGGAGATGCAACGACACGGGAACGAGTAGAATTGTTCTGTCGGTAACGAGAATGAACGAGGTATGAGATACTGGATGATCAAGTCTCGGACTAACAGAGTATCGCTAAGGCAAGAGGTGTGGGGACTCGACGTTTAAGGTTCAAGCGACAAAAATAATCATGTAATGCACATGGGCCATCATGGGTGTCTAGATCCCGCTGTTGGTCATTGATTGGAGAGGTGTCTCGATCATGTATAGAGTGTTTCTGAATCGTAGGTGTAGATTAGTTATGTCGACAAATCCCTCGGATGGTCCGATAGAGTTTCGAGTAGGAGAACGAAATAGGCGTTGGTGACAACATCGGCTAACAGGGGGCACGATTTACCCAGATTCGGGGTCCTCGTAGAGGTAAAACTCTTACTCCTGCTTGTCTGTCTTTATATTATGAGGATTGTTACAGTGGTGGGTGCGCTAGCCGAGAGATTCGATCTCAAGCTATGGCTATGGTGGTGGAAAAACTGAGATTGGATGTCCCCCTCGGGTTGCTCTCCCAGCCTTTAAATAGATGGCCGGGTCTCAAGCCGTACCCGAGGGGGTTACAAACCCTAGCTCTAGTCGGTGGAAGCTTTCCATCTTGCCCCGCAAGTATTGCGGGTGGGCCGCTGAAGGGCCTTCTAGAGCCACGGCGTAGTTCTTCGTGTTGGGCTTCAGTGCTGGTCCGTGGACCAGGTAGGCTCGCCCGACAGGTCCTGGAGTCATCCTCTCGTCAGTAGCCCCCGAGTGCTTGTTCGAATCATAATTAGTCGAGTAAGTACTCAAAATTCTTTTCTGGACCTCATGATAGATAATTCGAATACTTGACTTGAAGGGTGTGTACCCTTTGTGAGATATACTCGAGTATCGAGCAGTAGGTGCGCCTTGCGTTTGACTTTTTGTAGAAGGGTATGGCTCAGTCGCTTGGCTCTCCCGAAAGATCAGGACCAATTAATTGCTTCTCGGGCAAAAACAGTTCTGGCCTACACGAATTCGAGACCTTCGACTCGAACTCGGCAAGGTGATCATTGTGAATGGACCGCGGAGGTCTTATCGAGTCGAACTTAACCTTAAAGGGGTACCCGGCGCATCCGTTAGGATTTTTCTTCGTGTCGTTGACACAAAAAATTTACTGGAGGACGCAACTCGAGTGTGATTCCAGGCCCATAGGAGAGATCCTTGGGTCTTACCTTCGTACTCGAAGAGTACGACATCTAGATGTGCCTAGTCGGCCGAACGATCCAGGGTAAGTTGATGTGTTTAGTACATCGTTACGAGGAGTTGCGGGACCGCGTACTCGCGATTTTATTTCAGATGCACCGCGGGCGCTATCGTATGTTCTTGAAAAATGGCAAGTGCCACTATTACCATTGTGCGATTTTCGAGCGAGATAGTCTCTTTTCCCTTTATTTGTACGAAAGAAATTTCGTGTCATAAAGTTCGTACGAAAGAAATTTCGTATCATGAAGTTCGTACGAAAGAAATTTCGTGTCAAGATGTTCATACGAAAGAGATTTCGTGTCATAATGTTCATACGAAAGAAATTTCGTGTCATGATGCGCGCAATGACGTCATTCCGCACTCGCCTGCTCCCGATTGGACGTGACGCAGTGGGGCAGGGTGTGTAGGGCCCACCTTGTCAGCTTTTTGACCGGAAACAAGCCGTCGCGCGCCGGTTTCTCCGCTGGACATGCAGTAATTACGCACAATCTTGTGTAAAAGATCGTGCGGGGGTAACCACCCCCCGTCTCCTTGTTTCCGCTCCGCACGTGGCGGCGGGGATGAGTGCCACGTTCATAGATCAACGGCCCACAGTGGCTTGGCCCCGGTATAAATAACAGGCCTTAGGGAAAAGATCACTTTCCCGGCCTCCATTCACCTTCTTCCTCCTCTAGCGCGCTCCCCTCTCTCTGCAAGAACAAACCGAGCTCCAATGGCGGGAGGAAAGAAACACGGCGCAACCGCAGTTTCCGGTAAGGAGGTGGCTAGCGCCTCCATGGTGGCCCCGGTGAAGAGGACGGGCTAGTGGCGCCCGTCCAATGCAATGAAGAAGAGCATCATCGAGATGCAGAGGGAGGGACTGCTTCCTCCCGCAGACTCCAAGCGCATCCGCATGTCGACAAAGAGGGAGGAGATGCCCAATCCACACGCTAACGAGAGTGTTGCGTTCTTGGAGCACATCGACCGAGGTATGTCATTTCCCCTCCATCCTTTTCTCGTCGGGCTGTTGTATGTCTATGGCATACAGCTGCACAACCTCCCTCCCAACGCGATTCAACACATCTTGTGTTTTATCGTGTTGTGCGAGTGCTTTCTCGGCATTGCCCACATTAAAAAAAGGTCCTGAAGTATTAAGAAAATATCTCCCAAGAATAATAGACATATTCTCATCTTCAGGCATTTCCAACACAACAAAGTCAGTTAATATCAAACAATTAGTAGCAACTTGCACAGGAACATACTCACATATACCAACAGGAATAGCAGTAGATTTATCAGCCATTTGCAGATATATCAGCGTGTATCAATTTTTTTAAGAGAGAGTCTCTTATAAAGAGAGAAAGGCATAACACTAACTCAAGCTCCCAAGTCACATAAAGCAGTTCTAACATAATTATTTTTAGTAGAACAAGGGATAGTAGGAATACCAGGATCTCCAAGCTTCTTTGGAACCTTTCCATTGAAAGAGTAATTAGCAAGCATAGTGGAAATTTCCTCATTAGAATTTTCCTTTTGTTGGAGACAATATATTTCATATATTTAGAATAAGGAGGCAGTTTAATAGCATCAGTCAAAGGGATTTGCAAAAACAGAGGTTTCATCCATACACAAAACTTGTTATAATGTTCTTCTTCCTTTGATTTGTGTTTCTTATCAGGAAAAGGCATTGCTTTTTCTACCCAAGGCTCTCTTTCATTACCATGTTTATTAGCAATGAAATCCTCCTTAGTATACTTTGCAGTTTTAGCTTGCTTTTCAGGTTCAGCTACAGTTTCTTCTTTATCAGAAGCATCACTTTTATCATGACCACTTTCAGTTTCAGCATCAGAAATAGATATACTATTAGGATCTTTAGCAGGTTCAGGAGATTCTACAACATTTTTTATGTCTCTTCTTCTTTTTCTTAGAAGGAGAACTATTGTTTTTAGGTTGCTGAGAATCTTGTTCAATTCTTTTAGGATGTCCTTCAGGATACAAGGGGTCCTGAGTAGAAACACCACTTCTAGTAATTATTTCACAAACATGTTTATCTCTAGAAGCATTAGCTAGCATGTCTTTTTGCATTTTACTAAGTTGATCAATTTGAGTTTGAACCATTTGAAAATGTTTAACAACAATTTTAACATCATTAGAGGTTCTCTCAATAATACCATGCAAATTATCAATAGCTCTAGAGTTTTCCATAAGGTGATTTTGCACTCTCCTATTAAAGTTGTCTTGCTTAACAACATAATTATCAAATTCATCTAAGCATTGATCAGGTGGTTTAGAGTAGGGAATATCTCTATTATCAAAGTATTGGAGAGAGTGTACCTCAACAGTTGATGGATGAGTAATAGGCTTACATAATTCTTCTATAAGACGTACATTCTTCACATTTTCAGATTTAATACCTCTCTCTTTAAGAGATTTCTTGGCTTCCATCATCACTTCATCATTTAATTCAATCCTCCCTCTCTTCTTGGGTGTTGGTATTGGTGTTGTCTCTGGTGTAGGTGCAGGCTCAGGTATATTCCAATCATCATTATTTTTGGCTATTTTAGCCATTAATTCCTCAGCTTCTTCTGGAGTTCTTTTCCTAGAAACAGAACCAGCACAACTATCTAGGTATGTCCTAGATTCAATAGTTAGTCCATTATAAAATATATCTAGGAGCTCATTTTTAGGTAATGGGTATCTAGGGCTAGCTCTTATCAAAGAACAAAACCTTGTCTAGGATTCAGGCAATTTTTCTCCTTCAATTTGCTTAAAGTTAAAGCTGTCCTACTCAACAACATGTTGGGCACTGATACGTCTCCAACGTATCTATAATTTTTGATGCTCCATGATCATATTATGTCAATTGCTACTTGTTTTCTCCCTTATTTATAGCATTTTTATATGTTTTCCGGGACTAACCTATGAACAAGATGCCAAGTGCCAGTTCCCTGTTTTCTGCTATTTTTGGTTTCAGCAAAGTTGTTCTGGAAACATTCTCGGAATTGGACCCCACAAAGCCCGAAGTTCCTATTTTCCCCGGAAGCATCCAGACAACCGAAGAGGAGTCGAAGACGGGCAAGAGAGGGGGCACACCATAGGGTGGCGCAGGTCCCCCTGGCCGCGCCATCTATGGGTGTGGGGCCCCTGGAGCTCCACCGCCTTTGCCCTTTCGCCTATTTAATCCCCCAGATACAAAACCCTAAGCACCTGATAAAAAATCCCCGAAAAGTTCCGCAGCCACCGTCGCCGTCAACCCTAGATAAGGAGGGTTCTGAAGCTGTTTCCGGCACCCTGCCGGAGAGGAGATCATCACCGAAGGCTTCTACATCACCATGCCTGACTCCGAAGTGATGCGTGAGTAGTTCATCCTTGGACTACGGGTTCGTAGCTGTAGCTAGATGGCTGTCTTCTCCTCATATGCCTCCATGTTTAGATCTCGTGAGCTGCCTATCATGATCGAGATTGATCTTATGTAATTCTATATGTTGTGTTTGCTGGGATTCAATGAATATTGACCTTATGCCAAGTTGATTCTAGTCTTTATTTGCATATGTTATTTGTGATCTTGCATCCTTTCCGTTGCTAGTGGTTGCTCTGGCCAAGTAGTTGCTAGCGACTCTAAGAGGGAGTATTTATGCTCGATAGTGGGTTCATGCCTCCTCAACACCTTGCTCGAGTGACAGAAACGTGAAGGGGGTGGGATGTGCTGTTGCCATTAGGGAGAAAACAGTGGTGAGAGTGCCCGCGTGCATAATCATTGCTTACAGTACACACTTTGTTTAATGCGGTTATCTGTTGCTTGCAACTTAATACCTAAGGGGGTTCGGATGATAACCTGAGGGTGGATTATTAGTCATAGATGCAGATGGATGTCGGTCTATGTATATTGTTGTAATGCCCGCACTAAATATCATAGTAATCATCATGTTATATTGTGCACTACGGTGCAACCTCTATTTGTCAATTGCCCAACTGTAATTTTTTCACCCAGCATGCTGTATTTTATGGAGATACACCACTAGTGAACCTATGAACCCCGGTCCATTTTCCACACTGTTAAACAAACCACAACTATTTACTTCTTTCTTTACTTACTGCAAGCATACATCATTTTCCACACTATACGTCTAATCTTTGTTTTTAGCAAGACCGGTGAGATTGACAACCTCACTGTACCATTGGAACAAAGTATTTTGGTTGTGTTGTGTGCAGGTTCCACATTGTTGCTGACATCAGTGAAGCGCCAGCACCATCGCCAGTGGCATCAACCTTCCTGAGATCCTCTTCCTCCTACTGGATTGGTAACCTTGGTTCTTAACTGAGGGAAATTCTTGCCACTTGCTCATCATACCTTCCTCTTGGGGTTTCCAACACGCCATCCAAAGCAATCAAAGAATTTCTGGCGCCGTTGCCGGGGAGGAAGAAGTCTTCTGGCAAGGGGAGTCTCTCACTCTCAACCTCTTTATTTTGTTTATTTTCTTGTTTTTATTTTTGTCTTGTTTTGCTTCTCTTTATTGAAAACACAAAATATTTGTTTACTTCATAGCTGTTATTTATTTGCTTGCTTTTATGTTTAGTTTTGTTCCTGTTAATATGTCACCGGAAGAATCAATATTTACTTTCAAACAAGGGAATGGTGAGAATTTCAAATAAGCTTGGTCTAGAGCTTTTGATTCCTATTGCAAAATTGAACCTAAAATGACTCTAAATCTGTTTCTTCGTAGCTTTTACTTTGGTCTTGTTCTTTGTTATAGATATGCTTTGGATACTGTGGTAGGAGGTGATTTCCTTAATTGTGATAAAGATCAAGCTTTAAATGCTACAAGAAAATTAATTGCAACCATTTATGCTAGATTAAATACTCTTGAGTCACATATTTCTGTCTTAAAAGAGCGATATAACCAAATTCGTGAACATCTTGATAATGTCCCAATAAATTTTGAATCAACAAATATGATCCCTTTGGTTAAAGTTGTTATAAATGGTGAAAAATTTCATGCTCGTTGTGATATCATGTCTGAATCTTGTCTTATGCCTTAGGAAATTTATGAATCTTTGAACCTTTGGGGGCTAGCTGTTGGAGGAGAAGAAATTCCTCTCATTAATAACACCACTATATTTCCCATAGGGATAGATGAGGGAGTGTTTACAAAACTCCTAGGAAAAACAGTCTCCACTGATTATCTTGTTATTGAATGTGCAGAAGGAGGACAAATTACCCTTGGAAGATCTCTGATGAAGCTCTTAGGAGCAACTATTGATATGGGAAAAGGTACCATGACTTTCACTCCGAAATCATGCTTGGACCATAAGTTACCTAAAAATAATAAGGGTAAGAAAGGTAAACGTAAGATCCATAACAATGTTGATGCTTCTTCACTTGAAAATACTTGAGTTGCCCCTTTTATGCCTAGCTAAAAGGCGTTAAAGAAAAGCGCTACGGGGAGACAACCCGTTTTATTTCGCTGTTTTCAACTCGTTTTCTTTCGTTTTCTTTGGTGTGCTTTGCACCTTGGAGTTTTATATTTACTTAGAAACCCCTCTGTATCTTTTCTTTTGTGTTTTTGTTGAGCCAAGTAAAGCCTCTAGTGGAAAGTTGAGGTTGTATTTCGGATTTCTGCGCGGGAAACAGATTTCTGCTGTCCACTGTTAATTCCGTAAAAACTCACAGAAAACTCAAAATGACCTGAGTTTTTTTTAGCTTAATACTGAGTTATATACGCAACTTTTCTTAGTTTACCACTTTTTGATTTGAGCAACAGAAGATTTTATAAAATATCGATCTTTACCTGCTGTTCTGTTTTGACAGATTTCTGCCATTTATCGCATTTGCATCTTAATGTCTTTCTTTTGGTGTTCTTTTGAGAAAAAAGTTTTTAAAAAAGTTGTGACAGTAGCTAATGTGTTTTTTAGTGTTAAAATTGTGTTGAAACTGAACCACATGATTTTATTATTTCAATTGCACTAACGTTGCTAATGAAGATTGTGAGAATTTTGGTGTGAAGGAAGTTTTCAAGGGTGAAGAGAAGAGGATGATATGATGTGATCAAGAAGAGTGAAAAGCCTAAACTTGGGGATGATCCGGTGGTACATCCCAGAAAATTCCAAGAAGACTCAAGCGTCTAAGCTTGGGGATGCCCAAGGCACCCCCTCCTTCGTCAACAAATTATCAGGTCACTTCTAGTGAAACTATATTTTTATTCGGTCACATCTTATGTGCTTTACTTGAAGCGTCTTTTATTTTTGTTTTCAGTTTGTTTTTGTTTTTTCTTTCAGTTTGCTTTTACTTTTTCAATAAGCTTGGTAGGACCCCAGCATTCTTTTATTGGAGAGTGACACGCTCCGCTTTTTCATGAGAATACTTCGTATTCTTAATCTCTGTCTAGCTGCTGCATTTATTTAACTCATGTTTTGCATGCATCTCTTATTAGAGTTGTTAGTTTTAGTAGTTTTATGTGAGTACTCTCATGTTTTCTTGCTGTATCATAAAGAGTATTTTTGTTAAAGCATGTTTTGTATGGTGCTTGTTGGGAGAAAGAAAACTGCTGCTTGAAGTAGAATTTATAACAGTGCTAGTAGAAGCTTGTATAGACTGTGGCTAGAACTTTTTGATGCTATTCTCAATGTTATTTTAGTTTTAAAGCCTTGTTGTTATTGAGTCTCATGAATATCCATAAATATCTGAGAGTGTTTAATATGTCTTGAAAGATTCATGAGTTGTTCTTGTCATAGTAAAGCATCAATATATGGTATTCTCTTTCGAATGTTTTATTTGGTTGACTTGGCGCATGCTCACACCATGTTTATGACTACAAAACAGTCACGAATATCCTCCATGACCGCTTAGTTTTTGAACTTGTGATACTGCTTATGTTTTAATTAATGGTGCTTATGTCGCTATGCATGATTATGGCTCTTATGCTCTCTTGATTTGTCGCTCTCAGTCTTTTGCTAGCCTCCACCTGTACTGAGTATGAGCTCTACTCGTGCATCCAAACTCCCTTAAACCAAAAAAATTCCCATTGTGTCCACCATACCTACCTACATGTGGTATTTAACTGCCACTCCAAGTAAATTGCTCATGTGTTACCTTTAAAACCTTCAAAATTACTCCTGCTTTATGTTCCTATTTTTGCTCATGAGAACGTAAATAGAGAATCTTTATCTCACTTGTTGATTGGATTTCACACCCTGAACTAGTGGCTTCATCCGCTTATCCAAATGATAGAAGAGCTAGCAGCGGGGTGCCCAGCCCCAAATTAATGAAAACAAATTCTCTTCACTATTTTTGCCCCCGATTTATCAGTGAAAGCATAATTGTGTAAACAAAAGAGAAAGAGGGATGACCTTCTAGACCAGTTGCGTCCTTCACCATGGGAGCCGCTCTTGTGAATCCATTTGGCTTGTGACGTACTGTATATTCTGTTTACAATTCGTTGACATTAGCATACATCTCGAAAAATATAGACACTCCTCCACGGTATGTGATTGTTGGCAGGCACCCGAGAATTTGGTTAGCCATGGTTTGTGAAAGATGGATGGGAGGAGTGTCAAACTTTTAATACCTCTGTTTAATAAAATAAAAGCTCTAGCACATGAGTGATCCCTGCTTCCCTCTGCGAAGGGCCTTTCTTTTACTTTTATGTTGAGTCTCCATCTTCTAACTTTATGCATAATTGAGAGAGAATTTTTGCCATTTTGAGTTCTTTGTGCATTTGTCCCATAAGAATCAATAATCACTTCATGATGTGATATTATTTGTTCTTAAATTATTTGTTCTAGTCTTCCTCATGAACTTTGAAGGTGTCCTGGCATTTATGTTTTTCCCCACTCTTAAGGACTAGCGAAATATCACTTTTCCATGCTTTCTCTATACCTGAAACAAACGTTTACCTTTCTTTGCATTATTATTCATGATCCTTTATTTGAGTTACTCTTCGTGATGCAAAGTAACTACTATGCTTAATTATTAAAGTTCTATTTATCATGTTTGTGTTTGAAGTTCTATGATCTCAGCGTGCATATGCTTTTACATTAGATTGATCAAATTTATGTTAGTAGCATGTCACCTCAGAAATTATTGTTTTATCGTTTACCTACTCGAGGACGAGTAGGAACAAAGCTTGAGGATGCTTGGTACGTCTCCAAAATATCTATAATTTCTGATGCTCCGTGATCATATTATGTCGATTGCTACTTGTTTTCTCCCTTATTTATAGCATTTTTATATTTTCCGGGACTAACCTATTAACAAGATGCCAAGTGCCAGTTCCCTGTTTTTTGCTGTTTTTGGTTTCAGAAAAGTTGTTCTGGAAACATTCTCGGAATTGGACCCCACAAAGCCCGAAGTTCCTATTTTCCCCAGAACACCGAAGAGGAGTCGAAGACGGGCAACAGGGGGCACACTATAGGGTGGCGCGGGTCCCCCTGGCCGCGCCACCTATGTGTGTGGGGCCCCTGGAGCTCCACCGCCTTTGCCCTTTCGCCTATTTAATCCCCCCGGATGGAAAACCCTAAGCACCTGATAAAAAATCCCCGAAAAGTTCCTCAGCCGTTGTCACCGTCAACCCTAGATAAGGAGGGTTCTAAAGCTGTTTCCGGCACCTTCCGGGAGAGGATATCATCACCAGAGGCTTCTACATCACCATGCCTGCCTCCGGAGTCATGCTTGAGTAGTTCATCCTTGGACTACAGGCTCGTAGCTGTAGCTAGATGGTTGTAGAACCTCATATGCCTCCATGTTTAGATCTCGTGAGCTGCCTATCATGATCGAGATTGATCTTATGTAATTCTATATGTTGTGTTTGCTGGGATCCGATGAATATTGACCTTATGCAAAGTTGATTATAGTCTTTATTTGCATATGTTATTTGTGATCTTGCATGATTTCCGTTGCTAGTGCTTGCTCTGGCCAAGTAGTTTCTAGTGACTCCAAGAGGGAGTATTTATGCTCGATAGTGGGTTCATGCCTCCTCACCACCTTGCTCGATTGACAGAAACGTGAAGTGGGAGGATGTGATGTTGCCATTAGGGAGAAAACAGCGGTGAGAGTGCCCGCATGCATAATCATTGCTTACATTACACACTTTGTTTAATGTTGTTATCTGTTGCTTGCAACTTAATACCTAAGGGGGTTAAGATGATAACCTGAGGGTAGATTATTAGTCATAGATGCAGATGGATGTCGGTCTATGTATATTGTTGTAATGCCCGCACTAAATATCATAGTAATCATCATGTTATATTGTGCACTACGGTGCAACCTCTATTTGTCAATTGCCCAGCTGTAATTTGTTCATCCAACATGCTGTCTTTTATGGAGACACACCACTAGTGAACCTATGAACCCCGGTCCATTTTCCACACTGTTAAACAAACCACAACTATTTAATGCTTTCTTTACTTACTGCAAGCATACATCATTTTCCACACTATACGTCTAATCTTTGTTTTTAGCAAGACCGGTGAGATTGACAACCTCACTGTACCGTTGGGACAAAGTATTTTGGTTCTGTTGTGTGCAGGTTCCACGTTGTTGCTGACATCGGTGAAGCGCCAACACCACCGTCAGTGGCATCAACCTTCGCGAGATCCTCTTCCTCCTACTGGATTCATAACCTTGGTTCTTAACTGAGGGAAATTCTTCCCACTTTCTCATCATACCTTCCTCTTGGGGTTTCCAACACGCCATCCATAGCAATCAGGCACTAGCAAGAAAATATTTTTGAAAGAAAGCATTAACCAAATCCATAGTATCAGTAATACACGCAGGTGACAGATTGTTAAAATAAATTTTAGCTTCATCTTTCAATGAGAAAGGGAAGATCTTGGTAACAAAATAAGTACGCAGCTTAGTATCATCAGAAAACAAACTACTCAAAGATGAAAGATCATTCATGTGTTCCATAGCACTTTTACTTTCAGTTCTACAAAGAAGTTCCTTCTCAAAAATAGATATATAAGATAAATCTAAAGAGAAATCATAATCCGTGTCTAATATGTGTATGGGAGATGTGGCAAACTTAGCATCAAGATAAGATTTATATTTCATAGCATGTCTTGCAAGAAGACTCTTAAGAGCACTTGCAACAGTAGTAGCACAAGCTTCTTCATAAGAGCATCATTAAGTTCAATATAGGTTTCATCAAGATCATCAATAAGCTTAGTTGAATTAACAGGTGTACCAATATTTTCAACAGAAATTTCAGCATTTTTAAGTTGTTTGGATCTAGCAATAGTAGCATCTAGGAAAGGACCTAGAGAACCAGTATCATCAAGCACAGTAGAAGCATCATCAAAAGTATCAGAAGACATTCTCAGACTTAGCAGAAGTAATAGTACGTGTAGCATGTGGTGGAGTAAGAAGCTTACTCATAACAGACGGTGAATCAAGAGCAGCAGAGATGTTCAGAGTAGTACCTCTTCTTGTAGTGGATGGTAATATAGGAACTTTTCCATCACGAGCCTTTCCCATGATGAATGGCTTGAAGCAAACAATATCACGATCAAGTGAGCAAATAAATAAAGCTATGCTCCCCGGCAACGGCGCCAGAAAATAGTCTTGATGACCCACTAGTATAGGGGATCGCAACAGTCTTCGAAGGAAGTAAAACCCAAATTTATTGATTTGACACAAGGGGAGCGAAAGAATATTTATATTACTTAACAACTGAGTTGTCAATTCAGATGCACCTAAAAGTAGACTTGCTCGCAACAATTTATCAGTGGTAACAGTTTTATAGCGGCAGTAGAAATAAAATAACAACAGTAGTAAAATAGTAACATTAGTAGCAATCACGGAAAGCAGCAGTATGGGAAGTACCGTAGGCATAGAGGGAATGTATGGACGGGCGTTGCATGGATAACATAGGTCATGTAATAATCTAACACGAGCATTGCAGATAATAATATAAAGCATCAAATATGTAGGCAAACCATAGGCATGTGTTCCAATATAGTCATACATGCTCACAATGAGAAACTTGCACAACATCTTTTGTCCTACCAGCCCGTGGCAGCGGGGCCTCTAGGGAAACCACTGGTAATTAAGGTGCGCCTTTTAATAAAGCACCGGAGCACAGCATTAACACTCTGTGAACACACGTGACACTCACATCACAACCATCCCCTCCGGTTGTCCTAATTTCTGTCACTTTGGGGCCTCGGGTTCCAGACAGTGACATGTGTAAAACAACTTGCAGATATGATCAAGAAACAAAATTATACTCATGAAACAATAACATGTTCATATCTGAGATCATGGCACTCGGGCCCTAGTGACAAGCATTAAGCATAACAAGCTGCAACAACGGTAGAAAATACTAACAATGGATACTAGGCACTATCCCCTAACAATCTGGCATTATTACATGATCGATCTCATCCAATCCCTTCCATCCCTCTCATCCTACAACGGTGTTTACTCACACATGGTTGGGAGAAACATGGATGGTTGATGGAGAAGAGGTGGAGGTGTCGATGGCGATGATCTCCTTCGAATCCCCGTCCCGGTAGGGCGCCAGAACAGGAACTTCTGATCCCCGAATCGAGGTTCGGGGTGGCGACGGCGCTCTATTCTGTTTCTGTGGAATATGACGAACCCCCTGTTGTTTTAGGGTTGAAGGCGTTATGTAGTCGAAAGGGGAGTCCGAGGGGGTCCCGAGGTGGCCCACACCACTAGGCGGCGCGACCAAGGGGAGGGGGCCCTCTAGGGGGTTGTGTGTCCCCCTCCTGGCCCCTCTCCTGGCCCCCTTCTGGCTCCCGAGGTCTTCTGATGTTTTAAGAACAATGAGGTCTTTTCTGGGCATTTTCCCGAAAGTTGATTTTTCTGCACAAAAATGAGACACCAAGGTAATTCTATTGAAAACAACGTTAGTCCGTGTTAGTGGTATCCAAAACTCACATGTTTAGAGGAAAACAATAAGAAAAGTGTTCGGAAAAGGATATACGTTTTGGACGTATCACGGTTCCCGGAAGCGCTTGAAGTCCCCCATCTGGACCTCCAACTCCTTCTCAAAGTCGCGGGCGAAGGGGACCACCTCTGCCGCTTGCCGCATCACCTCGGCTGTGGGCGGTGCCCACCTTGCATGCGCGTAGACGGCCAGGGCGCCAGGAACGTCGCCTCGACTGCCTGAGGCGCGGGCAGCTCCACTAGAAGTGGCGAAACCACCAAGGGCACGGCCCAGGCCTCCGCCCGGGGCTCTGTCGCCTGCGCCTCCTCTAGCACCACGTGGGCGGCATCGGGGAAGCCGCCCCTAGCCACTTGGGACGCATCTGCCTCGGCATTTCTCCCGTACTCGACAGCCGGAGGCGGGTCCACCGTGTAGTCCTCCACGGATAGGGGCTTCTGTGGCCCCACGCCGCCGTCGACCACCATGGTGGCGACGTGCTCCAGCCTGACGCCGGCCATCGCTGCATCGCCCGCTTGGGCTACCTCGAACATCGTCTGAAGGGACAGGATCGGGAATGTACCCTCGGTGGCCCGACCGCATGTGCCCCCTTCGACACATACTTCCGGCACCAAAGGTGGTGCCGAGGTCTCGGACCTTCCTTGCCCAACCTCTTGGGAGAGCTGCGGCAGCAAAGAACGGAAAATAAAAGGTAGAACCCATAACCGGGTGACACACAAAGGAGAACTCTTACCCATCAATGGACGGAAGCACTACTGGCCTCCTCTTCTTCTTATTCTTCCTCGACGACCCCGCGTTGGTGTCGCCGCCAACTCCTTCGGCTCTGAGGGCTTGACCTGCTTGAGGGGGCGGGCCGAGGTGGATCCTGCGGACGACATGTCATCAGAATCTGGGATCAAGATGACTTCACGAGGGGGGACGGTTCGCTTATGTCTTCATAATTACCCTGGTGGAGCGTCCCACTGCGGGAGAGCTCATCTCTGCCCTCTCATTCCTACTCCTCCTCATCCGCCTGGCCGGCCGCGTCCTCTGCCGCCTGGTTGATCACGCCTGGAACCGCCTGGTCGTCCCCTTCGGCCGCCACCTGGTCTGCGGCTTCGCCGCCCGCCTGCCGCCTGGGAGGCCGCGGGTGATCCGGCTCGAATTCGGGCCCATCCGGCCCATCCTCAAGGTTCTACGCCTTGAACAACTGCGTGGAATTCCAGCCGGTCTGAGCTCTGTGAAAGAAAAGCGGTAGGAGGAACCGAGGGAAGATGCAAGAAACATACCCGAGAAGTTGGCCTCTCGCGGTTGTAGGGCGCCCGTCCCCAGGTCCTGCCGGCGACGACCTTCGCCTTCATCACCATCCAGAGCCAGCCGCTCGAGTGCTCCGTCTTGAAGGACCGGGTGGACAGGCGGGTCGGGTTGAGCTAGCCAGTGAGGAAGCACACTTGTGCGACCGCGACTGAAGCGGCCACACCCTCTGTGACAGCCAGCAGAGGCTCAGATCCCGGGCCTTCAGGCCCTTGCCGGTTAGCGCTTCTAGGCGACGAACATCTTGGCGAGTCCTCCATGTCCTCGCCGATATGGGCATCCCCGCGGCTCTTCGAGGGTGCGCCGGCTACGTAGCGCGGGAGGTTGATGTGGTCCTTTCCCTCCACCATGTTCTGCACGTAGAAGAAGGACCGTTTCTTGTCCTTGATGCTCTCTTGCTTGGCGAACTTGGGCACATCGTTGTGCGACCGGTTGTAGACGATGGCATCGCCGCATGCTAACGGCCGGATCCGAAAGTAGTATTGTCGGCTCCACAACGTCACCATCGGGCACATGCCCAGATACCCCTCAATGGTGGCCACGAAAGCCAAGATCTGCGTGATGAATTCGCCCCCAGATGATGCGGCTGCAGGCCATACTCCGTGAGGAGGTTGCGGAAGAATGGGCTCGCAGGAAGTGTGAACCCGTGGTCAAAGTGGTCAAGAAAGACCATGTGTTCACCCTTGCATGGCATCGGCATCTCCTCGTTGTCGGGAACACTCACACCTGTGCAACCGGGGTTACCAAAATATCCCTCCTTCACGGCCTTCACGAGGTCGGCGTCAATGATGATGGAGCCCCGCCACATCCCTTTGGTGCGCGACATTGGGGCGAAAAAGAGGATGAAGGGCGACAGGCGCGGATGTGAGGGACGGTGGCTATCGCAGCAGATTCCTCCTCGAGTGTGGTGGCGGAGAAACCCCAACGGGAGCGGCTCCGGCGTGCGCAGGAAAGGAGGCGGAAGCAAGAAGAAAGAATGGATGTGACGAGGATCGAAACCCTTCACTCGAGGGGCCGCGCCCCCTTTTATAGATGGGAACAGTCGTTCGGCCTCCTAGTGGAAACTTCCATGTCGCGGGCCACTTCCCGCACGAAATCCAGAAACTGCCACGGATGGCCAGAGAGAATCCCGGATGTGGGAACCGAGGCGTCGCCGCCTCCGCAGTGGATGATGCAGAGCGATGGGACGTGGCTGACGTCGGCCACGTCCCCCATCATGACATCACACAGCCAACCGGCTAGACGGAGAAGTTGAGACGCCTGAGCCAACAAGGCTAAGCCGGACGCAGCAAAAGCAGATTACATCAAGTGCATGGGGAAGAACACACAGAAGCCTTCTTCACCGTGTCGGCTTTAAAGCTCTAACGTGTTAGGGGGCTACTGTCGGGTGGATTACCCACCGGTTAAGCCAAGTACTAGATCAGTGCAACACTGAGCAGAGTAGCCGGCTAGCTGGGCGCTCTACCAGCCGGCTATGGTTCAGCCGGTTGATGACTCCGGTCGGCTGATGACTCTGGCCACATGGCTCTGACAAGCAAGGACTGGATGGAAAAAAGGTAGGCTTGGGATAAAGGGGACGGGACTGCACGCCTAAATGTCAACTACGCTTCTACTGGAGAAGTTGGCGACCGTACGCGGGGACTTTGGCCGCCTGCGCCATGATTTGTGGTTTCCCTGTCTTGTACCATCATGTATCTTGCTGACATCCTTAGAAGGAGGTACAATGTACATGAACGTTAGTGGGTCCCAGCCGGGCGTCCGTACAGCCGGCCCCGCTTGTCTGCCGGGCCGCCAGCCCCTTTATAAGGCAGTCCAGGCCTCTCTTAGCAGGTGCGATTTCCCTTAGCAGATACAGCTCCGGGAGCACATTGTAACACCAGATAACACCACTCATAGTTCATCCTTGCAGGAGTAAGGACCTCACAAGGTTGAGGTCCCGAACCTGGTTACATCGTGTCTCCTTTACGCTCGACTCCCTATCCCGCACGGACACCGACGTTTGCGCCCTATGTACCTTTTGTAAACTCCATTGCTAACGCAATGGTGCTGCCGTGCATAATACCATAACAATTGCCTTTTAGCTTTCAATTATATAAATGCTCTTATCAAAGCACCCATAGTAAAACCTCCCATTTGGGACAAGCCTTTTGAGTTAATCTATAGTGCTAATAAAATTGTTGTTGGTGCTATTTTGGGGCAGTATGATGATGACTAATTCAATGTCATTCATTATGCTAGTCGTACTCTTAGTGATGCTCAACAAAATTATTCTATGTTGACTAGAACAGTTTGCTATAGTCTTTGCTTGTGATAAGTTTTGTTCATACTTATATGATGTTAAAGTTAAAGTTAAAGTTTACACTGACCATCAAGCCTTGAGGGAAGTAATACTAGAAAAATATATGCAACCTAGACTATTTATTTGGTTGTTGTTATTACAAGAGTTTGAAAATAGATTGTTGAAAGAGGGCACACGAAAGAAGAGGAGGAGAAACAACTCTGAGTGTTGATAGTGGAGAAAGCTAATATTTTGGTGACTAACGGTACCATTATGCCCATTATGATTCCACGGGTAAACGAGTGTAGTGCTAAAGCTACGAACAAGTTGATTGCTCAACTAAGTAAGTCATCTAAAGTTAGGACGAGGGAACTACAGAAAGGTATCCTGTAACACCCACCTAAGTTCTCTTAATTTTGCTTCATTCAGTTTTATTGCTATTTTCGTCTTTTCTGGCTTGAGGCAATTTTTTGGAGACCAGTACGGTGATCAGTACGGCGAGCCTCAAGCACATCCACGAGAAACAAGTGACGCGGCAACAAGTGCCAATGAACTACTCCCTCCGTCCCGAATTAATTGTTTTGGATTTGTCAAAATATGGATGTATCAATACACTAAAATACGTTTAGACACATTCATACTTTGACAAATTTACGATAATTAATTCGAAATGGAGGGAGCAGTATATAGAAACTAGAAGAATACCCCGCGCGTTGCAGCGGGTATCTCTTTAAAAAAAAATTTATAAACGAAATGGATATAAGGTGTATGAAATATTCCATTATCAAGATTCATTTGATCACATAATCGATATACTAAATTTCATTCCCGTGAAATTGTTGTATATTTTGAGAAATAAATATTAGTGACATGGATAATTATATGGTTGAAAAAAGATGGCGTGGTTATGTGGCATGAAAATATGTAATATCACAATTATTAGTGGAGATGACATGGATAATTGATTGGCTAAAATAGTGGGTGATGTGGATAGCAAATATGCAATATCACAATTATTAGTGGAGATGACATGGCTAATTGATTGACTAAAATGGTGTGTGATGTGGATAACTTGCATGTTAAGATAGAAAAATCATAAATGGATCTTAGTGGGGTTTTGTCTTATAAGAAGTATAGATAGATAGATGTGCCCATGCCCAGTCCATACGGCAAGGATCCCCTAGGTCCCGTACCCTGGGTAAAATTTCTATACACCCACTTTCTCGGCAAACAAAATGATACTCTACATGTTAACGACTCATCCACGCTTAATACATTTGGCCACATCAATTAATATCCCCCCGATTTTCTCCCTCCCATTCTTCTTTTGCTCACCCAGTTCAAGTACATGTGCAATTGTGCACAACATTTACACTTATAGTACATGGACAAGAATATTCATGGAGCTTTCACGTACGTATGTGATAAAGAAGAGACAAGCACCATAGTGCGCTGTGATGGCTCCTCCTTGTCGTCGCCATGGTATCTCACCGGCTTATCTCGCGCTTAGTATCCTTGGAATTGAGGCGGCGGTGGTGATTGGTACTTCTGTACTGTGATGGGTGGTAGTATGAAATCTTGTGGGGATGCCGGTGATGGCACCAGTGGAGGAGGCGATTGCGCGATCGGTGGCGGCGAGGAGACTACAGGAGGAGGTGGGGAGTGCACCGGCGGAGGCGGTGATCTCGCTGGAGCTGGTGGTGGTGGGGATGGTACCGGCGGAGGAGGAGAGCTAACTAGCGCTGGCGGTGGAGGGGATTTTACCGGTGGTGGTGGAGAGCTTACTGGTGCCGGTGGTGGAGGGGATTTCACCGGTGGAGGTGGAGAATTCACTGGTGGTGGTGGTGGTGGTGGTGATTTTTCTGGTGGAGGTGGCGAGCTCACTGGTGCTGGTGGTGGAGGGGATTTCATCGGCGGAGGCGGCGAGCTCACAGGAGCCGGTGGTGGTGGGGATTTCACCGGCGGAGGCGACGAGCTCAAAGGAACCGGTGGCGGCGAGGATTTCACCGGCGGAGGCGACGAGCTCACTGGAGCCGGTGGCGGCGGGGATTTTACCGGCGGAGGCGGCGAGCTCACAGGAGCAGGTGGCGGCGGGGATTTGACCGGTGGAGGTGGCGATCTCACTGGTGTTGGTGGTGGTGGAGAGCTCACTGGTGCCAGTGGTGGCGGGGATTTTACCGGTGGAGGTGGGGAGCTCATTGGTACCGGTGGTGGTGGAGGGGGGGAGCTCACCGGAGCCGGAGGTGGTGGGGATTTCATTGGTGGCGGCGATGATTTGACTCGTGGCGGAGGTGAGCTCTCCGGCGCAGGTGGTGATGGGAATTTGATGGGTGGCGGAGGCGAGCTCACCGGTGCCGGTGGTGGAGTAGATTTTACGGTTGGAGGTGGCGAGCTCACGGGAGCTGGTGGTGGAGGCGGATTTAGATATGGGCCGACTATTGGTCCAAGCTCTGGGGCGGAAGCTGGAGACCGTGATGGCGGGTGTACCGGTGCTATCTTTGGCGGTGGAGTTTCTGTCGAGCTCATGGGAGCCGGTGGTGGAGGCGGATTTAGATATGGGCCGACTATTGGTCCAAACTCTGGGGCGGATGTGGGAGACGGTGATGGCGGGTGTACCAGTGGAGTTTCTGGCTTGGGCGGCGGGGGAGGCAACAACTGCGGCACAATCAATGGCGTTTCTGGTTTTGGGGGCGGCTTGGGCACGGGCATTGAAATCACCGGAATTGGCTTTGGCACCAGTGTGGGAGTCACCGGGGTTGGCTTTGACGGGCGCGCCGAGCAGACATTTGTGCGGCAGTCCACGGGCCGCGCTAGCACGGGTCCACACTCAAGCGCGGTCTTCTGCCCGGGCCGCCCTGCGATGCAGTTTCCCAGGTCGTCCAGCGCCACTTCTCCCTCCACCGCTGGCACGCATGACGCAGCCTCCTGGCTGAAGTAGTTGCTCGCGAAGCTGAAGTTTACGAGCGCCGGGAGCTTGCAGACGGGCTCCGCCACAGCACCAGCAAGTTGGTTCCTCGTAACATCGAGTTGCTCAAGTCTGCTCATGTTGGCGAGCTCGTCAGGCAGCGTGCCCACGAGCGCGTTGCCGCTGACATCCACCACTGTGGTGTTAACAAGCTCGCCGAGCTCCGGCGGAATGCAGCCGTCGAGGCGGTTGTTGAGGAGCATCAGCTCATCGAGCGTGTCGGCCATGCGGCCGACGCTGCGCGGGATGCAGCCGACGAACTCGTTGTTGGCGAGCACCACCAGTGACGCCGTGGAGTTCCCAAAGTTCTCAGGGATGAAGCCGACGAAGCGGTTGCTGTTGAGGATGATGGCGTCGAAGCTCTTCTCAAAGAGCTCTGGCGGGAGCTCTCCCTCGAAGTTGTTGTACCGGAGGTCCACGTACTTGAGCACGGGGATCTTCAACACCACCTTGGGGAAGCCACCGACGAAGCGGTTGTTGCTTACGTCCAACTCGTGGAGGATTGAGAGCCGGGAGAAGCTCTCTGGGATTATCCCGCAGAAGCGGTTGGAGTTGATGTGGAATACCGCCATGTCGGTGAGCATGCCGAGCTCGGCTGGGAGGTACCCGGCTATATCGCCGCCGTTGAGGTCCACCGCGGCGACGACGTTAACCTTGGGATCGTCCAGGGCAGTCGTGCAGGTGACACCAAAGTAGTGGCACACGTCGGGGCCGACCCACCCGCCGGTGAAGTTCTTTGGGTCGGAGTAGATGGCTTTGCGCAACGCCTGGAGCGCGACGTAGGCGTGGCGGAGGCGCTCGTTGGCGAAGGTGACTTCGACCTTGATGTCGAACTTGAAGTCCTCCGGGAGGCTGCCGTCGACTTCCTTTAGGGTGAGGAGTTGGCGCTGCGCGATGTAGGACGCCTCCGTGTCCGAGAGCGCGGAGACCGCCGTCGCCGCCGCCAGCACGGCGACGACGATCGCGGTGAGGCTCGGGCGGGCCTCCATGGAGGGGGAGAACAACGGGAGGGGTAGTGCGGGCCACCCCCTGCTATGGTGCCGCCTATATGGAGGGGAGGGAAGGAGAATGGTGGGGAGAGGGAGAGATATAGATGCCGGCCGCAAGGGGCTGTGCGGTGGCGCATGTGTCCCGGAGGCAGGGGCGTTGCTGTCTGGTGGCTGGAGGCTTCTGTTTTGGCCCGAAATTAGGATGGGCATTTCTCTTTGGCCGTTGCATGTCCTGTCACCCACGTTCCAGCCAAGGTCGTCATGCACTGCGGCGTGCTAAATTTGGGGCTTATTTTTTGGGTTTTCGTTTTGTTTTGTTTTCGGAAGGAAATTGTCCCATTTTTCCCATTTTTCATGACGGGGACTCGGGGAGACTTCCTCTGTTTTTGCGCTTCTGTTTGTGAGATGCACCCCTGCACGAGAACGAGACAATAAAAATGTAGAGAAGAAACGTTAAGGTAACACAAGCTTTCCTCTTCTAGAAAGAACATGGAAACCGTAGACATCATTTTACTTCAGTTGTGCACACCCGTAGATATAGTTTTTACTCCCCATTTTGCTTCTGACCAGTTCATTTAATTTTTTATAGCGCGACCCATCAACTGAATATTTGTGGTAAAATGAGTTTACTTTTTTCCTCTGTAGTTGACATACTCGTTTTGCAAAATCATTATTTTTCTTCTTTGCAATTGCACTTTTAATCTGCACTTATTACACGTTTCAAAATTATGCAACGAATGTATATGCAGGATATGCACAACTGTGTTTATTTGGTTCTTTTGTTTTCCAAACTTTATTAGATATGTAATTTAAATATACACTTATTCACATTTTGAAAATGTGGAGGTTGTGTACTGATAGAGTACAAATCGTTTTTGCTACTACTAAATATATGTTTTGATGATTTATTTATTCTAAACTTTATTCGGCAGTTTACGCTTTTGAATATACAGTACTTGATCATTTTTCAAAATGTGCAACATGTGTTTTTCTACATTGTACAACTTATGTTTCAGTAATGTGCAATATGTGTACTTAAATTGTTCAAATTGGTTTTCATAGTACTACTAGATATGTTTGGATAATTTAGTTTGGTGTTTAACACTTTATTTGGATGATTGCACTTCAAAAGTAAAACAAGTAACTTGTGTTCCTAATATCCAAACGATTTTTGTTTTGTGTTACTAAGTATGATTTTTCAACCAATAAGTATATGAATATTAATGTTACAATAGGGATCTTCGTTACAACTGTGGTGCGGGTTGTTGCCCCGATGTTCACGGATTTGAGACGAACACGAAGGGGAAGGCGAAAAAATGGATGAAGAACACGAAGAACGCAACACAAACACACGATAAACTTGGGTGATAGCCTTGGATCGGAACCACAAACCTATCTACTCGTTGATGGTACCTTTCTCTCACCGGTGGACCAACCGGACCAATAGAATTGGAAGAGGAGAGACCGTGAGGTAGAATCACCCAATCGAGAGACTTTGCGTAAGAAGAGGTCTTGATATGATTCAAGATATAAATCTATGGAGTGGTCTTGATAGATTCCACAAAGGAAGTTCGTAGGAGCAGCATGCTCGGGTCTTAATTCATATCTTCTCTAACCCTAGATCTGGACCTAAGGAGTGCTATATTTATAGTCTAAGGACGAAGGAGGGTAGGTGGGGGTGAGATTACAGGGAATATTCCCTTTTGAACGTAGGAAAGCCGGCTTGGCCGACTGGAGGCTGGCAGCTTGGTCGGTCTGGGTCTTCGTGGAGCCGCATGGCCGGGCTGGGAGGCTGGCCTGGAGGGTGGTCAGTCTGAGGAGCCAGCCTTGGGGCCCGGACTGGTGGAGGGCCGAATGGCTGCCAGAGCTGGCTGGCCTGGGGTGGTATACTACAAGGAAACAGCTAAGCACCGGCGTTAGGTTTTTGCTAGTATCGGTGGCAAACTCACACACCGGTGTTCTCTCGCCCGTGTTATTTAGTATCACCGGTGTGTGCTTTTCAATGCTAGTAACATTGTACCTAGTACTGGCATGGTACGTACACATGACAGTGGTATCTTAAACACTTTCCATCTAAATTGTGTTTAGTCTGCCACGCATTAACTAAGCAACTTAATCAAAGATAAAGACCCAAACAATAAGCAGTTCATGGTCACGCATTACAATGATTATGGAGCAGCCCTGTTGGCCACAAGTATTACACCGCACATTACGAACATAAAAAAATACTAAATATAACTAAAATTAGGAAAAATGGCCCCAACAAAGAGGGAGCCCTGTTGTGCACAAAGTTTACATTGTCTCAACCGCGGCCATTGATCCGTGATCTCTATATCGGCAGCCTCAACGACAGCAGGATACATCGCTCCTACGATGGCGGGAGCGACGACTCCAACGATAGTGGGATCCGCGGCTCCAATGACGGGGGAACGGCGCCCTCAACGATGGCGGGATCCGTCGTTGCCTGCATCACCAGCCAACGCAGGTAGTCAGGGTAAAAAAACTCCGACCTAGCAGCAAACAAGGACAGTAGTGCGGGGCTCATGTTTGGGTCGTTGCTGATCCACAACCAGCGGCACGGCCAACCCGCCCACGACCAATGCCACCGCCGTACCGCTGATACGTCATAAACATATCCTTAACTTCTGATGTTCCATGTTGTTTTCTTATTATTTCACACATGTTTGCTATACACTTTATTTCATTTTTATCGATTTTCCGGACTAACCTATTGGTAAGATGCCACACTGCCAGTTCCCTGTTTTCAGCTGTTTTCAGTTTCAGAAAAGTTGTTCTGGAAATATTCTCGGAATTGGAAAATTTGAAGCCCTGAAGTCTTAGAATTCCTAAAGGTTCCACGGAGTCCCGTAGAGACCCGGAGGGGGGCACAGGGGCCCACACCATAGGGCGGCGCCCCCCCGGCCGTGCCATGGGGTGGTGTGGGGCCCCCCGGCCTCCACCGCCTTTGCCCTTTCGCCTATTTATACCCCCGAGACGTAAACCCTAAATATATACCACTTCATCCCGAAAAACACCCGAGGCCTCCGTCATCGTTATCCCGAGATCGGGAGGGTTCTAGAGCTCTCCCCGACATCCTGCCGGGAGGGGAATTCATCACCGGAGGGGTCTACACCACTATGCCCTCCTCCAAAGTGATGAGTGAGTAGTTCATCCCTGGACTATGGGTCCATAGCAGTAGCTAGATGGTTGGTCTCTCCACTTTGTACCTCATGTTTAGATCTCGTGAGCTGCCTCACATGATCGAGATCATCTTTATGTAATGCTACATGTTGTGTTTGCTGGGATCTGATGAATGTTGAATGCTATGTCTTCTGGTTATTAATCTATCATGTTATCTTCATCCATATGTTATTTATGATATTGCATGCTTTCCGTTATTAGTAGATTCTCTGGCCAAGTAGATGCTGGTAACTCCAAGAACGAGTATTTATGCTCGATAGTGGGTTCATGCCTCCTTTGCATCTGTGCTCGAGTGACAGAAACGTGACGGATGGAGGATGTGTTGTTGCCATTAGGGAGAAAACAACGGTGTTTACCTAGTTTACATTGTTTACATTACACACTTTTCTTACGGTGATAATCTGTTCCTTGCAACTTAATACCCAACGTTTGTTCATATGATATTCAGAGGGTGGATTATTAGACATAGATGCAGTTGGATGACGGTCTATGTATTTTGTTGTAATGCCCGCATGAATCACATAGTAATCTTTATGTGTTACATATGCTCTATAGTGCAGCCTTCATTTCTGTCAATTGCCTAGCTGTAATTTGTTCACCACACATGTTATTTATCTTTCACAGAGAGACACCACTAGTGAACTATGGACCCTGGTCCATTTTCCTCATACTGATAAAACACCTACTGCTTTCATACTGCTTTCATATTGTTTTCCACACCATATGTTTAACCTCTTTGTGTTCAGCAAAACCGGTGAGATTGACAACCTCACTACTACGTTGGGGCAAAGTGATTTGATTGTGTTGTGTAGGTTCCACGTTGCTGCTGAACCGGTAGTCCGCCCTGCCACCTCAGCTGCATCAACCTTTAGAGATTGCTTGTCCTCCTACTGGTCGATTCAACCTTGGTTTCTTTTCTGAGGGAAAACTTGCCGCTGCACTCTTCACAACCTTCCACTTGGGGTTTACCAACGTGTGCATCAAAGTTTTCGGGCGCCATTGCCGGGGATTTCAAAGTCATCATCAGCAAGACGTCTCCCGTCAACTACATGCCATCAACAAAGTTTCCACGCGCCTTTGCCGGGGAGGAAGAGAATTTCTGCAAGGGGAGTCTCTCACTTCCAATCTCTTTACTTTGTTTTTTGTTTTGCTTAGTTTATTTTATTTTGTCTTGTTTGCTTCTCTTTATAAAAAACACAAAAAATTAGTTCTTATTCTAGTTGTTATTTTAGCTTTATCATGCTTGCTATCAATGTTTGATGTCTTTGAAACTAGATCTTTTAGGCAAGGTGGTTTCACAGATGAACAAAGGAACACCGCTTGTCACAAAAAGGGATACACTTATGGGAGCAAATTAATAAATTGCATGACTATGCTAAAAAAGTTGTGCTCTACTTATAATGTTACTTATTGCTTTGATAAATCTTGCTGCTGTAGGGGGTATAAACACCTCCGTTTTCAATGTGAGTATAATGATGATGTTACCATATCTTCTTATGTTAAGGTAAATTATGAATTATATGATGTGGAACAAATTGAAGAGTTTATTGCTTGGAAGGGTGCATTCGAAATTGCCTATTTACTTGAAAGTATTGATGATGCACCTTATAAATATGAGATTTATGATATACTTTAATATTGCTTTGATAATTACAAGGATTGTAATTACTACATATAGGAATATCTTAATAAATGTTCTCAACCTAAGGAAGAGACTAATGCTTTGAAGGAGCCGATGGAAGAAGAAATTGCTGAATCTGGAAGCTCATTGGATGAAAAAGAGGAGGAGAGTGATGAACAAGAGGAGGAAGAATGGAGCTACCCATGTCTACTTCCAAATGAGATTAACTCTTTAAGTCATACATTATTTGATGAAAGTGATGATCCTATTGATTCTTTTGAAATATCCCTTTTTGATGAAGTGGATACTTGCTATACTTGTGACCTTGATACTACTATGAATGAAACTTGTGAGAATGATATGGCTACTGTTATTTATGATAATCCATGCTACTTTGATAAATCCTATGAGAATCCTTTATTTATTCCAACTATTGATATGCATGATAATGAGGAAGTTTGCTTAGAAAATTTATATGATAATGATCTAGATGATGGTCCTATGTTACTTGATGTTATACATTATAATGCTATTGAAAATAGGATTGTTATAATGTGTCATATACCTTTTATGAGTGATCAATCATCTTGTTTTGCTATTGCTAAAAGTGGGAAGAAAGAGGAGCTGATTTTAAATTTTGATCCCACTATTTTTTAGCTTGATATGAATTGTGTGATTTTAGACCATGATAAACATGCTTTATGTGATAATTATGTTGTTGAGTTTGTTTGTGATGCTACTGAAAATTATTATGAGAGAGAAAATTGGGTTGTGGGAATTTTCATGTTACTAAAACACCTCTCTTTTTGTTGGAAGTTTTGAAATTGCTCTGGTTCTACCTTCCCATGATCTCTAGGTTGAGCTTCTTGGATTTATTTGTTTACAAGATTCCTATGCATAGGAAGTGTGTTAGAATTAAATTTGGTTTATACTTTATTCTTGATTCTTTCTTTTTCTTAATTCATATTTCTTATGTGAGCATCTTCTTGTTTTCTGAGCCTGGCTAAAAGGCGTTAAAGAAAAGCACTTCTTGGGAGATAACCCATGGTTTTATTTTTGCTTTGTTTTTCTATGTTTTATTTGATTCAAGAGGTTGTATACTTCTGTAGAAACTAGCAACTCCTTTGTATCTTTCTTTTCATGTTTTAGTAGTGCCAAGTAAGGTTTCTGATGAGAGTTGGAGTTGGTTTTCGGATTTCTGTGCAGGAAACAGATGTATGTTGTTCACCGTAAAAATCGCAAAAATCACAGAAAAATTAGAATGACCTGAAATTTCTTGTGCTTATTCCTCGGCTAATTCAGAAACCTTTTTGTTCTTTAAGTTTTTTTTATCTGAGCAACGTAAGTGCCTCGAAAAAATTCGTCTTTACAGACTGTTCTGGTTTTGAAAAATTCTGCCATCTTTCTTGCATTTGCTCTTTTGTGATGTGAAGTGGATTTCTTTGTTTCACGAAGCATCAGTGGCTGTATCCAATGTTTAAAATTATCAATATCACTTGTACAATATAGAACCCATGGATTTTTATTGTTGCACTAACCCTCTAATGCGAATTACTCTTTGAGTGTCAAGAGAAGAGGGTGATATATGTGATCAAGAAGAGTGGAAGGTCAAAGCTTGGGGATGCTCCCTTGGTTCATCCAAGCATATTTTTAGAAGACTCAGGCATCTAAGCTTGGGGATTCCCAAGGCATCCCCTTCTTCATCAACAATCTACTAGGTCACTTCTAGTGAAACTATATTTTTATTCGGTCACATCATATGAAGTTTACTTGGAGCGTCTGTTTGTTTTTATTTTGTTTTCCTTGCTTCAATAATATAGTTGGACCCTAAAATTCTTTGTTTGGGAGAGAGACACACTCCTCTTTTTTGTTTGAATACTTGCTATGCTAGTATTCTTAGTTTTTCTTCTAGTTGCTGCAAAAATTCATGTTTAGCTCTTGTTTTTATTGCATCTCTTGTTCGGAGCTGTTAGTTTTAGTAGTGTTATTTGAGTACTCTCATGTTTTCTTGATGTAGCATTTAGAGAGTTTTTGTTAAAGCATGTTTTGTATGGTGTTTGTTGGGAAAAGAAACTGCTGCTGGAGGTAGAATTTTTAACGGTGCAAGTAGAAGATTGTATAGAATGTGGCTAGACTTTTTCATATCATGCTAGATGTTATTTCAGTTATAAAGCCTAGTGGTTATTTAGTAGCATGATTATCCTAAAATAGCTGAGAGTGTTTAGTGTGCCATTGAAAAAATCATGAGTTGTTCTTGTCATATTGAAGCATAAATTTGTGGTATTCTCCTTTGAATGTGTTATTTGGTTGACTTAGCGCATGCTCACACCATGTTTATGACGATGAACCAGTCACTTATAGCCTCCATGATCATTTAGTTTTTGAACTTGTGGTACCACTTATGCTTTGATTAATGATGTTTATGTCACTATGCATGATTATGGCTCTTAAGCTCTCTTGATTTGTCACTCGCGGTCTTTTGCTAGCCTCCACCTGTACTGAGTATGAGCTCTACGCATGCATCCAACTCCCAAAAACCAAAGTTTTCCCATTGTGTCCACCATACCTACCTATATGTGGTATTTAACCGCCACTCCAAAGTAAATTTCTCATATGTTAACTTTAAAACTTTCAAAATTACTCATGTTTTGTGCTCCTGTTTTAGCTCATGAGGACGTAAATAGAGAATCTTTATCTCACTTGTTGATTGGACTTTCACACCCTGGACTAGTGACTTCATCCTCTTATCCAATGATAGAAGAGAGCTGGCAGCGGGGTGCCCAGCTTCAAATTGATAACACAAATTCTCTTCACTATTTTTGCCCCTAATTTATCAGTCAAAGCACAATTGTGTAAACAAAAGAGAAAGAGGGATGACCTTCTATCCAGATGCGTCCTTCCATGGGAGCCTCTCTTGTTAAGTCTAGTTGGCTTGTGACATGTTGTATTTTCTATTTACCATTCGTTGACATAAGCATACACCTCTCTTAAAATATAGACACTCCTCCACGGTATGTGAATGTTGGAAGGAACCCGAGGATTCGGTTAGCCATGGTATGTGTAAGATGGTTGGGAGGAGTGTCAATCTTTTTATACCTCTGTTAATAAAATTAAAGATCTATCACATGAGTTGATCCCTGCTTCCCTCTGTGAAGGGACTTTCTTTTACTTTTATGTTGACTCTCAATCTTCTGACTTTATGCACGGTTGAGAGAGCACATTTGCCATTCTGAGTTTTATGTGCATTTGTTCTAGTCTTCCTCATTAACTTTGAAGGTGTCTTGGCATTTATGTTTTGCCCCACTCTTAAGGACTGGCAAAATATCACTTTGACATGTTTTCTCTATACTTGAAGCAAACATATATCTTTCGTTGCATTGTTATTATGTATTTTATTTGTGTTACTTTTCATGATGCAAGGTGATTGCTATGCTTTATTATTCAAATTATATTTGCCATGCTTGTGTTAAAGTTCTATGATCTCAGCTTACTTATGATTTTACATTATTGATGATCAAGTGTATGTTGGTAGCATGTCACCTCAGAAATTATGAGTTTTTATCGTTTACCTACTCAAGGACGAGTATGAACTAAGCTTGGAGATGTTTATACGTCATAAATGTATCCTTAATTTCTGATGTTCCATGTTGTTTCCTACATGTTTGCTATACACTTTATGTCATTTTTATCGATTTTCTGGACTAACCTATTGACAAGATGCCATAGAGCCAGTTCCCTCTTTTTTTGTTGTTTTTAGTTTCAGGAAAGTTGTTCTGGAAATATTATCAGAATTGGAAAATTCAAAGTCCGGAGGTCCTAGAATTCCCGAAGGTTCCACGGAGTCCCGAAGAGGCCCAGAGGGGGCCACAACATAGGGCGGCGCCCCTTGGCCGTGCCATGGGGTGGTGTGGGCCCCCAGGCCTCCATCGCCTTTGCCCTTTCGCCTATTTACTGAAGGGAATATGCCCGAGAGGCAATAATAAAATGGTTATTATCTTATTCCTTGTTTATGATGAATGTTTATTTCTCATGCTAGAATTGTATTAACCGGAAACGTTGATACATGTGTGCTTAATAAACAAACAATGGTTCCTAGTAAAGCCTCTCTTTTAACTAGCTCGTTGATTAATAGATGATCAAGGTTTCCTGATCATGAACATTGGATGTTGTTGATAACGGGATCATGTCATTAGAAGAATGATGTGATGAACATATACCCAAAGAGAATATAGCAATGCGATCAAGTCATTTAGTTTACATTGTTATATCAAACATACGAAGTAACTTATTCCTTAGACCATGAGATCATGTCAATCGCTGATACCGGAAGGGTGCTTTGATGGCATCAAACGTCACACCGTAACAGGGTGACTATAAAGGTGTCTTTAAGTATTTGGAAAGTACTAGTTGAGGATCATGGATCAAGAGTGGAATTTGTCCATCCAAATGACGGAGAGATATACTCTGGGCCCTCTCGGTGATATCACATCGAAACCGCTTGCAAGCACGTGATATGATCACAAGGATGTTATATCACGGGAACGAGAAAAGAATACTTGTCGGTACCGAGATTGAACAAGGTATGGTTGATACCAATGATCGAATCTCGGACAAGTAAAATATCGTGAGACAAAGGGAATAGTTCACGACGTTGTTGGTTCACACGATCACGAGAGTCATCGTTGAATATATAGGAGTCATCACGGATCTCCAGATATCGCTGTTGATTATTGATCGGAGAGGCGTCTCGATCATGTCTATCTTATTCGCGAACCGTAGGATGACACACTTAAGGTTCGATGACGCGTTTGAGAGGATACGGAATATCGAAGAATATTTTGGGCAACACCAAAATTGTTTCGGGGAAAATTGAAATAGTTCAAGGGGTTTTTCGTCGAATAGTTGTTAATAGAATTAACAAATGATTCGAGGTGCTTTATGCAAATGTTT
Organism: Alopecurus myosuroides; assembly: GCA_028641055.1. Lineage (NCBI taxonomy): Eukaryota > Viridiplantae > Streptophyta > Magnoliopsida > Poales > Poaceae > Alopecurus > Alopecurus myosuroides. Next base: position 90,540,574 of record CM054063.1, on the reverse strand, counting down.
GTTAATAGAATTAACAAATGCTGAAATAAAGAAATAAAAATGTTTTATTTATTTATTAAAATAAAACCTTTGGATTTTCCAAGTGGAAAATTAAGGGAGCATGAGTGGGTGTGAGTGGAGCTTCCACTCACATGAAGAGGGAAGAGGTGGGGGCACACCATGGCTGGCCGCACCCCCCCTCTTGGGCTGCCTTCCCCTCCCCTATAAAAGGAGGGTGAGAGCTCCTCTTCTCTACACACTTGGCCACTTCCCTTTCCCTCCACCCGCTGCTCCATTTCATGGTCTCCGGCTTGGCAAAGCCCTGACCGTGGGATTCTTCACCACCACCACGCCGTCGTGCTACTGGAGTTCCAAGGGATCCTCTACTTCCGCGCCCCGCTGGATCGAGGGAACGGAGGTCGTCATCAACCGTACGTGTGACCGATCACAGAGGCACCGCCGGATGCGGTGCACATCTTCTCGCTATCAGGATCGGTGTGAGTACGACTACGCCAACAATGAGATTTGATCTCGTAACGCTTTGTGTCTTCGAGGGTATGTGTTCTCCTTAACCCTCTCTTTGCCCGTTGCACTTGGTCTCCTAGATTAGATCTTGGCCTTTCGGGTGTCTCTCGCGTAGGAAATTTTTTGTTTTCTATGCAACGACCCCTTCAGTTATACCCCCCGATACGTCAACCCTAAAAATATACCACTTCATCCCGAGAAACACTCGAGGCCGCCGTCATCGTCATCCCGAGATCGGGACGGTTCTAGAGCTCTCTCCGGCACCCTGTCGGGAGTGGAATTCATCACCGGAGGGGTCTACACCACCATGCCCTCCTCCAAAGTGATGCGTGAGTAGTTCATCCCTGGACTACGGGTCTATAGTAGTAGCTAGATGGTTGTCTTCTCCACTTTGTACCTCATGTTTAGATCTCGTGAGCTGCCCTACATGATCGAGATCATCTTTATGTAATGCTACATGTTGTGTTTGCTGGGATGTGATGAATGTTGAATGCTGTGTCTTCTGATTATCAATCTTTCATGTTATCTTCATGCATATGTTATTTATGATCGTGCATGCTCTCTGTTATTAGTAGATGCTTTGGCCAAGTAGATGTTAGTAACTCCAAGATGGAGTATTTATGCTCGATAGTGGGTTCATGCCTCCTTTGCATCTATGCTCGAGTGATAGAAACGTGACGAATGGAGGATGTGATGTTTCCATTAGGGAGAAAATAACGGTGTTTACTTAGTTTACATTGTTTACATTACACACTTTGCTTACTGCGATAATATGTTGCTTGCAACTTAATACCCAACGTTTATTCGGATGATATTTGGAGGGTGGATTATTAGTCATAGACGCAGTTGGATGACGGTCTATGTATTTTGTCCCTAGTGGCAACAACACATCCACAATCTTAGAAGTTATTGTCACTCTCCCAGATTACTGGAGGCATGAACCCACTATCTAGCATAAATACTCCCTCTTGGAGTCACAAGTATCAACTTAGCCAGAGCATCTACTAGCAACGGAGAGCATGCAAGATCACAAATAACATATATGATAGATCTATAATCAGCTTGACATAGTATTCAATATTCATCGGATCCCAGCAAACACAACATGTATCATTACAATAAGATGATCTCGTCATGTTAGTTAGCTCACAAGATCTAAACATGATGGCACAAAATAGGAGAAGACAACCATCTAGCTACTGCTATGAACCCATAGTCCAAGGATGAACTACTCACGCATCACTCCATAGGCAGGAATGGTGATGAAGATCCCTCCGGTGATGATTCCCCTCTCCGGCAGGGTGCTAGGAAGAGCTTCAGAACCCTCCCGAACTAGGGTTGAAGTTGACTGCGGCTATGGAACTTTTCGTGGATGGAGGCTCAGGTATTTAGGGTTTTCCCGAGGAAGACATTATATAGGAGGAAGGGCGATGTCAGTGGGCGCCTAGGGGGCCCACACCACGTGGTGGCACGACTAAGGGGACGCGCCGCCATATGGTGCGGCCACCTCCCTGGCCCCCTTCGGGTCTCCTTAGGACTCTGTGTACGTGTCAGCAAAATAGGGACTTTGGCTTTTGTTTCGTCCAATTCCAAGAATATTTCCATAACAAGTTTTCTGGAAAAAAACAGCAGAAAACAGGAACTGGCGCTGTGGCATCTTGTCAATAGGTTAGTCCCAGAAAATGCATAAAAATTCTATGAATTGTATAAAAAATATGTAGCAGTTGGCATAATATCAACATGGAACATCAGAAATTATAGATACATTGGAGACGTATCAGTGGGTAGTTTGATGCACTAACTACATCTTTAGACTCTAAAGGGTCATAAGATAATGCAAGGTTTCTGCAAATCTTTCTTCAAGAGATTGTTTTTATATCCAAAACTATGACCGCCAAATCTTCACATGTGCTAGAACTTCATGGAGTTCCTTCCCTGCAGCATTCGTAGCTCCTTCCTGGAATAGGAAGTAACATGTCATATTGTTTTACACTCTGCAGATGTGTGTTACTTTACCCATAAGCGACCAATACCATGTTGCACAACCAGGCGCACGTTCCTGTCCACACCCACTTACGTGTGGGGCCCAACTGTTGATCCAAACCAGTATGTGCTTCTCCGCACCTCACATGCCCACCTGTTTCATGCAACGCAGTTTTACCCCTGATATTCTACCCACAAGGTAGAACTACCTAGGCTCCCCGTGCTGACCATCATAGACACCAGAGTCCATGGGCATTAAGGGATCCCACCCATGTGCATGTAGTCCCGCAAGATCTACAGTGTACGGCTCTGGCTACCCGTTGACATGTAAATGGGAAAAGATCACAGATGGCTTACTCGCCCCAACAAGACCTGTGGTTAACGCGTTATTTACGGCGTAAGAACTCTGGCGATATTGCCTGTTATCTCCTAGGTAATACTTTTCTGTACAAATGGAACATCCACCATACATATCTTACCATTGTTCCATTTTCCAGCAAAAACAGAATATTACCACTCGGGTGGATTTTCAATTATTCTTGTTATTATAAAAATAGAGTCCATGCATTATTTTATAATAAGATGGTACGATAGGGTTTTTGACGAAGGCATGGATCCTGGACCCTGCGAGTAAGGACACCCCCTCTCAAGCCTTCTGGTCAAGGCCCAACAGGAAGCGCCCTTGGAGTACTCTAGAAGGCCCATGAGAAGCCCACCCGCATCAACTTGCGGGTTAAGTTAGGGAACTTGTAACCGACCTAAGGTAGGGTTTGTGTCCTCTCCGGGTTGAACTCGAGACCTGGCTATCTATATAAAGCCAGGAGAGCCCCCGAGGAGAGGACCAAGTATTACCGCACGACCACAAAAGCCTTGAAACTCGAGATCCACTCTCGATTCGAGCATCCTGTAACCGATCTAATCATCTAATACAGATCGACAGAAGGCAGGAGTAAGGGTTTTACCTCTACGAGGGCCCCGAACCTGGGTAAATCTCGCCCCCCTGTCAAGCCGACGATTCCACCAGCGCCTATGACGTCTCCTAGTCGAAACCCGATAGGATCACCCGAGGGATTTGTGGAGCCAGAGCTTCGACAATTGGCGCCGACCATGGGGACCGCGGGCGCTGGATCACCGGCATCTTCGGCTTCATCGACATCCAACTCCTGTTGGAAACCATCGACTACGGCTCCGAACAATCCTGTACGGATCGGATCCGTCATTGTCACGCCTCACTCGCCGGAATCACGCCCGGTATTCGAGGATCTGGAGAAGAGCGTCACCCTGACGTTTGGAAGTTTCAACTTCATGGCGAACAGAGACGGAATCCTCCACTTCTCGGATGAATCTGAACCCGAATCTGGAGCCGTCAACTCGCGCTTCCCTATGGAGAAAAGCGGCGAGTCCATCCGCTTCAACACGATCGACTACCACGCACTCTCGACAGAGGAACCCTCTCGGGTGCGAAGAGCTTCCCGATCTGCGCCTAGGACACACGGACCACGACTGCCGCAAGTCTGCATGGCAGGGTCGGAACAGCCCTCGGAAACTGAATATAGCGCAACCGAGCGCGATCTAATCGGCGTCTCGCGGGAAGCCTGGAAAAGAGCCAAGGAATCCATGCGAAAGAGTCAGCCGCCGGCAGCAGGTGCCACGCAGGAAGACCTAACCGCCTACCACTATCACCTAGTGAGAGCGGCCTCAAACATCAAGGATGCCCGAGCAGATCTAGCCCGTCGCAGGAGAGCGACGGATGAATCAAGCCTACGTCGAGCCGAGCTATCCCTTGCACCTTCGGTCGGTACCCGACCCGGGGGAAAAGGACCCGCAGCGTCGACGAGGGACCACGAATCTATGGCTGGGACCAACAGGTCTACCACCTCTTCTTTCATGAGGGTTGACGACGATGGCAACGTCTACCCGCAAACTCCAGCCGCTGCAATTCTAGCCGCAGCAACCTACATGCAGATGAACCAGCCGACGGACAGCGATCCTCGGGTGGAACAATACAAGCATATCCGCAAGGGTCTAGGGCTGGCAGCCGCGAAACTCGCCTCCCACGATCGCAAGGAACAACTGGAGAAGGCGCGACAGGAGAAGGACAAAGACAAAGATACGCCCCGCAGGCACAGGAGCTCCTCTCCGAGAAAGGATAAATCGCCGCGTCGCGGCCGAGGAAAAGAGGCTCGACGCCGCGGCGATAGTCGAAGCAGCAGCGACGACAGCCCGAGAGACAAAGATTCGCGGCACCACAGCAGCCGCTTGAGAAAACGAAGCAAGGAACCAAGAAAAGATAGCGACCGTGACCGGTCCGGGTACGACGCGCGATCCGATCTCGCCCAGAAGAAGGTGGATAAAGCGAGGGCTTCACGATATCGCGAGCGCTCCTCATCCGGGTCTTCGGACGACGAAACCTGCGGAGCACTTTGTTTTGCTCGCAGTATTCGTGAGGCACCTCTACCCAAGAGATTCAAGCTCAGCTCGGAGGTGACAAAATACGATGGCTCACTCGAGCCCTCCCAGTGGTTAAGCGACTACCTCACGGCAGTAAAATGCCAACGTGGTAACAAGAACACGGCCATGCAATACCTCAATTTGCACCTAGCCGGAGCGGCCCGCAGCTGGCTGGAGAGGAGACCACGATCTTGCTACGCATCGTGGGACGACCTACATCGCGATTTCTGCAAAAACTTCCAGTCGACCTACAAGAGGCCGGCTACAATCGAAGAACTACGAGCTTGCAAACAGAAAAGTGGTGAATCCACACGAGAATACATCCAGCGGTGGAACACGCTCAGGAACACCGCAGGGACAATCTCTGAAGAAGTGGCGATTGAGGCCTTCGCCAAAGGAGCAAGAAGAACCGCGTTTCGAGAAGAACTCGGCAGAGCTGCGCCCAAAACCATAGGGGAGCTCATGGTCATAGCCGAAAAATGGGCCAATGGAGAAGACGCGGTACGCAATGAAAGAACATCATCGCCCACGCACGACGAAGACCGTCATGGGCGAAGAAAGAGAAGAAAATATTACGACCACGAGGATAGAGAAGAACTAGTGGCAGCAGAATTTACGCGAAGTCGCGACTCCGGTCGTCGTGGAAGTCGCGAATGGAGACCAAAGGCAGAAGAAAAAACACCCGAGGAAGACCTCGATGCGTACTGCTCGCTACATCTGTTCACAGACAAGCGCACGGGCAAAACTAAGGCAACGCACCTTCTCAAGGATTGCCGAAAGTTCATCGAAATCTCGGACGCACTCGCCAAGAAAAGATTTGCCTCCACCCAAAACTATCCACCACTGCCAGGAGGGGGACAACAATTCCAGCTACCACCGCCTCCACCTCCACCAACCAACCCAAACATGGCACTCGCCGCACTGCCAGCGCCACAACAACAAAACACGGGAGCAAATACATACCCGACTCCGCACGGACAACTCCTCGGGATGATACAGAAGGTATGCCCCTCTCGCAGAGCTCAAAAAACTAACTCGAGACAAATATGCATGGCAGTGCAGACGCCACCAACGAAGCCCGAGTACCTGAAGATGGCCGAGCAGCCAATCACGTTCTCGAAAGAAGACCACCCGCCACGAGTCTATCGACCAGGACACGCCGCCCTTGTCATTCAAGCTCAAATTGGCAACTATGACCTGGCCCGCGTATTCATGGACGGTGGCAGCGGCATTAACATCATCTACGCGGATACACTCCGTCGAATGAACAAAAATCTGGACGGCCTAACGGAATCAGAAACATCCTTCCACGGGATAGTTCCGGGCAAGGCAATACGTCCACTCGGAACAATCAACCTTGAAGTTGTACTGGGCTCCCCACGCAACTACAGAAGGGAATTCCTGGACTTCGAAGTCGTCGACTGGCCCTCACAGTACCACGCCATTCTTGGTCGAACAGCGTTCGCCAGATTCATGGCCGTACCACATTACGCATACTTGAAGCTCAAGCTACCCGGCGAATACGGTGTGATCAACATTGACGGAGACTTCCAGAAATCGGATAAGTGCGACATAGAATTTAATGAGATCGCGAAATCTTTCGGGATGCAAGAAGAACTACAAGAGATGGCAAAAACCACGGACCACTCCGTCATGCCCCTCACGAAGAAAAACGCGTCTGAACTGGAATTCAGCGCCAACAGCGACACTCGCAAGCACCAAGTGCACCCGACGGATTCCGTCAAAACCGCGATGGTTTCCACAACCCTCTCGCCAGCATAGGAAAGCGCGCTCGTCAAACTCCTCCGTGATTACTGGGAGATTTTCGCCTGGCAGCCCTCAGATATGCCAGGTATACCCAGGGAGTTTGCCGAGCACTCACTCGAAGTCTTTCCTAACGCCAAACCCATCAAACAGACGACTCGACGATTCTCAGAACCCAAGCAAAAGGCGCTGGGCGAAGAAGTAAATAGGCTCCTAGCCGCCAACTTTATTAGAGAGATCAAGATATCCACCTGGTTGGCGAATCCGGTGCTGGTCCCCAAGAAGAACACGGATATCCTTCGGGTGTGCATCGACTACACGTCACTAAACAAGCACTGCCCCAAGGACAACTTTCCTCTACCACGAATCGACCAGATCGTGGATTCCACAGCAGGTTGCCAACGTCTCTCCTTCCTGGACGCCTACTCGGGATATAATCAGATCCGAATGAAAAAGGAAGACGAAGAGAAGACGGCATTCATCACACCACACGGTGTATACTGCTACACGACAATGCCCTTCGGGCTGAAGAACGCAGGTGCAACATATCAACGTTGCATGCAGAGATGCCTTGCCAATCTCATTGGCAAGAACGTACAAGTATACGTCGACGACATCGTCATCAAAACTCGAGTAGAGGACACACTCCTCGAAGACATTAAAGAAACATTCGACGCCCTTAATGCATATCGGATCAAGCTCAACCCGACAAAATGCGTTTTCGGCGTCCCCGCAGGAAAACTCCTAGGATACCTGGTATCCGCCAGAGGCATTGAGGCCAATCCGGAGAAAATACAGGCCATCCTCACCATGAAGGAGCCTACCAATCTACGCGGAGTCCAGCAGCTCGCAGGGCGATTGGCCGCCCTAAGCAGGTTCATCGCACGATTGGGAGAGCAGGCGTTACCCTTCTACAAGCTACTGAAGAAGACGGACAAATTCGAGTGGACACCCGAAGCCAAACAAGCATTCGCAGACTTGAAACGGTCGCTGCAAAGCAGGCGCATTCTCGCAACACCACAAGAAAGGGAGCCACTTCTTCTCTATTTAGCCGCCACAAACCAGGTCATCAGCACTGCAATCGTAGTCGAACGACCTGAAGATGGCAAGGCATACGGAGTCCAGCGCCCAATATATTACATCAGCGAAGTGCTCTCGCCATGCAAGTAGCGATATCCTCATTACCAGAAGCTTGCATATGGAGTTGTCCTCACAGCCCGAAAGCTCAAACATTACTTCCAGGAACACGCCATCACAGTGGTTAATGATGCGTCACTCGGGACAATCATGAACAACCCTATGGCATCCGGAAGAATAGCGAAGTGGAGCATCGAGTTGGGCGCTTGGGATATCACCTATGCAGGATGCAATGCAGTCAAATCCCAAGTTCTCGTGGAATTCATCAGCGAATGGACAGAGCTACAAACACCCGGGCCACCCGAGTATACGAGCAATTGGATCATGTACTTTGACGGGTCCAAAAGAAACGAAGGAGCAGGAGCTGGAATCGTTCTTATTTCACCTCGTGGAGACAAACTGCAATACGTCCTGCGACTAGACTTTCCACCAGATGATCCAGCATCGAACAACGACGCAGAATATGAAGCACTGTTGCACGGGATGAAGATGGCGATTGCTTGTGGAGCTACCCGATTGATGATTTATGGCGATTCCAATCTCATAGTGCAACAAACAATGAAAGAATGCGATGCCATTGCTGAAAACATGATCGCGTACCGCGACATGTATAATCTACTCGAAGGAAGCTTCAAAGGATGCGAGTTGAAGCATATTGCAAGATCCAGTAACGAAGAGGCGGATAGACTGGCCAACATGGGTTCCACGAATACACCCATACCGCCAGGGATATATTTCGAGCGGATGATTAAGAGATCAGTCAAAGTGAAGAAAGCCGTAGAGACACCCGCAACACAAGAAACAGAGGTCAGCCCGCAAATCGCGCTTCTCGAGCTAACTCATAACATATCACGGCAGGTTTTTCTGGTCGAGCCAATCTGGACGCAGAAATATCTCGACTACCTGCTCAACAAACAGCTCCCGGCCGATCCACGTGAGGCTCGACAGCTAATCAGGCGTAGCAAATCCTTTCGGGTGGTTAATGGAGAATTGTACAAACAAAGCATCTCGGGCATACTCCAGCGCTGCATCGCACCCGAAGACGGCAAGGAATTACTCCGGGACATACACCAGGGTGATTGCGGACATCATGCTAGCTGGAAAGCAATACTGGGAAAAGCCTTTCGAGCAGGATTCTACTGGCTAACAGCAGCCAACGATGCAAAAAACCTGGTCGATAGATGCGACGCCTGCCAGCGATTCTCACCAAAGCCGCACGCACCCGCCACAGAGCTGCATATGATACCCATCGCCTAGCCCTTTGTGCAATGGGGGCTAGACATGGTTGGACCACTACGCAAATCCACACCAGGAGGATACACACATTTGCTGGTCGCAGTCGACAAATTTACCAAATGGATCGAAGCTATGCCAGTGACTTCGGCTAGCGCCCAATGCGCCATCAAGTTCCTCGACTCCATAGTATGTAGATTCGGTGTACCACATGACATCATTACAGACAATGGTACAAACTTCACCGCAAAGGAAACACAACAGTTCTGCGAGGAGAAAGGAATCAATTTCAAGTTTGCTTCGGTTGCCCATCCGCAAACAAACGGCCAAGTCGAAAGATCCAACGGCTTAGTTTCGGCTGGCATCAAAAAGAGATTGCTAGATCGTCTACATCCCGCTGCGGGACATTGGGCAGAGGAGTTACCCTCCGTACTTTGGAGCCTCCGCACAACTCCCAATCGATCAACGCAATACACACCATTTTTCATGGTATACGGGGCAGAAGCCGTCCTTCCTGAGGAGGTCCGATCCAGCGCCCCACGAGTTGTAGCCTACAGCGAAGAAACCTCCAACAAAGCACTTGCAGAAGATATGGATGCACTCGACGAAATTCGGGACATTGCACTCGCAAGATCCGCGGTCTATCAACAATCACTACGCAATTACCACAGTCGACGCATACGCCACAGGTCATTCGTGGTAGGCGACTTGGTGTTGCGGCTGAAGCAAAAGGAAGGACACAAGCTCGAACCACCTTGGGAAGGACCCTTCATCGTACACGAAGTGATCCCAGGAGGAGCCTATCGATTGAAGAATCCCGAGACCGGAGGCATCTATTCCAATCCATGGAATATCGCGCAACTGCGCAAATTCTACCCCTAGGTTTACTTGTTTTGCAACAATAAGGCTATGCTAGCCAATCTTGTAGCTCGAACACATGACTTCTCAGTCATCGCAATGAAATACATGATTTCCTCATCATATTTACCCGACAGATTTCCAGTCGATTACATGCTAAAAAGTTACAGGTACACACCCCATTAAATACACGGGGGCTACACCTAAAACTAAGCATCACAAAGAAATATCATCAAAAACAAGGTTACACACCTTACAAACAGTTTTTACAAACTATAAACAGTTTTACAGGATATTCACATCCGATAATCAGTCAAACCGCTGAGCATTCTCAGTCGCTAAGACCCTATCTACCTCTTCAGAGGTCATTTGGATAATCTTCTCGGCTGCAGGGCGTACAGCATCATAAAACGGTGTGATGTCTTCGATTGCATAATCTGGGCGCCGAGCTACGGAGTTCAAATCTATCTCAGGATGCCATATTCGGACAAACGAGAGAGCCACAACCGCGCCGCACATCATTTGTTTGCGTACGCACGCGCGAACCTCCCCTTCTCGTCCAAACAGCCTGAGAAGATAACTCCAGTCTTCGGGACCCCTCTCGAGTGGATAAAAAGCAGCATTCACCGCAACCAGGACTTCGTGGAAAGAACTCACGAGAATTCTCGCCTGGCGGACTCGAAATTTCAAGGTAGCCATCACAAAACCTCGACTGCGATCAGACCAGAAATTACTCGCATGAGGTTTTGTGCTGTTAGCTTCTTGATGAATGAGGTTTTCCACCCACTGCTTCTCCTCTCTGTCATCTGGTCTCACAACTAAAGAGCAAACGCACTTAGTCAGATAAGAAGCAGAGGGGAGAAAAATAGCATGGGGGCTACACTACTTACATAGTAACTCCCTTGCAATCGAAGACAGTTCATCCATCAGAAATTGCTCGCGCTCAGCTGCCAATCTCTGTTTGGATATCGCCACATCAGCTACCCCGCGCAGCGCTTTCAGTCTACGCTCACCCTCCTAAACCTTATCACGAAGGCCAGCAAAAGTGCCCACGGCAGCCACAAGTGGATTTACTGGATTACCACGTCCACCAGAAGTTTCCGCGGCAAACACAGTAGCCTGGAAGAAGCACAAGGAAAGAAGTGAGATGCCCTACTCGAGTGGTTTCTAGTCGCACATCTGACTAAACACGCTTGGGGGCTACTCCCATCGGGAGACAAAGGTACAAACAGCAAGAATAAAAACTCCAAAGGATAAATGCTTCGATCAAGGACAACAAAAGTACGGGAATACATCCCAAGGTTCATTACATTCAAAGAAGGAAATAAAAAAAAATAAACTACGAGGCTACATTGGTACTCCCACTAGCAGCAGTCGACCCTCCCTTCTTCCGAGCAAAAATCTCAGAAAGCTTCCGAGCAAGAATGGTGGCTTGCTCGCCAAAACGAGAGAGCCGTACCTTTTTGCCCGTGGAAGGATCGACTGGAATGGACGAGTAAGCCTCCTCCAACCCTTCGACTCCGTGCGCCAGAGCAAATTGAATCGCAGTCTTCGCGCCAGCCTCCGATTGAGCGACTGCAAAGGCATCCAGAAGCTTTCCTTCTGAGAAGACCTTCAACATATCATCGAGCGCAGGTGCAGGAGTGGCGTTGGCGAGGAGGCGACCGTACAATTGTCCCAGCACTTGGGTAGCATCACTGACCATGGAAGAAACTCCATCAGCGTGCCTTTTAAGCTGGGCAAGCGTATCGGTTACCACATCCACCCGCTGGAGTCCAGGGATTTCTAGAGGAACATCCAGAATACCTGCGAAGGGAGAAAATAATACTTAGCAAACTACAGCCAAGTGAAGAATCAGAATCGCGAAATTCCAGCAAGCTTACCCGCGAAGCGCTCAGCAAGGGGACGGAGGAACCCGACAAGCTCGCTGTCGGCCTTACTGCCGGTTTTCTCTAACTCCTTCAAGGACTTCCGCGCGTCCGCAAGCTGTCGACTGAAGTCTTCCGACTGCATGCGGGAAGTCTCTAGCTCTTGTCGAATGGCCGTCAAGTCAGCTTCTCGAGCAGTTACCTGCTCAGAAAATTTGACCTTTTCGGATTCGGCAAATTCAAGCCGAGCTGCAAAGAGACGCTTGTCAAAAACTCTAGAATGAATGGAGTGTGGAAGACAGGGGAACGATAGAGCTCACCCTTGAGAAGATCGTTTTCAGTCCGGAGTCGGTTGCGGTCTGCTCGAAGAGACTTGCAATCCGATTCAGCGAGAACGACGCGGCGACCAATTGCCGCAAGAGAATCAACGAGTGACTGCAAAAGCGCGAAGACGGAAGAGTTAAAAAGATCAAATTTGAGCCTGTACCCGATTATTTACAATCGACTACAGCCTCGGGGGCTACTCCCATCGGGAGCACTGCCGTGCACCCGATAAAAATTGAAAGCACGAAGATAGAAGAATTAGAAGGATTACATTGGAGCCTGTACCCGATTATTTACAATCGACTACAGCCTCGGGGGCTACTCCCATCGGGAGCACTGTCGTGCACCCGAGAAAAGCAAAATCATGAAGAAAAGATGAACAGAACTTTGAGCCTGCAGCCGATCGCACGCGATCGACTACAGCCTCGGGGGCTACTCCCATCGGGAGCACTGCCGTGCACCCGATAAAGAAATTCTTGGAGGCCAAGAGATAGAAGTTTACCTGTCCGGTGGCGCGGGAGAGAGGATCCGCAGAACTGTCCGTCGCCTCCTTCGAGACCGAAGTCCTAGCGGCGGAGCTGGGGATTTCTCGCTCCACAGTCGCAGCATCAGGCGCTGCCCTGGGAGAGTTCTGGACGGTGCCTGCAGTGGGGGTTTCACCCGCGTCCTTTGCTTTGTTCCTCTTTTCGGGAGGAACGTTAGCAGCAAACCTACGCGGGCTGATCGCTTGCAGACTGCAGTAAAAGATAGAAAAACATCAATATCGGAATTTAGAAGTTGATCGACTGGCATTACAAAAGAACAAGGAAGAAAACACTTACTCATCATCTTCATCATCGTCCAGAGCATCCGCGTCCCAAGCGGTTGCTATCACTGGAAACGAAGCCGAAGGAGGAAGAGATTGGAGTGGAGTCACATGGATAGGAGCTTGACTAGGCGATGCTTCCAAGGATTTGTCCTTTGAAGTAGCTTCGTTTGCATCTACCCGACGACGTTTCGGGAGGGCGCCATTCGAGTCTTCGACGTCATCCGAAGAATCGTCCTCCGAGCTCGAGGAAGCATTGGCGACACTGGTGTCAACCGCGCCGTCCTGGTGACTAGACACTTGCTCCGAAGCAGCTCCCCCCGTAGCTGGCGGGTAGCAGTCCGCCATGGCTAGACTCTACGAAGACAAGAAAACAAGAAAGATCTTATCGACTAACAATTCAGAAGATGAAAGTAACTCAAAGACAAGAAACTAACCTCAGCCGGAGGAGGATTTGAAGCAGAAAAAGCTTCGACTGAGCAATCGGGGAATTGCTCCCCTACCTTCAGTCGAGTGATGACCGCGATCTTCTTTTTGAATTCTACATTCGAAAGTTCTTCGCGACTCACTCGGCTGGGATCTTCTGCACCTTGATACTCCCACATAGTGGAAGGCCTTTGCTGCAGAGGCTGGATCCTGCGCTTCAAGAAGAGGCTCGCCAGATGGAGCCCGTTGAGCACTACTCCCGAGGTTTGGTCTCGAAGAGCGGCTACTCTTGCGAGTAAGGGCGTGACCGTCTGGATTTCCTCGGCTGACATCTTGTGGCTCCAAGACTTGCGCCTCGACAGAACTGCGAATGGGTGAAACTCTACGAGCCCACCCGAGCTATTGTCGACGACGTAGAACCACTTCTTCCGCCAGCCTTGGGCGGAGTCGATGAAGTGCATGTTGAAGTACGCGTTCTCCTGGCGCGCCTGGATCCCGAAACCACCCGTGCGAAGTGGCTCGCCAGGCTCGGACTCCACCCGCGGCTTCTCGCGGAAGATCCGGATCTTGAACAGCGCTTTCCAGAGCGCCCAATGCGGGCGAATGCCGAGGTAGCACTCGCAAAGCACGATGAAGCACGAAATGTGCTGCATCGCGTTCGGAGGAAGGTCGTGAAGCTGTATGCCGTAGGCACACAGCAACCCGATGAAGAAAGGGTGAAGGGGAAAAGAAAGACCTCGAGTCACGTGGTCCACGAAGACCACGCGCTCATTCGACTGAGGGTTGGGTACCTCTTCTCTTTTCCCGAGGCGGACGCGCTTCTCCGCCTCCGCCGGTAGCAATCCCTCCCGCTGCATCTCTTTGATGCTTTTTGCGGTGGTGTTGGGGGAGCGCCAGTCGCCGGCGCGAGGAGCGGGTGGTGCAGAAGGCTCGCCAGACGCCAGAGTACCAGCGCCACGCTTCCTTCCGCCAGCCATTGTTCGCAGCGAGAGCTTGAGCGCGAGGAAGATGAAGATGGGCGCAAGGAAGAAGACGAAGACAGAGAGCGGGGAAAATTTTACTGCGGCGCTAACACCCCTACTTATACACGGGGCAAGGCAATCTCAGCCGTACGATGCGCTACGTGGCACCTATCACGGCTGCCACGCGTGAGGATGAAACGAAGCGGCGGCCTGCGCTGTTTCGTGCCACGATCTTAACAGAAGATCGTGCGCATTTACTGCGCGTTTCGCGTAGAAAACGGGAGCGACGTCTCGTTTCCCGGACAAAAAGCTGACAAGGTGGGCCACCATCTGCTACCACTCCGTCACGTCCCATCGGGAGAAGAGGAGTGCGCCATGACGTCATGACGTTCGTCATTCAAAATTGAGATTTTTTCGAATGGAAGTTCAAACGCGAAATTATCTTCGTACGAATATCGATTCCTTCGGATGAGACCAACTTTTCCATGAACAGTTCATAAAGCAAGACCTCTTCGAACGAGAAAGAGGAAAATACCCTATGCACGAAAAACTCTTTCGTATGGGCACAGCATCCCGAACATGAAAACTCTTTCATACGGGCTTGGTTTTTTCCAACGCGAAATTTCTTTCGTATGGAGCTCAAACAAATCCATCGGGTGGGAAAAACCTACCTCTCCTACACGTGATAATTCTACATCATAAAAACCTGGATTGTTCAGCCGACTAGGCACATCTGGATGCCGTATTCTTCGAGTACGAAGGTAAGACCCAGAAAGATCTTTCTTTTGGGCCTGGAATCGCACTCGAAAGCTGCGTCCTCCGGCATGGTTCCGTGTCAACAACACGAAGAAAAATCCTAGCGGACGCGCCGGGTACCCTCTTAGGTTAAGTTCGACTCGATAAGTCCACAACGGCCCAGTCGCAACAATCACCTCATCGGGTTCGAGTCGGAGGTCTCGAATCTGTGTAGGCCAGGAGTGTTTTTGCCCTAGTCGCAATTAATTGGCCCTGATCTCTCGGGAGAGCCAAGCTACTGCGCCACATCCTTCTGCAAATAAAAGCCGTAAAACAGGCGCCAGTACTACTCGATACTCGAGCTTTATAACTTACAATACAGGGGACACACCCTTCAAAAACAACAACTGTCAAGCTGAACTTCCGAGAGGGGATTAAAAAAGTTCTGACCGTCTACTCGACTGAAAGTAAATCCCAGTCGAGCACACGCTCGGGGGCTACTGACGAAGGCATGGATCCTGGACCCTGCGAGTAAGGACACCCCCTCTCAAGCCTTCTGGTC
This sequence comes from Alopecurus myosuroides, assembly GCA_028641055.1. NCBI lineage: Eukaryota > Viridiplantae > Streptophyta > Magnoliopsida > Poales > Poaceae > Alopecurus > Alopecurus myosuroides. The sequence goes on along the minus strand of CM054063.1, from coordinate 90,524,962 downwards.
AAGGCCCAACAGGAAGCGCCCTTGGAGTACTCTAGAAGGCCCATGAGAAGCCCACCCGCATCAACTTGCGGGTTAAGTTAGGGAACCTGTAACCGACCTAAGCTAGGGTTTGTGTCCTCTCCGGGTTGAACTCGAGACCTGGCTATCTATATAAAGCCAGGAGAGCCCCCGAGGAGAGGACCAAGTATTACCGCACGACCACAAAAGCCTTGAAACTCGAGATCCACTCTCGATTCGAGCATCCTGTAACCGATCTAATCATCTAATACAGATCGATAGAAGGCAGGAGTAAGGGTTTTACCTCTACGAGGGCCCCGAACCTGGGTAAATCTCGCCCCCCTGTCAAGCCGACGATTCCACCAGCGCCTATGACGTCTCCTAGTCGAAACCCGATAGGATCACCCGAGGGATTTGTGGAGCCAGAGCTTCGACAGTTTTGCAAATAGTTCTTAGCATATATTTCAAAGGATATGAGCAAGTGATGAACTTTCCTGAGGTAGAACTAACAATTCATGTCCTTCGAGGGTTTGTGTGGGAACTCCCGAGATATGAAAAATAGCAAAGTAGTCCCAGTAAAGACTACTGAAAACACTGGCAAGATGATATAATGCATAGTAATGAGATGCATCACGAAATACCTTGAAAATACCCCAGCTCATAGGTGTAAGCTACATTTGATACAATACTTTTATTACTTTGGTTTTAGGTGACTTAGGTTTGTTTCATTACTTGTGGTGATGACTTTATTCACTTAAGGGGTTAATAACATTAGAGTTTTGAAGTTAGAAATGATTTAGTTAGGTAGTACACACTTTTAAGGTTACATGTTTAAATCACAAGTATGTTTCACTTGGTTTAGTTATTAATACATTACCATATTAAAAATAACTTTCAAAGGACAACAAACACGTTTCTTCTAATTTGATGAAAGATGTAGAGTTGAGACAGGAGAACTTATATGAAATTTAGTATCTAACACAACCAACTCTACCATCTAACAATTCATTAATGATTGTGAGAGTTTATGAAGTATAAAATTGTTAGGAGTTCAATATTAAGGAAAATAGTGTAGTGATGGTTATATTGGAATATTATAGAATTCCATTATACTTTCAAAAATAGAGTTCATTTCTATTTCTAACACTTGCAACTAAAGATCTTAGTTTCACTTTTAGCAATATGAAATATTGGTAGATCAAGTTTACAAAGAATGTTGAGTGTTGATTTGAAAACATCAGATAGTCATTTTATTCTATTTAAACACCTACCAGATGGAAAGAACATAACACCTGGCACTATTGTTATGACCTGTTAGAAATATAGAATTTGAATTCTTAAGACACTCCTAGTTTTTGCAATGAAGTTGAAATGCCCATGTTATGGCATCTCGTAACCTCCATGATTAAAGAATAATGTTCATTAGTTCAGCAACACAGACATGATTCAAGGTTGTTGGAACATGTATGATTTTTATGCCAACTTAAGAATTGCTGATCTTACTAAGTAATTTATTCTATTAGTCATGGATGGTTCCTTGGTTTCATCAAGATAAGGTTTTAAACTATATAAGTGTGGCTAGGGTTTTGTATTTGTATTACACATTTTATTTGAATTCTATTCTCAACTTGGAAATAGGGCATTCTGATCCTTTTCTTATATTTTAAATTCATAAGTTTATCAAAATAATTTGGTTTGGACATATTTGAATTGAAAATGTTTTTCTCTTTAATTTGGTACATCGTTTGAAATTTTCTGAAAATATCTAAATAAGTTATTATTTTCTCAACTTTAAATGAATTAAATGATTATTCAAATATTTATCATTTTTAAACTTGTTCAAATCACTTTAAAAACATCATGAATGAATTACATTTGTATTTCTAAGCATTTTAATATATAATATGCAATTGTCTGAATTTGTTGAATAAATTGTCATTTTTTCCAATTTTAAATGAATTAGTTAAAATTCAAATAATGTTCAAATTTGAACAACATCAAACATGTTTGAAAACTTGATAAACATATAGATTTATTTTTCTAAATATTTGTATATTTTTCTGATAAATAAATTAAGAGATATTGATTTAACAATTTTAATAATTATTGTGCCATTTTAAATTGACAGGTGGCGCCCGGCTGTCGTGTTTGAATAATTGAAAAAAGTAAAATAAAAAGAAAAGAAAAATTGTCGACGTCATGCTGACGTCGGGCTTGCGTCAGCAATGGCTGCCTGGGGGTCTATTGATCAATCTCTGCTCGACAGCGCGCTCTCCTCGCGGTTTGGTTTGCGCCAAAAGAACAAGCAGAGAAAGGGGGTTTTAGAGGTGGCGGTGCCGCTAGTTGTTTGTCCACCGGCCATCGCCGGCAGTGAGGTTCTGCGGTGGCGGTGTCGGTTCTCGACATCATCTACAGAATTTGATGCAATAAAATGTGGAAAAACCACCGGAAGGTGCGTGATCTCACCTAGAGCACAAAGAAGAAGACGAAATGGTGCGAGGGGGCTCAACAACGACGAAATCAACTGCGGCGGCTATCGGCCGGACTTATAGGAGATCAATCAATTCACTCGCTCCAGCGCACACCAGAAAGCAAGGTTCAACGAGGATGATGCCACAGTGACGAGGAAGCTCCAGAGATGCTCCGCTCAACTTCCCGTGGCCCCTACTCCAGCAATCGATGACGGCCCTACGAACTAAGGTTTGGGTTCTCTATGCACAGAGAAACACAGAGAGAGAGGGGAAAGTGTGCCAGGGGATAGAGGAGGGTGTGGGCGAAAATGTGATGACCTTCTCCTATCGAGGGCGGCAACAAGGAGGTGGCCAGGCGTTGATTTTGGTGGCAAAACACACAACATCTACTGTCAAAGGTTGAAGACGACAATTTTCTGAATACCCCCTTAAGTTATCTGGTATTTTCAAGAATGTCCTTAATTTAAATGAACAGCTGATATGTTGCAAACGTATCTATAATTTTTGATACTCCATGCTTTTTTCTATCCAATGCCCTTATGTTTTCTACATGTTTTCCTTTGTTTTGTAGACATTTTCGTAGAATAACCTATTAACGAGATGCCCCAATCCAGTTCCTGTTTTCTGTTGTTTTTCTATTTCAGAAAATTTCTTAAAGAAATACTATCAGAAATGGCTGAAAGTCCACGGAGATCGATTTTTACCCGGAACGAATACAGAGTCCAAAGAAGAGCCGGAGGGAAGCCAGGGAGCCTCCAGGGGGTGCTAGGCGTGGCCCTACCCTAGGTTGTGCCTGGTGGTCCCCTATGGACCCCGGCCACCGTCTCTCGTCGCCTCTTTGCTTATAAATTGCCCTAAACCCTAAAAAGTTCAGGGACAGAGATATTTTCCACGAAACATACAGAGAGGCGCCGTTACCTCGAAAGTCCAATCTAGGGCTTCTGCAACCTTGTCCCGGCACCCTGCTGGAGGGAGTAATCATCATCGGAGGCCTCTACATCGCCATGATCACCTCCGGACATATGCGTGAGTAGGTAATGTCGTGATTACGGGTCCATAGCAGTAGATAGTTGGTAGATCTCTCCGTTATGCCTCCATGTTTAGAGTCTCGTGAGCTGCCTCACATAATCGAGACCACCATTATGTAATTGTGCATGTTATGTTTGTTGGGGTCCGATGAACCACGAGATTATGATTATTTTGTTCATGTCAATCTGAGATGCTTCACTTATATTTGTAGAGAGTTTTAATGTTTTCTTGCAATGCTCTCCGGTGTTTATGATTACCTTGGCCACGTAGTTGTTTTCACCTCCAAGAGACGGTTGATATGCTAGAAAGTGGGCTCATGCCTCCCTTACATCTGTGCTCGAGTGACTGAAACGTGACGGATGGGGGTTATGCTGTTGCCACTGTGGAGAAAATAGCAGTTCTCTTGTCTACGGATGAGAACCATTGCTTACATTACGTACTTGTTCTTAATGCAATTGTCTGTTGCACACAAAGCAATCACTTTATTGCCACAACTTAATACCAGCGAGATTTGTTGGATAGTATTCTCAAGGTGGACTATTAGTAATAGATGCATGCTGGATAGCGGTCTATTTATCTTGACATAATGCCAATAATATTAGAAATCATGAACTATATCATCATAATAGTATTGTTATACATTCATGATTTGTCAATTTTCCAGCTGTAATTTGATCACCCAGCATGTTGGTTTTCTTAGGAGACACCACTAGTGAAATTATGGCCCCAGGTCCTGTTTTCCTCATTATTCCGACCTTCTTTCAAGCACTTTCACCATTGTTTCCTTGATATACCGCTTTTTACTTTTATTACCTTTCATTACTCTATATGTTTAATTTTCTGGTTTTCAGCAAGACGAGAAGACTGACAACCTTCTCGGAAAGTTGGGGACAAGAGAGAGTTTGTGTGTTGTGTGCAGGTTCCACGATTGTTGACGCGTCAGACAAAAAACAACTGACGAAGATATGGATCCTGGACCCTGCGAATAAAGACACCCCCTCTCAGACCCAAGGTTAAAGGCCCAAGAAGAGGAGCCCTTGGAATACTCCAGAAGGCCCACGTGAAGCCCACCCGCGCTAACTTGCGGGTTAAGATAGGAAAACATGTAACCGACCTAGTTAGAGTTCGAGTCCTCTCCGGGTAGGATTCGAGACCTGGCCATCTATATAAGGCCAGGAGAGCCCCCCGGAGAGGACCAAGCAACACATCACCATCGAAACCTTGAACTCGAGACCTTACTCTCGATTCGAGTACCACCATTGTAACCGATCTTTCCATCAATATAGATCGACAAGAGGCAGGAGTAAGGGTTTTACCTCTACGAGGGCCCCAAACCTGGGTAAATCTTGCCCCCTGTCTAGCCGACGATTCCACCAGCGCTCATGAATTCTCCTAGTCGAAACCCGATAGGGTCACCTAAGGGATTTGTAGAGTCAGAGATTCGACAATTGGCGCCAACCGTGGGGACGACGGGCGCTGGATCACCGGCATCTTCGGCTTCATCGACAACCCACTCTCGTTGGAAACCATCGACTACGGCTTCGAACAATCCTATACGGATCGGATCTGTCGTGGTCACACCTCACTCGCCGGAATCGCGCCCGGTATTCGAGGATCTGGAGAAAAGCGTCACCTTGACGTTCGGGAGCCTAAAATTCGTGACCAACAGGGACGGAATCCTCCACTTCTCGGATGAATCGGAAACTGAATCTGGAGCTGTCGACTCACGCCGTCATCTGGACAAAAGCGGCGAGTCCATCTGCTTCAATGCCAACGACTACCATACCCTCTCGACAGAGGAACCATCAAGAATTAAAAGAAACTTCCGACCAACGCCTAGGACGCACGAGCCTCGACTGGCTCAAGTCTGCATGGCAGGATCGGAACAAGCCTCGGAAACAAAACACGGCGCGGCAGAGCGCAACATAATAGGCGTCTCACGGGAATCCTGGAACCGAGCAAAGGAGGCTATGCGAACGAGCAAGCCACCCGCATCCGGGGCCTCACACGAAGACATGGTTGCCTACCACTATCACCTAGTGAGAGCAGCCACGACTATCAAGGACGCTCGGATAGACCTGGCCCGCCGAAGAAGAGCGGCGGACGAGTCGAGCCAAAGGAGAGCCGGGCTGTCCATAACACCCTCGGTTGGAACCCGACCCGCGAGGAAGGGACACGCATCTACATCCAGGAACAATGAGTCCCTAGCCGGAACCAGCAGATCAATCACTCCTTCTCTCATGCGAGTCGATGACGATGGCAATGTCTACCCACAAACTCCCGCTGCCGCGGTTCTAGCCGCAGCAACTTACATGCAGATGAACCAACCGACGGAAAGCGATCCTCGGGCGGAACAGTATAAACAAGTGCGCAAGGGATTAGGGCTGGCGGCCGCAAGGCTTGCCGCTTATGATCGAAAGAAGGTCACAGAACAGCTGGAGAAAGAACAGGAGAAGGAGAAAGACAAGGATAGGGAAGCGTCCCGCAAACGTAGGAGTTCTTCGCCAAGAAGGGACAGGTCACCACGTCGTGGTCGAGGAAAAGAAGCGCGGCGCCGTGATGACAGTCGAAGTAGCAGCGAAGGCAGCCCGAGAGACAAAAGCTCACGGCATCATAGCAGCCGCTCGCGAAAACGAAGCAAGGAGCCAAGGAAGGATACTGACCGCGACCGGCCAGAATACGACGCGCGATCAGATCTCGCTCAAAAAAGGGTGGATAAGGCGAGGGCTTCGCGATATCGCGAGCGCTCTTCGTCCGGCTCCTCGGATGACGAAATCTGCGGCGCTCTATGCTTTGCCCGCAGTATCCGCGAGGCGCCCCTACCCAAAAGATTCAAGCTTAGCACGGAAGTAACAAAGTACGACGGCTCACTCGAGCCCTCTCAATGGCTAAGCGATTACCTCACGGCAGTAAAATGCCAACGTGGGAATAAAAACACGGCTATGCAATACCTCAATTTGCATCTCACCGGCGCGGCTCGCAGTTGGCTGGAGAGACGACCAAAATCTTGCTATGCATCGTGGGATGATTTGCACCGCGATTTCTGCAAAAATTTCCACTCGACTTACAAGAGGCCAGCCACCATTGAAGAACTGCGAGCATGCAAGCAGAAAAGTGGCGAATCCACCCGCGAGTACATCCAGCGATGGACTACGCTCAGGAATACTGCAGGAACCATCTCGGAAGAAGTAGCGATTGAAGCCTTCGCAAAAGGCGCCCGAAGAACGACTTTCAGAGAAGAACTGGGCAGAGCCGCACCCAAGACTATTGGGGAGCTGATGAACATAGCCGAAAAATGGGCTAACGGAGAAGATGCGGTGCGCAATGAGAGGGCATCATCACCTGCGCATGATGAAGACCGTCATAGTCAGAGGAAGAGAAGAAAATATTACGATCACGAGGACAGAGAGGAGTTGATCGCAGCGGAATTCACGCGAGGCCGCGACTCCGGTTGCCGTGGGAATCGCGAGTGGAGACCAAAAGCTGAAGAAAAATCACCCGAGGAAGACCTCGATGGATACTGCTCGCTACATCTATTTACAGATAAACGCACGGGCAAAACTAAGGCAACGCACCTTCTTAAGGATTGCCGAAAATTTATTGATATCTCAGAAGCACTCGCCAGGAAAAGATCTGCACACACGCAAAATTATCCACCGCTTCCAGGAGGAGGCCACCAAGGATTCCAGCCGCCACGACCCCCACCTCCACCAAAAAATCCAAACATGGCATTAGCTGCGCTTGTCGTGGGATAATCACGGCAGATGTTACCGGGGGTAACTGATCTTGGGGCAAGTCGACACAGGTATTCGGGAGAGGGTTTAGCTCGAAAGAAGACATGGCGGAAAGCAATCTAAGAACCGGAAAACAACTCGCCGGATCTCAATATGAGTTATGCTGGATACTTGATAATCAGGTGTTACAACTATGACTTGAATCTCTGGCAAACTAAACCTAGGGGCCGGTTTATAAAGCACCCGTACACCCCTAACTTGCCCTCCAAGGCACATCTTGAGTCCTACTCGAACTCCACATACAATCCCTAACTTCCCTTACCGCAACCCACAATCCGGGTTACAAATCTTACAAGCCTTTGGGCCTTCCAGTAATCTCTTTACCCCAAACCGGATATCACTCAGCGCACCTCGGGCCGGATCATATCTTGAAGTGGGCCTACCGGGTTACTATCCCCCCATCAGTAGTCCCCAGGATAGCGCGGGTTTCACGGATTCATCCTTGAAGCGCTCGCTATTCCCTGAAAAAGATACGAAACACCCAAGTTCACGGGGACCGAGTTAAATTGCTTCGATAGATGGCTAGGCGCAGCTCCATGACGGCCATATGATGACTCAATTCCCCCCTGAATGCTTAACACGCCTTTCCAAATCTGAACCCCAAAATGCCAAAATCCTACTCACGATACCGGTGCCAGATATCCCGGGGTAGGTTACACTTCCTCCGCCAACGGAACATCTTACTCCATTCCGGGCGCGCGCACCACCAAATCCGCGCGGATAATTACCGTCCCGTAACTTCCGGCTTTCCAGTCGCGGGGGTGTGCCCACCACCTTCCTTATAAATATCAACCGAAGGCAACCCTAAGCCTTTCACCTCACCTCGTCATACTCTTTCTCCCCGCTCCCTCGCAGCTTCCGCCGCCGGAGCTTACGCACACTACAACAGATAAGACCATCGCCGGCCGCACTCGACCTCGAGCCATCCCGCGCCGCCATCGCGCATTGTCGTCGCACCTTCGTTTCTCTCATCGAGGGCGGGGGAACAATACTCAAGCCGCACCTCGCATCTCCCTCATTTCAGGCATCAATCTCTTCGGTAAGCCTCTCTCAATCGTCCAATTGAACCTTGCAATCTTTTTAATTTGACTTGGATCGGATCTGGATCAACCCGTAAAATACCTTTCCGGCATCATCAAATCAAGCCGCTTCGGTAGCCCTCATCCCCTTTAAGCACCTGATGCACAGTCGCAATTCATCCCCGCACCTCTTTCAATCACCAACTTTATATAAGATCGCTCGCAAGCTTTTCGACCTAGATCTGTTCCACCTTGTTTTTTCCGCTTGTCCCATTAACATCCGAGAAACCTTCCTTTTCCAGCTATTATCTTCGCAATAAAAGTATGGGCAACCATCCATGTTCGCCCAACCCATCTCCATACGTAAGTAATTAACAATTTACTCAACCTCATCTATAACCCGGAAAATCCTCCACACTTAACATCGTAGCACATTATCCGGGTATTATTTTAGCCTTCACATTGCCTCGATATTCCCAAGCTCGGATAATCTGATATTCCGAATCTTTACTCCCTACATCTCTTATCCCTTGCAGGTTAACTCCATGGCTCCGAAAAGACAGGGAAGGCACCCGGCTTCGACCAAGACCCCTCAAACCACTTCTGCCAACCGGGGTCGGTCTTCAACGACGAAAGCCAAGCTGGAAGGAATGGCCGAATTAGGAATTCTTCCCTCTCAGAAGGAGATACATTGGAGAGCTCCTGACGATGAGACCCGTCCTACTCCTGCCGGGAATGAGGTAATCTGTTTTACCGAGCACGTGACCCTGGGATTCCGTCCTCCGGGTCACCCTTTCTTCCGGGAAATCCTAAGCCACTACGGCCTCCGGGTGTTCGACATAGGGCCTAACTCTATGTTGAATATTACCCACTTCATAGTCTTGTCCGAATCTTACTTATGCATTCCACCAAGCCTGGATCTTTTTATTGAGTTATTTCAATGCGAGCTATGTCGCGAGAGCAATGACGGAGCTCTTCTTACCTGTGGCGGGGTATCCATCCAGCGCCGCAAGCACTCACTAATGCCACCTCTCAACTTGAATTCCCACGTCAACAACTGGCAACTATCCTTCTTCTATTGCCATGACACTTCTCCAGATGGTGAGAGGGAATTGCCGGGTTACTCGGAGAGCCTCCTTGAACCCTCCGAGTCTTTTAGCGCTTTCGCACCCGAGCCTGATAGGGAAGCCATTCAGCCCCTTTTGGCCAAACTAGCAGCCCTATCAGCCCATGGCCTCCTTGGGCTTAATCTAATAAAGACTTGGATAGATTTCCGGGTTCAACCCAACTCCATCCGTTCGAAGTTGCTACACGAGTACTCGGGTCACATCACGGACTCCCTCCGCTACTCCACCAAGAACTTTCCTGCTGGCAACACCAACAAGACCATCAAGGGTTTTCTGATGGAGAGGCTAGATGTTATAAAGAACGCTACCGGGTTACCCCCGTTTACTCGGGAGAATCCCGCTCCAGTAGTAAGATCTGACCCCCTTTTTCTTGTTTCAGCACTTTTACCCGCTATAGTCTCTAATCACTACCTGTATTTACCTATTCACAGGCTGACGACTCCTTCTGGAAGGTCGAGAACTCTCCTCCCTCCCAAGACCCCGAAAAGGAAAACGAGTCCATTGATGACGACGAAGGTATTCTTTCATGACCTTTACATCTGTCTTTCATCTGTGTCACCTTTCTTACCACTCATCCTTTCTTATCTGATACTTATTCGGCTTTCAGGGTCAGAGGACGAAGAGGAGGAAGAAGAAAATGACCCGGAAGCCACTGAGTCTGACCAAGAACCCCTAGTTGGAAACAAAAGGAAAGCCAGAGGGGTAGTTGAAAAGGTTCCCTTCTCTTCTATGTCTTGTGCGCCTTACTCCTTTGCCACTATGCGTGAACTTAATGTGCAATTATCACATTCATCCTTCTTGAAGGACCCTCTCCCGACTAAACGTAGGGTGACCCGGAGTTCTCCGGGGGATGATCCCCTTAACCCGGGTATCTCCACCTCTCCCGCTCGTCGAGCCAGCACCCCTCCAGCTCAACCTTCCCAATCTCCTCAACGTCATCCATCTCCTAGTCATCCACTCGCCGGGCAATTTCGCGTACCGCAACCAGTGCTTTTACCAGCGTCATCCGCCTCCAGCTGCGAGCTTCCCCCGGACTATGCTGTGAACACCGGGTAAACTACTTTTGCTTACATTCCCTCGTACTTGTTATCTTTCTTTTTTCCATACATTCCACTAACCAATGTCTCCTTTTCTCCTTTCAGCGCCACAGTTACGCTGAGTGACCCGGATATTCCTGAAGCAGAAAGGCAGGGGGAGGAGAAGCCGAGTAATAACATGGACATTGAGGTTGAGGACGAGGCCGAGGACGGAAACAAAGAAGACCCTTTTAAGGACCCACCTCCACCAAAAACTGCATCACCCCAGCCCTCTGAGGAGGTGGATGAAGATATCATTTTGGAGACCAAGTCGGGTTCTCCTAACCCGGACACTCAAACGGTCCGGGTTTCGACCCCCAGACCCGGAGCAACCCTTCAACAGGAAGACCAATCTTCCGGCCCTTCTCGACTTCGCCCTGAAGACATGACCTTTGCGCAGATGCTAGATGCCCTCCATACCTTGAAGGGTGATGAAGAAAACATACTGGACGCCTTAATAACCAAGCATGAGGTAATCCCGAGTAATACCAATTGTTTCCACACATAGTCCCCAAGTTCCGAGTAAATTACTAAGTAACTTGCTTGGAACTTTTGTATAATGTTTCTGGCTAATCCCTCTTCACGCTTCCTTACAGGACTATGTTTCGCAGTTGGAGAAGAAACTGGCCAAGTCCACCAAGCGTATTGAAAAAGAAACGGCCCTTCGTGAAGCTGCGGAGACTGAAGCTCGCAGGTGCCAAAAAATGACGAAAAGGTACAAGAAGAGGGCTCACAAGGCTAAGGACAAACTGACAACACTTTCCGTGCAAATTGCCGACGTTTTTCGCACTGCGACCGGTAAGATTTTTAAATTTCACCTTTTCTATGACCCGGGTTTCTTTGATATGAACCACTGTGCTTGCTTACTTATTATCTTTGCTCCTTTTACCTCTTAGCAGGCCCAAGTGATGCTGCCCCCGAAGAAGATGACGCTGCTAAGCTAAAAACCATCAAAAATACTCTTCGCCAACTTTGCGGCGGAGTTAGCTGGATACTTGATGAGTTGCGACTGCCGGATGTCAAGCCAGACAATATGAGGAGGTTACTGGAATTCTGCTCCACGATCCCCGAGTGGATTTGGCACTGGAAACGGTCCTCCTGCCGATTTGGGGTAACCCGGGGGCTCGCCTTGGCTAAAGCCTACGCTCCCAAGCTAGAGCTGGCCAAACTTATGGGCGGATTTCCAGAGTTCAACTTGGATGGGTCCAAGTTTTTGCCAAAGGACTTCAAGGCTATTCAAAAAGAAGTCCGTCATCCGGCTAGTGTTATCGCTGACAGCTTAGAGATTGATGAGATTCTCCCTGCTTATGATGCTAATGACAAGGTTGTCAAGGCGAACCGCCCCCAGCCGTTTGACATGCTTGCCCGCTGGAGGGAGGAGGCACTCAAGATAAGGGACGAAGCTGCCAAGAAGGCCGATGCCGACTCTGCTCTTGCGGCTTCGCAACCCGGAACTGCTACTAATCCGAGTGGCGTCGCCGCCACCAGCGGCAACAAGGGCAAGGCCAAGATGGATCCTGCAGCTTGAAGTAATGAATATCGCCTGTCATTCCATATGCGTTAGTTGGAAAAGCGTCGTCAAAACAGCTTTATCACTTGTTTTAAGCGGAGCGCCTGTGCTCTTTTGATACTTTAGGGTTTTTGTAATATTTTTGCTTATACTCCCGATGCACTTTGCGCCCCTTTGGGCTTTTTGATTAATGTGTCTTTGCACCCGCTTGTTCTTGATACCCACTTACTTTATTCTTGATACCTTGTACCTTTTACCTCCCCTTTTTTTTTATATGCTTTCCTTGGCGAGACCCGACCTCCGGGTTTCGTTGACATCTGGGGAATGGGCTTTCACCCGGATCCCTAAGCCCCCCAGACCCGGATGCACGGCTTGTTGGAATTTTATCGGCTGGATTACGCTGTTTCTTCTTCAGAGCTCCCAAGTCCCCCAGCCCGGGTTTCCACGTCTGGGACACGTAATTGTTTCTTTTCAAGGGATAAGAATTGCCTGTCGCTGAATGCCCGAGACTTCAGGACAGCTCTTTATGACGTTTGAAGTTATGCTTGATAGTTGTTGAGTTTCCGGCTGCTAGCCTTATACTCTGCATAACTTGTGGTTTAGATGACCCTTTCAACTACCTTGTACTATAAGCCGGCTTCCGCGTGGATACCATGTTGTTACATCAATACGAAAACGGGGTCAAGCAAGTCCCGTTTGGGTCTCATGACCGACATTAATCGTAAGCGAACGAATCATGCCACTTTGTTGCGAGTCACATCGAGCTTAAGTAAGAATAGCCGAGAAATTTGGACTTCTTTGTCCGGTTATAGGATTGTAGCCGCACTCGTTTTTTCAAGTGACGGCCCCTATAACTCATTGGCATCAAGGCCGGGTCTTTTTTGAGTTTGCAGCTGTGCTTATAGGAGCAACCAGCCCTCAAGACCTAAATATGTACACCGTATGAATGACAATTGCCTCTTTTCCTGATAACCTCCTTTTTATTTGATATGAGAAAATTAGGTCAGCAAGCCACCTCATTAAAAACCCATCCAGTCCCCAAGGGTGCCCCGGATAGGAAAAGAGTGCGTCTGAAACCTGCTGCCTGTTACATCGTTTTCTGCTAAGTATAGTACGGACGCAGCTGAGCCACGTTCCATGGTCTATCTCTCTCTTGCATAGGTGCAGTAGTGCGAGCAGTATCGTTGATCGTGGCCGATTCTTCTCTTGCATCTATCAAGTAATATGACCCATTATGCAGACTCCGGCTTACGATGAAAGGTCCTTCCCATGGTGGCGATAGTTTGTGCTTTCCCTCGTTTGTCTGAACCAAGCGCAGGACCAAATCCCCCTCCTGGAAGACCCGGCTTTTCACCCGCCGGCTATGATATCTTCGCAAGTCCTGCTGATATATGGCTGATCTTTCCAAGGCTTGTTCCCTTTGTTCTTCTAACATATCCACGGCGTCTTGCCGGGTTTTCTCGTTCTCTACTTCCACATAAGCTGTCACTCTTGGTGAATCATGAATGATGTCGCTCGGTAATACCGCTTCTGCGCCGTAGACCATGAAGAAAGGTGTCATCTGGGTGGATCGGTTAGGTGTAGTGTTAATACCCCAGACCACGGAAGGAAGTTCTTCAACCCATGCCCCAGCGGCCCTGATACAAGGAACCCTCAGTCTTGGCTTCAATCCACGAAGTAGCTCTTGGTTCGCCCTCTCCACTTGCCCGTTGGCTTGCGGATGTGCCACTGATGCTACATCCAGCCTGATTCCATTGCTGCCACAAAATTTTTCCATCTCTCCAAGGGACATGTTGGTTCCATTGTCGGTAATTATGCTGTGGGGGTATCCGAACCGGTATATAATTCTTTTCAGGAACTTGACTGCTGTGGCCGCTTCGCAATTGGTGACCGGCATAACCTCCACCCATTTGGTAAACTTATCAACAGCCACTAAAAGGTGCGTTTTCTTGCAAGGTGACATATGGAAGGGGCCAACCATGTCCATACCCCAAACAGCGAATGGCCAAGTTAATGGGATGGTCCGTAACTCCATAGCCGGCACATGAGTTTGGCGAGCGTACCTTTGACATCCGTCGCACCTTGCTACTATCCGTTCCGCGTCTGCTAGAGCTGTGAGCCAGAAGAACCCATGTCGATAGGCCTTGGCCACAAGGGACCTTGTGGACGCATGATGCCCGCAATCACCTTCATGGATCTCCTTAAGGATCTGTCGGCCTTCTTCTGGTGTCACACAGCGCAAAAAGACTCCTGCCGCACTTCTCTTGTACAACTCTCCATTGATAATAGCATATCCTTTTGCCCGCCTCACTATTTGTCTTGCTAGTACCTCCTGTTCTGGTAGATCGCCCCGTGATAAGTATGCCAGATATGGCTCTGTCCACTCGGGGACGTCACGTATTGTAGCTACGAGCTCCACGTCCGGGTCTCGATTTGCTAATTCTTCTTCAGACTCGGATTTAACTGACGGTCGCCACAGCTCGTCCAAGAAAACATTAGGTGGAACCGGCTCCCTGCGCGAGCCGAGTCTGGTGAGTGCGTCCGCCGCCTCGTTTTTTCTTCTGTCTATGTGCTCCACTTCATACCCGGAAAAACACCCGGCAACCCTATCAACCTCCCTGCGGTACGCTGCCATAGTGGCGTCCTTTCTGTCCCAGGTTCCTGATACCTGCTGCACCACGAGATCCGAATCTCCAAAGCATCGTATCCTTCTAATGTTCATCTCCTTGGCTACCTTCAAGCCATGCAACAGAGCCTCATACTCGGCCACGTTGTTTGAGCAATCAAAGTGAATCTGCAGCACGTAACTTAGTTTATCCCCCTTTGGCGATGTCAGCACCACTCCGGCTCCTGACCCCTCGTACTGCTTTGATCCATCGAAGTGCATGGTCCATGACTCGGAACTTGGAACTGCGGTAACCATTCCAGTGTGCGTCCAGTCGTTAACGAAATCAACCAAGGCCTGGGACTTGATTGCCGATCTGGGCTCGTAGCTGATATGATAATCTCCCATCTCTATTGCCCATTTGGCTATTCTGCCCGTTGCATCCGAGTTTCTGATGATATCCGACATTGGTATTGAACTAACTACTGTTATGGGATGTTCTTGGAAATACGGCTTCAACTTCCGGCTGGCCATAAAGACCCCAAACACCAATTTTTGCCAATGCGGGTAACGCTGCTTCGCTTCCGATAACACCTCGCTGACATAGTAAACCGGCCTCTGGACCGGGTAACCTTTCCCATCTTCTTTGCGTTCCACGACAACTACTGCGCTGACGGCCCGGGGACCGGCTGCCACGTACAATAACATAGGCTCTTTAGGACCCGGCGCCGCTAGTACTGGCGCTTCAGATAACTGCTTCTTTAGTGCTTCAAACGCCTCATCTGCCTCCTGATCCCATACGAACTTATCTGATTTTCGCAAAAGCCGGTACAAGGGTATTGCCTTTTCTCCAAGCCTGGATATGAACCGGCTCAGGGCTGCCACGCAGCCCGTGAGCTTTTGAACGTGCTTCAAACTTTCCGGTTTCTTCAAATTCTGAATGGCCTTGATTTTATCCGGGTTTGCCTCAATTCCTCTCTCGGAGACTATAAAGCCAAGTAACTTCCCGACCGGAACTCCGAATACACATTTCGTTGGGTTAAGCTTCATCTGATACCTCCTCAAGTTTTTAAATGTTTCTTTTAAATCATCGATAAATGTCTCTGCCTTCCGGGTCTTAATAACCACATCATCCACATACGCGTGCACGTTACGCCCAATTTGATCCTCGAAGCACTTCTGGATACACCGCTGGTAAGTTGCGCCCGCATTTTTCAATCCAAACGTCATGGTTTTGTAGCAGAAGGCCCCAAAAGGGGTTATAAATGACGTTTTTTCCCAATCCTCCCTCTTGAGTTTAATTTGGTGGTACCCCGAATATGCGTCCAAGAAACATAGCAAATCGCTTCCGGCTACCGCGTCTATGATTTGGTCTATCCTTGGCAGCGCGAACGGATCCTTTGGGCAATGCTTGTTGAGGCTCGTGAAAT
Organism: Alopecurus myosuroides; assembly: GCA_028641055.1. Classification (NCBI taxonomy): domain Eukaryota; kingdom Viridiplantae; phylum Streptophyta; class Magnoliopsida; order Poales; family Poaceae; genus Alopecurus; species Alopecurus myosuroides. Next base: position 90,508,904 of record CM054063.1, on the reverse strand, counting down.
CGATGCACATCCTCCATTCATTTGTCTTTTTCATCACTAGAACCGGATTCGCTAACCAGTCCGGGTGAAATACTTCCATGATAAAGCCTGCGGTTAATAGTCGTGCGATTTCCTCACCAATGGCTCTTCTCCTTTCCTCGTTCATTTTTCTCAAACCTTGCTTCACAGGCCTGGCCCTGGGATCCACATGCAAACTGTGCTCTGCCAACTCGGTGGGGATACCCGGCATGTCGCTGGGTGTCCAGGCGAACACATCCGCATTTGAGCGTATGAACTCCACTAGGGCCTTTTCTTGCGCGTCTCCCAAATTGGACCCTATAGTGAACTGCTTGGTGGGGTCTCCTTCCACAAAATCTACTTTCTTGGTGTCTTGAGCCGCCTTAAATTTTACTCTTTCGTCCTCAGAATCTGGTCTTCTCAATGCCGTGCCATCTTCCGGATCCACCTGAGACCGGTAATATTTAAGTTCTTCCTTTCTGCAGGCTTGCTCGGCCATCACCGAATCTCCCTCCTCACACTCTGCTGCTACATCCCGGTTTCCATGGATAGTGATGGTCTGCTTGGGGCCTGGGATTTTTAACTGCAAATATACATAGCACGGCCTAGCCATGAATTTAGCATAAGCTGGTCTTCCGAACAACGCGTGGTAAGGACTGTGCAACCGGACCACCTCAAACGTGAGCCATTCTACCCGATAGTTATCTACCGACTCTCCGAAGGCTACTTCCAATGTAATTTTTCCTTCGGGGCGCGCCGAATGACCCGGCACGATTCCGTGAAAAACCGTCGAACTTTTCTGTAGCTGAGATTCTTTGAGGTTCATGCGCAAGAAGGTTTCCCAATATAGGATGTTGATGCTGCTTCCTCCGTCCATCAATACCTTTCTCAATTCATAACCATTGACTTGTGGCGAGACTACTAACGCCAGGGTTCCGGGGTGCTCTATTCCTTCCGGATGATCCCTTCTGCTCCATGTTACCTCTTGCTCTGCCCATCTCAAGTACCCCGGAGTGGCCGAGGAAGCTGAATTCTCTGTCTGTTTTAACACCTTTTTGTCCCTGTTGGAAGTCCCTGTAACATGCACATGATATTGTCCTTTTAAATTGAGCGTACGTACCATACCGATGAAGATACTGATTTGGCCAATCGACACCACGGATCCGGATTCGAGGTGCTCCGACTCTGGCCCCCAGCCAGAATCGTCTACCATCTTCTCTCCTTTGCTGTTGACGTAGATTTCTCCGACGATGAGGTTCTTCATGCCCTTCCAAGCTTCTCCCGTGATGTAAACACCTTTGGACGCAGGCCCCACGGTGGGCGCCAACTGTCGTGGGATAATCACGGCAGATGTTACCGGGGGTAACTGATCTTGGGGCAAGTCGACACAGGTATTCGGGAGAGGGTTTAGCTCGAAAGAAGACATGGCGGAAAGCAATCTAAGAACCGGAAAACAACTCGCCGGATCTCAATATGAGTTATGCTGGATACTTGATAATCAGGTGTTACAACTATGACTTGAATCTCTGGCAAACTAAACCTAGGGGCCGGTTTATAAAGCACCCGTACACCCCTAACTTGCCCTCCAAGGCACATCTTGAGTCCTACTCGAACTCCACATACAATCCCTAACTTCCCTTACCGCAACCCACAATCCGGGTTACAAATCTTACAAGCCTTTGGGCCTTCCAGTAATCTCTTTACCCCAAACCGGATATCACTCAGCGCACCTCGGGCCGGATCATATCTTGAAGTGGGCCTACCGGGTTACTATCCCCCCATCAGCGCTACCTGCACCACCAACACAAAACTCCGGAGCCAACGCGTACCCAAATCCAGCAGGGTACCTCGCGATGATCCAGAAGGTATGTCCATCCCGCAGAGCTCAAAAGACTAACAAAAGGCAATTGTGCATGGCCGTGCAGACACCGCCAACAAAAACAGAATACTTGAAGATGGCGGACCAGCCAATAACATTCTCGATGAAGGACCACCCGCCACGAGTCTATCGACTAGGACACGCCGCCCTCGTCATCCAAGCAAAAATTGGCAACTATGACTTGGCCCGCGTATTCATGGATGGTGGCAGTGGCATCAACATTATCTACGCGGATACACTCCGTCGGATGAACAGGAACTTGGACGGCCCCCAGGAATCAGAAACATCCTTCCACGGGATAGTTCCAGGAAAGGCAATCCGTCCACTCGGAACAATCAACCTAGAAGTTGTGCTGGGCACCAAGAGCAACTACAGAAGAGAATTCCTTGACTTCAAAGTTGACGATTGGCCTTCACAGTACCACGCCATTCTTGGTCGAACAGCATTCGCCAGATTCATGGCAGTACCGCATTACGCCTACCTGAAGCTCAAATTACCCGGAGAACATGGCGTAATCACCATCGACGGAGACTTTCAGAAATCCAACAAATGCGACATTGAATTCAATGAGATTGCAAAATCTTTCGGGATGCAAGAAGAACTTCAAGAGCTGGCAAAAACCACGGATCACTCCGTGATGCCCCTCACGAAGAAAAACGCGCTTGAACTGGAGTTCAGCGCTAACAGTGACACTCGAAAGCATCAAGTGCACCCGACAGATTCTGCGAAGACAGCGCTGGTTTCCACCATCCTTCCGCAAGCATAGGAAAGCGCGCTCGCCGAACTCCTCCGTGAGTACTGGGAAATGTTCGCCTGGCAGCCATCAGATATGCCAGGAATACCCAGGGAGTTTGTCGAGCACTCACTCGAAGTCTTTCCAGATGCCAAACCCATCAAGCAAACTACTCGACGATTTTCAGAACCCAAGCAGAAGGCACTTGGAGAAGAAGTGAACAGATTGCTAGCAGCAAAATTCATCAGGGAGATCAAGATATCCACTTGGTTAGCAAACCCGGTGCTGGTCCCCAAAAAGAACACGGACATCCTTCGGGTATGCATCGACTACACGTCGTTAAATAAGCACTGCCCCAAGGACAACTTTCCCCTCCCGCGAATCGACCAGATCGTGGACTCTAAGGCAGGCTGCCAACGCCTCTCTTTTCTGGACGCCTATTCGGGATATAATCAGATCCGGATGAAAAGGGAAGACGAAGAAAAGACAGCATTCATCACACCTCACGGTGTCTACTGCTACACGACAATGCCCTTCGGGCTCAAGAACGCAGGCGCAACATACCAGCGCTGCATGCAAAAATGCCTCGCCAAGCTCATTGGCAAGAACGTACAAGTATACGTTGACGACATAGTCATCAAGACTCGAGTTGAGAGCACACTCCTCGAGGATATTAGAGAAACATTCGACGCCCTCAACGCATACAGGATCAAGCTCAATCCGACAAAATGCGTCTTCGGCGTTCCAGCAGGGAAACTTCTCGGGTACCTGGTATCCGCCAGAGGCATCAAAGCCTACCGAGAGAAAATACAAGCAATCTTGACAACGAAGGAGCCAACTAATCTACGCGGAGTCCAACAGCTTGCAGGGCGACTGGCTCAGCCTCCCGAGTGGTTACCCGCTCAGAGAGACTACCCTTCTCGGATTCCGAAAATTCGAGTCGAGCTGCATAGTGACACTTGTCATAAATCAAGAATTGAAGAAAGAATAGGAACAAGAGAAGATGATAAGACTTACTCTTAAGAAGCTCGTTCTCAGTGCAGAGTCGACTGCTGTCTGATCGAAGCGACTCACATTCCGACTCGTCAAGAACTAATCGGCGGCCAATCGCCGCAAGAGAGTCAACAAGCGACTACAAAGTACAGAGAGAAGAATTAGAAGATATAAACTGGAGGCTGTACCCGATTGAATTCAATCGACTACAGCCTCGGGGGCTACTCCCATCGGGAGCACTGCCGTGCACCCGATAAAATCAAGAAGAAGAAAAAGACAAGGCTTTGAGCCTGTAGCCGACCGCACGCGATCGACTACAGCCTCGGGGGCTACTCCCATCGGGAGCACTGTCGTGCACCCGATAAAAATATCATGACAAATGGCAAAGTTTACCTGGCCCGTGGCGCGGGAGAGGGGATCTGCGGAGCTGTCCGTCACCTCTTTCGAAGCTGAAGTCCTGGCGGAAAAACTAGGAGCCTCACGTTCCACAGTCGCCGCATGGGGGGCGGCGCTAGGAGAATTCTGGACGGTGCCAACAGCGGGAGTCTCACCCGCAGCTCCTGCTCTATTCCTCTTTTCGGGAGGAACGGAAGAAGCGTACCTGCGAGGACTAATGGTTTGCAGACTGCAACAAATAAACATCAACATAGGTGCAAAGAAAAATGTTCGACTAAGAACGAGGAGAAGAACTTACTCATCGTCTTCATCTTCATCCAGCAAATCCGCGTTCCAAGCGGGCGCGATTACTGGGAATGAAGGGGAAGGGGCGAGTGAGCGAAGTGGAGTCGTGGAGATAGGAGCCTTCCCAGGCGATTCTTCCAAGGAGTTATCCTTGGAAGTAGCCTCGTTATCATCCACCCGACGACGCTTGTGATGATGGAGGCCGCCATTTGAGCCCTCTGCACCATCCGAAGAATCATCCTCGGAGCTTGAAGAAGCATCGGCGACACTGGTATCGGCTAAGCCGTCCAGATGACTCGCCAATAACTCCGAGGCGTCCTCTCCCGCAACTGGCGGGTAGCAGTTCGCCACTGCTAGACTCTACAAAGAAGGCAGAAGAAGGCAAGAAAAAAATCAATCGACTAAAGCTCAGAGCAAGGAAGAAAATAATAGAAGACAAGAAGGGTAAACTAACCGCGGCTGGTGGAGGTTTCGAAGCGTCGAAGGCTTCGACTGTGCAGTCGGGGAACTTCTCTCCCACCTTCAAGCTAGTGATAGCCGCGATTTTCTTCTCGAACTCAACGTTCGAAAGCTCCTCGCGGCTCACTCGGCTAGGATCCTCAGAGCCTTGGTATTCCCACATGGTGGAAGGCCTTTGCTGTAGAGGTTGGATCCTGCGCTTCAGAAAAATACTCGCCAGGTGCAGCCCGTTGAGCACAACTCCAGCAGTTTGATCCCGGAGAGCGGACACCCTTGCGAGTAGGGGCTTAACGACTTGAGTTTCTTCGGTTGACAGCTTGTGCGCCCAGGACTTCCGCCTCTTCAAAACAGCGAACGGGTGGAATTCTACGATCCCACCCGAGCTGTTGTCGATGACATAAAACCACTTTTTCCGCCAGCCTTGGGCGGAGTCGATGAAGTGCATACTAAAGTAGCTGCTCTCCAGTCGCGCTTGGATCCCGAAGCCACCTGTGCGTAGCGGCTCGCCAGGCTCGGAGTCTACCCGCGATTTCTCGCGGAAGATCCGAACTTTGAAGAGGGCCTTCCAGAGCGCCCAATATGGGCGAATGCCAAGGAAGCATTCACAGAACACGATGAAGAACGATATGTGCTGCACCGCGTTCGGAGGAAGATCGTGAAGCTGTATGCCATAGACATACAACAACCCGAGATGGAAAGGATGGAGGGGGAAGGAGAGACCCCGAGACACGTGGTCCGCGAAGACCACACGCTCGTTCGACTGCGGGTTTGGTACCTCTTCTTTCTTCCCGAGGCGCACCCGCTTCTCAGCTTCCGCCGGCAGCAGCCCCTCCCGCTGCATCTCTTTGATGCTCTTCGCGGTGGTGTTGGGCGAACGCCAGTCGCCAGCTCGGGGCACAGGTTTGAACGGACAATAACGTCGCCTAGAGGGGGGGTGAATAGGCGATTAAAGCTTTTCCGGTTAAGGCTTGCTAAATGCGAAAATAAACTAGGTGTTTAAATTAACAAGCATACAACCTAAATATTCTAAGGACAACTAGATGCACCAACAACTTATGCTAAGCAAGACAAGTAACAAAGTGATAGCAAGATGTATAACTTCAAGCTCGAAGGCTATCACAATGTAAATTGCATAAGTAAAAAGCTCGGGTATAGAAATAACCGAGGCACACGGAGACGATGATGTATTCCCGAGTTCCTCCCACAAAGGGGAGTACGTCTCGTTGGAGGGGTGTGAGCTCGCCACGAAGGCCTACTCAACGCCACAAAGGCCTCACCCTATTCTCCGATGAACCCCGCCACAAAGGCCTAGTTCACCTTCCACTATTGGCAACCTTCAAACCCGAGGCACGCATCCACAACTCAATTGGAGGCTCTCGGTGTCACCACAATCTTGGGGCACACATCCACAACTCAATTGGAGGCTCGCAAGAACACCACAAGTCGTCTAGGGTCCAAGACCCAAGAGTAACAAGCTCACAAACTTTCACTTCCACGAATCCTCGTGGAGAGAGCAAACCGATGCAACCGATGCAAATGGCAAGAGCACAAGTGCTCAAATCCTTCACTCTCAAATTCCAACAAAGCAACAAATGCTTATGGGGGAATAAGAGAGGAAGAACAATGGAGGAGAAACACCAAGAACTCCAAGATCAAGATCTACTAGGTTTCCCTCACTAAGAAGGAAGATGGATTGGTGGAAATGTAGATCTAGATCTCCTCTCTCTTTTCCCTCAAAGATATGCAAGAATCATGGGAGGAATTGAGAGAGGGGCAAGCTTTCCAAGGTCAACAATGGAGGAGAGAGAGGGGAAAAATTCGTGCTTGGAAGACCTAGCTCTTTGGGGAAGAAAGGGGCCTTTTATAGGTCCCCACGAAAAAGAGCCGTTGCAGGAAAAACTCACACCGGAGACTCCGGTGTGAAGACCCGAGTCTCCGGTCTGAACCGGAGTCTCCGGACACTCTCCGGACCCTATACAGTACGCGACACCAAGGGGGCAACCCCTGGGGGAGTTTTTGGTCCGGAGACTCCGGACTGCACACCGGAGACTCCGGACTACCGGAGATTCCGGCCCTAAGTCCGGAGACTCCGGACTGGCGAAAACTGCAGAGACACCAATACTAAAACACTCATAACTTTTTCGTCCGGACTCCGTTTTCGATGATCTTTGGCTCGTTGAGTTCGCAATGAAAAACTCTACAAGATCATGCAGAGAAACATCACTGCCCAACAATGGAAACTAAAACCAAATGTAGAAAGGTTTAACCTCTCTAAAAGGAACAACCGGTAAAACCTCCATCACCGAGACGAACATAACTTTTGCGGATGAACTCCGAAAGAGGTGAATCCAATTGGGTTGGAAAGATAACAGCAAGGAGTATCCAAATAAAAATGAATGGAGAAGTTACCACACATGGAAGGTGTGGAAACATTCTCAAAGCTGAACCGGATATTTTCTCCACCGAAAACGCAACAAGTTTTTCTTACGAAATCCGTTTTCGAGAAACCAAGGCTTGTCATGAAGATCACGACAAGACCTAAAACCCAAAGGAGACAAAGGCCAAATAAGAACCAAGAAAGATGATATGCAAAGTATGCAAAGGTTTGAGCTCTCCATAATGATTCGATCGAGTTACTCACTTGAGAGCCCCTCTTGATAGTACGACTATCTATCCTATAACCCGGTCTCCCAAAGACACGAGACCGGTAAAATAGAAAACCTATCAAGATTATAACTTTTCCTTGAGCATTCCACTTGAGCTAGATGATGACGATCTTGACTCTCTCAAGTAGGATCTTCTTTCTTGATTGGGCTTGCTAGCACAAACTCCGCTTGATGAAGACTTGCAAGTTGCTACCCCATACACCATTATGGGAGAGACTAGCTCCCCCATACACCATTATGGGAGAGACCTTTCGGCAAATCTTCACAAGACCACAAAATCCAAATGGGTGGCAAGCATCAAGCATAGGATATCTTCTAGATGCTTCACTTGAGCTTCCACGTCAAGCTAGATGAAAAACACCGCTTGACGAGGACATAGACCATGGGCAATAAGAAATCTTCCTTTTGGTTCATGCCCATGGAAAGATACCTAACCACACATAGAGATGTGACACACACATATCATGGTTTAGTTCACAAAGCTATATTGACAATTGCTTACCATACCATGAGATACACAATCCCACTTGGTACAACTTGTAGCTTTGTGTGTTGATCGCGAGCTTGATCAACCTTGTATCTTTGCTTCTCACTTCTAAAGATGATGTCTTGAAGATGATAATGAAAGATCACCTAATCCTTTTCTTCAAGACATACTAGCAATAAGCTCAACTCAAACCATGACCATTCTTCATATAAATCCTTGAATGTAACAATGGCCATCAAGGAAGCTAATAGAGTTCAACACATGAACTCCATTATTTCCTATGGACAAGATCTACAAGGATAACTCAATGCAACCATTAGTCCATAAGGATTGTCATTAATTACCAAAACCACATATGGGGGAACCATGCGCTTTCAATCTCCCCCATTTTGGTAATTGATGACAATCCCTTTTTACGAGGGTTTATATGATGAATGAAGCAAACATGCTAAACAAGAGCAAGGATGCAATAGCATGGAAAGGAAAATGCTTAAGAACGAAACTAAAGCATAAACCAAATTCCCTTAAACCCTCTAAACTTCTCCCCCATTGGCATCCATTGCCGAAATGGGCAAAAAGATTAGAAGGCCAATATAGTAAGAGCTCCCCCATAGTGTATGCATTCCTCATGATATGAGTGAACTCAAATGCATATATCCAACTATAAATAGATGGAGGGAGATCAAACTATATTGAGGATCCAAAGATTTACAAGAAATGTCAAATTGAAGGATACTTTCACAAAGAAGCAACCAACCAAAGGATCCGAAAAACCGATTGACCAAAATCAATAATTTGATAAGATAAACCAAGTGTTCTAGAAAATCAAGAGGGAACTCCCCAAAGTACATGCACAATGTTAGGTTTGAATTACTATATAATGTGCACAACATGGACTCATCACTACCTTCTAGATAATTTTGAACACAAACAAGAGCAAGCGAATATATTGGAAATGAAGCAAAGCAACTTGCAAACAAACAAAAAGTTGAGCAATGAAGATCAAAAAGTGACAAATAAAAACTTACTCAACCGAAATAGATGCGTGTGACAAGGAAAAACATTTTTAGGGGACTAATAGGATGATAGAATCATCAACATAGTCTTTCAATATATAAGGCACATAGTGCATACCATGTCTTTCCCATAAACACAAACCATCAAGTGATAAAACACATAGGTCCACAAGCTTATTAAGATGGAAAAGGAATAGCAAAAGAAAAGCAAAGCTTGTGCCTTTTAGGAGCCACCAAGGAATATAAAGCAATAAAATGTGGTCACTAAAGAAATAGAATATCAATTAAAGATGTAACTATTATCGTGTGTATAAATTTCTAAGTGGACAACAATCACAAAGATATATATCCACAAAGAAACATGCACACACAAAATAGGTACAAAGGTGAAGAACATGATATCCAAGAGAGGTTCATTAATATACCAATAAGATTTTTGCTTGAAAGCAAAGCACTAAGCTTAGTTTAATCTTAAGGGGATATAGATGAACAATCAAAACTCATCAAAGCATCACAAATATCACAAGGGAAAAGTGATAGTTGGAATGCTTCGATAAAGGTAACACGTATCACAAAAGACTCAAATGGTTTTTGATAATTCATCAATGTTGCATATGAGATACTTCAAGTAAAAGTTGCTAGATTAATATACTTGGGATTGGTGAATCATTAAAATGATTATAAATATCCCTTTTGTATGTAATCATCCCGGCTTACTCATAGTTGCAATAAAGATGTTTTTGATAAGACATTTGCAAGAACCAAATGAAATGCAATAAAAGGGAAATCATGCCGAGAAGCAACCTACACAAGGTTGAAAGCTAGAAACATATGCATGAGATAGATACTTGTTACCGAGACGACATTGGTGATGAAGAGGATGCGAGTTTGATAATCATCGTAGCTTGACTCCTATAATACCATGGTGAGAGAACACCTTCCTTATGAATGGAGCAAGCAACCAATGTATCTCCATTGTACCTAAAAACAAAATTCAAGTACAAAATGGTACCCAAACTCATTGGGTCCGAAGAAGTTAGAACAACTACAATATATAGGACAAACTCAACATAAATATGTGCATATTAATGTGCACATCTTAGCCACTTAGGATTAGATGGAGTTTATCCTATATATTGGATCAACGAAAGTAAGCATGCCAAAATATATACATAGTAAATATGCATGCACAAAACTTTCAAGAACCAAAACAAGATACAAATTGGACAAAGAACTAATTAAACCAAGAAGCCACTCACAAGAGTGAAGAGAAAGAGAATTGTCCAAAAAATATCACGACCCAAATCAACACATGATTGAGGAAACCAACATAGAGAGGATACCAAAAAAAATATAAAAGAGTGAAAAAACCCTCTACACTTTTCATGATAGCACACAAAGTACCAAGACAAAAAGTGTTTGTCTTCCAAAGAGACAAGTCATTGGGATAACAAACAAATTTAAAGACAACAAGTGTTCAAACGCATATAGGATAGTTCTTCCAATAATAGTGCATTATTTATGATCTTGCATTTGAATACAAAATGCACAAAATGGAATCATTACTCTCCATATATATTATTCAAACACTAGTCATGTTTAAATAAAATCAATTAGATGCAATACCAATTTAAAGAATGGTGATCTACTCAATGTAGGATAGCTTCCCCAAGAATAGTGCAACCCAAAGAAGTATGACTTTGAACACAAGTGCACAAGTATGGGATCATTGCCTTTCCTAACTCAAGAAAACATAAAACAAATTTTGAGTAGAGCAAGGAAGACACAAAGGAGTTTGAACCAAACAAAATCCTTGGCAAGAAACAAGGCAATATTAGAGCAATGGCCAAAGTAAATATGATCAATAAACTTACCACAAATTATTATAACTTGTCAAAGACAAGATATGTATGAAGATATTTCTCGGTGGTAGATTTGTTCACAATCATATTCACAAAACATAAGCATGTGGTAAAAGATAGGAATAAAAAAACATGCTTAGATAGAGATTCTTGAAGGCTTCAAATAAAAACCGAAAAGCAAGGCAACAAGAAACTCTCTAACAAACAAGATACCAAAGAAGATAGACACAAGATATTTTAAGCAAATATGGAACTTGTTTGAGCAACATGCCACATAGGAACAAGATAAATAATAATATCAACTCTAGGTGGCAATACCTCACATGTTCACATTTTCTAGGATTGTAATATGCACATAGCTTATTACTCCCCCATAATGTGACAATCCATTTAAAACAACAAGAGGCAAAAATAAATCCAACTAGAGAAAGTTAATGGACATTTAGAAATGAATTTCTCATGAGAATGACATACCACATAGAGAATAGATAATATTGATATATCAACACTAAGTGGTATTCCTCATGTACATACATTTTAGGATAGTAAAGTGCAAAGCATATTACTCCCCCAAAATGGGATAGTCCATTAATCTTCCAAAGAGCCAACTAAGATAAGCAATAAAAGCAATGAAGGCTCAACACAAAGAACACAAGTACATGGAGTGCAAACCAACAAACATAACTAGATTACTCAAGATAGGTAAGTCGGAAGCACAACATATACAAACACATGCTAGAAACAAAACTAACATATGCAAGGGAGCAAGCAACTTTCAATGAATATATGATTTAAATACAAGTTACCGCTTGGAGGAACATTGGGTAAGAGATATATATAATCCAAGTGACTTGGCTTGAGGAAATAAAATTGATGAAGATCCCTTAATTCTTCATGAATTAGCCAAGTCTCCAATGCTCTCCAACACCACCTATTGATCAAGTTTGAGCTTGTTGGTCCCCAACAAAGTTGGGTCCTAAGAGGTTAGTCACAATAGGTTTGGCAACCCAAATGGTTCTTTTCTTGACACCACTTGGAGCACCAACATATTTGGCAAACACATTGCCCACATTATCCTTCCGAATGGAATAAGCATTATCAACAAGGATAGGGTTGGATAATGTACCATTAGTGCATGAAGAAGCAAAGTGTCCCTTCTTGCGACAAAGGTAGCAACATCGACTCTTTTCTTTCTTCTCAATAGGCTTCTCAACAAGAGGAGCATTGGCTTGAGTCTTCTTAGGAGGTGGCCGTTGTTCAACTCGTGGTTGAGCATGAGATTGAACAAGAGGCATATTCCCTAGTTGCTTCTCACTAAGAGGCTTCTTCTTCAAAGGGCAAGATCTAACATGGTGCCCTTCAATCTTGCACTTGAAGCAAATAATCTTGGCCGGATCTTTTTCTTGTTCTTGGCCCTTCTTCTTGTCAATAATGGACTTGTTCTTGATATTGGAGTTGAATCCAAGTCCACTCTTGTCATTGGGAAGTCTTCGCACTCTCAACATCTTGTCAAGTGTGGAACTTCCTTCATGACACTTTTCCAAGTCTTTCTTCAAAGAAGTGACTTGGGCCTTGAGCTCTTTAATTTCCTCTACATGGTTAGAATCAACACAAGAGCTAGAGGAAGTAGATGATTCATTGTTAGAGCAAGAAGGCAAGGAAAGCAATTCATCACAAGATGTAGAAACATTATGGGAGGATGAATTACTAATACGAGCACAAGTCAATATAGCATTATTAGAAGATATTGTGCTAGTATCCACATGAGGCTCACAAGATGTTACCTTTGCAGTGATAGCCTCAAGAGCTAATTTTAGCTTGGTATGGGATTCTAGAAGATCCTCATGAGAGCTAGATAGCTTTTCATGACTTTCTTCCAATTTCCCATACTTGCTAGTCATTAGCTCAAGTTGAGCCTTTAGCTCAACATTCTCCTTCAAAATAGATGCTTCACAAGATGTGGAGTTAGTAGCACAAGCATCATTAGAAATAGAAGAAGATAACTTGGCAAGCTCATTATTTAACCTAGAGTTTTCCTCAATTAGATTAGCATTGCCAACAACAAATTGAACCTTTTCATTTTTAAGCACTTTATATTTAGCATTGGTATGGTCACGTGCTTTAGTGAGATAGGATATTTGTTCATTATAGAGCTCCTCGATAGATTCAAGTTTCTCCTCAAGAGTAACTCGGAGCTCATACTCTTCCTCAAGAGACATAGTGAGGGATGCCTTTTCATCGGCATCACTTCTTTCAATCTCACCTTTCTTTTCAATGATTTTAGCGCTATAAATAGCAAAAGCCAATATTTCACTAAAAGGAGTGATAGCTTTACTACCTTTAGGGAGATCTAGAAGAACCAACTCACCCTTCTCCATTAAAGAGACTTCATCCTCAAACTCTCCATAAAATATATCCTCGTCCTCATCCTCATCCTCATCCTCATCATCACAAGATGTAGTGGGTTCCAAAGGTGGATATACCTTTGAATCCCTAGCCATAAGGCACATATGAGAAATGGATGGTGATGATGAAGATATACTAGAAGCGCCATTAAGGTCCATGTCTTGTTCCAACAAAAGTTGGGATTCCTCTACATTGTTAGTCACACAAGTGCTAGAGGAACTGGAAGCATTGTTTTTGTGAAAACAAGACATAGGAAGCATATCATCATGAGATTTAGTTAAACAAATATTACATGATATGCAAGGACTATCAATACTAGCATGTATGGAACTTTGAGTGCTAGAAGATATTAAGTCCAAAGATAGATCATTGCAATGGGATAGAGATGGAGTATAGTCAATAGCAAATTCACTATCCACAATGCAATTTCTATCACCACTCACCATATCATTACCTTGTGACAAATAACATGTAGGTGGAGTGGAGAAAGACGTGAACTCATCACGGCCGGAAGTGGATGGAGAACAATCATCCTCAATAATGTTGGACACATCATATATATCTTAAAGTTTTGTCCATAGCTCATGAGCGTTCCGAAAAGGCATGATTGATTGAATAACTACATCGCTCAAAATACACAAGAGACCATTAGATACAAGAGTATCGAGATAAGAATTTTCCTCATCCTCTAAAGATAAATCTTGAGAATTCTTTGGAGGAGGAAAATCCATATCTACAATTCTCTTAACATACTTTGGACCCATGTCCTCAAGAAAATTAAGAATGCGGATTTTCCAAGCATCATAGTTTCTACCATAGAATATAAAAGAGGGATCATGTTCTATTTCTGTAAACGACATCATACTCTCTAGGATGTAAAGCCTAATAAAGAGAGACGAGGCTCTGATACCAATTGAACGGACAACAACGTCGCCTAGAGGGGGGGGGGTGAATAGGCGATTAAAGTTTTTCCGGTTAAGGCTTGCTAAATGCGGAAATAAACTAGGTGTTTAAATTAACAAGCATACAACCTAAATATTCTAAGGACAACTAGATGCACCAACAACTTATGCTAAGCAAGACAAGTAACAAAGTGATAGCAAGATGTATAACTTCAAGCTCGAAGGCTATCACAATGTAAATTGCATAAGTAAAAAGCTCGGGTATAGAAATAACCGAGGCACACGGAGACGATGATGTATTCCCGAGTTCCTCCCACAAAGGGGAGTACGTCTCATTGGAGGGGTGTGAGCTCGCCACGAAGGCCTACTCAACGCCACAAAGGCCTCACCCTATTCTCCGATGAACCCCGCCACAAAGGCCTAGTTCACCTTCCACTATTGGCAACCTTCAAACCCGAGGCACGCATCCACAACTCAATTGGAGGCTCTCGGTGTCACCACAATCTTGGGGCACACATCCACAACTCAATTGGAGGCTCGCAAGAACACCACAAGTCGTCTAGGGTCCAAGACCCAAGAGTAACAAGCTCACAAACTTTCACTTCCACGAATCCTCGTGGAGAGAGCAAACCGATGCAACCGATGCAAATGGCAAGAGCACAAGTGCTCAAATCCTTCACTCTCAAATTCCAACAAAGCAACAAATGCTTATGGGGGAATAAGAGAGGAAGAACAATGGAGGAGAAACACCAAGAACTCCAAGATCAAGATCTACTAGGTTTCCCTCACTAAGAAGGAAGATGGATTGGTGGAAATGTAGATCTAGATCTCCTCTCTCTTTTCCCTCAAAGATATGCAAGAATCATGGGAGGAATTGAGAGAGGGGCAAGCTTTCCAAGGTCAACAATGGAGGAGAGAGAGGGGAAAAATTCGTGCTTGGAAGACCTAGCTCTTTGGGGAAGAAAGGGGCCTTTTATAGGTCCCCACGAAAAAGAGCCGTTGCAGGAAAAACTCACACCGGAGACTCTGGTGTGAAGACCCGAGTCTCCGGTCTGAACCGGAGTCTACGGACACTCTCCGGACCCTATACAGTACGCGACACCAAGGGGGCAACCCCTGGGGGAGTTTTTGGTCCGGAGACTCCGGACTGCACACCGGAGACTCCGGACTACCGGAGATTCCGGCCCTAAGTCCGGAGACTCCGGACTGGCGAAAACTGCAGAGACACCAATACTAAAACACTCATAACTTTTTCGTCCGGACTCCGTTTTCGATGATCTTTGGCTCGTTGAGTTCGCAATGAAAAACTCTACAAGATCATGCAGAGAAACATCACTGCCAAACAATGGAAACTAAAACCAAATGTAGAAAGGTTTAACCTCTCTAAAAGGAACAACTGGTAAAACCTCCATCACCGAGACGAACATAACTTTTGCGGATGAACTCCGAAAGAGGTGAATCCAATTGGGTTGGAAAGATAACAGCAAGTAGTATCCAAATAAAAATGAATGGATAAGTTACCACACATGGAAGGTGTGGAAACATTCTCAAAGCTGAACCGGATATTTTCTCCACCGAAAACGCAACAAGTTTTTCTTACGAAATCCGTTTTCGAGAAACCAAGGCTTGTCCTGAAGATCACGACAAGACCTAAAACCCAAAGGAGACAAAGGACAAATAAGAACCAAGAAAGATGATATGCAAAGTATGCAAAGGTTTGAGCTCTCCATAATGATTCGATCGAGTTACTCACTTGAGAGCCCCTCTTGATAGTACGACTATCTATCCTATAACCCGGTCTCCCAAAGACACGAGACCGGTAAAATAGAAAACCTATCAAGATTATACCTTTTCCTTGAGCATTCCACTTGAGCTAGATGATGACGATCTTGACTCTCTCAAGTAGGATCTTCTTTCTTGATTGGGCTTGCTAGCACAAACTCCGCTTGATGAAGACTTGCAAGTTGCTACCCCATACACCATTATGGGAGAGACTAGCTCCCCCATACACCATTATGGGAGAGACCTTTCGGCAAATCTTCACAAGACCACAAACTCCAAATGGGTGGCAAGCATCAAGCATAGGATATCTTCTAGATGCTTCACTTGAGCTTCCACGTCAAGCTAGATGACAAACACCGCTTGACGAGGACATAGACCATGGGCAATAAGAAATCTTCCTTTTGGTTCATGCCCATGGAAAGATACCTAACCACACATAGAGATGCGACACACACATATCATGGGTTAGTTCACAAAGCTATATTGACAATTGCTTACCATACCATGAGATACACAATCCCACTTGGTACAACTTGTAGCTTTGTGTGTTGATCGCGAGCTTGATCAACCTTGTATCTTTGCTTCTCACTTCTAAAGATGATGTCTTGAAGATGATAATGAAAGATCACCTAATCCTTTTCTTCAAGACATACTAGCAATAAGCTCAACTCAAACCATGACCATTCTTCATATAAATCCTTGAATGTAACAATGGCCATCAAGGAAGCTAATAGAGTTCAACACATGAACTCCATTATTTCCTATGGACAAGATCTACAAGGATAACTCAATGCAACCATTAGTCCATAAGGATTGTCATTAATTACCAAAACCACATATGGGGGAACCATGCGCTTTCAAGGTTGCGCGGAGACTTCTCTGGTTGCGGAAGTGGCAGCGCCACGTCTTTTGCCTCCAGCCATGGTTGACAGCACGAGCTTGAGCACGAGGAAGAAGATGGGCGCGAGGAAGGAGATGGATTGAAGAAAAAGGCTGGGAAAGTTTTACCGCAGCGCTAAGTCCCGTACTTATACACGGAGCGGATCAGTCCCAGCCATTCGATGCGCTACGTGGCGCTTATCGCAGCCACCACGTGTGAAGATGAAACGAAGAGACGGTGAACGTTGTTCCGTGCCACGATCTTAACAGAAGATCGTGCGCATTTACTGCACCGTTCGCGTAAAAACCGGGAGCGGCGTCTCGTTTCCCGGTCAAAAAGCTGACTAGGTGGGCCAGCCTATCTGCTACCACTCTGTCACGTCCCATCGGGAGGAGAAAAGTGCGCCATGATGTCATGGAACGCATCATCAAACTCAAGAATCTTCAAGTGGAAAATTCAAACACGAAAACAGCTTTCGTACGAAATTCCTTCGATTAAAGGCGATCCTTTTGTGAACAAATCATGGAGCAAAACCTCTTTAAAACAAGAGAGAAATACCCTATACACAAAAACTCTTTCGTACGGGCACGACATTCCAAACATGAAAACTCTTTCATATGGGCATAACTTTCCTCAGCACGAAAATTCTTTCGTATGAAGCTCAAAAAAATCACTCGGGTAGGCAGAACCTACCTCTTTTCACACATGATATTTTTACATCATAAAAACCTGGATTGTTCAGCCGACTAGGCACATCCGGATGCCATATTCTTCGAATATGAAGGTAAGACCCAAAAAGATCTCTATTAAGGGCCTGGAATCGCACTCGAAAGCTGCGTCCTCCGGTATGATTCCGTGTCAACAACACGAAGAAAAATCCTAGCGGACGCGCCGGGTACCCCCATAGGTTAAGTTCGACTTGATAAGTCCACAACGGCTCAGTCGCAACAATCACCTTATCGGGTTCGAGTCGGAGGTCTCGAATCTGTGTAGGCCAGGAATGTTTTTGCCCTAGTCGCGATTAATTGGCCCTGATCTTTTGGGAGAGCCAAGCTACTGTGCCACATCCTTCTACGATAAAAGTCGCAAAAACAGGCATCTATACCGCTCGACACTCGAGCATGAAGACTCGTTACACAGGGAACACACCCTTTAAACAGGAAACAACCAAGCTGGTTATTCATAAGAAAGGAAGATCAAGAAAGGTTTGACCGTCTACTCGACTGGAAAAATCCCACTCGAGCAAACGCTCGGGGGCTACTGACGAAGATATGGATCCTGGACCCTGCGAATAAAGACACCCCCTCTCAGGCCCAAGGTTAAAGGCCCAAGAAGAGGAGCCCTTGGAATACTCCAGAAGGCCCACGTGAAGCCCACCCGCGCTAACTTGCGGGTTAAGATAGGAAAACATGTAACCGACCTAGTTAGAGTTCGAGTCCTCTCCGGGTAGGATTCGAGACCTGGCCATCTATATAAGGCCAGGAGAGCCCCCCCGGAGAGGACCAAGAAACACATCACCATCGAAACCTTGAACTCGAGACCTTACTCTCGATTCGAGTACCACCATTGTAACCGATATTTCAATCAATACAGATCGACAAGAGGCAGGAGTAAGGGTTTTACCTCTAAGAGGGCCCCGAACCTGGGTAAATCTCGCCCCCTGTCTAGCCGACGATTCCACCAGCGCTCATGAATTCTCCTAGTCGAAACCCGATAGGGTCACCTAAGGGATTTGTAGAGTCAGAGATTCGACAACAACCTTCTCCAAGACTTCGAAGTCCTACTGGTCGATAAACCTTGGTTCCACAATTGGGGGAATTTCCACTAGACTAGATCATACCTTCCTCTAGGGTAACCCTGAAGGGAATATGCCCGAGAGGCAGTAATAAAGTGGTTATTATCTTATTCCTTGTTTATGATAAATGTTTATTTCTCATGCTAGAATTGTATTAATCGAAAACGTTGACACATGTATGTTTATTTAACAAACAATGGTTCCTAGTAACGCCTCTCGTTTAACTAGCTCGTTGATTAACTGATGATCAAGGTTTCTTGATCATGAACATTGGATGTTGTTAATAATGGGGTCATGTCATTAGGAGAATGATGTGATGAACATAGAGACAAATTAAGTATAACAATACGATCAAGTCATTTAGTTTATATTTTTATATCTTGCATACGAAGTAACCTTATTCCTTAGACCATGAGATCATGTCAATCACTAATACCGGAAGGGTGCTTTGATGTCATCAAACGTCACTCCATAACAGGGTGACTATAAAGGTGTCGTTGGTTATTATGAAAATATTAGGTGAGACTCATGGATCAAGAGTGGTATTTGTCCGTCCCAATGATGGAGAGATATACTCTGGGCCCTCTCGGTGATATCACATCGACACCGCTTGCAAGCACGTGACTAGGTCACAAGGATGTCATATCACGGAACGAGTAAAAGAGTACTTGTCGGTAACGGGATCGAAAAAGGTATGGTTGATACCAATGATCGGATCTCGGACAAGTAAAATATCACGAGACAAAGGGAATTAGTTACGACGTTGATGGTTCATTCGATCACAAGATTCATCGTTGAATATATAGGAGTCATCATGGATCTCCAGATCCCGTTGTTGATTATTGATCGGAGAGGTGCCTCGATCATTTTTATGTTAATCGTGAACCGTAGGGTGACACACTTAAGGTTCGATGACGCTTTTGAGAGGATACGGAATATCGGAGAAAAGTTTGGACAACACCAAAATTGTTTTGGGTAAATTTGAAATAGTTCAAGGGGTTTTCCGTCGAATGGTTGTTAATAGAATTCGAGGGGTTTTGTGCTAATGTTTGTTGATAGAATTAACAAATATTAAATTAAAGAAATAAACATGTTTTATTTATTTAATAAAGAAAAACCTTTGGATTTTATAAGTGGGAAATTATGGGAGGATGAGTGGGTGTGAGTGGAGTGTCCACTCACATGATGAGGGCAGAGGTGGGGGCACCACCATGCTTGGCCGCATGGGGCCTTTATGCTGGCCCCTCCTCCTATAAAATTGAGGGCATGAGCTCCCTCTCCCACACACACTTGGTGTCATCTCCACCTCCTTCCTCCCGCTTCTCCACCTCACGTTCATGCGCTTGGCGAAGCCCTAAATGAAGTTTTCTCCACCACACCACGCCGTCGTGTGATAGGTCGTAAACGTATCCTTAATTTCTGATGTTCCATGTTGTTTCCTACATGTTTGTTATACACTTTATGTTATTTTTATCGATTTTTCGGACTAACCTATTGATAAGATGCCACAGAGCCAGTTCCAAGTTGTCTGTTGTTTTAAGTTTCAGAAAAGTTGTTCTGGAAATATTCTCGGAATTGGAGAATTTGAAGCCCGGAGGTCCTAAAATTCCCGAAGGTTCCACGGAGTCCCGAAGAGGCCCGGAGGGGGGCCATAGGGGGGCCACACAATAGGGCGATGCGCCCCCCGGCCGCGCCTAGGGGTGGTGTGGGCCCCTCGGGCCTCCACCGCCATCGCCCTTTCGCCTATTTATACCACCCGATATGTCAACCCTAAAAATATACCACTTTGTCTCGATAAACAGCCGAGTCCACCGTCATCGTCATCCTGAGATCGGGAGGGTTCTGGAGGTCTCCCCGGCACACTGCCGGGAGAGGAATTCATCACCGGAGGGGTCTACATCAGCATGCCCTCCTCTGAAGTTATGCTTGAGTAGTTCATACCTGGACTACAGGTCCATAGAAGTAGCTAGATGGTTGTCTTCTCCACTTTGTACCTGATGTTTAGATCTCGTGAGCTGCTCTACATGATCGAGATCATCTTTATGTAATGCAACATGTTGTGTTTGCTGGGATCTGATGAATGTTGAATGCTATGTCTTCTGATTATCAATCTATCATGTTATCTTCATGCGTATGTTATTTATGATCTTGCATGCTCTCCGTTATTAGTAGATGCTCTGGCCAAATAGATGCCAGTAACTCCAAGAGGGAGTATTTATGCTCGATAGTGGGTTCATGCCTCCTTTGCATATGTGCTTGAGTGACAGAAACATGACGGATGGAGGATGTGATGTTGCCTTAGGGAGAAAACAACGGTGTTTAGTTACTTTACATTGTTTACATTAAACACTTTTCTTGCTGCGATAATCTGTTGCGTGCAACTTAATACCCAACGTTTGTTCGGATGATATTCGGAGGGTGGATTATTAGACATAGATGCAGTTGGATGACGGTCTATGTATTTTGTTGTAACGCCCGCATGAATCACATAGTAATCTTTATGTCTGGCATATGCACTACGGTGCAACCTTCATTTCTGTCAATTGCCCAACTGTAATTTGTTCACCACACATATTATTTATCTTTCACGGAGAGACACCACTAGTGAACTGTGGACCCCGGTCCATTTTCTCATTCTGATAATACATACACTTCTTTCACACTGCTTTCATATTGCTGCTACTGCTTTCATATTGTTCTCCTACTGTTTTCCACACCATACATTTAACCTCTTTGTGTTCAGCAAAACCGGTGAGATTGACAACCTCACTGCTTCGTTGGGGCAAAGTTATTTGATTGCGTTGTATAGGTTCCATGTTGCTTCTGAACCGGTAGTGCGCCCTGCCATCTCAGCTGCTTCAACCTTCAGAAGTTACTCCTTCCACCTATTGGTTGATTAAACCTTGGTTTTTTACTGAGGGAAAACTGCTGTTGTGCTCATCATACCTTCCTCTTGGGGTTTCCCAACGAGTGCAAGATCTGCACCATCAAACTACTTTTCTAGCGCCATTGCCGGGGTGGAAGTGAATTTCTCCAAGGGGAGTCTATCACCTCCAATCATTTTTACTTTGTTATTGTTTTTCTTTTTTACTTGCTTTATTATGCTTGCTATCAATGTTTGATGCCTTTGAAACTAGATCTTATTGGCAAGGTGGGTTGACGGAAGAAAAACAAAAATATTATAAGGAACACCGCTTGACACAAAAAGGGAAACACTTACGGGAGAAAATTAATACATTGCATAACTATGCTAGAAACTTGTGCTCCACTTATAATGTTACTTATTTCTTTGATAAATATTGTTGCTTTAGGAGGTATAAACACCTCCCTTTAAAATGTGAGTATAATGATAATGTTACCATATCTTCTTATGTTAAGGGAAATTATGACTTTGATGATGTGGAACAATTTGAGGAATTTATTGCTTGGAAGGGTGCATTTGAAATTGCCTATTTGCTTGAAAGTATTGATGATGCACCTTATAAATATGAGATTTATGATATACTTGAATATTTATTTGATAATTACAAGGATTGTAATTACTACATACTTAAATATCTTAATCAATTCTCTCCTCGAAAAGGAGAGACTAATGCCTTGCAGGAACCTATGGAAGAAGAAATTGCTGAATCTGGAAGCTCATTGGATGAAAAAGAGGAGGAGAGTGATGATCAAGAGGAGGAAGAATGGAGCTACCCATGTGTACCTCCCAATGAGAGTAACTCTTTAACTCATACATTATTTGATGAAAGTGATGAATCTATGGATTCTTTTGAAATATCCCTTTTTGATGAAATTGATACTTGCTATACTTGTGACCTTGATACTACTATGAATGAAACTTGTGAGAATGATATTATACTGTTATTTATGATAATCCATGCTACTTTGATAAATCTTATGATAATCCTCTATTTATTCCAACTATTGATATGCATGATAACGAGGAAGTTTGCTTAGAAAATTTATATGATAATGCTCTAGATGATTGTCATATGTTACTTGATGTTATAAATTATAACGATACTGAAAATAGGATTGCTATAATGTGTCCTATACCTTCTATGAGTGATCAATCAGCTTGTTTTGCTATTGCTAAAAGTGGAAAAAAAAGGAGCTGATTTTAAACCATGACAAACATGCTTTATGTGACAATTATGTTGTTGAGTTTGTTCATGATGCTACTGAAAATTATTATGAGAGAGGAAAATATGGTTGTAGGAATTTTCATGTTACTAAAACACCTCTCTTTTTGTTGAAAGTTTTGAAATTGCTCTTGTTCTAACTTCCCATGATTTCTAGTTTGAGATTCTTTAATTTATTTCTTTACAAGATTCCTATGCATAGGAAGTGGGTTAGAATTAAATTTGTTTTATACTTGCTTCTTGTTGCTTCTTCACTTGAAAACACTTGATTCCACTTTTCTGGGCCTAGCTAAAAGGCGTTAAAGAAAAGCACTTCTTGGGAGATAACCCATGGTTTTATTTTTGCTTTCTTTTTCTCTGTCTTCTTTGAGTCAAGGGGTTGTATAATACTGTAGCAAATACTTTGTATGTTTATTTTCATGCTTTAGTTGTGCCAAGTAAAGTTTCTGACGAGAGTTGGAGTTGGTTTTGGATTTCTGCGCAGGAAACAGATTTCTGCTGTCCCCCGTAAAAAATCGCATAATTCACAGAAAGATCAAAATGACCTGAAATATTTTGTGAGTATTCCTCAGCTAATTGCGCAACTTTTTATTTCTTTAAGTTTTTCAATTTGAGCAATGTAAGTGTCCCGAAAAATTCGTCTTTACAGACGGTTCTGGTTTTGGCAGATTCTGCCATTTTTCTTGCATTTGGCTTTTTTACGATGTCAAGTGGATTTATTTGCTTCACGAAACATCAGTGGATGTAGCTAATGTTTAAAAGTATAAATAGCACGTGTTCCCATACATAACCCATGGATTTTTTTTATTGTTGCACTAACCCTCTAATGCGAATTAGGCTTTGAGTGTGGTGTGAAGGAAGTTTTCAAGGGTCAAGAGAAGAGGGTGATATATGTGATCAAGAAGAGTGCAAGGTCAGAGCTTGGGGATTCCCCCGTGGTTCATCCAATCAAATTTTAAGAATACTAAAGCATCTAAGCTTGGGGATGCCCAAGGCATCCCCTTCTTCATCAACAATCTATCAGGTCACTTCTAGTGAAACTATATTTTTATTCGGTCACATCATATGAAGTTTACTTGGAGCGTATGTCTGTTTTTATGTTGTTTTCTCTTGTTTTATTTTGTTTTCCTTGCTGAAATAATATAGTTGGACCCTAGCATTCCTTGTTTGCGAGATAGAAATGCTCTGCTTTATCGTTTGAATACTTGTTATGCTCGTATTCTTAGTTTTCCTTTTAATTGCTGCAAAAAAAATCTTGTTTAGCTCTTATTTTCTTTGCATATTTTATCCAGAGTTGTTAGTTTTAGCAGTGTAGTGTGAGTACTCTCATGTTTGGTTTCTGTATAATTTAGAGAGTTTTTGTTAAAACATATTCTGTTGGTGCTTGTTGGCAAAAGAAACTGCTGCTTGAAGTAGAATTTATAACGGTGCAAGTAGAATCTTGTATATATTGTGGCTAGAATTTTCCATGTCATGCTAGATGTTATTTTCATTCTAAATCCGAGTGGTTATCTAGTAGCATGATTAGTCTCAAATAGCTGATAGTGTTTAATGTGCCATTGAAAGAATCATGAGTTGTTCTTGTCATATTGAAGCATAAATTTGTGGTGTTCTCCTTTGAATGTTTTATTTGGTTGAATTGGCACATGTTCACACCATGTTTATGACTATGAACCAGTCACTTATAGCCTCTATGATCATTTAGTTTTTGAACTTGTGGTACCACTTATGCTTTGATCAATGATGTTTATGTCGATATGCATGATTATGGCTCTTATACTCTCTTGATTTGTCGCTCCCAGTCTTTTGCTAGCCTCCACCTGTACTGAGTATGAGCTCTACTCGTGCATCCAACTCCCAAAAACCAAAGTATGCCTAATGTGTCCACCATACCTACCTACATGTGGTATTTAACCGCGACTCCAAAGTAAATTTCTCATGTGTTACCTTTAAAACTTTCAAAATTACTCCTGTTTTGTGCTCCTGTTTTAGCTCACGAGGACGTAAATAGAGAATATTTATCTCACTTGTTGATTTTACTTTCACACCCTGGACTAGTGTCTTCATCCTCTTATCCAATTGATAGAAGAGCTGGCAGCGGGGTGCCCAGGCCCAAATTAATAACAACAAATTATCTTCACTATTTTTTCCCCTGATTTATCAGTCAAAGCATAATTGTGTAAACAAAAGAGAAAGAGGGATGACCTTCTACCCAGATGTGTCCTTCTATGGGAGCCGCTCTTGTGAAGTCTAGTTGGCTTGGTGGCGTACTGGATTTTCTGTTTACCATTCGTTGACATAAGCATACACCTCTCTAAAAAATATAGACACTCCTCCACGGTATGTGATTGTTGGCAGGCACCCGAGGATTCGGTTAGCCATGGTTTGTGTAAGATGGATGGGAGGAGTGTCAAACATTTTATACCTATGTTTAATAATAAAAAAACTCTAGCACATGAATGATTCATGCTTCCCTCTGCGAAGGGCTTTTCTTTTAGTTTTATGTTGAGTCTTCATCTTCTAACTTTATGCACAGTTGAGAGAGCATAGTTGCCATTCTGAGTTTAATGTGCATTTGTCCTAGAAACATTATTAATTGATTCATGATGTGTTTTTGTTTGTTCCCTAATTATTTGTTCTAGTCTTCCTCATGAACTTTGAAGGTGTCCTGGCATTTATGTTTTGCCCCACTCTTAAGCAATAGCGAAATATCACTTTGCCATGTTATCTCTATGCTTGAAACAAACACACAACTTTCGATGAATTGTTATTCATGATCTTTTATTTGTGTCACTTCTCATGATGCAAGGTGATTGCTATGCTTTATTGTTAAAGTTTTATTTGTCATGCTTGTATTGAAGTTCTATGATCTCATCTTACATATGCTTTTACTTTTTTTGATGATCAAGTTTATGTTGGTAGCATGTCACCTCAGAAATTATGTATTTTTATCGTTTACCTACTCGAGGACGAGTAGGAACTATGCTTGGGGATGTTGATACGTCATAAACGTATCCTTAATTTCTGATGTTCCATGTTGTTCTCATGTTGTTTCCTCAATGTTTCCTATAAACTTTATGTTATTTTTATCGATTTTTCGGACTAACCTATTGACAAGATGCCACAGAGCCAGATCCCTGTTTTCTGCTGTTTTTAGTTTTAGAAAAGTTGTTCTGGAAATATTCTCGGAATTGGAAAATTTTAAGCTCGAAGGTCCTAGAATTCCCGAAGGTTCCACGGAGTCCCGAAGAGGCCCCGAGGGGGGCCACAGGGGGGCACACCATAGGGCGGCGCGCGCCCTGTCCGCTCCTGGGGGTGGTGTGGGCCCCTCGAGCCTCCACCGCCATCGCCCTTTCGCCTATTTATACCCCCCGATACGTCAACCATAAAAATATACCACTTCGTCCCAAAAAACACCCGAGGCCGCCGTCATCGTCATCCCGAGATTGGGAGGGTTCTGGAGCTCTCCCTGGCACCCTGCCAGGAGGGGAATTCGTCACCGGAAGGGTCTACATCACCATGTCGTCCTCCAAAGTGATGCGTGAGTATTTCATCCCTAGACTACGGGTCCATAGAAGTAGCTACATGGTTGTCTTCTCCACTTTGTACCTCATGTTTAGATCTCGTGATCTGCCCTACATGATCGAGATAATCTTTATGTAATGCTACATGTTGTGTTTGATGGGATCTGATGAATGTTGAATGTTATGTCTTCTGATTATCAATCTATCATGTTATCTTCATGCCTATGTTATTTATGATGTTGAATGATCTCGGTTATTAGTAGATGCTCTGGCCAAGTAGATGCTAGTAACTCCAAGAGGGAGTATTTATGCTCGATAGTGGGTTCATGCCTCCTTTGCATATGTGCTCGAGTGACAGAAATGTGACAGATGGAGTATGTGTTGTTGCCATTAGGGAGAAAATAACAGTGTTTACTTAGTTTAGGTTACACACTTTTCTTACTTCGATAATTTGTTGCTTGCAACTTAATACCTAATGTTTGTTCGGATGATATTCAGAGGGTGGATTATTAGACATAGATGTAGTTGGATGACGGTCTATGTATTTTGTTGTAATGCCCGCATGAATCACATAGTAATCTTTATGTATTGCATATGCACTGTGGTGCAGCCTTCATTTATGTCAATTGCCGAGCTGTAATTTGTTCACCGCACATGTTATTTATCTTTCACGGAGAGACACCACTAGTGAACTATGGATCCCGGTCCATTTTCTCATTCTGATAATACATACACTGCTTTCATACTGCTGCTACTGCTTTCATACTTTTCTCCTACTTTTTCCCACACCATACGTTTAACCTCTTTGTGTTCAGCAAAACATGTGAGATTCACAACCTCACTTCTTTGTTGGGGCAAAGTGATTTGATTGTATTGTGTAGGTTCCACGTTGCTTCTGAACCGGTAGTGCGCCCTGCCATCTCAGCTACTTCAACCTTCAGAAGTTACTCCTTCCTCCTACTGGTCGATTAAACCTTAGTTTCTTACTGAGGGAAAACTGTTGTTGTGCTCATCATACCTTCCTCTTGGGGTTTCCCAACGAGTGTAAGATCTGCACCATCATCGTGTTGTTAGATTTTCGAGGGGTCCTCTACTTCTGCTGCCCCACTTGATCAAGGGAACGGAGGTCGTCATCAAGCTATACGTGTGACTGATCAAGGAGGCACAACCGAATTCTGGTGCACATATTCTCGGTCTTGAGATCGACGCGAGTACGACTATGCCAACAACGAGATTCGATCTTGTAACGCTTAGAGTCTTCGAGAGTATATTCTTCTAAGACTCTTTCTCCCCATTGCTTTCATCTCCTAGATTAGATCTTGGGCCTTCGGGTGTCTCTCGTGTAGGAATTTTTTCTATGCAACATTGATACGTCTCCAACGTATCTAAATTTCTGATGCTCCATGATGATATTATGCCAATTGCTACATGTTTTATCCCTTATTTATAGCATTTTTATACGTTTTACGGGACTAACCTATTAACAAGATGCCAAGTGCCAGTTCCCTGTTTTCTGCTGTTTTTTGTTTCAAAAAAGTTGTTCTACAAACATTCTCGGAATTGGACCCCACAAAGCCCGAAGTTCCTATTTTCCCCGGAAGCATCCAGAACACCGAAGAGGAGTCGAAGACGGGCAATAGGGGGGCCACACCATAGGGTGGCGCGGCCCCCTGGCCGCGCCAGCTATGGGTGTGGGGCCCCCTGGCCTCCACCGTCTTTGCCCTTTCGCCTATTTAAGCCCCTCGGATGGAAAACCCTAAGCACCTAATCAAAATCCCCGAAAAAGTTCCGCAGCCACCGTCACCGTCAACCCTAGACCAGGAGGGTTCTGGAGCTGTTTTCCGGCACCCTACCGGAGAGGAAATCATCATCGGAGGCTTCTTCATCACCATGCCTGCCTCCGGAGTGATGCGTGAGTAGTTCATCCTTGGACTACGGGTTCATAGCTGTATCTAGATGGTTGTCTTCTCCTCATATGCCTCCATGTTTAGATCTCGTGAGCTGCCTATCATGATCGAGATTGATCTTATGTAATTCTATATGCTGTGTTTGCTGGGATCCGATGAATATTGACCTTATACCAAGTTGATTATAGTCTTTATTGCATATGTTATTTGTGATCTTGCATGCTTTCCGTTGCTAGTGGTTACTCTGGCCAAGTAGTTGCTACTGACGCCAAGAGGGAGTATTTATGCTTGATAGTGGGTTCATGCCTCCTTGTTGCCTTGCTCGAGTGACAGAAACGTGAAGGGGGAGGATGTGTTGTTGCCATTAGGGAGAAAACAACGGTGAGAGTGCTCGCGTGCATAATCATTGCTTACATTACACACTTTGTTTAATGCAATTATTTGTTGCTTGCAACTTAATACCTAAGGGGGTTCGGATGATAACCTGAGGGTGGATTATTAGTCATAGATGCAGATGCATGTCGGTCTATGTATCTTGTTGTAATGCCCGCACTAAATACCATAGTAATCTTCATGTCATATTGTGCACTACGGTGCAACCTCTGTTTGTCAATTGCCCAGCTGTAATTTGTTCACCCAGCATGCTATCTTTTATGGAGAGACACCACTAGTGAAACTATGAACCCCGGTCCATTTTCCACACTGTTAAACAAACCACAACATTTTCCTGCTTTCTTTACTTACTGCAAGCATACACTGTTTTCCACACTATACGTCTAATCTTTGTTTTCAGCAAGACCAGTGAGATTGACAACCTCACTATACCATTGGGGCAAAGTATTTTGGTTGTGTTGTGTGCAGGTTCCACGTTGTCGCTGACACCGGTGAAGCGCCAGCACCACCGTCAGTGGCATCAACCTTCCGAAGATTCTCTTTCTCCTACTGGATTGATAACCCTGGTTCTTAACTAAGGGGAAAACTCCTACCGCTGTGCTCATCACACCCTCCTCTTGGGGTTCCCAACAACACATAGCAAAGATACCCTTCAATGGTATCAGATTAGGATCTATGCGTAGATATTTTGTACGGTTAGAACACATAGGTGTATGTGGGCATTGATGATCATGTTATCGCCTCATTGAGTATTTTATGATCATAGTGGCATAGTAGGATGAATCTGCCCTAAACAAACTTTACGTGTACTTTGTACGCGAGACCTGTCTCACTTGTGGCTGAGGGGGTGTTATGTTTCTCCTACTATAGTTAAGATGTAATCTACAAAGGGTTGTTAAAAATATGTTTATCAACGTTGTGGTTCAGGTTCGTAGGTATGAACGGTTCTATCTTCGAAAGCCCTAAGCCACGTAAAATATGCAAAAATAAATTAGAGACGTCTAACTTGTTTTTGCAGGGCATGTGATGTGTCATGGTCAATGTTACAAATTTGATGTATGAGATGATCTCTTCTATAAATTATTGACATACCGACAGGAGCCATATGGTTGTCTTATTATTTATGGCTTGTGTGTTGTATATCATATCCATGTGATATGTTGTAGTTTTGATGGACAATCAAGATGGAGGTGCCATGGATCTTGGTGCCACGCCGGTGGAATGATGGAGATCATACCATGATGCACAAGATGGAAATCAAGTGCAAGAAGGACCATATCATATCACATTATCCATGCATGTGATGTTAATCCTTTTTATGCATCTTATTTTGCTTAGATCGTGATGGTAGCATTATAAGATGATCCCTCTCACTTAATATCAAGATAATAATGTGTCCTTCCTTAGTATGCACCGTTAAGAATGTTCGTCGTTTCGAGACACCATGTGATGATCGGGTGTGACAGACTCAATGTTTGCATACAACGGGTGTTATCAAGCCTAGCATGTACATACATGGCCTTGAAACACACGCAATACAATGGTTCTACTTGTCGAGCCTAGCATCTACAGACATGGCCTCGGAACACGTAACCGAAAGGTAAAGCATGAGTCATATGGATGATATGATGAACATGTCAATGTTCGCCTTTGCAACTACATCATTTCACGTGAAGATCGATTTCGGCGTAGTGAATTTGGTTCGTGTAATCACTAAAACGGCTAAGAGGGGTGTTGTTTTTGAGTGGGAGTTCACGTAGTAATTTTGAATTAACTTGAACTTATTTTATCATGAACAACTAATCAAAGTGAATTTGCATAAATTGTAGTACTCATTGGCATCCATAAACTACGTTACACTCAGATTGTTAATTGAGATATAACTATTGTGATCTGGTAAAACCATTTAAGATTGGTATCGTATTAGTGATATTCAAAATTGAGTCCTATTGTAGATTTCGGTATAACCTACCTAGCTCCATATGATTAATGATTGATTGATCTAGAGAGCAAATGATTCCTACTTAGAATCTAGTGTCATGCTTGCTTCCATAATACTTTATATTCAAAAGAATGTTTTGTTGATCAAGATGATTTAGGAATTGAAAAGAATTGTTTCCGGAAACAACCACGTGAAAGATATATTGATATCTAGAAACTTATTTGTGGAAACATGACTGAGTATAATATAGTGTGACAATGTATGATTATATTATTCGAATATATGCAATGATTGAAGATGCTAGGCGTATGAATCTTCCAAGAAGTTGGGCGCTAAATATTATCCTCTAAATTCTTTCCTTCGAGCTATAGTAGCTTCATCAAAAAATTGTTATGATGGTATGGATTAAAAGTATGGGTAAAATCGTTTACCTTACTTGACAATTGCTAAGAGTGGAATTCGAAAGAATGCTATTAATATGGTGATATTAGTAGAACAATCAAAGTCAAAGTATGACTCAATGGGTGATAGTATATGACTAACACGCCAAGGAAAATGTGCTAGTACGACTAACATTGTTTCGTGTTGAATGATTCTTCTGTAAAGGAAAGGGAATATTGAAAATAGAATTACAAAAAGATATTTGGCAGATTAGAAACTAACTCGAAAGCCCAGCTCAGGAGTATATGCTTGATATAAAAGTTATAGATGTATTGCTAGTTAATAAAGTATTTTTGGGTATTTTGATACCAGATTGGTTGGTATAAAGTTGTCATACAAAGCAACACAATAAATACAAGGGCCTAAAAGGAACTAGTAGTAGATGTGGGATCGATCATGACAAGAACATAAATAAAGCGTTATTGTGTTCACTATTGTATCGAACCAAAAATTTAAGATTTATTTTAAGAACTTAATAAGTTGTTATTTTGTTCCGGTATTCTGTGAGAACAAATGGAATTGTTCAAACTATGACCATATTCCATAATTATGGATGAGTATATATAAATCGTCTTGGTAAAGTAAACATCTATAAGACTAAATGCTAAACATTGCAAGACGTAAAAGAATTTCACTTAAATTGTGACACCACCATTTTAGTTCATATCGGAAAGAAAAGCATGAAGGAACTCCATATTAATGGACTTCCGGAATCATTTTGTTTTTAATAAATTGACGCTTGTGAGACCTTTTCCAAAAGATTACTAAAAATCCGTTCATAGGCCAAAGTAGAATGAATGACTAATTTAGTGGAGATTATACATAATGATGTATTTAGTCCATTATGTGTACTCATGTGTGGTGGATTAATTTTCCTTCATAAAATTCCAGCAATGAATTGAGTAGATATATGAGTATTTCTATTTAAACAGAATGGAGTTTGACATTTTTGAATTCGCTCAAACTATTGTTAGCATGAAGTAAAAAATCATCGTAACAACATAATCAAGTATTTATGATTTGATCATAAAGGATAAAGTTTGAGTTACAAGTTTAGCAAAACATCTGAGGAGTTGCAGAATTGTTATACAACTTATCCTTCTCGAATACCCCACATAAGTACGGAGTGAAGGGTTCGTTGCATAGAAAACAAAAAATTTCCTACACGAGAGATACCCGAAGGGCGAAGATCTAATCTAGGAGATGAAAGCAACAGGGAGAAAGAGAGTATTAAGGAGAACATACCCCCAAAGACACAAAGCGTTACAAGATCGAATCTTGTTGTTGGCCTAGTCGTACTCACGTCGATCTCAAGACCGAGAAGATGTGCACCGCAATCTGGTGGGGCCTCCATGATCGGTCACACGTACGGCTTAATGACGACCTCTGTTCCCTCGATCCAGCAGGGCAGCAGGAGTAGAGGATCCCAAGGAACTTCAGCAACACGACGACATGGTGTGGTGGAGAAAACTTTGTTCAGGGCTTCGCCAAGCGCATGAACATGAGGTGGATCGGCGTGAGGAGGGAGGTGGAGATGACACCAAGTGTGTGAGGGAGAGGGAGCTCATTCCCTCTATTTATAGGAGGAGGGGGCAGCCTAAAGGCCCCATGCGGCAAAGCATGGTGGTGCCCCCACCTCTCCCCTCATCGTGTGAGTGGACTCTCCACTCACACCCACTCATCCTCCACTTAAACTCCGCTAAAAAATCTGAAAGGTTTTTCTTTAACAAATAAATAAAACATTTTTTTCTTTATTTGAGCATTTGTTAATTATATTAACAAACGTTTGCATATAGCACCTCGAATAATTTGTTAATTTGATTAACAACCATTCGATGGAAGACCCCTTGACCTATTTCAAATTTACCCGAAACCATTCCGGTGATGTCCGAACTATTCTCCGATATTCCGTATCCTCTCAAATGCGTCATCGAACCTTAAGTGTGTCACCCTGCGGTTCGCAAATAATATAGACATGATCGATACACCTGTTTGATCAATAATCAACAACAGGATCTGGAGATCCGTGATGACTCCTATATATTCAACGATGAATCTCGTGATCGTGTGAACCATCAACGTTGTAACTAATTCGCTTTGTCTCACGATATTTTACTTGTCCAACATCCGATCATTGGTATCAACTATACCTTGTTTGATCTCGTTACCGACAATTACTCTTTTACTCGTTCCGTGATATGACATCCTTGTGACCTAGTCACGTGCTTGCAAGCGGTGTCGATGTGATATCACCGAGAGGGCCCAGAGTATATCTCCCCGTCGTTTGGATGGACAAATCGCACTCTTGATCCATTATCCTCAACTAACACTTTTCGAGTACCCAGCGACACCTTTAGAGTCACCCTGTTATGGCGTGACGTTTGATGGCATCAAAGCACCATTCCGGTATTAGTGATTGACATGATCTCATGGTCAAAGGAATAAGGTTACTTCGTATGTAAGACATAACAATATAAACTAAATAACTTGATCGTATTTTTATACTTAATTTTGGGTTTGTGTTCATCACATCATTCTCCTAATGACATGACCCCGTTATTAACAACATCCAATGTTCATGATAAGGAAACCTTGATCATTAGTTAATCAACGAGCTAGTTAAACGAGAGGCATTACTAGGAACTATTGTTTGTTTATTAGACACACATGTATGAACGTTTCCGGTTAATACAATTCTGGCGTGAGAAATAAACATTTATCATAAACAAGGAATAAGGTAATAACTGCTTTATTATTGCCTCTAGGGCATATTCCCTTCAGTCTCCCACTTGCAGTAGAGTCAATAATCTAGTCTGTAAGCACTTAACAAATATGGCGTTTGAGTGTTATTACCATGCTTCGCATGTGGTAAACTTCATAAAAAAGATCTAAACTGTTCAGGTCCTATCGTATTTGCATGTCTTTGCGTCTATACGCATCACTAATTCTCTAATGAGATGGCTTTGTATATATTTGGTCAACCGGTGAGACTTTAATTCCTCAGCTTAAACTAATGTTACTAACATTGTGAAATGTAGCTTCATAGTGTTAGTATTCTTGGAAATACACCAAGTTCAATGAAGAACTCCTTGACACCAAATACTCATATTATTTGTTGTCAACACAACAATATACTTAGCCTTTGTTGTAGTACCCATCACAATACTTTAATTTTGAAACTCATTCAAATCCAACATGGAACTTTCTTCCAGCCTATTGTGCTACCCTTCAACACATATTTTAACTGAGATAAAATTGAATAAATGACAAGACTATTAGTGTAACATATTACAACGAATGCTTTGTCATTACCACATATTTCTAAAAATGGCATAAGGATCTCCCCCACCGTTGTCTAATCATCATATGAATTGTCCTGCTATAACATTCTATAACACATGACTCATCTGGTTGTGTACATAGCATGGAAGACATGACTTAGAAATCTTAATTTCAATTATGCTCATCATGTTTCAAAACACTTGAATATTGCTCAATTCTTTTCCATGTGGCAAGAACTCTTTCTTGTCATTTCAATATTGACTTACTTTAATATTTCATCTATGTAACTTGGCTTCAATCATATCGGACGCTTTAATCCATCTCTTATAGATATCGATGCCAAAAATCTCCTAAGCCTTTCATCAATATGAAAATCTTAACCGTGTTAATTTAAAATACATATTTTCCAACCAACCATATGTCATCTACATAAAGCATTAGAAATATGTCTTAGCGCTCCCACTTAATTTCTTGTAACTCTACAAGCATCTTTACCGTTCATGATGGAATCAAACACTTTTGATAACTTTATTAAGGTAAAGATTCCAACTTCGTTATGCTCACTTCAACCATTGAAGTTTGCATACCTTTCCTGCAACCTTTTGAATTTTATAAAACTCTCAGACTGTGTCAAGTACACATTCTCGATCAAACTTCCTAGAGAGGAGAGTTGTTTTTTTTATTCAACTATCATATCATAATATGTAACTGTTGCTAGAACTATCCACAAAGACTAAAGCATCACTACGGAAGATCAAAATCTTGTAGTAGTCAACTCTTTGAACTTTGTCAAAAACATCTTTTCGAAAAGCACAACTTTCGAAGAATGTAAATATCCAAGTCTTTGTTTCTACATAGACCCGTTTGCTATCGTTAGGCATCAGGCCTTTCGAAAGAACTACCAAGTCACATACTTGATATTAATACATGGATACTATTGCGGATACAATGACTCATAGTCAATTTTATGAAGTCAGGGCCCATCATTTGCTTCCTTTATAAGTTCCAGGTCCTTTGTTGTCAAAACAACACTTTACTCTTAAACCGCAAGTTGGTCTAAATACAAAGTTTTAGGACTTTTGTGGTTCAGTTTGCAAACCCATTCGAAGTATCTACAACACATGTAGTGTATTCTACTTTGTCAAAATAGGAAACCCTAGAACAACTTTGAGTGCTGCGCTACTCTTGACATGGTAACGAAGATTCTCTAATCTCGTTGAGTTTGTACTGTCCTCCCACTCACTTGTTTCACAAGAACTACTTTCTCAAAATCAACCCTTTCTGACAAACAACATTTGTCTTTTGTTTGGTGATAGGAGAAAACCCAATGGATTCGTTGGGATAACCTTATAAACATATATTTATCCTATTTTGGTTGTAAACATTTTACACATGCTATGCATACCAAATCTTAAGAAAAGGACGATTCGGGTCACTACCCAAGCCATAACTTATATGGTGTTAATTCAACTGGATCATGATGGCGCTCTTTTCAGTGTAAAAGCGGTTGTCTCTAATGTATAAACTACAAAATTATAATGGAATTTTTATTTATCTTACCATGTGAAACAAGGTTTGATTTTGTCTCTCGAACACTTCCAAACTAATATGGGGTATTAGAGTAGTATAAGTTGTAGAACAATTCTGCAACTCCTGAGATGTTTTGCTAAGCTTGTAAATCAAGCTTTACCCTTTATGATCCAATCATAAAAACTTGATTATCTTGTTACGATGATTTTTACTTCATACTAACAATAGTTTGAACCAAATCAAAAATATCAAACTCGTTCTCTTTAAATAGATATACTCATATATCTACTCAAATCATCGACGTAATTTTATGAAGGGAAAACAAATCCACCACACATGACTATACATAATAGACTATATACATCAATATGTACAATATTCATTAAATTAGTCGTCCATTCTACTTTGGCCTATGAACGGAATTCTAGTCATCTTTTGGAAGAGGTCTCACAAGCGTCAAATTATTCAAAACAAAATGACTCCGGAAGTCCATTAACATGGATTTCCTTCATGTTTTCCTTTCCAATATGAACTAAAATGGCAGGTGTCACAATTTAAGTGAAATTCTTTTACGTCTTGCAATGTTTAGCATTTAGTCTTATAGATGTTATTCTTTACCAACACGATTTATATTAACGCATCCATAAATTATGGAATATGGTCATAGTTTGAACAATGTCATTTGTTCTCACAAAAGACCGGAACAAAATAACAACTTATTAAGTTCTTAAAATAAATCTTGAATGGTTGGTTCGATACGACAATGAACACAACAACAATTTATTTCTGTTCTTGTCATAATCGATTCACATCTACTACAAGTTCTTTTTAGGCCCTTTATATTTCTTGCATTGCGTTTCTTTGTATGACAACTCATACCAACCAATATGGTATCAAAATACCCAAAAATACTTTGTTAACTAGTAATACATCTATAACTTGTATATGAAGCATATACTCCTGAGCTCGACGTTTCCAGTTATTTTCTTTTCTTCCATATACCTTTTTGTAATTACATTTTCAATATTCCCTTTTCACTACAAGAAGAATCATTCAACATCAAACAAAGCTAGCCGTACTAGCACATTTTTCTTGGCGTGTTAGTCATATACTATCACCCATTGAGTCGTACTTTGAGTTTGATTGTTCTACTAATATCACCATATTAATAGCATTCTTCCGGATTCCACTCTTAGCAATCCTCAAGTAAGGAAAACGATTTTACCAATACTTCTAATCCATACCATGATAACAATTTTGTGATGAAGCTACTATAGCTTGAAGGAAGGAATTTAGAGGATAATATTAGCGCCCAACTTCTTGGAAGATTCAAACGCCTAGCATCTTCAATCATTGCATATATTCAAATAATATAATCATACATTGTCCTATACTTAGTCATACTTCCACAAAAAGTTTCTAGATATCAGTATATATTTCACTTGATTGCTTGTGAAAATAATTCTTTTCAGTTCCTAAATCACCTTGATCAACAAAAAATTCTTTTGAAGATTAAGTATTATGGAAGCAAGCATGACACTAGATTCTAAGTAGGAATTATTTTCTCTCTAGATCAATCATTAATCGTATGGAGCTAGGTAGGAAATACCTAAAATCTACAATAGGACTCAAATTTAAATTTCACTAATACGGTACCAAACTTAAATGGTTTTTCCAGATCATAACAGTTATATCTCAATTAACAATCTAAGTGTAAGGTAGTTTGTGGATGCCAATGAATACTACAATTTGTGCAAATTCACTTTGATTGGTTGTTCATGATAAATAAGTTCAAGTTAATTTAAAATTACTATGTGAACTCCCACTCAAAAACAAGATCCCTCTAGTAGTTTTAGTGATTACACAAACCAAATTTACTACACCAAAACTGATCATCACGTGAGATGATGTAGCTGCAAAGGCGAACATCGACATGTTCATCATATCGTCCATATGACTCATGCTTTACCTTTTGGTTACGTGTGCCGAGGCCATGTATGTACATGCTAGGCTCGCCAAGTAGAACCGTAGTATTGCGTGTGTCCGAGGCCATGTCTATACATGCTAGGCTCGTCAGCACCTGTTGTATGCGACCGTTGAGTCTGTCACACCTGATCATCATGTGGTGTCTCTAAACGACAAACTTTCTTAACAGTGCATACTAAGTAAGAACACATTATTATCTTGATATTAAGTGAGAGGGATCATCTTATAATGCTACCGTCGCGATCTAAACAAAATAAGATGCATAAAAGGATTACCATCACATGCATGGATAATGTGATATGATATGGTCCTTCTTGCACTTGATCTCCATCTTGTGCATCATGGTATGATCTCCATCATTCCACCGGCGTGGCACCAAGGACCATGGCACCTCCATCTTGATTGTCCATCAAAATTACAACATATCACATGGATATGATATACAACACGCAGACCATAAATAATAAGACAACCATATGGCTCATGCCGGTATGTCAATAATTTACAAAAGATATCATCTCATACATCAAATTTGTAACATTGACCATATCTAATCACATGCCCCGCAAAATCAAGTTAGACGTCTCTAATTTATTTTTGCATATTTTACGTGGCTTGGGCTCTCGAGGATAGAACCGTTCATACCTACGAACATGAACCACAATGTTGATAAACATATTTTTAACAACTCTTCGTAGATTAGATCTTAGCTATAGTAGGACAAACAGATACCTCCTCAGGCACAAGTGAGACAGGTCTCGCGTACATAGTACACGTAAAGTTAGTCTAGGGCAGCTTCATCCTACTATGCCACTAAGATCATAAAATACTCAAGGAGGCAATAAAATGATCATCAACGCCTACATACACCTATGTGTTCTACCCGTACAAAACATCTACGCATAGATCCGGCTCTGATACCACTGATGGGTTCGTTGTATAGAAAAAAAAATTCCTACGCGAGAGATACCCGAAGGGCCAAGATCTAATCTAGGAGATGAAAGCAACGGGGAGAAAGAGAGTCTTAAGGAGAACATACCCTCGAAGACACAAAGCGTTACAAGATCGAATATCGTTGTTGGCGTAGTCGTACTCACGTCGATCTCAAGACCGAGAAGATGTGAACCGCAAACCGGAAGTACCTCCGTGATCGGTCACACGTACGGCTTGATGACGACCTCCGTTCCCTTGATCCAGCAGGGCAGCAGAAGTAGAGGATCCCTCGGAACTCTAGCAGCACGACGGCGTGGTGTGGTGGAGAAAACTTCATTCAGTGCTTCGCCAAGCGCATGAACATGAGGTGGATCAGCGGGAGGAGGGAGGTGGAGATGACACCAAGTGTATGAGAGAGAGGGAGCTCATGCCCTCTATTTATAGGAGTAGGGGGCAGCCTAAAGGCCCCATGCGGCCAAGCATGGTGGTGCCCCCACCTCTCCGCTCATCATGTGAGTGGACTCTCCACTCACACCCACTCAACCTCCACTTAAACTCCACTCGAAAATCCCAAAGGTTTTTCTTTAATAAATAAATATAACATTTTTATTTCTTTATTTCAGCATTTGTTAATTCTATAAACAAAAATTTGCATATAGCACCTAGAATCATTTGTTAATTCTATTAACAACCATTCAATGGAAAACCCCTTGAACTATTTCAAATTTACCCGAAACAATTCCGGTGATGTCCAAACTATTCTCCGATATTCCGTATCCTCTCAAATGCGCTATCGAACCTTAAGTGTGTCACCCTACGGTTCGCGAATAATACAGACATGATCGAGTCACCTCTCCAATCAATAATCAATAGCGGGATCTTGAGATCCGTGATGACTCCTATATATTAAACGATGAATCTCGTGATCGTGTGAACCATCAACGTCGTAACTAATTCCCTTTGTCTCGCGATATTTTACTTTTCCGAGATCCGATCATTGGTATCAACCATACCTTGTTCGATCTTGTTACCAACAAGTACTCTTTTACCCGTTCTGTAATATGACATCCTTGTGACCTAGTTACGTGCTTGCAAGCGGTGCCGATGTGATATCACCGAGAGGGCCCAAAGTACATATCTCCGTTATTTTGATAGACAAATCTCACTCTTGATCCATGAGCCTCAACTAACACTTTCTGAATACCCAACGGCACCTTTATAGTCACCCTGCTACGACGTGACATTTGATGACATTAAAGCACCCTTCCGGTATTAGTGATTGACATGATCTCATGGTCTAAGGAATAAGGTTACATCGTATGTAAGACATAACAATATAAACTAAATTACTTGATCATACCGTTATACTTAATTTTGGGTCTGTGTTCATCACATCATTCTCCTAATGACATGACCCCGTTATTAACAACATCCAATGTTCATTATCAGGAAACCTTGATCATCAGTTAATCAACGAGCTAGTTAAACAAGAGGATTACTAGGAACCATTGTTTGTTTATTAGACACACATGTATCAACGTTTCCGGTCAATACAATTCTAGAATGAGAAATAAACATTTATCATAAACAAGGAATAAGATAATAACTACTTTATTATTGCCTCTCGGGCATATTCCCTTCATGGAGTGTTCGAGAGACACAATCAAACCTTGTTGGACATGGTAAAAATTCCATTATATTTTTGTAGGTTATACATTAGAGACTACCTCTTTTTACATTAAAAATGGTGCCATCATGATCCGCTGAAATTGACACCATACAAGTTATGGCTTGGGTAGTGACCCGAATTTTCTTTTTCTTAAGTTTTGGTATGCGTAGCATGTGTAAAATGTTTAAAACTAAAATAGGATAAATATATGTTTATAAGGTTATCCCAAAGAAACCATTGGGTATTTCTCCTATCACCAAACCAGAGATAAATGTTGTTTATCACAAAGGGTTGATTTCTCGAGAAAGTAGTTCTTACGAAACAAGTGAGTGGGAGGACAGTAGAAACTCGACGAGATTGGAGAATCTTTGTTATCATGTCAAGAGTAGCGCAACACTGGAACTTGTTCAGGGGTTTCCTATTTTGACTAAGTAGAAGACACTACATGTGTTGTAGATACTTCGAATGAGTTTGCGAACTGAACCACAAAAGTCCTAAAACTTTGTACTTAGACCAAGTTGTGGTTTGAGAGTGAAGTGTTTTTTGACAACAAAGACCTGAAACTTATAAAGGAAGCAAATGATGGGCCCTGACTTCATAAAATTGTCTATGAGTCATTATATCCGCGATAGTATTTCTGTATGAATATCAACTATGTGACTTGGTAGTCCTTTCGATAGGCATGATGCCTAACGATAGCAAAAGGGTCTATATAGCAACAAAGACATGCATGGATATTTACATCCTTTGAAAATTGTTCTTGTCGAAAAGATGTTTTCCACAAAGTTCAAAGAGTTGACTACTAAAATATTTTGATCTTCCGTAGTGATGCTTTAGTCTTTGCGAATAGTTCTAGCAAAAGTTACATATTATGATATGGCAGTTGAATAACAAAACCAAATCTCCTTTCTAGGAAGTTTGATCAAGGATGTGTACATGACCCCGCCTGAGAGTTTTGTAAAATTCAAAAGGTTGCCGGAAAGTCATGCAAACTCCAATGGTTGAAGTGAGCATAACGAAGTTGGAATATTTACTTTAATGAAGTTATCAAAACAGTTTGATTTCATCATGAATGGTAAAGATGCTTGTAGAGTTACAAGAAATTAAGTAGGAGCGCTAAGACATATTTCTAATGCTTTATGTAGATGACATATGGTTGATTGGAAAATATGTTTTTTAAATTAACACGGTTAAGATTTTTATATTGATGAAAGGCTTAGGAGATATTGGGCATCGATATCTATAAGAGATGGATTGAAGCGCCTGATATGGTTGAGCCAAATTACATATATGAAATATTGAAGTAAGTCAATATCAAAATGACAAGAAGGGGTTCTTGCCACATGGAAAAGAATTGAGCAATATTCAACTTTGATAACTTCATTAAAGTTGAATAACAAAACCAAATCTCCTTTCTAGGAAGTTTGATCAAGGATGTGTACATGACCCCGCCTGAGAGTTTTGTAAAATTCAAAAGGTTGCCGGAAAGTCATGCAAACTCCAATGGTTGAAGTGAGCATAACGAAGTTGGAATATTTACTTTAATGAAGTTATCAAAACAGTTTGATTTCATCATGAATGGTAAAGATGCTTGTAGAGTTACAAGAAATTAAGTAGGAGCGCTAAGACATATTTCTAATGCTTTATGTAGATGACATATGGTTGATTGGAAAATATGTTTTTTAAATTAACACGGTTAAGATTTTTATATTGATGAAAGGCTTAGGAGATATTGGGCATCGATATCTATAAGAGATGGATTGAAGCGCCTGATATGGTTGAGCCAAATTACATAGATGAAATATTGAAGTAAGTCAATATCAAAATGACAAGAAGGGGTTCTTGCCACATGGAAAAGAATTGAGCAATATTCAAGTGTTTTGACACATGATGAGCATAATTTAAATTGAGATTTCTAAGTCATGTGTTCCATGCTATATACACTAACAGATGAGTCTTTTGCTATAGAATGTTATAGTAGGGTAATTCATATGATGATTAGACAACAGTGGGAGAGATCCTTGTGCCATTTTTTAGAAAGGCTAAGGATATTTTTTCCTATGTAGTAGTGAAAAAATATTCGTTGTAATATGTTACATAAATAGTCTTTTCATCTATTCAAATAA
Source organism: Alopecurus myosuroides (assembly GCA_028641055.1). Taxonomy (NCBI): domain Eukaryota; kingdom Viridiplantae; phylum Streptophyta; class Magnoliopsida; order Poales; family Poaceae; genus Alopecurus; species Alopecurus myosuroides. The sequence goes on along the minus strand of CM054063.1, from coordinate 90,466,488 downwards.
TTTTATCTCAAATAAAAATATGTGATGAAGGGCGGCACAATAGGCTGGAAGAAATTTCTAAGCCGGATTCGAATGAGTTTCCAAATTAAAGTATTGTGACGGATACTACAACAAATGATAAGTATATCACTGTGTTGACAACAAATAATAGAAGTATTTTGTGTCAAGGAGTTCTTTATTGAACTTGGTGAATTTCCAAGAATGCTGACACTATGAAGCTACATTTTCACAATGTTAGTAGCATTAGTTTAAGCTGAGGAATTAATGTCTCACCAGTTGACCAAATGTATACAAAGTCATCTCATTAGAGAATGACTAATGCGTGTAGACGCAAAGACATGCAAATACAATAGGACCTGAACATGTCAATATTTTGATGAAGTTTACCACATGCGAAGCATGGTAAAAACACAGGAACGCCATATGTGTTAAGTGCTTACAGACTAGATTCTTGACTCTAGTGCAAGTGGGAGACTGAAGGGAATATGCCCTAGAGGCAATAATAAAGTGGTCATTATCTTATTCCTTATTTATGATAAATGTTTATTTCTCATGCTAGAATTGTAGTAACCGGAAACGTTAATACATGTGTGTTTAATAAACAAACAATGGTTCCTAGTAACGTCTCTCATTTAACTAGCTCGTTGTTTAGCTGATGATCAAGGTTTCCTGATCATGAACATTGGATGTTGTTAATAACGGGGTCATGTCATTAGGAGAATGATGTGATGAATATAGACCCAAATTAAGTATAACAATATGATCAATTCATTTAGTTTATATTGTTATATCTTGCATACGAAGTAACCTTATTCCCTAGACCATGAGATCATGTCAACCACTAATACCGGAAGGGTGCTTTGATGTCATCAAATGTCACGCCGTAATAGGGTGACTATAAAGATGACAGGTGGGTATTCAGAAAGTATTAGTTGAGGCTCATGGATAAAGAGTGGATTTGTCCATCCAAATGACGAAGAGATATACTTTGGGCCCTCACGGTGATATCATATCGACACCGCTTGCAAGCACGTGACTAGGTCACAGGGATGTCATATCACAGAACGAGTAAAAGAGTACTTGTCGGTAACGGGGTCGAACAAGGTATGATTGATACTAATGATCGGATCTCGGACAAGCAAAATATCGCGAGACAAGCCAATTAGTTACAACGTTGATGGTTCACACGATCATAAGATTCATCGTTGAATATATAGGAGTCATCCTGGATCTCCAGATCCCGCTGTTGATTATTGATCGGAGAGGTGTCTCGATCATGTATATGTTATTCGCGAACCGTAGGGTGACGCACTTAAGGTTCAATGACGCTTTTGAGAGGACACAGAATATCGGAGAAAAGTTTGGAAAACACCAAAATTGTTTCGGGTAAATTTGAAATAGTTTGAGGGGTTTTCCAGCGAATGGTTGTTAATAGAATTAACAAATGATTCAAGGGATTATGTGCTAATGTTTATTAATAGAATTAACAAATATTAAATTAAAGAAATAAAAATGTTTTATTTATTTAATAAAGAAAAACCTTTGGATTTTCTAAGTGGGAAATTATAGGAGGATGAGTGGGTGTGAGTGGAGTGTCCACTCACATGACGAGGGGAGAGGTGGGGGCACCAGCATGCTTGGCCGCATGGGGCCTTTAGCCTGCCCCCTCCTCCTATAAATAGAGGGCATGAGCTACTCCTCTCCCACACACACTTTGTGTCATCTCCACCTCCTCCCTCCCGCTGCTCCACCTCATGTTCATGTGCTTGGCGAAGCCCTGAACGAAGTTTCCTCCACACACCACGCAGTCGTGCTGCTGGATTTCGAGGGGTCCTCTACTTCTGCTGCTCCGCTAGATCGAGGGAACGGAGGTCGTCATCAAGCCGTACGTGTGACCGATGACGGAGGCACCTCCGGATTGCTGTGCACATCTCTCGGTCTTGAGATCGACGTGAGTACGACTACGCCAAAAATGAGATTTGATCTTGTAACGCTTAGAGTCTTCGAGGGTATGTTCTTCTAAGACTCTTTCTCCCTGTTGCTTTCATCCCCTAGATTGGATCTTGGCCCTTCGGGTATCTCTCGCGTAGGAATTTTTTTGTTTCCTATGCAATGTACCCTTCAAACCCAACGAACATGTGATCACATTTGAGAGCATCAACAACCTCTTTAAAAAAATTGAGGCACTTATATTGGTCCAAAAATTATTTCCAATATATCAAAGTTCTCAGCATAAAATAAGGATTCCAAATCTATTTTTAGTTTGATTTTGAAAGTTTTGATTTTTATCCATTTTGGTAATACTTTTATTTGAGCATATTAAACACAAGTCCTTCAAGAACTAAAATATAAAATTTTCTTAAAAACAAATTATTCATTGTAAACATGGTTATCATCTAGGGAATTTCATTCTTATTCATGCCAAATGACTTTGGTCAGTAGATGGATTGGTTCCCTTTTATGTGGCTTTAGTCATTTTCATAATTGAAACTATTATTAATTCTAATTGACATTTCAATTAAGGAAACATGCCCTTTTTGATATTTTAGGTACTTGATCAAGTGGAAACATGAGTGGCTTAGGTTCTTATTGATACTCGGTACCAATAGAGACTATTTGTTTGTTTTCCATCCAAGATTCCTAAGTATGGGATATTATTCTATGTTGGTATTAGAAATAGGTAATCAACTATTTGGATATGTAGAGATGAATTTTGTTTAGCACTCATCTGTCTTATGAATGAAAATGATCTGGTTGATAGAGTAGCTAAGTTGTTACCATCTACCTCTGCATATCACAAGACATTTGGATGCAATGACTTGTTTTTATTTCTTCCTTGATAATTAATTCCATTGAAGATATTAATAGGTGTCCCTTATCTGAAATGAAATTAACAAGGATTAGAGGTTATAGGTTATCTAATGTTACCTAATGGTACTCTGGATAGCTTCTCATGCCATACTACCTTACTGAGTTAGTGTTGCTTCTTTTTGACTTCTGTTACGAGGAATGTACTTGTCTTGAATTGCCACTTGTGTTGTGATATCACCTTTATCCTTTGCAGGTAAGATAAGCTCTTGGACTGTCCTAAGTGTTTTCTCTCCCTTGCTTATCTATTGGCTTTAGAAATTCCCAATTAGAGCCTTAAAGATATTTGGACTGGTTCCCAGACACTAGATCCAATAGCAATTTGCATTTCCTGGAGAACTGCTTTCATCTGATCCAATACCAATTCATTCTCATGTTGTATTCAATTGTAATTTATATCAGCTTACAGAAACTCAATTATTTAATGCTTGCAGAAATAATTCACAAGTTTGATCAAACCTTATAGCCAAATTATTCTTCTATAACACCAAACACTTATTACTAATTTTGTTCCCTATCTTGGTTTCCTTCTTTATTTCTTCTTTTGTAGTCTTGGTCATACATGAATGCAGACTTAGAGGTTTGGGAGGATCACATGTAATGATCAGAGTTGAGTACTTCCTTTATGGTTGATGAGATATGTACATATTCCATAAATATTTTAATAACAATTATTATGTCATTACCCAATTGATAACAATTATTATGGTTGATGAGATATGAGACATGGGTTTGAATTAATTGATATAGGCTTGGCCTCTAGGGTGGCCCAATCTTCACGGATTGACGCACCAGAGGTGGGGAGATTGGGAAGAACGCGAAGAACACGATGAACTCACGCACACAAAAGGGGAGATAACTCGTGAAGCCTATGAGGAATCGCAAACCCAAGTCAACAACACGCTAATTGGAACCGATTCCTCTCACCGGTCGGTCCACCGATCCAACAGAAGCCACAAGGGGAAGGTTGGCAAGAACTACTAGAATCACAAGGTGAAAGAGTAGCTACTTGGAGAGATCTTGATACAATCCAATAGATGAATCTATGGAGTAGCCATGGATCCCATGGGGGAGGTTCTCCACATGGGAGGGGGAGCACAAGGCCCAATTCTATCTCAAGTCAATTGTTTCCCTAGAACTAGCCACCGGAGTCCCTTATATAGCCTAGGGGGTAGGTGGGGTGGAAATGGCCTCTTTCCTCTTGAATTCATGCAGCAGCAGGCAGGCCGGCCTGGCTCCTTGGTTGGCCGGCCTGAGGCCGGGGTGGGAGAGGGGGAGGCCGACCTCTTCTGTCGGGTGGCCGACCTGAGGTGAGGAGAGGCCGGCCTGGCCGGGGGTTGAGGCCGGGGACCCCGTTTCCCTCCGTTATTCCTCCTCGGAGCTCCGATCTTGATGTCGTCTTCTCCCACTTCCTTCCTAGCTTCTCGGGCACCGTCCTGGGGCATGTTCTTGAGCATCGAGGACACTGTCTTGGGCTCCATTGTGGGATCCATACTAGGCATGAAGAGGGGCATTTCATGAGGTAGCGCACCGTTCACCAAGTCACCGAAAACATACAGAGATAGGAGTGAGATCACCTTGTTGTGTATCGATGATGTGCTTTGTGGAATACGGTGGGCTGCATCATTAATGATTGTTTGTATCAGTTGTGTTCTATTGTCCTAGGGCATTCACTTCTAAAGGTTCACTTAATAGTTATGAGATGATTTATAAAGGTGTTGTATGAATGGATTGATAACTTAAAGGGTTCCTGTTTTAAAGGACATAGAATATCTGCTGATGAGATTGTTCAACTATGAATGCTAATTTGTGGAAATAAGACCATCAAGTAAGTGAGTTGGATACTCACCCGTCTTTGAGCTCTAGGTACCTAGTTGGATACTCCCAGGTCACTTATAAACTTGTGGTTGAAGTTGTTGAGAGTTAATGCACGCCATAACAAATCTAGTTTGTCTAAACAAATGATTTGGTTTATAAGATACTTATTATAAAGATCACGTTAAAATATACTCTTGACCAGATGGTCTAAACCTTTTTATCATGTCAAGGAAAACATTGGTCATTTTGCTTCGTTTAAACTTTCACACCAAAATTTCCTTTATTTTTAGATGCATATTTTGCAAATGCACAAATTATATTTTGATCTTTATAACTCCCTGAACACTGGGATGTTACATACCTCCCTCTAACACCACGATTATAAAAAAATTCCCATCCTCCTCTCGACGCTGACTTTGTCCCGCGTCAGTTTGCTACTGAACCGGCCCTCGTTCTGACGACCACCTCGTCATCGGCGCCAAACATTGCCCGGTAACCTCCACGTCGTCATGGAAGAAGCCGGTCCCGACATGGAATCCCCCACTGGGAGCACCATCAGGGTGAAACTGACCATAATCTGGTTCATTAGCGGTGCCGCTAGGTCCTCCAACCTTTATGTTGTTGAAGCGAGCATCGACACTGGGAGGAACACGACCCCGCGGATGAGCGCCAACACAACCACGGCCCGGAGGTGGAGCACCAACACAGTTTCCCCCCGTCCCTGATCGGCACCTCCTTGTCCCACTCGGACGTGCACCATCTAAGTCTCAGACGATGGCTCGGATGAAGGACCACCAGCCACAAACGATCAGATGGGGTACCCGATTGTATTTGGGACGCGATGTATGCCTTAGGCCCGTTTGGACTTTTGGCCTCCGGTTGAACGTAATTTTGGTAGGATCGTTATCCCCAAAACTCGTGTCTTTTTAAAACGGGTCTAATGATCCGTGATTTTCGGCCAAGTTAATTTGCGATGATCTTCTTCCTCTCTGCTGAACCAACATCCAAGACTCTGCATCTGCTTCCTCGATGAAGCTTGACGACTCCATTACCGACATCCTAGGAGCCCGAAGACATCGCGTCCGATGGAATCCTTCAGAATTCACACTTACATCACAGTTAGAAGAAATTAAAACCCTAGCTGCATACCTTTGAGCATTACTCTTTGCCACCCGGCGATCTGCACGAGATGACTTCAAAGAGTGATCTGCAGAAGGCACCATCGGTGGAGTCTTAAAAATCGCCTCTAGGCAACTCGCAGCCAACACGACGTTGTCTTCCTCGTCGGAAACTGCACTGTCGTTGGAGGAATCCTCGGCCCATGCCCAAAACCGGCCACCCACCTATGCCTTGACCTCAGATTCCGAGGTAGAACCGAAAGCAAGATGCGATGCCAAGCCAGTGAGGTAACCTTGTTGTCGCCGTTGAGTTTCAACAGCGCACCGACGATCTATGTTGCTCGCGCGTCGGTGGTCTGAGTGGCCACCGCAGTCGCTCTCCCAGCCGCCTCCCCTGAAGCCTCGAGCCTCTAAGGGCTCCATCTCAATGCAGTCACCTCATAGTCATGTTTGGTTTGTAGCGCCCAAATTCTTTTTTTAGAGGGTATGCAATTGCATACCTGATTTTTATAGAAGGAGAGAAAGATGACATTACAAGAGACCGACAACAGAAGTTACAGGCAACTTAAATGTCGTGACACCCACTCACTCACACACGCCAAAGCGACTACTCGCTAAAGATTGCCCCCACTCCTGCTCCCGCGGCCACCCACAGCTTTAGGTCCGCAAAGATCCTAGCTGCAAGCTCAACTTCGGTCCTAAGTTGACTGGTGTTACCAAACACCCTTGCATTGCGCTGCTTCGAGACGTTCCAGCACACTAGAGTCACCAGTGAGTCGAAAACTTTTCGCTACTTATCTCGGAACCTGTCTCTGACTGACAACCACCAATTCTCCAAAGTTTCCAAACAGGTTGGTATAGGAATTGGTGTATGTAACTTCTGGGAGCATTACCACCACACCTGCCTCACGTAGACACACTGAACCAGAAGGTGGTCAGTTGTCTCAGACTCCTGCAGACATAACTGGCATGCATCTGGCTGGTCCTGAAGGCCATGCCTCACCCTCCTATCCGAAGTCCAGATTCTGTGTTGAAGCGCAAGCCACATGAAAATCTTGCACTTCGATGGGGCCCAACACTTCCATATCCCATTGGCTAGAGGGAACCTGATGAGGCCTTGCATGAGCATCTTGTACGTGGAGCTTGCCGAGTAAACCCCAGATGAGGAAGCCGGCCAGCTGAACTCGTCCTCCCTCGTCTCCTCCCTCTTTATGCATTGGGCAGCCATTCTAAGATTGATCGGGGGCTTGATGTCAGATAACCATTTGTGCTCTCTCAAAGTCTCATGGACTGTCCTCCTATTCGTCGTCCTAGTGTTGACGGCTGCCCTTAAGAGTGGGGCAAAGTCAACCACCACGCGCCCGTCTAGCCACCTGTCCTTCCAAAACAGTGTTTTCCTCCCATCGCCCACTGTAATCTTCACGAGGCTATTGAAAACTTCTCCTGCCATTGTATCATTCATGACAGGCAGACCTTGCCAAGGACGATATCCGTTCGTTCTCCTCAGCCACTCCCATCTGACTCGGAGGGCTAAACCATGCAGCTCTAGATTCTTCACTCCCAACCCTCCAAAGACTGTTGGTTTGCAGACGTTTTCCCATGCCACCAGGCATTGGACCCCTAGAGCATGTTCTGAACCGGACCAGAAAAGTCCTCTCATCCATTTGTCAATCTCTTCCAACAGCCAGCAAGGTGCCTCAGCCACCAACAACTGGTGGAACGGCCTAGCCGCGACCACTGCTTTGACTAAGGTTAAACGTCCTGCCCTTGCAATCATACCGCTCTGCCAAGATGGCACATACCTCAGAACCTGGTCAAGCAGAGGCTGCCACTCTCCTTTAGACAAGGGTCACAACGCTAACTGAAGTCCAAGGTATTTTATCGGGAATCCCACAATGCTGCAGTTAAGCATTTGTGCCACCAAAGTCTCATCGCCCTCCTCCCCTCGAATGAGCATTGCAGAGGTCTTAGCATAATTGACTTGCAGACCTGACACTTCCCCAAAAATATGCAAGAGCTGACTTACAGCTTCAAATCCCTCTCTAAGGGCTTCAAAAAGAGCACTACATCGTCCGCGTAGATGGATATACGCTGCTTAGCTCTGCAACCTGACAGGGGGCAAACAGATTCTCCTCAACTGCTTTGGAGATAGTGCAAGTGAACACCTCCATCGCAAGAACGAACAACATGGGGGAAATTGGGTCCCCCTGTCTCAACCCTCTAGCATGAACAATCCTCTTCCCTGGCACTCCGTTTACCAGAATTTTTGTATTGGCCGTGCGAAGTAAAATGGATATCTGTCTACACCAGGCCTCGCTGAAACCCCTCTTCCTTAACACCTCCAACAAGAAAGACCAGGACAAGGAGTCGAAGGCTTTAGAAATATCTAGTTTCAGAAGAACTCCCTTCTCCCTCCGAGTGTTTAATTTCCGGGCCATCTGCCGGACTAGCATGAAATTGTCGTGCAAACTCCTGCCCTTAACAAAAGCTGATTGGTTAGTGCTGACAAGGTCCCCCAGTTTTTTCCTAAGTCTGTTTGCAAGGATTTTTTAGAACAGCTTAGAGAAGCTATTGATGAGGCTAAACGACCTGTAATCTCCCACCTCAGCAGCATCCGGCTTCTTAGGTATCAGCACCATCAAAGCTCTATTAAGTTTTGCAAACCCCCTGCCATCTCCCACTTCAAGCTTTTGCAAGGCTGCCATGATATCCTGTTTGATAATGCCCCAGGCCTTGTGATAAAAGTCCCCAACAAACCCATCTGGCCTAGGGACCCTGTCAGCAGGGAGCTCCCTGATAGTGTTCCAAACTTCCTCCTCTGAGAAAGGCCCATCCAACTCATCCAGATCTAGGGGAGGCAATCCGATGAAGTCAAGATCCACGGTGGACTCTCTAGTGTGCAGCTTCCCCAACAGCCTACGGTATGCCTGATAGAATGCCTCCTCTTTCTGCGCTTGATCGGTGATCAGCATGCCCTCCACGCTGACCCCCGGGATGAAGGTTTTAGTTCTCCTGCCGTTAGCCACCGCGTGAAAGAGTCTTGTGTTAGCATCTCCCTCCTTGAGCCACCTCACTCTAGAACGTTGCCTGGCCATTGTCCTCTCGAGGGATGAGAGTCCTAAAATAGCCAATTTGAGCGTGCGTCTAAGCCAAACTTCGCCCGCAGACAGTGGCCTCCTATCCTGGGCGTCTTCTAATCTGAGGATAACTTTGTTTGCAATAGCCAATTGTATCTTGATGTTACCCCCTTCTTCTGACCCCACGATTGCAAGTGACTCGCAAGGTTTCTGAACAAGGCATCCAATCTCTTGAAGGGGTCTATAATCCGTTCATCGCACCTCCAACCATCCCTCACCGCCTCCTCGAAACCCTCTAACTTGAGCCAAAATAGCTCAAACCTGAACCGCCTCTTGGGCCTAACCGCAGCGCATGACGAAAGATGAAGCGGGGTATGATCTGACACATTGCTGGAGAGGGCCTACAGAATGCAGTCAGGGTAACAGATATCCCAGTCCACCAAGGCTAAGGCTTTGTCGATGCGTGTCATGGTTGGAGTGGCTCTCTCGTTGCTCCAAGTATACTGGCGTCCATGCAGGTATAAGTCCCGCAACTCGTGTAAGCTCACAAAGTTCCTGAACCGGCTCATCATATTTCTGTTCAGGTTGGCATTGTTTTTTTTCGGCTGCCGACAGAATCATATTGAAGTCCCCTATAAGGAGCCAAGGTCCAGGGCATAGGGATCTCCGCTCAGATAACTCCTAGAGGAACTGAATCTTCTCTGCATCCGATTGTGGACCATACACCATAGTGAGCCACCAACTTTTCTTATCTAAGGTGGTCACTTCCCCTGTTAGGGCAAACGTATCAGTGCTGATATGCCCCAAGCTCAACACCGTAGAATCTCAAGCCACAAGGATGCCAACTCTCGTGTCCACCGCTGGCAAGTACGTATAACCGTCGAAGGACGGTCCCAAACACTGGAGAACAGTATAGCGATCAACAATATTCAGCTTGGTCTCTTGCAAACAAACCAGGTTCACCTTTACATACTCCACAAAACTCCTAACAGAATCTCTTTTAGCAGGATCATTCAACCAACGAGGGTTCCAGCACAAAATCTCAATGTTTGTATCCCTGGAAACACGGGGAAAAGTCTCTCCTCCAGGGGTCCACCCCCTCAGTGTGCGCCCACTGGTAGACTCCCTTGCTGAATCATCTCCTCCATAGGGGGCAGGGCCTTCCCAAAAATGGAAGCAACCACGCGCAGGTGGTCATCCTTCATGGGAGAATCGAACAGGCCTCGAAACTCTTCAAGGGCCCTCTCGTCGACCACCATGTTATCTGGGACGACGCCTAACGCCTTCAAGAGCGTGTTTTCAGCTGCAGACGCCTTCTTGAGTGGTTTGCTTGCCGAACAAGGAACGGCTGTACGCCGCGTCTGCCTCCTAGGGGTGCAAGGCACGCCCTTCCCCACAACAGGTACAATGGTAGCTTCAACCTCCCTCAAGAGAGGAGGGGCAAGCTTCTTCAGCAAACCAGCACAGAAAGTGTGTAGTCTGCTTATCTGTTGAGCATCAGTCGGCCCGTGATGCTCCTCCTGCGGGGGTAGTACAGGCCCTACCACCCCAATGCCGCCATCCTCTAAGTGGGTCTCTGATCCTTCATCATGAGTGAGGGAAACCTCAAAGTATTCCTCTTGACTCTTCTCGGAAATCACGGCTGTAGGGATCGAACAGGATGCTACTGCTGAAAAAGAGCTAGCAGAATCGTCTTTGCACAGCTTGCCACGTACCAAATTCACCACGGGCCCATCTTCTTGCCCTAAACAAACCACCAACTGGTCAGCAGCAATGCGAGTGGGGCCCAACGACGTGCTGGATGCACCCACTGCCTGTACCCCCTTCAAACTCGGCGGATCAACACAATGGTGGGCCCTCGTGTGTCAGCCCTGTCATGCGCGCATCTAGAGGAAACCAACTCATCAGTTGTGGGGCCCGCTACAGCAGCGGCTGCACCCAGAGCCACGGAAATTTGCGCGCGGTCCACCGCCAACGGCACGGAAACAAGCACGGAATCCTCCCTCACCTTGGGATCCAGCGAAACAGACACTTTTCCAACCATATGCGTCGAGGTGGGCCTGTCAGCATCATCACCCACACACATGGGATTGGCTCTCCCGCCCGAGGGCCCCGCTGACGCAACCAACTCTCTTTGCGCAGAGGGCACGCAGCCAATGGGAGAGCAGCCCAATGATCCCGCCCTGACCCACACCTGCGCGGTCCACGCCTCGGGGCCCGTCCCTTGGACGGAAGCGACCCTTTTCTGCCTCGTTGCGGGCCCCAGCGTCCTTCCATTCGCCACTGATTGGCCCGCCAGCTGTCTGGACTGAAAAGCTGCCTCTGCACCTACCAGCTGTCTTGACCCCAAATCAACCTCGGGATGCCTCGCCGAATTGCGCAGCTCGACGGTTTGAAAATGCCTCGCACTCGGACCACATCCAGGGCGGGAACTGCCGGCTGCCACGCGGCCGCCCATGATTGGCGGGAGCCTCCAGTTGCATGGCGGGGCCACCACCGCAGTGAAGGACCGCATTTGACCGGCCCCACTGCCTCCGCCACCGTGGCGATCTTCTTCCCGGCGGTTGTCCAGGACGCCTCGCTGCCATGGAAGACGACGGAAAAACTTGCTGCTTCTTCCACCACCGCCAGCCTCCGGTGGACCTCCACCACCGCCCGCGCGCGGGAACGATGAGGCCTCCACCGCGGGACAGTCTTCCTCAATGCCGACGACATGGATGATCACCTTGTACCTAAGAGTTTCCACCAAGCTCGTGTCCACCTCCGGCGTTGGGCTTCTCCCACGCCCCGGCGAGCAGCGCAACGACATGCAGTACCCAGGGGACGGTGTACGATCACCATGGCCTGCGGGCTCCAGAATCACCAACGTACGCACCCTCGGTATCTTCTTCCAATCATCCGTCCAAGCTTGGAGCCTGAACAAACAGAGATCATCCCTCGTGTTTGATTCGAGCGCGAACGGGTCGACCACGCACGACGTTCCCAGGAGATCTTCAATAGCCTCTAATGCCCAGGAGTGGGGAGGGACACCCTCCATTACGATCTCGACCTTCTCTTTCATCGGAACCATTGTTGCTTGCGCCATCCGGTTCCAAGGCCGAGCGCACAGCGTGAACCCCTCACAGACAAGGAACGGCAGCGATGCCAACCTGTTCTTGCACTCCTCGTTGGTGAAGACTAGGAGAAAATCCTCCGACGCGTAGCTATGCACAGAGACGAAGTCGAAGGTGACGTCCAGCCTTGAACGGAGGGCGTCCTGGACCTGGGCGCATGACACCGCCGGCCGCGGACCCCCGACCGATGCCACCATCGTGAAGCGAAGGATCTCCTCGAGGTCACGCATGACGGGCGAGCGTCGCACGACGCAGATGGGGGCATCTGCTGTCGACCAAGGCAACGCCGGCGAGGGACGCGCCTCCGAGACCGGCGTGGAGAGGGGCACCCCCGGCGACAGTGAACAACGCGCAGTTTCTACTGCAGCGCTTCCTCTGTACGAACCGTGGTACTCCCTCCTCACCGGCGCCGGCGGCGAGCCTCATCGAGCACGCTTGGCCAACAACTCCTGCCTGAGCTCCTCCTCCGACAGCGGGCTGCGCGGAGCCCCGCACTCCCATGACGCATGCCCCTCGTCGCCACACGGATTGCAAACCTAGGCGTTCGGGCACTCCCGCTTCATGTGTCCTGGCTTGTAGCAATTGAAGCATAAGCCAATAAGCTCTGGAGGCACCGGCGAGCGAGAATACGGGACCGCCACCGCTGCAGCCTCCAAAGCCGCCGCACGCTGCACCGCCTTGCGCTTCCTCCAAAGCGATTTGCGGGACGGCGCCAATGGGATCCTGGTGAGCCGCTCTTGGATGCTCTTGCCAGCCTGCTCCGCCCCAACCGCCGTCGCCGCGGACGTGACGCCCTGCTCCTCCCTAGACCGCGTCGGCGAGCTCTCGTCGGAGGACTGTGACAGCCCCAGGTCCGACACCACGGGGTGCTCAGAAGATGAAGCGGACGACGCCGATGCCGAACCTGGACTGAACGGTGCACCCCCGACGCGCTGGCCACCTCCGACCAGCTGCGCCCAGGAACGCGAAGGGGAACCTGGCGCCATGAGTGCGCAAGCAGAAGAGGAGGGCCTCGGTGATGAGCAGGGGAGGTGGACGCCGGGGACGGAGTGGCTGCCGGCGGGGGAAAGGGAGCCGCTCACGCGCTCAGAGCAAGGGCGCGTCGCTTCGCTTCCAAAACTAACTGCCGCTCCGGTTCGTAGCGCCCAAATTCTCAACCACACTTTGGTCAATGTCCCACTTATCAAACTTAGCCTCGGCAAAATGTGCCTCCGAACCAAACAGCCACCTCTAAATTAGTTGTACTTTTACACTGTATTACACTTTGTTCTATACAAAAGTAACGGAAATGCTAAACCTACGGACAGGACCTACGGAAGAATATATTACGGGCATACGTGTAAAAGCCCGATTAGCCCATGCCCTCAAACGGCACCCCCTGAATTTCACTGGAGGGCCCAGCCCCTGACTTCCTCAACTGATTTCGTAGAATTCTTCCGTAGAGTAATTCCGTGGATGTAGCATTGCTGCAAAAGTAAAAGGGCGTGGCATAATAGTATATAATATTCTACTTGATTCAGTTTGGAACTCATAGATTTCTCTAATTGCCTTGACCTTAAGGGGCTTGCGTGATACTACTAAAGTCAACTTCGCACCTCCCGACCGTTGGGCTTGTCCTGATATAACGATTTGTTTTCTCCCTCCTTATCTGGCTTTGCGCGGATCCAAGGATGAAATCTTGTGCAAAAGAACACAAACAGCTGTTCGGAAAGTAACCAAACGTGCTCTCACACTTCAAACGTAATGCCATATTGACGCTGACCGAATCAAAATTAACTATACATTATTATACTCCCTCCGATCCATATTAATAGGTGCTGAAGTGGATGTATTTAGACATGTTTTATTGCTAGATACATCCACTTCAGCACCTATTAATATGGATCGGAGGGAGTATCATGACCACATTGACTTTACTGAGCTAGGCACACCAAATATTTCATCCAAAACTGTAGACCGATGGAATGGTGGTGATCTTTCACCGGCTATTCATGAAGGTGTACCATAAAAAGTTCGTATTGCCTCGTTAAGCACCGTATTGATGTTGATGTGTTGCCTTTTTCACCTACCCATTGTAGTCCTATCAACTCGCTTGCATGGTGCAATATCTACATGCAGGAAAAAAAAAACTCATATCGCTATCTTCGTCGCATTGCGAAGAAAATATAATATTTCGATTTGGCCACCAAGAAATATACTCCCTCCGTTCCTAAATATAAGATGTTCTAACTATTACTCATGTTATCTAAATACACACTAATATGAGTGAACGTATATGCTAAAAGTTGTTAGATACATGTAGCCATATATGAATGTGGAAAATGGCTACAACAACTTACATTTAGGAACGGAGGGAGTACATACTAGGGATATATGAAGGGAATCATGACATTGACATTGTAGTATGTACAATACGGGGGTGGCGTTTTGGCACCCGGGAGCATGTTTCTATCAGAATTTTAAATGTATTTTTAAACATATTCAAAATATCAAAAATTTGAACAACAATTTTGCGTGTACAAGTTGATGTTCTATATGCTCACGAAATTGTTTCACGAAAAACCAATATTTTTGGGGTTGTATGCAAAAAAGACAAAAAATTGGTGCTAACAAAGGGCTTTTCATGAGACATATTTTAAATCTTTTTTACATAGACCATAAAAATATCAGTTTTTATTGAAATATTTTCATGCTCTCCGGTTCAACATTTGCAAATCCAAAGGGCCGCATGAAGAGGCCAGAATGTGCGTCCTTCAAAAAAGCCAAGTAGGCCATTTTTGCCTGGAACACCTTGCTGACAATCCATATCCATTCAATCTTTTAGTGGGTTGATAAACCGGTATTTTTATTAAATAAAAATCGTGGATGATATAACAAATATAATTTAATGTTAATATAACCAGCATTATAATTTAATAGTAGTATGAATAAGTTTAGCCATGGTGCACTTGCATATAAAAATGCTTCCACAAATATATTTGTGGAGAGAAAGTGAGAAACTTGTTTTTTGAGGGGAGAGAAAGTGAGAAACTGCTACGGCCTCAAAAAGTCGAAACTACTCAAAAGTACCGAGCGAGGAGCGACCGATTTACCCCCCTCGCAATTCCCTAACCCCGTTCCAGGCCCCCACGTCACCATCAACACGCCCCAACCGCTCTCTTCCCCTCACGAGCGCCACCACCATTCGAAAACAGACCGAAGAAACCCAAGAAAAGCAAACCCCTCAGCCTCAGGCCTCACTACCCCACCACTGCACACGACTCCAGCCCTGATCCGGCCTTCCTCTCCCCCGTCCACATCTTCTCCTCTCCTTCCCGGTGTCATACGGCAGTCGGGTCGTCGGAATCGGCGCTGGTTCAGGGGTTCTTGGACCATGGACATGGCGGCGACGGCGACGGACAGAGAGGTGGCCCAGGAGACGGTATCTACGATGACGGAACGCGTGCTGCGGAATCACGGGACGTTGAGCGACATCGACGTGGCCACCAGGCGGGCCCAGGAGGCCGGTGAGTTCTCGGGCACTTGTGCGGATCGCGCTAAATGCGGCGGGGGGCGAGAATTTAGTGATCTGATGTTCTTGGCTGTCTGGGTGATTTGGGTGAATTAGAGAAATGAGTGGCCGAATGCGGAAACTCCTGTCCTGTGTTACGGTAGCCTGATCTCGATGTTTCGGCTTTCGATTTAGGCGAGATGTGCCAGTGAGTGACCAGATGCAGTTTAATTCAAATTTCCTGGTGTTATCAGTGCCGTGAATTTGTGTGAACAGTACTAGTGTAGATGTTTTTCCGATGGTGTTTGTTTGAATTTGAGCTTGCGTTGAGCTCGTAGTTGTGGTTTTTATGCCTTGATGATTGGTCTAAACTAATCGTAACTAATCATAGTACTGTGCCAATTTATCATTTGCTTTGCAAATCGTAATGTGCCAATTTGTATAGTTTACTTTGCAAATCGTTCTGTGCCAATTTTGTGATAATCTAACACTGAGGACAGTTCTTATCTACGATTGCTACATTTTAGCAGTACAATGCGAATCTATGATTTATTGGGTTAACAATGCAGCAAATAGACGGTATGATGCGGCCAGCTGGTTGCGAAGAACAGTTGGAATCGTCTGTGCAAGGGACCTACCAGAAGAGCCCTCTGAGGAGGAATTCCGGCTTGGGCTGAGAAATGGAATTGTCCTTTGCAATGCACTGAATAAGGTTCAGCCAGGTGCCATACCTAAGGTAATTACACTTATGACCTTCAATATCTATAGTTTATTTAGCTACCGTGTGTCTCAGTAGAGTCTTTCAGTGGCATGTTTCAGTCCAGTTCTCCATTATTTAGAAAAAGTGAGCCGTGCTAATTTACTATGCCGATTTTCTCGGTAATGTTATACTGGTATTAGGTTGTGGAGGCGCCCTCAGATACTGGTGTACCAGCAGATGGCTCAGCTTTGTGTGCATATCAGTACTTCGAGAATTTGCGGAACTTCCTTGTCACTGTACAAGATTTAGGGCTCCCTACATTCGAGCATTCTGATCTGGAGAAGGTATCTTTTTTCATGCTTTATAGAGAGCTAATGTAGTAAGCCATTTATCTTAGCTTTAAAATTCAATATTTCTTTGGCGGATCGGATTTGCATCCTGGTTGATAAGGAACTTCAAATAGAGGCCAAAGTTAATATTTGGGCTGCTTTTCTTATAAGCAAATAAATATATTTTATCTGCCAATTGGAACATAGGGTGGCAAGGGTGTTCGAGTTGTGGATTGTGTTCTTGCTCTGAGGTCATTCAGTGAAAGCAAGATAAGGGGGAGACAGACTCCATGTAAATATGGCAGCACTTCAAAACCTTCAACATCTGGAAAGTATTTCATACTCAAGAATTCAGATGCTTTTATGAATAAGTTAATGAGAAGCCATACAGCAGAGCCAATCAAGAACTGTTTTTCAGCAGAGCAAAATATGACAACTGATTGTTGCATAGAATCCAGTGACATGGTAAGCATTATGGCGTGGTATCTCTTCTTATTTCAGACTTGGTCATGTGGTGTACTTTGTAATGAACTTTGTCTTCTTTGTTTATAGGCAACATCAGCATCCCTTAACATGCTTGTGCGTGCACTTCTCTTGGATAAGAAACCCGAAGAAGTACCGCAGGTGAGCTTTCTTTGCTTGAATATATAGCTGGTCTTGATGTAGTTGTAGCTGATGGACATCAAGATTGACACCAAAGTATTTTCAACCTTGCAGATTGTTGAGTCACTTCTAAGTAAAGTTATTCAGGAATACGAGTGTCGGGCTGCAAACCAGCACTTAGTATGTTCCACTCTGCTATTATTCAGAAAATCAGGCTTAACCACATTTTGTGGGGCCTTTTGTTAGTTCTATCATGTGAACATTTATCTAAGGGCGGGGACATATAACTGTATAGATTTACTGATTTGGACAAAAAAATATCACAGGTGAAATGCATAGGGGTCACTGAAGGTACTGGCCCATTTTCCATACCAGACACGCCATTGCAAGATGAAGCTTCCACCAGCAATCAAGTTAAGGTATATTGCATTTGCCATCTAGTTGTCAGATATGTACATAGTGAGCATTAGTTTTGAGACTGGAGAGGTTTCAATACTAATGTTCTTCATTGTTTGGTGAACAAAATTAAGATGGATGAGTTATGTCCCTTGAAGCTGAAGGAAGAAATCAGCTCTGTAGTTCTGAATGATGGTTGTGCAGCTCAACAGTTCCAGCTAGGGGTAGAAATAAATTTTGATGTACAACAGAAACATATCCAGGTATTTTTCTTTAGTTTTACATCCCTTATTTGATGCTGACTAACCTGCATTTACATTGATGATCTTTTGACATGTTATGCTCCCTGCAGGAATTAAGAAATACCCTTTCTTCTGTCAAGTTTGGAATGGAACAATTGAGATCACAGTACTCTGAAGATTTTACTAAAATGGGTAACTTATAAGTTATTTTTGCATCTATCTAACTTTTTTGCTCCAAATGCATTTAACAAATACCATATTTTTTACCACGCTAACAGGAAAGCATTTGCACATCCTCTCTAATGCGGCTTGTGGCTACCATAAAGTTCTGGAGGATAACCGCAAGTTGTACAACCAAATACAGGACCTTAAAGGTACCATTCTTGGTGCTGAAAGAACTAGATATGAAGGATACTAGTCTACATCTCAAACTTTCTTTTGTTTTATAACCAGGAAATATTAGAGTATATTGTCGAGTGAGGCCTTTTCTACCTGGACAAGCAAATTTCTCAACAAGTGTTGCTGGAATAGAAGAAAGAACCATCACAATAATCACTCCCACAAAATATGGGAAAGATGGAAGCAAATCTTTTACTTTCAACAAGGTTTTTGGCCCAGCAGCCACTCAAGGTTTATAAGTTACTCTTGCTTATCTTTAGTTCCAATTAGCTTGACTCTACTTGAGTACTGAACTTAGTGCCTTTCTTTGTTAATTCAGAGGAAGTCTTTTCAGATATGCAACCTTTGATCCGTTCAGTTCTTGATGGTTTCAACGTTTGCATATTTGCTTATGGCCAGACAGGATCAGGAAAGACCTATACAATGGTAATAAGTTTCGCTAAGAAAATATTGTGTTATTTCTTAGGAAAAGATAAACAGGCTGAGATCACTTTTTTGATGTTATGCAGAGTGGACCTAAAGTACTGAGCAAGGAAAGCGTCGGTGTTAACTACAGAGCATTAAATGACTTATTTAATCTTCAAACACAGAGAAAGGGGACAATCGATTATGAAATATCTGTTCAAATGATTGAGATTTACAATGAACAAGTGAGAGACCTCCTTCAAGATAGTGGAAACAGAAGATATCCTTTTCAAATTATAATTATCTGTTGCATTTTGTCAAAAAAAAGTTTCTTTGCTGTTCTCCTTTGATTTTACTTATTTGATGCATATCTTGAGCCTCCTTGACATTGAGCTACATTAGAAATAAGGAATACTTCACAGAAAGGGCTTGCAGTTCCAGATGCAAGCATAATTCCTGTCACATCTACCTCTGATGTTGTTGAATTAATGAATCAAGGCCAAAAGAATCGTGTTGTGGGTTCAACAGCCATCAACGACCGAAGCAGCCGGTCCCATAGGTGTGTGGACATACAATGTTTAAATTGAGAAGTCCATACCTGTATAACTAAGCTTCATACTTATGATCCAAACCTACATGCAGTTGCCTGACTGTTCATGTTCAAGGACGCGACATAGTGTCTGGTGCAATCTTGAGAGGTTGCATGCATCTTGTTGATCTAGCTGGCAGTGAAAGAGTTGATAAATCTGAAGTTGTAGGAGATAGACTGAAGGAGGCACTGTACATAAACAAGTCGCTTTCAGCACTGGGAGATGTGATTGCGTCCCTGGCCCAGAAAAACTCGCATGTCCCTTACCGAAACAGCAAGCTTACCCAGCTTTTGCAAGATTCTCTAGGTAGTCTGCAAATTCAGTATCCTAACTTTTCACATTTTTAATACTGCAATCAATGGGATAAATAGTGTTGCAATGTTTAGGTGGACAAGCAAAAACACTGATGTTTGTGCACATAAGCCCGGAACCTGACGCTGTCAATGAGACAATTAGCACCTTGAAATTTGCTGAACGAGTTGCCTCTGTTGAGCTTGGCGCGGCAAAAGCAAATAAAGAAGGTGGTGAGGTTAGGGAGCTCAAAGAACAGGTGCTTACATATTTCTGATTTCCGGTTTCTGTGATTAGCTACAGGCACTGCCATGAGATGTATAAAAAACTTCCATTATTTTGCTCATTTCAGATTGCTTGCCTCAAGGCAGCATTGGCCAAGAAGGAAGGAGAAACCGAAAACATTCGGAGCACACAGTCAAGTCCAAACATTTATAAAATTAGCAGAGGCAACATAACACCTGTATTGCCGAAAAATAGACAGCCAATGGAAGAAGTTGGAAACATAGAGGTAACTCTTTTCCAGCCAATGTCAACTCTTTATCGTGCGTATGAAAAAAAAATTGTGTGCTCTAGTTGTGGCTGCAATCTAGTTGTGTGCTCTAGTTAAATATCCACAAGACTAGGCCTATAGTTTGAGAACAGCAAAAGCTTTGTAAGATGGAAATGCCTTGTCAAAAGAATCATGTCATTTAGTGCATAATATTTTTTGTTCATAGAGGTCTCAAATTTAGAGAATAGACGAAAGTGGTTAGATTTCTCCAATTGAGAAAAGATAAATTCTACCATCAGGTAGCTTTTTAATATTTTTGACATCCAAAGCTCTAATATGGATTTAATGTTTCTTTTTTAGGTCCCGAACAATGCCACCCCAATACAAAAAAAGCTAAAATTTGATTTGCCTGGATCTGGCATCCTCGTAGAGAACAACTCACCTAACTGGGTCGGCAATTGCAATGGTTTTCCCAAAGAAATGGGATCAGGTGGCTGGGTTGATAAGGCAGCTGTTGGTGGCAACCAATTTGAGAATGGCAATTCCATACTGGAGCTGGAGCCTGATCTCACCACACACACCCCACTCCCGACTTCCTTCTATCAAAGAAACACTCCTGGGCAACAAAGGTGTAGGGTTAAGTCAGTACCAAGACAGGACTCAGATGAATTTGTTGGTGTTACTAGCTGTTCCTCGGACCAAGAACTGATGCTGTCAGCCAGTGGCCTGAAATTTGCTGGTGTTACCAATGGAAGCATTTCAAGTAAAAAGAAGCCTCAAACAAAGAATGCAAATAATATGACAATGAGGTGAATCCAGCTTCTTGTTTATATTCATGAAACAATTTTTTTGCACATGATTAGGTAACTTTAACCTGTTTCTGCTGGTTTTGAATTACCCAGGAGTACAAATCAGGCATGCAAGTCACCAGTACCACAATCACAGAAAAGGCTACAAACACCAATCAGGAGCAGTAAACATATTTTGACTGGTACAGATGGAAGAAGAACTCCAAATGGAAAACTTAACATTGCAAAGTAACCAATCAATGTGAAGGTGGATTTGGTTGCCACCATCCTCATCTAAGATGACATCAGATCAACAGAAAGCTTTTAAAGAAGAATCTTCTTGAAACCCCCTGGAAGGATCAACAATCTAGAGTGAATTACATTTGCTGGATGAATTGTTTTATTACACCAAGTAAATTATGGATAGAAGACCTCCAAGAGGACAGCAAGAAGATAAACATGAAGGGATGTCTATGTCTTCCACACTAGAAAATTACTGTTGTACCATTTGTTCACGAGCACAACACCTTGTAAGTAGTTCCTTCTAATAGACAGGCTATGTTTATAGCATTTTTTTTACTTGATTTTTTCAATAGCATGTAACAGAGGCATCCCTTTTTATTTTAAAAAGGATTGCCCCCATGGAACTTCAGAAGAAATAGTGAATAAACTGCATGGTTTTTGCATGGCCCCTGACTCCTGAGTTCATATATAACAACTGTTGCTACCAAATCACAATACAAGCTCCATTATGTGGAGATACCGGACTGTTTGACAACATCACTGCTACTTTCAACTAACTAGGTTATATACTTCATCAGTACCATAGAGTACAACATCAAGAGGATCTTTCATCCACACCTTGTTCTGTCACAACTGTTATCCATACTACTCAGCAGGGTCATATTGTTGGTACCAGCCTTGGCCTTCCCAGGGGACTATGTAGACCCCTTCTCGAGGCCCTGGAGAGTCTCCCTACAGATGCTAGCTTCAATGCTGCCTTGATCTTGACCCACTTACGTGGCGACAAAGGTGTCGCTGGTCCTTCACCGCTAAAAATCTTGGAAATGAAGCGATGAATGAGCTGATCATTTTCCACCGAGTCAAAGCTGTTTGTTCTTGATGGCTGAAAGCCAGTGACAACTTGATGTGACGGAATTAGTGTTTGGCCATTGTACAGTAGGTCAGGTTGGTTGCTCAAATTCTCTCCTGCAGATGTTATCCAGAGCTAATTAGATCCAGAGTAAGTCAGCATCAAAATGAAGCAATTAGCAGTAAACGTAATGTATCAGAGGAATTACTGTTGCGTGTAAGCTGGATGTGATGCTGCGCAGAATCCATGTCTGTATATGTAGACATCAAACTACCGACAGAGAAGCTCTGCAGGCGCAACAGAGGTGTGATCTTGTTTAGTTTAAGAGTATGAACTATTCAGTTTGAACTTATATTCAGATTCACTTTTCATCGAGGTTACTTCTGAAAGGAAAAGTCACACTGTGAGGAAAAGTAACCTTACACTGTACGATTCTTCAGTGAAATGAGAACGCTTCGGTACGTTCTGACCAAATTCCATAGCAACCTGACCTGCCTGAATGTTGTCGTGAACAATAGCACAAGGAGCAGCATCTGGACCGGTATTTGGTATACGCAGCTGCGTGATTCTTGGTCCAGGTAAGAAAGCCCCTTGGCTTGGATTATATGGTGTAAATATGTGGCTAACGTCATTCGAAGTCTGACCCTGCAGAAATCCTGACATGTCCACTGAAGCCTGCTTGAGAATTGATAACAGCGTCTTAGAGTAATCTTTGTATGCTTCTTACCCTTTACCACAATTTATGTTTGAAGTAGTAATACTTACATCAGTGGTTCGATTGAAAGAACAAAATCTCTCCACGGATTCAAATCCTTGGCTAGCTGAGAGTTCTCCTGGAAACCTACTGTATTGACCTGGCAACAAATTGAAATCAATAACTGAAGTTCCTAAGGAACTATTACAGTTAATGAATGAACCTCATAGAATAGGCAGGGTGTTACCATAGTTCAGCATCTGCTGATTCGGAAGAACATTACTCGGTCCAGAAGCACCCTTTGTGCGAAAACTATGAAGCGGTACTGGGCAGTGGTTGATCATCTTGTGATCATAATGAATATCCTTCATATTCTCGTAAGCCACTTGCGTCAGAGTCACGACTAATTTCTGTGAACAAAGAACACCAAATGTTAGAGCATCAATTAGAAAATCACCTTCTCTCCTTGGTTCAGCTGATCTAAGGGCTTGTAAGAATCACCAAACTTCACCCCGACGAGCTGAAGTATGGCATCAAAGAGAAGTCCCGTGTTCATTTCCTTAATTTCATACAAGTGGAGAGCGTCGCCCACTTCGCACGTCATGGCATGCGCTATAATGGCTTTCCAAGCTGCCTTTGACATCTTGCTGAAAATCTAAGATGGAGGAGAAACCCAAAGATCTTCTGTCAGTCCAACATCGATAGCTATACGAAAACAGCATGTGATATTTCTTAACAGACAATTCCTAGAACCCTTTACCTGCAATAGATTCTGCTCATCCTTCATATATGATTGTAAAAACTTCTGCACGGTGTCAATTCCACTGTCTGATAAGGCTTGGTGGTAAGCCCCATTCTTACCAATTCTTTCCAAGCGCCAAACTTCGTCCCCCAGCAATGGTGGGTAGTGCTTTTCAAACCCTGCAACAACAGCAAGAGACACATGATCAGTCTCAGGTCGAAGGTACATTTCTGAAGAAAAATCTAATGAGCAATGTAACCGAGGCAAATAGGATTACCTTCCACCCTGCGCTCCTTGACGCGAAAAGGCTCCGTGATTCCTTCAAGAACCCTCTCTTCAGAAGCATTGACAAGCCTCAGGCCCAGCCTGAACTTCTTAGTGCTTGTGAAGCTAGAGTTGTCAGTGAAGTTTGCATTTTCAAGGATAGCCTCCCCTCCACTGAATTTCAGCGTTAGATCACCGTTGAGGAGTTTCGCGCTCTTCTCTCTCCCCCAGACTATATGCTTGTTGAATTCTTCAGGGGTCCAGCATTCCTCATTTTTAGCATTGAAATTGCCATGGAGGACTACAACCTCAACCCTAGCTGAAGAAAGATGACCAAACCTGACGATCCTCGCTTGATCGTTTTCGAGGTATTCGACTATCGCCACCTTAAGAGCTGATCCATCCTTGGCTTCTAACTTCATCATGGTGTAGACAGGTTTCAGATCATTCAGGAACATGAGCTGATACCTCGGACGCTGGTTCCAGCCTACTAGTAGCCTACATATAGTTTACAAAATAAACATTTAAATTGAGAAAGTGAAAAACATATTGAGACATCTTAGTGTGTATGTTTTGATCAGTGAGACCAGCATACATACTTCTCTAGAATGGAATCAAATTTGATCATAACAAAGGACAAGTATGCTTCTCACCTTGGAGGTGCTGCTGCGGCGTTTAAATGTCTCGAGAATGCTCTCGGTACCTCCTCTGAAATCTGAAAAATGCAAATTTCAGAAAAAAATTCAGAAAAAGGGAAAAGTATCAAACATTCATATGCTTGGCCTCCTGCAAGTCGCAAAAATATCACAAAGAAATAACAGGCTTTTCTTTGAGCTGTTCCCTGGAACAATTTGTCTGAACATTGTGCCTTAATCACAACAAGTATCAGAAGGTTCTAGCCTTAACAAGAACAGGTACTAAAAAATCTCACAGAATACCGCAAATCAAAAAGAAGATCAAGAAAGGAAGAGAAATACTGACCACTCTCTGAACCATATTACTGAGAATTGGCAGGAACATGGTCATGAACTCGCCCGCAGGGATCCCTCTGAAACCGAACAGTCCCTGGTCCATGGTCCTCCTGCCCCTCACCTGCCTGCCACCAAAAAGATCCAGACTCAGTTGAAAGAACCAAAAATATTCCTCAAGGCCTTCAGATCAGCTCAGGATCATACAAAAGTTGACCAGACGTTGACTTGAGCACAAGAACTAAAAGAAAGCGAAGGCAGACTCACATGACAAGCGATCTCCAACGCTTGCAAGGGCGGGAGAGCTCGGCGCAATCGTCGGAGTCGTCGCCCGAGCCGGACCATGGACGGAGCCGCTTGGAAGAAGCCATTGGGGAAGAAAGGGGCGGAGAAGTCCGTTGGCAGGGGCTGATATAGCGGAGGGAGAGGAAGGGGGGCAGGAAATGGAGGGAAACCTGCAGGAACAAGCTGGGAAAGTTCTCTAGTGTCAGTGGTTCCTTTTTTCTTTCCTGGGCCAACACGTGGCAGCGTTTGAATTGTCTATGTTTTGCAACACTTGTAATTTTCAATGGGAGATTCATTTGTTCATTTGTGGCGGTGCATTTGGAACATTTCTTCTTCACTTTGTAGTTAACGACAGCAGGCAGCTCTGTACATTCCTCTTTTGTACCAGTACTACATATTTTTCCAACCTTTTTTTTTATGTGCTGACGAGGATTCCTCTGCAATTTCTAAAAATGTATGGACTGACGTTCGCCGTCCCGGACGAACTGACGTCCATCAGTAGGCAGTGACTTTTCTTAGAAGAATCTTTGTCTGGTGTCGAAGGCTGCCAGGAACCGCCGCAGCCCAACTACAGATCTGCCCAGTGAGCCCACTTCATGGAGTAATGCTCTTTGCTTGCAATCTTAATGGAAGTTTCACTTAATTTAGGTGATGTCGCCAGTGGGTGGGGTCGAGTGTACCGACAGAATATCTCTGAAACAAACTTCGAAGATCATCGACAGCCGACGGTTGTCCAAGCGAATGGAAGTGAGGTCATGCCAGGTGAAGCCGTGAATTTTTACATAAATAACCTTTTGACGCAGCAAATTCGCGCTCTAACCCCCGAAACAGAAAATTCGAAAAATAACCCATTGACTTAACGTCCGCCACCAGGACGTTATGCTCCACTGCTCAACGCCTCAGATCTGCGGCGTTAAGGACCGTGCCAGCGTGGACTCTCGAGCCTACGTGGCAGGCAAGCATAACGCCCCCGACGCATTAAACGGGGCGTTATGCCCTGTGACTTAGCACACGCGCACGCCCCCCTCCCGAACTAGTTTCTTTTCCCATCTCTCTTGTTCTTGAGGAAGAACACCAACTCCCCCGCCGACCCACCCCTTTTCTCTCCAAAATCCGTCGATTTGTGGGAAGATCGGAGGCTATTTGATAGGGATTTGGTTCCCTAAGGAATCCCAAAGGTATTGCCCCACTTTTCCCCTTGTTCTATTGGTTGAAACTCTCACATCTCTTTCTCTAGGTTTTCCGATCCCTAATCTATCTAGTTTCTTAGCTATTAAGTTTGCTAATACTAGGTTGATAGTAGTGGATTAGTGTGTTTCTAAGTAGTTATAATGAGATTTGTACTACCATATTCGAAACCCTAGGTTTTAGTACTAGATTAGTTGGATTAGTTGATTTGTAGTAATAATTTAGTATTAGTATTACTAGTTTAAATTAGTAATAGTAGAATGCTATTATTAGATTGGTAGGTTCCTATTTGTAATAGTAGTTGAAATTTTAGTTCATATTATTGCGAAATTTATTTCATTCTAAATTCTAATTCATTATAATTTTGATGTGGTTTTAGTAGTAGATTGCTAACCTTTATAGTTTTGATGTGGTTTTAGTAGTAGATTGGTAACATTATTTTTGAACAAGTTAATAAGGCTTTGTTTTTTGCATTGTTAGATGACAAGGAGCACAAAACGCAATGATGATGCCCCCGGTACTAGCAAGGAAACACTGTGAAGACCAAACCAATGAAGGCAACTATTTCAAAGGGAAAGAAGGTGAAGGATCCAGATTACATGACCATGGGCTTGCACGAATGGGAAGAGGTCAGAATGAAGGTAGACCCTTATTTGACACCGAGAGAGAACGTAACCGATACCCACCCGGTTTTGGAACAAATAACAAGCTAAAGTGTTTGAAGTTGTTATTCAAAACAAGAGCACCGAGATTGTGACTCAAAAGCACGTGGATTTTGAGTACATCAGGGGCTACGACTATCAGTTTGGAAATCTCACTTCCGTCTGTGAAGACATTGTTGTTAAAAATATCATGGAATTTAAACAAGCGTACAATGCTGATGTGGTGAAACAATTCTATGCAACCGTGTTCTTCGTGAAAGACAAGTACATGACAATAAAGTGGATGTGCGGTGAAGACATGCATAGTGCCCCCTTCCTCGAGTTTGTCAAAGCAATGGACCATGAGGAGCAATATAGAATTTGGAGATCAGTTGAATGTTATGGTCAGGGTGCTCCGCCAAGCAAGAGTTGCCTTAAGTTTCATTACCCCGAGGGGACATCCTCAAAAGAGATTGGTAAAATTGCCGGACTGAACCCAAGGTATTACTATTTGATGAAGCTGCTGAACGTGACAATTTGTCCCAAGGTCGGCAATCTAGGCGAAGTTAGCGGTCATGTCATCCAGCTATTGTTCCATACTCGTAATTTCAATGCTCCGATAAATGTGATGCAGTGGATGTACGAGACAGTGAAGCATGTGGTCAAGCATCGACGGTCTCTTTGCTATGCACCATACATCCATGCATTCATCAAGTACGTGAGGGCCACGAGGTACAGTGAGCTAGCACCACTTGAGGAGTTGTTTCCGGAAAATGTGCGCCATCACTCCTATCAGCCCAAGGCCAAGTGCGTCTCAAGAGCCGTCGGCGCGGGTGCATCATCTAGTGGTACGCAGGGTAATCCTAGTGCGCTACGGGAATTTTTCAACAAGTTTTGGATCATGTGCAAATCCAACTATAGCCGGACCCATCGGATGCATCATCTTGAGAAGAAGCATTTCAGGGAGTTTCGGCAGGACCGAAGGCAACGTGGATTCAACGATGTTCCTAACAATGGGAAAGACTTGTCCGATAGTGACGCAGAAGATTACCCTACACCACCGCTTACTGATAATGACTTCCGCGGTTGGGGTGGTGCGCTCCCTAACTTCGATACCGGCCAAGATGACGATCAAGAGGACGAGCAAGAGAACCGCCAAGATGAAGGTGATAGCCAAGACGCGTCCAGTGCGTAGTACTTCATTTGCAATCCCGTCTTGTAATGATCCAATTTAAGACTTGTCGTATTTGAACATTTGTCGTGTTCGTATTGTCGAATTTGAACCGTTTATGTAACCTGAACGTATTGTAGAATTTATTTCAGCATGGCTTTATGCAAACTGTCGTTTTGGATAATTTGAGTTGCCCATTGTGTTATTTTTTTGAAAATCATTGTGGAATGTACATTGGAATATGGTTGTGATGTAAGTTGCCAGGAGCTTAACGCCCCACTTTTAGGCGTTAAGTTAGGTAGCTTAACGACCTCCTTCAAGGCGTTATGCCCTGTTCGCGGAATTCCGGGCTAACATCCGCCCCGTTTCGGTAAGGGCGGGGAAATTGCGAGGAGGTAACGCGGAAATCTGCTATGTGGGTGCTTAACGCCCTATACGGAGGCGTTAAGGTCTCGCGGCACGCGACTCCGTGCCCGTGTCGGCGAGGTTCGGTTAGGGTAAGGAAACGGCACGACAATACGCGGAGTTCTGCTATGCGGGGGCTTAACGCCTTGAGTGAAGGCATTATGCGACTTAGGGTTTAAGTCCAGCGCGAACGCCCCCATTCCCCACATCCTTTCCCTATTCCACCCACAGCAGCTGCCGCCGCCATCTTCCGGTGGTCTCTGGCCCGGCTAGGGAGTCTCCACCGCCGCCGCTCCTCTTCTACGCTCCGAGCTTGGCCGAGCCAACCCCATTCGAGCTCTCCTCTTTTCTTCTCAAGCAAGGTCCCTCCTAAATCAATTCCCTCTCTCCAACCTTTGCATCGCCTTCACGATGCCAAGTTGGCCCGATAGCGAGATTTCCCACGACTCGTGGCCGGGTATTGTAAATACTATGACAAAATTTGAGTTATGTTAATGCCAATTATTGCTAAATCTAGTTAGTGTTAAAGTCATAGTGTTCGAATTCTAGGGTTAGTGTTTTAATTTATCGGTCTTTGTAGCTCCACGCTATCGAGAATGGTCCGGATACTATTGAGGACCCTTTGTGGTATGGTGTTGCCCTCGATTCAAACGAGATCTGCCGCTTTCACAATGCGCTACCCGAGAGGTTTGTTGCTTTTGGAGGGTCGAATACAGGACGGCGTTTCTATGGTTGTTCTGTTAGGAACGTAAGTGCATCACCTCTTGAGCTATGGTCCTCGTCGATATTTTTTCGGATGGATAACGTTGTTTTCTTGTGTGTGTAGGATGTCGTAAATTATGGATTTATGCATTGGGTGGATGTTATGTGGGAGCCTACCCTGGAAAGATCAATTGATAGACTATGGGACATGTATGAGGAGAGCAAGAATGCTAGAATCGATGACAAGATTCGTAATGACAAGTTGTTGGAAGAATTGTCGGACGAGAAGAATAAGCTTGATGAAAAATACAAGGGCTTAATAAAAAGCACGAACGGATGGTTTGATTCCCTTGAGAAGAAGCTGCAGCTGGAAAACTTGGAAAAAATGCAGAAGCAAGAAACGGATTTGGAGAAGTTAGGGAGAAAGCTCGAGGAGATGCAGAAAGAGAGAGATGCATTTCAAAGTGAAGTGGCAATGCTCAAACAACTGCAGATAAGCGAAGCTGAGAGTAGCAGAAGCAAACAACATGAGTGGGAGATGCAAAACAATGCACTCAAGGAGGAGAAGAAAAATATAGAATATCAGTTGTTCGACCTGCTGAAATCAAGCTTAGCTAACAAGGAGAATCTCAAGAGGATCAAGCTGATATGCGATGAGTGAAGAGAGTGCACTTAGTGGACCGTCATTTAATGGTCTGTAATTTTGCTGATATGTGAAGACATTTTAGTGGAATGTAATCTAGTGTTCAATTCGTACCTTATATTTCATGTATCGGACCTTATGTTTAATGTATCGTACCTTAACTTTCATGTTTCGTATCTTTCAATTCGAACGTTATCTATGTGTTGACGAACAATGCATTTTTTGTTTGCCGAGTTCATACGAAAAATGACGAAGTAGACACCAAAATAGGGAAAAGAATCACAACGCCCTAATACTAGGCGTGCTCTAAGTAAAGGCGTTAAGATGTTAGGAAAGCGGAATTCCGCCCCAAGTCCAGATAAACTTTGGGCACTAACAGACCTCAGCCGGATATAGGGACCGAATTCCGCACTGTAAAGGGCTTAACGCCTTGAGGAAAGGCGTTGACACGGACTTCCGCCCTAAGTCTGGGTAAATTCCGGAACGAAACAGACCTCACCCGGATTTAAGGGCGGAGTCCGGGAAAATTCCTTACTAGACTGCTTAGTCCAGGGCGTTATGCTCCTGGAGGAAATTTTATCCAGTTCATTTGTCCACGAATCGTGTGAGGGCATAATAAGTTGTATTTAGTGCGGAAAAATAACATCATACATAGAGTAACACAACAACAACATAGTTCATAACATAGTTTAACACAACATAGGGACACAAAGTGCGATGGAGTACAATGTTTGAAAGGAATTAACTCAATGACATAGTTCACTCAATGTTCGTCAATGACATAGTCCATAACGACTACATAGGGAACCTACTGCGACGACCTACGTCCCTTCCCTTTGTCATTCCTCTTGGAACCGCACTCTTGTTCCTCGTCCTTCTCCCTTGCTAGTCTAGCCTCGTAAAGGATCATTTCCTCGAAAATCTTGTGCCCCTCAGCTTTTTGTGCCGCCTCTCGTGCCCATAACTTCCTAGTCCGCTCCTCAAAATCCTTTTGACGTTGCTTCTCTGCCGCTTCATGCCTTTTATTCTGACGCCATTTGTACGCCCAGTGCTCGTCCCTAATCTTCTGATTCTCTGCCCTCTTCTTTTCTTCGTCCTCTCTCTTCTTAGCCTTCAGTAAAGCTTCATCTTGCTCTTTCTCCTTACGCAAACCAATTTCCAACCAACAAGGCTTCTCATCCTTCTCGTTGGAGTTGTCCATCCACTTCATTGTTGCCTTGTTGGGTTGAGAAGCCGCCATGACTACAGAAAATGCAAAGTAGAACTTAGTACGAACACAAGAATGCATGAATTTAGGCAAAAAACTGTAGAATAATATGATTACCTCATGCCCACCGCGCTCTACCTCTACCTCTAACTGGATGCCTAACAGGTTCATCGCAGCCAAACCAGTGCCCCATCCCTCTTCGTCTAGGCGCCACATAGCCGTACCCTCCACTACCGCCATTATCCTCATATTGCATACTACTTTGTCCAACATTGCCGCGTGCACCTACGAAGTCAACAAGGGGATCACCACGTCCGTGGGCCCTCCCAAAACTTATAGGACCACCATGACCACGGCCATGAACTACATCACCACGACCACCACCCACATTTCCTCCAGTTCCACGACCACCTCCATCACCATTGCCACAACCCACATTTCCTCCGCTTCCACGACCACCGCCATCACCATTTCCACGACCCACATTTCCTCCACTTCCACCAACACCTCTTTCACCGCGACCACCACCCGCATTTCCTCTACTTCCACCAACACCTCCTTCACCGCCACCACGACCCATATGTCCTCCACTTCCACGACCACCTCCATCACCATTGCCACGAACACCTCCATCACCATTGCCACGAACACCTCCATAACCATTGTCGCGGCCACTATGACCACCCCTTCCTTCTCCTCGGCCACTATTGCCACGACCCTGGCCACTCTTACCATTTCCACCGCCATATTCAATGTTACCTTCTCCTCGGCCACTACCCCTGCCACCACCTCTACCACGACCACGGGTCGGGCCTCCATCTTGAACATTACCTTCACCTCGGCCACTATTGCCACGACCACCACCTCTATCGCGACCACGGGTATGACCACCTTCTCCGCTACCGCCATTGCCATGAACATTTTCTCTATTCCTTTTTGCAGCAGCAGTTGCAGTAGCACCTTCTTTGCTTGTACTTGCAACATTTTTCTCTTCCTTTTTGAACTAGCGGTACTACTACCTGCACCAACGTCCTGCGGTGGGTTCTCGGCTTCACGAGGCTCATCAAATGTTGGTTGCCCCATACAGGGAAAGTACCACCACCCCAATCATCCATGTCATTCTTGAAACACTTTGTTTGGTGTCTTCCTACTTTCGTGATCTTCATAGCAGGATCAGGGTATAGCGGAAGCCCGTCGTAGTCTGACCAAACAGATTGGTCCAGGAAGGGCTCGAACCTGCCAGCCTATGTGGCCTTCACAGCTCTAATGGTGTAATATCTCATCCTTATATTATCTGAGGTCTCGTAACCGGCATGTCTCGTCCGACTAGCCGCGATCAAGTGTGCGCATGGGAGATGATATACGGTTGGTCTACAACAAAAGCACTCGCCGGTTGTCAGATTAACCTTGAAGGCCCCGCCTCCGTACTAGACACCACTCTGTGTGATCCCACCTGGCTCGACCACTTGATAAATCAAATTTGTGTTGTCGAATTCGTCTACCTCCACCGTGTCCGCCTTGTAAATCTGATACGCCATCCAACAGTCGGTCTTCTTGGGGTACTCGTACTACTTCTTTGCCTTGTTTTTCCCGGCTATTTGCTTCTCTGTTTTCTCACTATATCTCAGAAAGTATTCATTCATCTTAGAGAATGTATATTCCACAATTGCTGACACGGGCAATGAACGCACACCCTTAATCACATTGTTGAAACACTCTGCCATGTTGCTTGTCATGTCACCGTACCTCATTCCGAGATGGTCATATGCCCGCGCACATTTTGTCCTGTCTAGCATGTTCATTGTCAAGAATTCTTGGCCGCCCGGTTTGGAAGCTATGTATATTGCGTTAAATATTTTCAAGAAACGACGAGCAGTGAAGGAGAGGCAGCAATCTTGGAGCAAATCAGCTAGCTCCTTGTTCTGACATGCCCTATAGAAGTTGGACACAAAATGCCTCATCCACCACCGACGGTGAACGCGGGGGTATCCGGGTATATCCACTTCCACAACGTTGAGTATTCCTTGGAGTCGGTCTGAGATGATGCAAACCTCTATTTGGGGTCCAACGAGCCTAGTCCTCACAAGGCCAAGGAACCACTCCCAGTTATCGTTGTTCTCCGCAGACACAAGTGCGAATGCCAAAGGTAGAAACTGGTCGCCACCGTCATGCCCTACCGCCGCCATGATTGTGCGCTTGTAACAGCCGGTCAGAAATGTCCCATCCACGGAGATACCGGGTCTAAGATGCTTGAATGCCTTAATGCAAGGACCAAAAGTCCAGAATGCACGTCCAAATTTCTGAATAGTTTTGCCTTTGTGAATCATTGTTTCCGTGCCAAAGGGCTCAACCACATAGTACATATCCGGGTTCTTCGCGGCAATCCCTCCCAACAACTTGCCTATGCGGTTGTACGACTCTTCCCAGTCTCCATACAACATCGTGAATGCGGCTTGCTTGGCCTTCCATGCCTTGCCGTACTTCACTTTGTAGCCATATAAGTCGAACACATACTTCATAACGGCTTTAATTGGACATGTTGGAAGGATCTTGACCATTGAGCTTATTCTCTGTCCGATGAACTCAGAGCTCAATTGGTGGTGATCATTCTTACCATTGGCCAGGTCAAAACTCTTTGGCGGACATCGGTGCGTGACACAACATTTTGTGAGCTTCCACCATGGTATTTTGGTGACTCCGGGCGTCTTGATAGGGCCTTGCACGGATAGTCCACAGATAACTTTTCCGGTCACATACCACTTGGTATTTATGCTTAACATCCGATTACTTGACCTTGAATTCTCGATGACTCTTCAACGAGTAGTCCTTTACCCATTGGTTTAGTTCATCCATGCATGAAAAGATGGTTACTTTACCGACCCCATGATTGTGTAGCTCAGTTTCTTTCTTAGAATAAGACCTTGGCCCAAGAATCTTAGAGGTACCTCCATCAACAATAGCCTTACTCGCAAGGCTCAGATCACGAAACAAGGATGTATGGTGATCCCGGCCAAATGCATACATAAAGGCTTTGCTTCTTTAGGCGTCAAACCATCCTCGTCAAGTTCCTCTTCCGGGCCTTCGTCTTCCGAGTCAAATGCATGTGCTCGGGAGTATGGAATCTCATGGTCCATGTCCTCTTCAAAGCAATTAGCTTCCACATCTCCAATATTATGGTTACGGAAGGCATGTTCCCTTGGGTCGCCCTTGGTCCCTTCAAGCACGACCTCGGGATGGGTCTCGGGCTCATGACCGCCACCGTTATCTACCGGTGGATCATCTCCCTCCACATGCCGCTCCGGCTCATCATAGCCACCATAACCGTCATAGTGGTCATCACGATAATCGTTATTGCCATAGGGGCTCAAGGGTTGTGTCAACGGAGGTTGGCTCATCATTGTGTCATACACTTCGGCCTCCGGGCCGACACGTGCCTCGCCACGTTCAACAACTCGAGCACCAACCTTCCTTGTTGCAAACAACTCAAAAGATTTGTCTTGGGAGTCCAAGACAACCGCCTTGTAAGCTTCCCAACGACTATCCGAGTCGACAGGCATCATCTTCCACCGAATGTAATGACCGTGGGAGACATTTTATCTCCCTTGCAAGTCAGCTACATCATTTTTGTCCTTCCATTTCAACTCACTCCGGACCATGTCCACAACATCACAAAATGTTGGACTAGAGTCAAAGAACATGACTACCTCGTCCGGGTCTCTATAATCAATGTCTCCTTTCGAAAACCCGGCAAAGTCGACATGATAGACATTCACGATTCTCGACAACATCTAGCAAAGCAAAACCACAACATCGATTACATTGCCGCAATCGCTAACAAATAGGCCCTACCATTACAATTCCTAGGTGGACATATTAGGGATAGCCCCAACTAAAATATCTAGGGTTTGCAACCAAATTGATAGATCTAGAACATCATAGCAACCACAAATGTTCTATACATCAACAAAAAAAACCAATCTAGAGATTATTGTGGCAAGAACCAATTTCTAGGGTTTCAAAAATAGGGGAGAAAATTCACTAAATGGCAACATTGTGTTTGGACGAAACAAGGGGAAAGAGGGGAGATTACCTTGGAGAAGCAAGGGAACACGAACCCCCCAGAGAAATCACCAAGATTTGGACGGATTTGAGAATGGGGTGAGAGAGGGGACCGAGCTAGAGTGGAAAATGGAGTGGAGTGGAGTGGAGTGGAGTGTGGCCGTCCGGAAACTTACCTCTTCGCATAACGCCCCCGTTCAATGCGTTAAGGAGCATAACACCCCCTTCCAATGCGTTGAGGCGCATAACGCCTTCGTCGGGGGTGTTATGCTCGCCTGCCACGTAGGATCGAGAGTCCACGCTAGCACGGTCCTTAACACCGCGGGTCCGAGGCGTTGAGCAGCGGAGCATAATGCCCTAGTGGCGGGCGTTAAACCAATAGGTTATTTTTCAAATATTCTGTTTCGGGGGGTTAGAGTGTGAATTTGCTGCGCCAAAATGTTATTTATGTAAAAATTCACCGTGCAGCCAGATGCGCCTACATATATCTATCCCTACTTCGGTCCACCGATCCAGAGCCACATATGTACTTTGCTAAACCGGAGGTTTGAAAAAGGTCTATTGGAAGTGCCGACACATGTTGCCACGCTAGTGGGAGAGTCCCTTACTATCGGTGCGTCTCAATAGAAGGGACCAAAACAAATTATGATCAAATTTAGCAAAAGATGGACTTTTGGGCTAAATTTGTAGCCCATCGATCACACATCCAAAATCGTCACCAAGTCCAGTGATCATACACTACAGACACACAAATCAAATGGACGACGGTGCCTCCAGTTTATATGTCGCCTCCTCGGTCGTGATCTCCAGTGCCGCCCATACGGCCTCGTCGAATGCGGACCCCGGTGCCTTCAGATCGTGCTGATGCACCGATGGGTCCTGCTCGTGCTGATGCGTCGGTTCCGATGTCGAGTTGTTCCGCTGCTGCTCCGGTGGCAGAAGACTCGCTTCATGAAGGATGCGTTGTTGGTAGAGCAAGTGCCAAGCACTCATCCGCGGCATCATGTTCGAGAGGTCAGTGGTCAAGATCTTGGCGTCCTCCTTCATCTTCTTGACACCTGCAGTCGACGCTTCCGAGATGTAGCGTTCCACATTTAAACAATGCAATAACCCTATGTTATTGTGCTAGTCCCTGGATCAATTGCTAGCACCAGAGTTCAAAATGAAATATCATGCAAATGCGTCCAATTCTATTACATCACATGATCCAGTCTTTACATAAATAGCTTTACAACTTGCAAAATCTCAGAAGACTAGTAGAAAACATAATTACAACGGAAAACTTAGTACAACATTGAGCCTCATCTTCTTCATATGCCACAGGCAAAACATGTTGGTTGTAGACTCGAGATCCTGAACGAAACATCACTCGTCTTTAGATTCATCTGTAGGATGGAATATGCAACCACAAGGGGTCAATACAATTTAATGTATCGGCAAGTAAAACTATGGTGGATATAAATGGAAGACTAATACTGCATGCATATTTGGATGAGTGGAGTTTATGCTATTTGCAAAAAGCAAGTTTTTCCCTAACACTTTTGAAAAGGAGTTTTCTTCTCAAAGATTGGCACCATGGGACAAAGCCCATGTGCACCACACTAATATTTCTTTAGCCAAATTTTACTTTTTCAAAACGGTGTTGAGATTCTTCTGTCCATCCTTGTCTAGCTACTCAAAGTCGTCCATTACCGGGGACACGACTATGATCATAGTTTCTAACTTCGTAGAGGTTGTGCACTTTCACCCTTTGTTTTCAATTAGCCCAAACATCCTATACACGCGGAGTGCATTAAGGAAAGGAGAGAATTGAGATGAGATCTTTCAGAAGGAAGAATTCAACCCAGACGACAAGACCCGTTCCATCTATAACTATGCTACATCTTCATGTCAAGCATGGGCTGAACTCTCACAACTTAGTTGATCAAGACAGAGCCAATATGTCAAAAGGCTGCACGGAAAGCTACTAGATTTAGAGGGACTTTTGAATCTCTTTGTTTCCTGGGTGGCATTCCTCAAGTTAACACCTTAGAAGATTAAAGTCTCTAAGGTGTCGTGGTGGTATCACGGCAGATGCCATAGAATGGCTAATTGTTTGGGGTCGATGGACGCTGGAGGTGCTCGGGGAGGGATCACACAGCGAGTAGCCGCGTGTGGGATGAATCTAGCACTGCAAACAATAAGAACCCAGGTTCAGGGCCCTCGTGTGGAGGTAAAACCCCTACTCCTGCCTTTCTCTCTTTATATTTGTGTCTCACCGAGTAGCCACAATACAGTTTTGGCCTACAGCCGAGTAGCCACCCTTCTCTCTATTCAACGAGTAAGCTAGGTGTTCTCTCTAAAGACGCGACCCTCACACAGGAGGAGGCAGGGCACCTTATATACTGGTGCCCAGCCGGATACAGCCAAGGGGGGAAAAGTACAAACAGATGTCGACATAGTGTTCACACTGCACACTTCCATCTTCTCGCTGACAGCTTTGGCTTCCTAGTTTGTCTCGTGTAGAAAGTCATTGTGCAAAACCAAAAAGTTGATCTGTTATCACTGACACGGCTACAGGGTAGGCCCCCTAACCTGCACCGCCCTGCTGACACCCTGGCGCGGATAAGCACGCGCTCTGCAGATGAACAGTGCCCCAGTACGGACCCAGGATACGTGGGATCCTGTGTCAGAACGGCTCCTTTGACTTCTGGCCCGAGTAGGAAACCGCCACCTCTACTCGGACCACTTCCTTTACTCGGAGGAGAATAACTTCCTTGATTCTTTCTCCTGGCCATTAGCAGGTACGGCCGGATAGCAGTCAACCGGGTAGCGAGTACCGGGTAGCCAGCTACTCAGCCAAACCTCTCCTTTGATCTTTCCTTTAGCACTTGCCTTTACCCTACTCGGGGGTAACCCTCCCCGAAGCTGGTAGAGTCCTGCGAACTTGTTCACTGGGCTCTGCCAGCTTAAAAACCAATCTTGCCTTCGAACCTTAGGATTCTGAGTAGAACCTCCGAGTAGCCCTCAATTCTGGCTCGAGTCTCTTCTCTTCCGAATAGAACCATTTCTCTTCTCTGTCGCCGAGTAAAATGACTTTATGAAATCTTGAACAGAATCTCGGCGTGGCAGAGCGAATCCATCTTTGCGCACTGCAACTGGGCACGTGTCACGTTCTCGCACCCCCGACGCCTCGGTACCTGGAATATGACAGGCCACGCCCCCATCACTGCGACCTGGGCCCACCGGCCCGTTAGGTCACATCAAGTGCAGTTATTCGCCCCCAACTGCGCTGTGTGCGTTTCTAACCGGCCCACATCCCACGTCGCACGATCTCCGCGCACAACCGATCCCACTAACTCCATTAGTAACGGCAACCCGAGGGGAGGGATAAATACCCCCTCGGTAACCTCTCCTTCTCTTTCCTGCTCGCATTCACTTCCTGCCTCCTTGCCTCTCCGCCGCCACAGAGCACTCCGCCGCCGCACATCTCGCCGCGCCGCTGCTCCGTGCGACGCCGGAGGGCTAGCAACTCCCACCAAATCTCCACAAAACCACCAAATCCCCTCGTTTCCATGGCTCGCGATGAAGATGCCCGCGCCGGATGGGCTGGATCCGAGGTCACGCTGGAGGATTGCCAGTGGCTGGTGAATACCCGCCGCGTCCCTCCCGGCGTGCGCTTCAGGCAGCCGGACGGCGAACTCGTTCCCACACCGGAAGCGGACGAGTTCGTCGTCTTCCTCGCTCACTTCAAGCGAGGATTCGGCCTGCCCGTCTCCGATTTCTTCAAGTCCTTCCTCAACCACTTCGGTCTGCAGCCGCACCACCTGCCTCCCAACGCCGTGGTGATGCTCGCATACCACGCCGTGGTCTGCGAGGCGTTCCTGGGTGTGCGCCCCACGGTGCACACCTGGGCGCGCTACTTCTTCTTCCGGAAGCAGAGCGTGCCCAAGCCTGGAAGCACGGAGAGCGCCCGCAGCATGACTAAGACAGGAAGTGCTATGATGCTGCAGCGCGGCTCTACCCCTCACCCGCGCATCAAGGGGCTCGACTCGGTGCGCAAGTGGCAGCGGTCCTTCTTCTACGTGAAGAACGTTCCTGATGAAGAAGGAGCGCCAATCGTGGACCGAATTATGCTTCCCAAGTGGACGAACACGGCGCCCACTCAGCAGTATTGGGGATACAAGCCACCGCTGCAAGGCGATATCTCCCAGATTAACAAGCGCCTCGCCGAGCTGAAGGAGTTGGGGCTCAAAAGCGACGATCCCATCGCCTGCTGGATTTCTCGGCGAGTGCTCCCGCTACAGCGCCGTGCGCACCTCATGTGCTAGATGGGAGGCAACAGAGACTGCACGAGGACCACCACATTCGAGCTGAGCAACGCGGATGTGGCCGTCTGGGCGCGCTCCATCATGAGTACCGGCCTCACCTACAACTGGCAATACGGCTTCGTGCCGTATAGCCGTGAGAAGCCAATCGAACAGGTTAGCACTTTATGCTTTATCTCTGCATCATGATACCGAGTAGGTGGCTTTCCAGCTTAGTATGCTTAGTCTTTGCACGCTGCACCGAGTAGAAACACTTACTAGTATCTCCTAGGCTTTATGTGCTTTGTGTTTGCACGCCATGTCGAGTAGAGCACTTACCAGTATCCGCTAGGCTTTATGTGCTTTATGTTTGCACGCCATGTCGAGTAGAGCACTTACTAGTATCCGCTAGGCTTTATGTGCTTTATGTTTGCACGCCATGTCGAGTAGAGCACTTACTAGTATCCGCTAGGCTTTATGTGCTTTGTGTTTTCACGCCATGTCGAGTAAATAACCTTAGCCAAATATGCTTTGTGTTTGCATTCCGTACCGGGTAGGATTCCTTATATTGCTCAACTGATTTGTATTGCATGCTTGTATTTCCAGCACATTGACCGCCAGCTCGCTGAGAGCGAGGAGCGCTTTGAGGCCAACTGGGACCCAGACCGGAAAGAGGACGACGAGACTGCCTATGACACCCAGGCCACCCTCTGTGTCCCTCGCACCGAACAGCAGGGTAAGCACCACGTCGATGCGTCCATTCGGGATTGGTCCGAGGACGATGAAGAAGGTGACTGAGCTCGCTTCTGTAGTTGCGAGTAGCACGATCTAATTTTTCTTTCCGCTTCTCAACCGATTCTTCTCTTCTACTCCGCAGACGACGCCGATGCGGACGAGGAGGACGAGGACGTCCTCGACGTCGATCCGGTTGCGGTGGCTGCTCCTACTACCCGGAAGAGGGCGGGTAGCGGCGCCCAAGAGCCTGCTGCCAAGAAGGCCAAGAAGCCCGAGAAGGTGAAGAAGGTTTCCAGCAGGAGGCCACTCCCTACCCGCAAAGGGTAAGTAACTTTTCTCTAAGCTACGCTTCGTTATTGCTTCTCGGTGTTTTCCTTCTCCTCCTCCTTTTCTGAACTTCTTTTTCTCTTCAACGATCCTTTGGATGCTGATGCTGCTGCCGCTTCCACCAAGTCCAAGAAGAAATCACCCATCGACCTCGAGTCGCTCATTGATCTTGATGAGGACGAGGATGAGCCAGCAGCACGGGATAGGACGCGTGCGCCCTCTCCCGTGAAGGAAGAAGAAGGAGGCACCAACGCCAAGGACACGGGCGCTGGTGTCCAAGACATGGACACTGAGCAGCAGGCCCGCGCATAACCAAGTGCGCAGGATGCTGCTCAAGACGAGACCCCCTCTTCTCCTCCAGCTGCCTCAGCTGGGGAGAATGCTGAACAAGATGCCGAGTACCAAGACCACGCCACCCTCGAGCGGCAGGAAGAGAACCTGGAGCAGCCGGAAACTGAAGCTGCTGTTCAAGACGACCCCGCGGCCCAGCCGCGGGTAGAAGAACAAGGAGACGTACGACCAGATCCCGCTGCCGAGCAGCGGGTTGAGACGACTGCGGTGGAGCAAAACCCGCAGAGCCAAGCGCAGCCAGACGCTGCGCCGGGTAGCAAGCCCCTTGTGCCGCCTACCCAGCAGGCTGCTCCACCCACTGCACCAAGCTCTCCGCGGCCAGCGAAGAAGACCAAGACTGCACCAAGCCCTCCAGCCAAGCAGAGCACTAAGAAGACGGATGCCGACGGCAAGAAGGCCATCCAGCCTGATGCCCCAGTTCGCAAGAATCCATCGCGCAACGCTGCGCAGGATTCTGCCAAGATGCCGCCGCCGAAACTAACCGTGAAGCCTGCCGCGAAGACTGGGCAGCTTACCATTGGCGCTTCTGGCAGTTCTGCTGGCGCAGGCGCGGGATCGAGCGCTCAAGATGTGCCCAGCTATTTGCCCTACATGGTGCAGATGGGCAAGCAACACAACATCAAGTTGACCGCGAGCGAGAAGCGGGTCGCGCTTACGAAGGGCAAGCAGGCCACGTCGGTGGACTCCAAGTTGCCGGAAAAGAAGAAAGCCCTTTCGATCTACTCGCGCGAGGTCCAAGAGACTGAGGTGCAGTCCGAGGGGCTCGAGCAGATGATTGACCGGGTAGGCTTCATCAACGCGGTGTGGGAGAGCGACACCCTTGGCAACAAGACATGGAATGGCCTGAGCTTGGGCCCGCTGGACCATTGGCGCACCGATTGGAACAAGGCGGACATGGGCTACAACCCCATGACCATTTCGTCCACCACAAGCACACTGGCCGCGAAGATGTTTGTTCACCGCAAAGCTGCCGAGGACCTCGAACAGACCTACGCTGTAAGTGTCGTTTGCTTGTTCCGAGTTGCAACTTTTCTTCTCTTCTGTACTTTTCTTCTCTTCTGTCCTACATTTTCTCCTTATCCGTTACCCAGTCCCCGAGATTCGGGCCGAGTAGATGGGTACTCAACCGAGTTGCCGTCTTCTCGGGCCAAATCTTCAAAACATTGTCTAACTCCTTTTCTTTCTTCTTCTCAGAATAGCCTCTTGAAGAGGACAACCCTTTACCGGTGGCTGCTCTGGAATCACGCCATCGCCAAGAGGCGCCTTGAGGCCCTGGAAGCAGAACGCAAGACTGATGCTGAGACGGAGCAATCGGCCCTGGATCGTGCCCTCCAACTTTCAGAACTCGAGAGTAAGCTTCTAGCTATTCGGTTAATGTGTTTCGTGTTTACGCCCGTATTTGCTCTTTGCTCTAACTCCTTCTACTCTGCAGGAAAATTTCAGGCGATGGCAGAGGAGCACAAACATTGCCATGTCTTCGTTGCTTCTGCCGAGAGCAAGATCAAGGAGTTGGAAGGTGAGTTGCCGTCTTCTCGCTTGTTTCTCTCCTTTCTCTTGGCTATTCTGCTCACCGTGTTGTTTCTCTCCGCAGAAGAGTACAAGAAGTTCCGTGAGGAGCATCTTGATTGCCTAAAGCCCGCAGAGGTGAAGCAGCAGCTGGAGAGCCAAGAAGCCGAGCTCAAGGACAAACACGTCACCGAGTTGGAACAGCTGCAAGTCCAATGTAGGGCTGCCCTTCAGGACGCCATAGACCAGGATGCCGAGAAGGACAAAATCAAAGCAGCGGCCAAGGCCAAGGAGAGGGCCCTCGAGTTGGAAAACGAGGTGTTGAAGAAGAGCAATGTGGATCTCATGCACCAGCTGTCCGAGTTTCGGAAAGTTGAAGAGAAACATGTTGCGGATGAGGAGGCTTGGAGAAGGAAGCTGGAAGCGCTACTCTGCGATCTTAACTGTAAGTTCTCGCTTCTCTGCACCTGCCTGTTTCCTTCTTCTTATGTTTGGCTTGATTTGCATCTCTTCTCTGCCTCTGTTTCTAATCCTTTCTGATAGCATTTTCAGAAATCTTCCCTGACCTCTGCTCGGCTTGCACGCCTGCCCTGGCCAAGGCACAACAACTACGAGCTGAGAAAGGACTGCCCACGGGCAGCAAGTCTTCAATTGAAGACAATCTTATGAGCATGCAGTCACAGCTCCAGCATCTCAGGGGCTTGGGCACCGACTTGGTGTCCACAGCCTTCAAGCTGCACTCTCTGTTCTGGCCTCAAGATCCTGCGCCAGCGACCATCCGCGCGCTCGCCGAGAAGCTCAATGGTGTCAAAGCCGAGTTGAAGAAATGGCGTGCGTCCGGAGCTCGGGCAGGCGCCGATATGCTACTCCTCTTCATTTGCAGCTGGTATGAAAACTTGAATCTCAATACCATCCTTGAGCTGCGCCGGGACTCGAAATGGGAGTCCGATCCCGAGTGCGTGACTCGCAGCAAGGCAGTTGCGTACGAGATCGCCTCCTACGCGGACACCGGCCTCTTCATCGACGGCCTCACCGAGCCTGACACTGAGGCAGAAAGCTTGGGTGAGGATGAAGACGAAGACGAAGATGAGGACACCGAGTCGGATGACTTGGCTTGCTTTGAGAACACAGGTGCCGAGAAGGGGAAGGGCAAGGCTGCCGCGGGTAGCGACGAGGAAACCGAGAGCCAGGATGCCACCATCACCCCCGAGCTGGTGACCCAGGGTGCGGCTCCCGAGCTGGGCTCGTCTTCTGGCGCGGCACTCGACGACGCGGCGCTACCCCGCACTCAGTCTACTGCCTCCACTTCAGCTACCGACCCCATCTCAGTGGCCACTGCCACCTCTGAGCAGGCTACTGCCAACCCTGAAGCGGATGCCGCCAACGCCAACTTGGAGAATACTGCTACTTCCAACTAGTTAACTCTTGAAACACTTATGCTGCAAACTCTGATCAGATCCCCGAGATGCCGGGTGCAGATGTATCAAACAATTATCCTTCCCGTTGCTACTCAGTTTTTATTCCAGTTTGATGTTTTATACTTAGTATTTGAGCAACTCTGGCTTGATGCCGGGTTGCGTTATCATGCAAGTTCCGGAGTTGCATTTTTCATCCACTCTTCCTTTTTATCTCAGCTCTTCCCTGCAACTTGTTGCTTTGTTGGTAGTCGAGTCACAAGAGTTCAAAGTAGGAGTTTCAAATACTTAGCCACTTGGAAAAATTCATAGTAACGCTGCCCACCACTTAGCCGGAAAGAAAAGACAGCAAAAAAGCACTCTACTCGGTTGTCGCACGCTTCCTTTCCTTTGCAGTTTTTCATGTGTTCATTGACTCGTTGACTTGTTCTCTGGCTTGCCATGAAGCCGGGTTGCGGACAGCAACAGAG
Organism: Alopecurus myosuroides; assembly: GCA_028641055.1. Lineage (NCBI taxonomy): Eukaryota > Viridiplantae > Streptophyta > Magnoliopsida > Poales > Poaceae > Alopecurus > Alopecurus myosuroides. Next base: position 90,422,616 of record CM054063.1, on the reverse strand, counting down.
TCGCAGAGTGTCCGGTGAGTTTAAACACACTACTTTGTATGCTTTTGAAATTCTGAGTGGTTCAACCGAATAGCCAAAGTAAAGCAGAGTAAACACAAGGAACAGTTTGGACGAGGGCAGTCCCCGAGTTCAATTTCAGATTGCAGAATAGGAGTTTAACTCGGATAAGAGAGTACCTACACACTTTTGCTCATGAATGAAAGCGACGGAGTAGAGCTACATTCCAGGGGCGTTTAGATTCCTCCCCAGCTTTATCCGGCCTGTTCTTCTGCGATGGTTGCGCATCTACAAGGTAGTACGCGTCATTGTGTAGAGCCTTGCTCACAATGAAAGGCCCTTCCCACGGAGGGGATAGCTTGTGCATCCCGGCTGTGCGCTGCACGAGCCTAAGCACCATGTCTCCTTCTCGGAAAACCCTTGGGTTCACTTTCCGGCTATGATACCGCCTCAAGTTTTGCTGGTAAACAGCTGATCGTGACAGAGTAAGCTCTCTTGCTTCTTCTAGCAGGTCAACGTCATCTTCTCGAGCTTCTCTCGCCTCCGCCTCAATGTAGAGGGTCACTCGGGGGGAGTCATGCTCTAGGTCGATTGGTAACACGACCTCAGCCCCGTAAACCAAGAAGAATGGTGTGTAGCCGTTTGACCGGTTAGGGGTAGTCCTTAGACTCCACAACACCGCTGGCAACTCGTCTAGCCAACACCCAGGTGTTTTCAGAAGCGACTCAATTAGCCTTGGCTTTATGCCTGCAAGCACCATGCCATTTGCTCTTTCCACCTGCCCATTGGAGGCGGGATGCGCGACAGACGCGACATCTAGCCGGATGTGCTTATCTCTGCAGAATCTCACCATAGCACCCTCAGCAAAATTCGTGCCGTTATCCGTGATGATGCTGTGCGGGTAGCCGTATCTCAGGATCACATCCTTCAGGAAACTCACAGCAGTGGCTCCATCACACTTCCGAATAGGCTTCACTCCAATCCACTTGGTGAACTTATCAACCATAACCAAGATGTGAGTCATATTGCCTCTAGCCGGCTTGAAGGGACCAACCATATCCAGACACCAAACAGCAAATGGCCAAGTGATGGGAATTGTTTTCAACTCGGAAGCAGGCATGTGGATCTTACTTGCGAATCTCTGGCAGCCGTTGCACTTCCTCACAATATCTTCAGCTTGCTTCAAAGCAGTGAGCCAGAAGAAACCATGCCGAAAAGCCTTCTTGACTAGAGCCCGAGAAGAGGCGTGATGCCCGCACTCTCCTTGATGTATCTCCACCAGAATTTCTTCTCCTTCTTCCGGTTCCACACAGCGTTGCAACACGCCAGTGGGACTTCTTTTATGCAGCACTTCTCTGAAGATGGTGTAGCCCTTGGATCTTCTCTGAATTTGCCTTGCGGTAACCTCATCATCTGGCAGGGTACCGTCCTTTAGAAAGGATAATATGGGCATAGCCCAACTCGGTGTTTCCCGTGTGGGGAACAATGGTTCGTCCACTTCCATCGGAACATCCACCACTGTCTCTTTTTCTGAGCTGGGGTTGATTCTCTGCAGCCCCGAACGGTTTGCAAGGACTTCCTCAATGAATGCGACAGTCCCCGGGTTGAGAGGGGCAGTCCCCGAGTAAGGAGGGGCAGTCCCCGGGTTGCAAGCGCCAGTCCCCGGGATGGAGACTGCAGTCCCCGGGTCCTCTTTGGCACCCTCCCAGTCAATCTCCGTTGGAACAACTTCTTCATTAGGCAGAGAAGGGACGAATATGGACTCCGAGTTGGGCGATGGCTTGATGGATGGCTTTCTCAAATGCTCCAAGGCAATCCCAGCCGGGATGTACTGCCGAGAAGACCCCAACTTGGACAGTTCATCAGCTGCCTCGTTCTCTGCTCGGTGGATGTGTTGGAACTCGCAGCCTTCAAAGAATCCTGTCATGGTTTGGACCAGGAAGCGGTATGACGCCATGTTGGCATCCAGAGCATCCCAAGTGCCAGAAACTTGCTGCACAACCAGATCCGAGTCGCCATAGCATATGATACGCTGCACACCAACTTCCTTTGCTACCTTCAAGCCATGTACCACAGCCTCGTACTCTGCAACATTGTTGGATGCCTTGAAGTGGATTTGCAGCACATATTTGAGTTGATCTCGCTTGGGCGATGTGAGCACCACGCCAGCACCCAAGCCTTACTTCATTTTGGAGCCATCAAAGTGCATTTTCCAGTAGTTGGATACCGGAGTAGGAGGCTCATACTGCACCTCAGCCCAATCCACAAGAAATTCCACCAGAATCTGAGACTTGATGGCTTCTCTTCTCGCATACGCGGGAGCGTACACGGCTAGCTCGATCGCCCACTTGGCTACTCTGCCACTTGCTTCCTTGTTGCCCATGATGTCCGAGATGGGAGCTGAACTCACCACGGTGATGGGATGTTCTTGGAAATAGTGCTTCAGCTTCTTGGCGCCTAGGTACACGCCGTAAGTCATCTTCTGGTAGTGCGGGTAGTTCTGTTTGGAGCTGGATAGCACCTCACTGAGATAATACACTGGCCGCTAGACACTTTTGCCTTCCTCTTCTCGCTCCACCACAATCACCACGCTGACTACCCGGTTGGTAGCGACAATGTATAGCAGCATTGGCTCTTTGGGTAGCGGACTAGCCAAGATGGGAGCGCTACCCAGCATTGCCTTCAGCTCTTTGAATGCCACATCAGCTTGCGGTGTCCAGACGAATTTGTCGCTTTTCTTCATCAACTGATACAAAGGCAGGGCCTTCTCACCCATTCTGCCCAAGAAACGACTCAGAGATGCTAAGCAACCAGTGAATTTTTGCACATCCTTCAGGGATCTCGGCAAAGACATGCTCTCAATAGCTTTTATCTTTGAAGGATTGGCCTCAATGCCCCGACTGGATACCAAGAAGCCGAGTAGCTTGCCAGCCGGGACGCCAAAGGTGCATTTACTCGGGTTCAGCTTCATCTTATACTTGCGCAAGTTAGCGAAAGTTTCCTCAAGGTCACTAAGCAGAGTATGTGTTTTATTCATTTTGATGACAATGTCATCTACGTACACCTGCACATTTTTGCCGAGTTGATCATGCAAGTATTTCTGCATGCATCTCTGATAAGTAGCACCCGCATTCCGCAACCCAAAGCACATGACACGATAGCAATAAGCCCCGTACGGGGTAATGAAAGCAGTCTTTATTTGATCAGTAGGGTTGAGAGCTATCTGATGAAAACCAGAGTAGGCATCTATGAAAGACAACAGCTCACAACCAGCAATGGAATCGATCACCTGATCGATGCGGGGTAGCGGAAAATGACCCTTGGGGCAGGCCTTGTTCAAGTCGGTGTAGTCGACGCACATGCGCCATGCGGTAGCGGCCTTGGGGTCCTCCTTCTTCTTCTCAACCATGACCGGGTTGGCTAGCCAATCCGGATGCAGCACCTCCATGATGAAATTGCTTATCAGCAGCTTGGTGATCTGATCACCGATGGCCTTCCTTCTCTCATCTCCGAAGCGGCGCATAGCCTGCTTCACTGGTTTGGCGTCAGGACGCACATGTAGCGAGTGCTCAACCAACTCCCTCAGGACACCTGGTAGATCCTCATTGGACCAGGCGAACACGTCCCGATTCTCACGGAGGAAGTGGATGAGCTCGCTTTCCTATTTCTCCCCCAACCCTGAGCCAATGATGGCAACACGGTCGGGGAACTCAGGGTCAACCTGGATCTTCTTCGTCTCCTGGGATGCCTGGAACGCCGTCCCGTGCTGGGAACTCGGCATGCCAGGCGCACCACCTTGCGCGGACTGCGCCATAGCCACCACCTCGTACATCTTCTTCTTCTCGGCAGCAATCACCATAGACTCCGCCAACTGAGAACCAGTAGAGGCACACTCCATGGACTTCTTGTAATCACCAGAGATGGTGATCACGCCATTGGGACCAGGGATCTTCATCTTCAAATATGCAGCATGAGTAGAGGCCATGAACTTGCTCAGAGCAGGCCTGCCGAGTAGGGCATGATAGGGGCTCTGGTGATCAACTACCTCGAACTGCAGGCTCTCTGTGCGGCAGTTTTCCTTGGTGCCGAATAGAACGTCTATCCACACTCGGCCAGTTGGAGAACAAGAAACTCCCGGCACAATTCCGTGGAAGGTGGTCTTGCTGGGTAGCAGCATGTTCTCGGCCATACCGAGCTTCTCGAGTGTGTCTCTGTACACAATGTTGATGCTGCTGCCGTTGTCGATCAGTAGCTTGCTGAACCTCACGTTCTTCTCAGGACCCAAGAAGGTGGGATCCACCACCAAGGCGTAGCTACCCGGGTTGGGCATCACCTTAGGATGATCCGCTCTGGACCATGTGATCTCTTGGTTGCACCAGTGCATGTAGTGAGGAACAGCAGGGATCACAGCATTGACTTCCATTGCACGCCTATGCTGAGACTGCTTGTCGATGGGCTCAGAGGTGAAGATCATGTAGCTCTCGTGATGCTCCTGGTACTGGTTGCGGCCTCCATCGCCATTGTTACCATTGTTGTTGTTACCTGTGTTGTTGTTGCCTCTGTTGTTGTTGCGGTTGCGGTCATTGTAGTTGTTGTTGCGGTAGCCATCGTTGCTGAAGTAGCGGTTGGCCCCTAAAGCCACCTGGTTCACATTCTCTCTTCTCGGGAAAGCTGGAGGCCGGGCAGCCGGTGCGCGAGCAGGCTGCACCGCGGCATTCGCAGCTGGCAGGGGAGGAGGAGGAGGCAGGCCCTCATTCTTGATCTCTTCCCACCAACTTCACTGTCGAGTAGTGTGGTTGGCGGGTCTAGCGGGATGCCGAGTATGGAAGCTGCATGGGCCATCCTTCATGTCCTTGAAGACAAAGTTCGGTGCCGGACACGAGTTGCCGCTACCCTGCTGGGGAGCATTGTACGGCTTCTTGCTGCCTTGGCCCTGATTCTGGTTCTGCCCATACTGAGCTCCAGCAGTTTTTGGCCTCTGGCTACTCCCAGCTCCTGTAGCCACAGCATTCACCTCCTCAGGATCGTACCGGGTATCAATCCGGTCACCTCTGCGCTTGTTGCGGAACTCGTTGCGCTTGTTGTTGTTGTAGTTCCTTCTCGGCTCAGCAGCATCAAGAAGAGGCTGAGTTGGGTCACCGAGTGCGTACTGATCCGCAATCCGGATGGTCTCAGCGAGAGTACTCGGCATTTCCCTCTGCAGCCTTTGCCACAACATGCTGCCATGCCTGCAGCCCTGCGCAAACCAAGTGAAGGCCTGGGCCTCGTTCACACCTTCACAGGTGTTCCTCAGAGTACTCCACCGAGTAAGATATTCTCGGTCCGTCTCCTCTTCCCGCTGCCTGCAAGCGGATAGCTGCTGCGGCCTATTCGGCCTCCGGTAGGTGCTGGTGAAGTTGCTGACAAAGGCCTCCGCGAAGTCAAGCCAGCAGTTGATGCTGTGCTTGGGCAGGTTGTTGAGCCAAGTTCTTGCAGGTCCTTCTAGCATCTGCGGGATGTACCGCACGGCCCATCTCCGGTTGCCGCCTGCAATGTGCACGGCTGTGACATAGTCAATAAGCCAGTCTTCCGGCTTGGTGCTGCCGTCATAGCACTTGGTCCCCCTAGCGAGCTGGAACTGCTTCACCGATGGCTCTGTCATGATGCGTGGGCCAAAGCATTCTGGGCCAGGCGGCCCCTTGCTCTCGAGTTGCGCGGATAGGCTGATCCGGTCCAGCTTGTGCCTGGCATCACTAGGCTCCAGCACACGCTCACCCACGCGATCTAGGATATCATAGCCAGCCAAACCCATAGCCGAGTAGCCATCATCATATCTGTCCACCTGCACGACTGCAGGTTGCTCCACCGGGTTGGCGGCTGGCGCGATCGCACGCGGCTGCGGTCTCTGCCGAGTAGGCTGAGCAGCCTGATGCCGAGAAGGGCCTGGGCGATCTCCATCTCGCGCCTGGCTATGAGCTTTATGGGCTTGATAGCCTGCTCCGGCAGTGTTGTGTTTTTGACCGGACTGTCGCGGCACAACGTGCTGTTTCGCGGCGACAGCCGGGTCGTACACCTGCATCTGCTTGTCTCTGCCAGAGTGCCCACTCCGGTCCCTCTCATGGCTGGGATGCGGTGATGAGGCCTGATCGTTAGATCTAGCCGCATGCGAATGCACCACCTGAGAAGCTCCAGCACCCGGATTAGCTTTCCGGAACTCCTCGTTCTGCCTAGCAGCCTCTAGCACTAGCTCATTGAGCCTCTCCTGCTGCCTAACGCGCGCGTCGCCAGCGAGATGCGGCAACTCAGCAGCTACAGCCTCAGCAGCTCTAAGGGTTTTGGCGGGGGTGCTGTATTTGGGTCTGGTGGTGGCGGTGTTTTGGCTAGCAGCTTGGCCAGCAGTTTCACCAACTGCTGCCATCTCGGTGCCTAGGTTGCGGCGCGTAGCACCTGCCTTGGCAGGCCTCCTCACTACAGGCGTAAAGCCGTGAGCTCTATTGTACTCGTTCTGGTCCAGGTTAAGCTCAAGCCTAACCTTATCCAGCTCCGCCTGCTCGGCGAGCAGCTCCCGGCGCTGCCGGTCGAGCTGCGCCCTCATGGTCATGAGCTCGAGCTCGGTGGGAGGCGGCATGCCTACTCGCACGGCGGATGCCGGTATCGTCGATGTCGTGGAAGGAGGGATGTAGCCCGGGATGTTGTGAGGCGCATCGTAGGGCTTGTGCGTCCTCGGGGGCTCGCTCGTGTCAGCAAGCTCCTCAACGACTGCCGCGGATGCGGCCGCTCCCTTCCTAGCAGCGATAGCCGGGCCGGTCATCAGTACTTCCACGCGGTCTGCAGAACAGCCAGTTGGCTTTCCGTGTGCAGCGATGACAGCAGGGGGATCTTCCGCGACATGCACCTGCTCGGGGTACCCGCGGACGACGGTGGTGGCGACGTAGACGAGGTGCGAGCCGAAGGAAAGCACCGTGCCGCCCTCTGGCATGGCCCTGCCGCCGAAATCGCCGGCGTTGTCGATGACGAAGTCGAAGGAGCTGAATCTGTGGACAAGGCCACAGACCACGTGCTCCCCAGTAGCAGAAATGGATCCCGTCCGAACGTGAACTCCAGCCAGCGCCGCTGGTTGCCCCACGGTGGGCGCCAACTGTCGTGGTGGTATCACGGCAGATGCCATAGGATGGCTAATTGTTTGGGGTCGATGGACGCTGGAGGTGCTCGAGGAGGGATCACGCAGCGAGTAGCCGCGTGTGGGATGAATCTAGCACTGCAAACAACAAGATCTACCCAGGTTCAGGGCCCACGTGTGGAGGTAAAACCCCTACTCCTGCCTTTCTCTCTTTATATTTGTGTCTCACCGAGTAGCCACAATACAGTTTTGGCCTACAGCCGAGTAGCCACCCTTCTCTCCATGCAACGAGTAAGCTAGGTGTTCTCTCTAAAGACGCGACCCTCACACAGGAGGAGGCAGGGCACCTTATATACTGGTGCCCAGCCGGATACAGCCAAGGGGGAAAAAGTACAAACAGATGTCGACATAGTGTGCACACTGCACACTTCCAGCTTCTCGCTGACAGCTTTGGCTTCCTAGTTTGTCTCGTGTAGAAAGTCGTTGTGCAAAACCAAGAAGCTGATCTGTTATCACTGACACGGCTACAGGGTAGGCCCCCTAACCTACACCGCCCTGCTGACACCCTGGCGCGGATAAGCACGCGCTCTGCAGATGAACAGTGCCCCAGTACGGACCCAGGATACGCGGGATCCTGTGTCAGAACGGCTCCTTTGACTTCTGGCCCGAGTAGGAAACCGCCACCTCTACTCGGACCACTTCCTTTACTCGGAGGAGAATAACTTCCTTGATTCTTTCTCCTGGCCATTAGCAGGTACGGCCGGATAGCAGTCAACCGGGTAGCGAGTACCGGGTAGCCAGCTACTCAGCCAAACCTCTCCTTTGATCTTGCCTTTAGCACTTGCCTTTACGCTACTCGGGGGTAACCCCCCGACATAAGGAGACACTCAACTTTCGAAAACCACGCAATACTAGACCCACCCAGGCGTTTCATTGAAGTTTATACTTAGAATTTTCCACAATATTAAGTAAAACAAATTTGTAGCAAGGCTAAGCATCTATTGAGTACTAAGTCTCCAAAATAACAAGGCTAAAGGATGGCTACACACTACTTGGGGTTTTGCATAGCATAATAATAACTTGGTAAAAAATCCCTATCATGCATACTACTCAAAACTCTAATAACTCAAAACTCCGATGAATATATTCATCAGTGCAAACACTCTCGTAAGGAGGCAGTTATTTTAAACTTAGATTTCGCCAAGGCATTTGACACCATTGAGCACAAGGCGGTGCTGGCCATTCTTCGATGTTGGGGGTTTGATGATAGATTTGTCTCTTGGGTCTATGCGATCTTTTGTTTGGGCACTTCCTCTGTCCTTCTTAATGGTGTTCCCGGAAATAAATTTCCATGTCGGCGTGGTGTGCGCCAAGGTGATCCTTTTCTCCTATTCTCTTTGTGGCAGGAGCAGATCTTCTTCAATCCATGGTTAACCGTCTTGCTGCTAATGGTGGTCTCACCCCTCCACTCCCTATCCCCCACATGGACTTCCCCATCGCTCAGTATGCCGATGACACTTTGCTGATCTTGCAAGCTTGTCCCATTCAGCTGCTTGCACTTAAGGAACTCTTGCAATCTTTTGCTTCTGCCATAGGCATGTCTGTTAATTATTCTAAGTCATGTTTAATGCCGATTAATATTGATCAAGATTGTCTTCATCACCTTGCTGTGACTATTGGCTGCTCTGTGGGTTCTCTCCCCTTCCCTTATCTTGGTTTGCCCCTGGGATCCTCACGTCCGACGGTGCAAGACCTCTCGCCCATTGTTGATCATGTTGAGCGTCGTCTGAATGAGAGTGCCCATTTCCTTGATTATGCCAGCAGGTTGACCTTCATGAATTCTGTTCTCTCTTCTCTTCCAATGCACTTCTTGTGTTCTCTTAAAGTGCCCAAGTCTATTATGAAAATTTTTGATCATGCACGCCGTCATTGCTTATGGGCCAAGGATGCAGATTCCACGTCAGTAAATTCTCCGGATGTGTGGCCGCTTGTTTGTAAGCCTAAGAAACATGGAGGTTTAGGCATCTTGAATCTTGAAGTCCAAAATAAAGCCCTGCTTCTAAAACAGTTACACAAATTTTATTGCAAGGAACGTATACCTTGGGTTCATTTGGTCTGGTCCCTTTATGACCCTCCTTCCCCTCCACACGCCCAGTCAGTGCGCGGTTCTTTTTGGTGGAGGGATATTTTCAAACTAGTGGAGATATATAGGGGTATTACCACCATGACTAATTCTGATGGCTGCTCCACACTTTTTTGTAAGGACTTATGGATTGGTAATGAGCTGATTTGTGACCGCTTTCCTTGCTTATTATCTTTTGTATTGAACGAGAATACCTCAGTTCAGTCTATGACTGCTTTGGCAGATCCATCCTCGGCCTTTTTTCTGCCCATGTCTTCCCAGGCCTTCGAGGAGTTGGAGAGTGTCTCAACTATACTTTCCCAGCAGCACCTCTCTCCCAATGCCCATGATGTGCGTGTCTTCCCTTGGGGTAATTCTCAGTTCACGGCGTCCAAATATTATAACTTCATCTTCTCCCATTTACCACGTGACCCTTCGCTGTCGGATATTTGGCAGTCCAAATGTATGCCCAAATTAAAAGTCTTCGCCTGGTTACTTCATATGGATAGGCTTAATACTAAAGATCCGATGATGTGTAAAAATTGGCATTTGGAGGAGGGCTCGTGTTGTGTTCTTTTCTCTCTGGATGTCCCTGAAACAAGGGATCATCTCTTCTTCTCTTGCCCGTTTGCTCTGGCCTGCTGGGATTTCATTCATATTCATTGGGACTGTTCGCGTCCAATCTCTCAGCGGTTCCTTTTTGCAAAGGGAACTTTCTCGGGACCTTGCTTCTTGGAGGTTGCGGTGTGTGCTCTGTGGAATATTTGGAAAAATAGAAATGATATCATATTCAAAGGCTTGCCTCTATCCCTAGCATGATGGAAGGTGAATTTTCAGAGTGATATCCTACTTCATCAACACCGCATCCCCGCTGCTAGGGTGCAGCCACTATTATACTTGATTTTTTCTATTTTTTCTTAATGGCTTGTAATTTTCTCTTTCATTCCCCCCTAAAACCTCTTTGCCTGTCTGTAACTAAGTATTTTCTTCTATTGGAAAGCCTCTGGCTTTCTCATTAATTTGAAATCTACACCGTAGGGTTTTTCCCTACGGTAACTGTTTCAAAAAGTAGGGGATATTTGATGGTGTCACCTTCCTTTGAAGTTCGTGAAGAGAAATCACCTTGTCTTCACAAAATAGAACTTTCTCTCCATACAGTCTAAACATTGAAAACACAAACAGAATAAACAAGCATGTTAACAAACATACAAACAAATGAATAAAACATACAAAACAACAAACAAAGCAAGGGAAAACATGTGAAAACATTTAGTTTCAATGCACAAAAGAAAACTAAGTGATTGTAGTTATAGTTTGGCATTTGTGACTAAGGATTGGTCTTTAATCAAGAAGATCTCACAAAGGTGTTAGGCTAATCTATTTTATGTCTTGAGTTTCTTCAAGTTATTCTTTTGCTTGCTTGAGTTTCTTCTTATGTCTAAGTCTTTATGCATGTACTTTGAATGCCTTTCTTGTAGTCTTCCTTGTTCAGTAGAAGAAATCATCTGAAGCACCTATCTAGGACTTAGGTACTTGGTCATATGGAATTAGAAAGGTAGTAGAGATAGAGCTTCTTTAGAAAGGACTTGTCAAAGTCTTCATCTTCTTGTTGAAGTTGTATATCTTGATGAAACTCTTCTTGTTGAAGTCTTGGTAAAAAACTTCCATCTCACTTGAGAAACAAATTCTAAGTCTTGTACAAAACAAACTTGACACTAATCATCTTAAATCCTAAGTATTGGAAAATAAATTCTAAGTCTTCACATGATTGGTCTTAAGGGAAATCTCCAGGATCCTCTTCCTCCTTGGTGTGATGTCTTCATTGAATTTGCAACACTTAATGGTTTTGGTACAAACTAGGGGCTAGTATTCATCTAACTTAGCCATAGCACAAAGTCTAAGGGAGCATAAGAGAAAGGGAAGACTTAGAGAAAAAGACGGGGTTGTTCTTCATGAAGTTCCTCTTGATTTTCTTCTAAGTGCTTCTTCTTCTTGGAGATGCTTCTGAAATTGGTTTTCTTGGCTAATTCATTCATGGTCTTCAAGCTTCATGTTGACTCCAAGGATAACAAAGGGAACATCTTTCTTGCACTTCATAGTTTTTCACAATTTCACACTTAGTGGTTTCCAACTAGGAGGGCCAACTAGCACAAAATTTCGTGTACTTGTTTTCAAAGCATCCAATGGCTTAGGTTTTGGTCTATCTAGTCTATGGTTAGTACTTAGAACAAAATTGCTAGAAAAAACATATTGAAGTTATTTACAGAATTCAAACTAAGTCAAAAAACACTCAAAAGGCCAATCAACTCTAATTTCAATTTTAATTAGTTCAAAAATCATTTTGGGACATATAACATGAAATTATACATACTAAGGTTTCCATGGTTATTTTATTTGAAATTTTTAGATTTGTAGAATTTAAACAATGCTAAAATTCATCAAACAAGCATATTTGAAATCGAACAATCTAAAATTTCTATAAATTAAATTTGGACAGTGTTAAAAGATTATACATGTTGTTCTGATTTCAAAAAGTCCAAGTTTTCATAATTTGGATCTACGGTTGAAAAGTTATGATGATTCTAAGTTCTAGGGGTGTTTCTGCAAAACTGCCAGATTAAAATAATTCCGGAATTAAATCAGAAAAGATGGTACACGTGGCATGGTGCGATTGGTTGGCCCTGCTGACGCGGTTATTATGCGACTGCTGACTAAGCGCTGGCGCGGCGCTGACTAGGCGTGACGTGGCAAGTTGTGATTGGCTGAAACCGTTTCAGGGGCCAGATCTAACCTGCGCCAACCAATTCTGATTGGACGGTCCTGGAGGGAGCGGATGGCATCGGCGGAGATACTCGCCGAAGATGGACGGAGTAGGGGCGGTCGTGGACGGCGCCGGCGATGCAGGGCCTCCCTGGAAGCGTCGAGGGTGGCAACGAAATCCTCTCGGCGACGCGAGGTCGATGGTTGTCTTCGGTGCTCCCCGTGTGGTCCCAAACGGTGGCGGCAGAATGATCTGAAGCTCATGTTAATGGCTTCTCCGGAGGCGGTGGTTTTCGGCGGCGACAGGGTGTTTTAAGGGTTAGGGTTCGGGTGTAGCGCACAGATGTCGAGGGTTGCTCCTTTTATGGGGGAAGATGCGTGGAGGAGGGGCAGAGAGAGGCGGTGCGGCGGTGTTCGACTCGGCCACGGACGTCGAGGCGTGAGGTCACGGTGACGGCGCGCGTGCGTCAACCTGGCGTCACGTGTGGGTCCCGTGTGTCAAGGACGGGGTGAGAGGGAAATCGGCCTCTACAGCTGACGAGCTAAGAAGCTGGGCCACGGACTGCTACGTGCTGCCCCGTGCGGTGCAGTAGATGGGCTCGGCCCGGGCTGCTGCGCGCATACCCCCTTTTTTGTTCTGCCTTCTTTTTCCTTTTTCTGTTTTAACTAAAATAATCATAACTTTTGACTAATAATTACAAATGACCTCAAACAAGGTTCTAATGTTTTGAAAAAAAAATCTCCTTGCAATGGCAACATTTGTGTGCTGGTTTAAACATAATTTAAATTTATATTTTCAAAATATGAACAATTGACTAATGGTTACTTAATGTTATTCTCCTTCTATAAAATTAATTAAATGATATTATGGTCAATTATTTTCAGAGACATAAGATATTTTAAATTATTGTTTCCCTAAGTTATTTAATCATTTTCATACCAAGAAAACTATTGTGAAGCATCATTCTATTACTTATTACTTGTTGTTCAATTTGGCTTTGAAAATATTTTTTAATCCAATAATTGAAAGATGAATTATTATTATTGAATGTGAGTTGAAAACAAGCAATAGGAAAACATATTGTTAAGAAAAAATTATACTATTAAGATTTCCAAATAGTAAAACAGTTGCTTTGCATAACTATTTATTTTGAGGATTAGGGTTTTAGAAACCAGAGGCATTTTTAGATTCATTTCCATAGCCATTTTATTTCTTCTTTTTTTTTGTGTTTTTTCCTTTTTGATGGCTTGCTTTAGTAGAAAACAAAAAGTTCTAAATTTTTGTGATTTTTGAATTTCTCCAAAAACCAGGGATGTTACAGACTACCTCACTTAAAAGAAATCTCGTCCCGTGATTTGGAAAGCCTAGAAAGAAAGATATGTTTGGGTTACTTGGGTTCCATTGCAACTGGGTGGCTACCACCCTTAAAAGAAATATATTCTAATCACATGGATTGATGTGTAGGTTGTCTCCAAATGACTTGAGTAGAACTTTCCTCCGTAGTAGGTCCGGAGACTAACTGGAATCAAATGTCCTGAGGTCACTCTTAAGTTGGTATTTTGATGTCTTTGTCCATCTTCCACATGTTTGTTGTCTTATCATGGTTGTTGGCATTCTAGCTATGTATCTGGTTGGGTTTAGCATAGATGAGTAGAGATTTAGAAAGATCTAAGAAAGGTTCCTACCTCAACACAATAGATCAAGGAAAACTACTAGCAGCGAGCCAGTCTGGGCACTTGCTTCTGTTAATTACTGGCAGCGCGCCGAGGGTTGTGTACGCTTCAAGAGATAAGTATCGGAAGCGTGTCCATATGCCCGCACGCTGCCAGCATGGTTGGCCAAGCGCTTTGGGTGACGCAACCAATGGTAGCAGCCTGTGCGATGGCTGGTATGCTGCCGATAAGTGAACCTTTAGCGGCGATTCCGCCAGCGCGCATGCTGCAAGTACCGCCTGAGCTCTATTTAGGGCACCGTACAACCGCACACACCCGATTCTCACAGACCGAACATATCCCCTCCTATGTAAGAAGCCCCGCTTCTACTGCTCCGTCGCCCCGCCCCGCTCTGTCGCCTTCCCCGTGACCTCCCCGCCGCGTCGCCATCGTACCGTGCAAGTACCCAAGAAGGTATACCCACACCTGGATACCCTCCCCTGTCCTCTCCGATTTAGGCATGTCACATTTAGATTTAGGTATAGATTCTATATGCCACATTTAGATTGGGTTTAGATTCTATATGAAACATTTAGGTTTAGGTTTAGATTCTATAAGCCACATTTAGGTTTAGGTTTATATTATATATATCTATGCTTGATTTAGTGATGTTCCAACATGATGTTAAATTTAGGTTTAGATTGTATCTATACTAAATTTAGGTTTAGATTCTATATATCATATTTAGTGTATTTAGATAATCATCTAGTGTTAGTGTTAGATTAATGATGTTGATTTAGATAGATGATGGATCGACTGCTGGTGTTGCATATATAGAATTAATATAATTAGTGATGTTCTAATTAAAATTCATCTCGTAGACTCAAAGCCGAGAGGGATATAGGAGAGATGAGAGATAATTTAACATGAGGCGATTAATGATCTATTTATTGATATCTTAAATATCGCATCTCATATACTCAAAGCCGAGAGGGGATAGATAAATTCACGATTCATGAAGCATGCATAGCGCTTAGTTAGTTGATTCCAAAATTTGTGTACTGGGTCATGGTGAAAGGCTACGAAAAGAATCATGGTTTATAGCAACAAACTCCTGTGGACTCTAATTCTTGTTGTAGTCTTTCTTCATGGCCTAGTATGATTCTTTTTGAATCAACTAGCACTGCCCTAGCCATGGTTTTCATGAATCTTGGAAGTGTTTCTCCCATTTCGACTTTGGCGATGCGATAGAGATGAGATAATTAACGAGTTTTGCTTGATTTTATATACGTGTTTCATGATCTATCTTTTATTATGTGCTGAGTGCGTCTACCACAAGTTGTTTTGTTTGTAGATGGCTGGAAGGGAAGAGGTTACCAGGGTGGACGCAGAGTGTGGTCTCCCTACTAGCTCTTTGCACGTCGCAATGGGCTAGGCAACACTTGTGCATCCATTGTTCGCGATGAATGCAACATCAACTTGCATAGTCTCAACGGCGACCCTCATTTGCGCAACCTCCTCCTTCAAAGGCTTCACCAAGGGTATAAATTCCCGCCAATTTATGACAACTACAACCAAATAGGGAATATTGTGAACCAAATCGCCCTCATCAAGTTCTCAAGAGCCTTCTGTGCTTGGAAGATGAGGTTGCGCAGAAGGTTTTCTGAACAGCGAATTCACAATGGTGCAAGCAAGATTTCCTATTATCACCGAGGAAGCTTGGGAGAGTTCAAGAATAACAATGCTAACTAGTTTCTACAACTATTATTCTGTTGTAGACTATGCAAGACTTGAAAACTAATTAGAACTATATATATATATAATCCTGTTTCCGTTCGAATGCAACAGTATTTTTTTTTAATTCGCAAAAACTTACTAGAAGCGGGTGGGTGTCGGAAATCGCTTCTAGTATATGCTCTTACTAGAAGTGTGTGGGCTTTGGGACACGCTTCTAGTATATGTTGTTACGGGCGGCGTGTCAAACTCTTACGCTTTCAGTCCTATTACAAGCCGCACGATATCGGCAGCGTGTCGAGGCTCGCTTAGGATGACCCATTTTCACATGCTGTAGATAAGCTTTTTCCTACTAGTGAACTTTCTTATGATCCCCCGTGGAGGCTTACATTCTTCCAATCGGCAACATCAACATCTACATCGGCTTCACCGAACCATCTTTTAGCTTCCCCAATAATTTTGACATGGTAAGTTTGCCCACCGCCCACCCTCTCGATAAAGATATTGGTGCACATGTTGAATCTAAAGAAACCTTCTCCTAGGATTCGGCAACCTCGGATTCCGATTTAGCTGATGGATCTGATGAATCTATTTCATCCTTCTTGCAGAAGACAATATCCGATCTACAACTCATTGGCTTGCTTGACAAGTTTGAAGCCTAATCTCAGAGTTCATCTGAAGTCAGCTTTTAGTACGTTGGTAATTTTGACATCAAGATCTTTCCTTCTCTCGGGAGTAGGAAAGTACGATATGTAATTCTTCTTGGTCGCAAACATGGATATTGGCTCCTAGATAGTCGGATCTAAACCTGAGACCATCCTTAACGCTTAACAAGAAAAAGTGAGTCGAAAGCTATATCACCCTCAAGAATAAAGTAGAAAATTTCACTGAAGCCGGAGCCACCCGCAGTGTGACAAAAGTGCATATGGCGAATCTCGCAGGTCTTTTAGGCGATGGAAGCAGCGATTTTGCAGCCAAATCAGCCGAAGCCGCTATGCCGAAGGTAGTGGAAACATTCGACAACAGCTTAGTTATGTCCTCCACTAGAAAAGTCGGAAGAGCACATGGAAATCGATGTCCAGAGCATGAAGAGAACAACAGAAAAACCGCTCCAAGACGAAAACTTCAACAGTCCACAGTACGAGCCAAGACTGCCTCTCAATGATAAATCCAAGGAGAAAATTGCCAGGGGTTATGGCTACTTCCATCACAAACACCATGACCCCAGAAGACCTTAAATTTAATCATCATGCAATCACTTGGATAAATAAAGCCTCTACGGAGAGAAGCGAATTAGGGTTTTGAATTTCGGCCAGAAAAAACAAAATTTCGGCGAAATCCGGCCTTTTCGTCAAGGCCCGGTAGATCTCTTAGCCGGCCAAATAATTCGGCCCTATTTGAATTGTTGGCCCGACCCAGCCTCCGTGAACTTCTGGCCCAGCCTGCTAAATCTTCCAGGTTGTATAAAAACTCCAAACGGAGCTCCAGAACCTAAAATTAGTCACAATCCCAATCCTCTTCTCTAAGTGGCGGCTGCTTCCTCATGTCTGATGTGCTCCGCCGCCGCTTACTCATGTCTCCTAATCCACTTGGGTACAACAAGTGCTTCGTTCCCCATTTGCTAGCTATGTCGCTCTCGTCCCGTGAGCTCAGTCGGCGCTCATTTAATCGAGTTTTTCTGATTCCCTGGCTCAGCCATACGGAATGGAGCCAGATGGTGCAGCAGATTTGCGTTCCCTGGCAGCACGTTTAATCGAGTTTTTCTGATTCCTGCTAGTTGATTAACCGTAGTCTTGTGCTAAATAGTGTTGCTAATTGGGGTTCAATCGTTGCTGGTCAGCTTGGTTCTGTTTTATTCTTTTAGCTTGGAGTATTTCAAATCTCTGCGTCAATTTCGGTCATTTTTCGTTTAAATTTCGCCCATTTTTCGTTCACGAATTCAAATTTTGAAGTGAGCAATTCGTCCGGAATTTTCCGAAAAGCCGAATTTCTCCCATTTCGCCCCGGGGGGGGGGGGGGTAAATTTTGCAAAACGAAATATCTAAACCTCAACTTGTCAAATCAGAAAGTGTGCACAAATCGCGACATGGAACATGCTTTTACAATACCAATCACCAACGCAGTTGCCGCAATGGACATTATGGCAGATCCATATGTCACGGACAAAGAAAAGCTCTACCATGTGCAAAGGCTACTTCAAAAAAATCGTTATGCCGCCGAGGCAAGCCGAAAGCAAAAAATTGGAGTGAAAGTCATACATGTGCAATGAAGGAGGAGGAGGAGGACCGAAGATCCAGGCGCCTCCAGCAGCAAAGGAGAAAAGCGCTAAGCTAAAGACCCAAAGCAAAAATCATCTCCCGAGAGATGGGAAGCTATGTCCACCACCACTGGTTCAACCCGCTATCGGGATGCCGACATGTACCATTAGATACAGTTTCATACAACAAACACGGTGTAAGTCGAACCATGCAGTGAACACAGTCGCGACGCAGAATCTCGTAGAAATCGTGATCGTGTGACAAGTATCCATGCAAAATTCCGAGGAGTATCTGCGAAGGAGACGCAACTCCTCGTGTCGGGATCATGACATGCATAACATGCCACCGCCCCTATCACCTGGTCAAGGAAGTGGAAGTCGTCATTTTGCGCCAAGAGCACAATCAGAATAACCGATAAACCGGCAACAACGTCACATATGCCCGGACATGATAATGTTGAGCCCATGCATAACAACAATCACTAAGATGATGTGAAACCCGCATCACTCCCAGTTACCGACTTGTGCAATCGGCTTGATCTGATCCGGGCAGCAAAATACGATGAACACATGGGACCAACATGTTTTGGCCCAAGTATCAGGAACGTGGTCATCTATATTGGTGTTAGAAATGTTAGAAAGACAGGAACAGTGGTCATCTATATTGGTGTTAGAAATGTTAGAAAGACGGGAACAAGATACGACGACGGCAAAAAGCCGAAATCCTGGATTGGTGACTATGCCACACTGATCAACATTAAAGGAGAATCTGGCGAGCCTAGCATGTATAGACATGACCTCGGAACACAAGTAACCAAACGTTTAAGCATGAGTCACATGTATGATGTGATTGAACATACAGATGTGTATCTTTTGAAGCTATACCATCGGCTGTGATGATCGGGGGTGGTGTAGTAGATAGGGGACCGTGTAATCACTAAAATAAAGTGAGCGATGTTTGTTTCAGTGGGAGTTTGTATAGTTTATATAAATGTATATTTTAAAACTTGAACTCATTATTATGAACATAACCTAAATTATTTTGCAAAACCTTTGTACATATTGACCAATGTGATAGCCCTCTTAGAACTTAGACGTTTTCTTGTGATTGAGAAACTTAAGATGGTGGGTCAAACTTCCATAGTTTTATAATGTACCTTGAGGATACTCCATGTTCAAGCTTTTATCTCTATTTGATACAAAACCCGTGAGGAGATAAACCCGGAGATTCCGCTAACGAAGAGATAATTTGGGTTATCAAGTTCAAACAGATAATTCAATCATAGTCCAGTGCGTTGTGATCTCTTCCATGGAGTATGAACTCTAGGTGCTTTCTAAAAGATCACGAACATACTGTATGATCGCTGAACTCGATGTGTTGTATGTACCGCGAGTCAGGTTGATGATGTTTTTTCCAGCTTTTTGGCTGTTTTTCTTCTTGGCCAAAATGGAAGGGAACACAAGCGTTAAAAGAGAGCGTGGCAGTCATGCTTTGTGACAATAGAATTTCTCGCTCAATTCGATTACTGGATGACATACATTCTGCGTATGATGAAGTGTTGCACTTGCTGCCCACCTCAGCCGCAAATATTTTGTCATAGACTATGCCATGCAAGGGGAATTGTTCACCTTCATGAATTCTTAGTTCTGTTGAAAAATCAAGAATATGAAATAGATCACCGGGAAGTCATCAATCATGATGGTATATATGATATACGCATTATGGATGTTTTTCCTAAGCAAAGTGCTCACTGCAGGGACTAAGCTTTGATATTGATCATGTTTTATGAAAACAAGATTTTCAGTTTGATTTGCTTGGAAGGATGAGGAGATTATGTGTGTCGGTAATGGAAAAACAAATGTTGTGATGACCATCGACACTCTCCCTCTATATCTACCATTTGAATAAGTTCTTTGGTAATCACTTGTTGGCATCATCATTATAAGTGTGTCTTTCTTCTGCCGAGACAAGTATTCATATATGTTAGTGACAAATGTTGTCCTTTATTTATGAGTATTATCTTTTAATGGTCATACACTAGTTATGAATAGATTGTTATTATTTGAATCTAATGGTAGTATATCTTATATTCATAACATTAATTCCAAATGATACATACTTAATGATGACACCGCATTCGTGTGGCACTACCGTTTGAAGCCATGTGAATGTTATATGCGTGAAGGAGCTCCATCCTAATGGAACTTTGAGTCCTTAGATTTTGATCTTTTGACACATGCAAATAGTCCTTCATGGAAAAGATAATTAAAGACTCCATTTTTGGAAAATGGGCTTCTAAACTTATTGAGGATCATACATGTTGATATATCCCGATCAATGAGTACTTCAAACAAATAATGGGAACCATTATTTCGTAGAACTTCACCAATGATTTGAGTAGTTATATGCATATCCACTTAATGAAATGTTGGTCCGAAGAGTTTGATGAATTCAAACAAGTTCGGAGTGAAGTAGAAAATACATTTAATTATAAAATCAATTTCCTGCGATTCTAATCAAGGAAAGAAGGATTTTATTTATGATCCCTTTCATACCATTGCAATACTTGTGAAATAGTTTCAAGAATTACGATGCATGGAACACAACAATTCTATGGTGTGTTTACACGCCGTGATCATACTATATTGAATAATGTATGGTCAATAATATCTCTTATCAAATTATTATTATTATTAAATTTTTTTTTGAACATTTTACCGTAGGGCAAGGACCCTACGGTGTAGATTATATATATATGATAAAAGCCAAGAGCTTACAAAGGAGAGGAGGGTGAGGGGGGTTACAAAGAGAATAAAGGGGGATTACAATTAGGGAGGGAGGAGGTGAAATTGAAAGTAAATAAACATTAGGTGAAAATATCTAAAATCCAATCAAAAATATCTTGAGCCACCAAAGGGAATACCTATGTTGATGAATCAGCAGATCACTTTGGAAAGTGACCTTCCATCTGTTGAAAGATGGAGTGATGCTCTTGAAGATGAAATCGTTTCTGCCTCTCCAAATATTCCAACAAGCACAAACAAAAATTTCCATGAAGCATGGCCCTCCGAAAACAAATTATTATTATCATTTGAGTTATATGTTAGAATCAAAACATTCACTTTAAATTATAGGAAAAACATCCAAATCCATGGCAACAATACCATATGAGTTATGGGATGGATTTTAGCCTAGATTGTCATTTAAGTGATTTAGGTTTTGATAAAGTTAGAGCCTAAAGAGGATAAATTAATATTTGTAGAGTATCTGATAAGTCAATTGGATACATTTTTCACAAGAAAGGCAATTCGTTGCTAGAACATACCTCACTCGGGAAATTGTCTCTTGCTGAGGGTATAAGTGTGAGTGGAAGCTAAGTAGCTTTTCAATATTATATGTGAATGGCATATTTGAGTGGGAGTTAAATGTTGGAGGTATGCCCTAGATACAATAATATTCAGTTATTATTCTATCTCCAAGTTTAGAATTAAGTTTATGTCATCGTGCTACAACCGCTATATCACTTAAAAAGTGAGTTTTCAAAGGAAAATCTTTGTGCGGGTGTGAAGACACAAAAAAAAACAAGAGTTTCTAATCGTATCTCTAATATTAGCTCGTGTTTGGTGAGATTACCACATTTTTCTGATCATGGACTTAAGAGAAAGTCTAGCAAAACATGAGAGTTTATTGTTATGGCAACAATAGTACTGAACCGACCCTAGTATATGTTGTTGCTAAAAGAGACTAAAAAAATCAACATATGTTTTAGCAAATGCATATTAAGTTAACATTGGCTATATTTCCTATACTATGAGAATATATCAAAATTTATACTTTGGATAACATCAAGCGTCTTGCCGTAAAAGGGGACTATAAGGGTGATATCTGGGTATGACCTAGAAAGTGTAATGGAACCGAGATCGTTCAAGACTAGTACTTAAATCTTCTAGACGACAGAGAGATACATCCTCTGGGCCCTCTCAGTATCACCGATGACATATCGTCTGGCCAGACACAGTGTGATCTATTCATAGGGTCATCGGGGATATGAACTAGAAAAGAGAATGATATCAGAAAAAAAGTTATATGTGTTATGATCAAAGAGTTTGATCATACTAGATCACATAGTCTCACCTCGCCGTATTGTTAGTATCATGAACTTAAGGTAATAAGAGAAATGAGTAACTTATAACGTTCGCTCGTACATCGGGAACACACAGGAGCCATCATGGACGTCCACGGTCCAACTGTTGGTTATTGTTCGGTAAGTACCCGAACATGTCTGTGTGTTATCAAGTCTTTACGGGTCACACTCTTACACCGTGCCAACCTTTTATCGATAGAAATAATATGTTTTTATTAGTGTTATGAATGTTTTTTGTCATTATGATATCATAGAAACAAGTCCGGTGTCAATCAGAGTGGTTTCGGGGAAGTTAATATAAGAGAGAACTTATGCCGGTGTCTGGTATAATTTATATGAGAAGATACGGAGGACATGAGATGTCCCGGGGTGTTAGAAATGAGTTTCTACAATCATTAGATAATATCAATGATTTTATCTATAGGGGTAATAGGGTTCCGAGAAAATTTCTGTGGGACTTTCCTTATCTGAAATTAGTGTCGGAGGGGGGCAGTTTTCCCCCTATGGGAAAATCTAATTTTATGGTTTGCCAGGTGGGAACCATGATCTCACAAAGTGCACAAGGATTCCATAAGTATTTTTCCTGAATTTATTGGATAATTAAATAAGAAGGAAAAAAGAAAAATATAAGAAAAAGAAAAAAAAAGGCGGTGGGATTGGACTCCACAAGGAAGTTCAATCCGAACTCTCCTAGGAGAGTGGTGCGGTGATGAGCCACAAGTGTAGGGGATCGATCATAGCTTTTTTGATAAATAAGTGTGTCAAACCCAAGGGGGAGCAGAAGGTATTGATAAATAGTTTTGAGAAAGGTTTCACTGTAAACACTAGAGAACAAATGTTTAGGAATTTTTGTATTAGTAAATAAAGCGATAACAAGTAAATAACAACGAAAGTAAATAGTTGCTGCAAGTGGACCAATCCTTGTTAGCACAAAGGACAAGCCGGTGGTGTTTCTTATAGTAGTTAAAACATTCCTTAGGACAGACGGGAGGTTTCGTCAAGTTATTTTCATCATACACCATTGATTAATCTTTATCGTTTTGGTAAGTGTTATGTGTGTAGACCTATGCTAGTGCACCGTCCTATCCAAGACTAATTCACACTTACAGTTACACTACTTGCAACCATCCGGAGATACAATAAAGTAATTAAGATATAAATCTAACCGTAGCAATAAACTCGTGGTATCTACTACTCCCTTGTGTGAAGTATTGCAAACTGGGGTTTAGGTTTTTGTCACTTTGGCAACCCACCATAAGCAATCCAACACACAATGCATTCCTCTAGGACCATAAAGGTGAAGTTTTATGTAGTCGACGTTCACGTAACACCACTAGAGAAATAACAACATAACTTAAATATAAAACTGGTAAATATTACTCAACGAACCATGACTACTAATAAATAGCTTCTCCCATGTCATCAAGAACTAAATGATCTACTAACAACACACCATATGGATCATAATCAGAGGTGGTATATGGATGAATAATAATCTGGTCATAAAGTGCAAACACCGATAATTCTCACAAGCATCAACTATAAAGGAGTAATTCACACCGGTAGAGAGATCTAATGGAATACAATGATATAGAATCCTAATTGTTACAGCGGGATAAAGGTGGATGGTGAGGGTGATGGTGCTGCTGATGATGACGATGACAATAATGATCTTGATTATGCCCGATGCGATGATGGTGATGGTGGTGACGATTCCCCCCTCCAGGAGGGAATTTCCCTGGTGGAATCTCGCCGCCGGGAAGGTGTTTCTTATCTCTATTGTTTTCGTTGCGAAGAGGCGGCAGCAAAATTCTATAAAGCGCCTCCTCGATAATTTTAGGTCACGGGCGGTAAGTACCTCGAAGGAGAGTCGTAGGAGGGGCTAGGGCCCTAGGAACCCACAAGGCACAACCAAGGGGGCGAGGGGCACGCGCCTGGGGTCATTTGGTTGGCCCCTGGCTTCCATATGGCAGCCCCTCGGGCTCCCTCGTTGATTTCTGACGAAACTCTATTTTCTAAAAAAATTCCCAATTTTTCTTACGTACGGAAGATATCCCCTCTGATAGGTGCTTTTTCCAGCTGAATTTTGACTCTGAAAAATAATTCTGTAAAACTGTAAACACATAGAAAACAACTAAATAACATAAGTATAGTGCTCGAATATGGAAAGTATCAACAAATAAGGGAGAACTAACATATAAAATAGTGATGCAAAATGGACGTATCATCTCCCCCAAGCTTAGACTCCATTTGTCCCCAAGCGAAAACCGAACTCAAAAAACATGACCACGGGTTTTATGATGTGAGGTTTCAATAAGAAATAATACGAACATGAAGCATCGATAGTTACTCTGTAACACTAACAATTCTATACAACAATCTTCCTCATGATGCTTCTCAAATAGAAGTGATGATTCAATCATATAAAGGTATAGTGAGTGCAAATTCATTGAGTTATGGCAAACTCTGTTCTTGGTCAAAAAAACAACTATCATGTCAATCTTATCTTTCCGGAAGAGTCTATGTCAGAGTTATCAAGAAAATAACACATGCGTAAATTATCACAAAGTCTTTTCATGAATAGAAAAATTTCAGGGAATATGTTCTTATAAAGGAGGTGAAAACAACTGACACAAAGGAAGATTCTTGTTAGCAGATCTGAACTTTCAACTTGTTTACCATGATGGTAGTGTCAACTAAAATAAAACATCATTAAATATCATTATCATAGGTTTTCTAATAAAGAATAGAGGGAATATGTGATACTGACTCAATCGTACTAGTAAAGAAAGGCCCGTCCTACAGGGAAGGATGGATTACTCATGTACTAGAGATTTTTATTTAAATAAAACAATGATATTGAAAATGTAAATTTGAGAGATGTTTATGTCTATGTAAACTAATGGTAATGAAAAAATTATCATAACCCATGTCAAGCAAAGTGTTTAGACTTTTGAGAGAGGTTTACATTAGTACTTTTTTTTTTACTTTTTCCTTATGGTTGGCACTTCCGCCCACATTGCCTTTCACAAACTTGGGCTATCCATATCCATGGGTTCCCACCAAGATTCATCAATCCATGGGAAAGTGCCTTTTTATATATTATTTGGCACCAACTCTGAGAAAATTTAGATGAGCACAGATTCCATATTCATCGGGTGAAATAAGGCATAAGAACCTTGCTTGACATACAACATGATAAACTTTAAACTACTTTCTCATGAGCTAAAACAGGAACACAAAACATGTTTAATAATTTTGAAGGTGTTAAAGGTAGCACACGAGAAATTTACTTGGAGTGGCGGTGAAATAACATAAATAGGAAAGTATGGTGGACACTTCTGGAAGGTTTTTGGTTTAGGTTTGGATGCAAGAGTAGTGATCATACTCAGTACAGGGTTTTTGGCTAGCAAAGGCTTGTAGAAAACACATGATGCTGAGAGATGCAAATAGATATAAGAACATGCACTGATATAAAAATGTGAAGTATTTCAATTGTCTTCCTTGTCAACACATCAATCATAAGAAGATAAACATGAAGGTTTTGCATGCATAAAAGATCTATGTGGTAATATATATGCATGTGAAATATCTCTTATTTGTTCTAAGTCTATAAGTGTTGTTGCTATTATCAATGCTATGTTTTCCAGTACTTAATAAATATCTGCTACTACACCTAACATGAGATCACTACTTTTCAAACGGGTTTTGTTGCTCTAACGGCTTTCGGAAGAGAGCGCCGCAGAAACACAAAACCACGAAATAGATTCCTAGAGCTGCATATTGGAGGGGGAAACTCCGACAGGGTAGTGCTGGTGTGGTCTCCATCTCCTCCAATGACTTCTCCACCGTCTCCATGATGAAGAAGGATTATTCCACCCCTGGACTATGGGTTTGTGGAAGTAACTTATGTATCTCCCCTCTCTTTGAGCTTCACTAATTAGCACTGTATGAGCTGTTGAACATGATTACGGTCATCTATGTAATACCTTTGTGGTGGATATTTTGATGAGTTAATATATGTTTGAGATTGCAATAGTTTTACTTCAGTTATGAAAGTAGATGCATATTGTGTACCATGTTCTTGTTTACTCGTTCTGATCAAACTTGTGTATGAGAGCGTGTGAGGGGGAACGTGTGCATTAGATGGAGTAAAGGGGGTGGCTAGTGCGGTGAAAGTGACAGAAGTTCCATGATCCACTTGGGTACTTTACCTTACTTTGTTGCCTCACTAGGGATAAATAAAAATACCTTGCTACCGGAGATGTGGGGGCGACCTTGCCACTTCTCCATGACTAGATCTAGCATGTTCTTATTTTAACTTCATGTCATAGTGATACGTCTCCAACGTACCTATAATTTCTGATGCTCCATGATGATATTATCCCAATTGCTACATGTTTTCTCCCTTATTTATAGCATTTTAAAACGTTTTCCGGGACTAACCTATTAGCAAGATGCAACAGAGCCAGTTTATTGATTTCTGTTGTTTTTAGTTTCAGAAAAGTTGTTCTGGAAATATTCTCGGAATTGGAAAATTCGAAAGCCAGAAGTCCCGAAGATCCCCGGAGGGGGGCCACAGGGTGGCCACGCCATGGGGTGGCGCGGGTCCCCCTGGCCGCGCCACCTGGTGGTGTGGGCCCCTGGCCACCCCCGGCATCGCCCTTTCGCCTATTTATACTCCCCCGGGGGGAAACCCTAAAATATCGACCTTTTCCACAAAATACATCTGTAGCCCCGCCGCCACCGCCGACAAGTTTCGGGGACAGATCTCTGTTCTGGCACCCTGCCGGGACAGGGAAGTGCCCCCGGAACCATCTCCATCGACTCCACCGCCATCTTCATCGTCGTTGATGTATGTTATGATGAGGAGGGAGTAGTTCTCCCCCGAGGCTGAGGGCTCTACCGGTAGCTATGTGGTTCATCTCTCTCTCCCATGATGTGATCTATATGTGATCGTGAGCTTTGTAATCTATTTGAATTCGTAGATGTTACTCTTCATCTTTTGCTACTCAAGTGATTTATTAATATGAACTTTGGAGTCACCTTGTATCGCGGTGTGAAGGTGACAGTGTGCACATCATGTGTGTCACCTCTATGAATTGTGGTGTTTGTTTAGTACTAATTTAGGGCGCTCATAGTGACAGCGTGGGGTGACCTAGAGAGGGAATATAGACTTTAAGGAATGCTTTTTGCAGCCCTACGCAATGATTAGTGTTCGTTATTTGTTATGAGATCTCCGTAAACACTTTGATCACGTGTAAAGGTGACAGTGTGTGCACCCTGTGGTTTAGCATTATATTTATATTTAGTGTTGGATAACCCTATGAAATTGTGGTGTTTGCGTGGAACCATCTGGGTCCCATGGTGATAGCATGGGGGATTACTTAGTTGGGAAAGTGCTTACTCTGAGGAGTGTTGTTAAAGACCTACGCATGGATTGGTGTTGTTATTCGACCGGAGAATGGTTAAGAGTACCATAGTGAGAGAAGATATCTATTTATTAAATTATGTGATCATTGTTGAAAGTATACTCTAGTGAAAGTAGGATCCCTAGGCCTTGTTTCCAAGCACTGAAACACCGTTTTCCGCCTGTTCTGATATATGTTTTCTTGCTGCCATATTTATTTCAGATTGCTATTATTACTTATAACCATGCATATTACTCGCATTTTACTATCTCTTCGCCAAACTAGTGCACCTATATACCTGACAAGTATATTGGGTGTGTTGGGGACACAAGAGTTCTTGTACTTGATTGTAGGGTTGCTTGAGAGGGATATCTTTGAACTCTACCTCCTTGAGTTTGATAAACCTTGGGTGATCCACTTAAGGGAAACTTGCTGCTGTTCTACAAACCTCTACACTTGGAGGCCCAACACTGTCTATAAGAATAGAAGCGTGCGTAGACATCAAGCTCTTTTCTGGCGCCGTTGCCGTGGAGGTAAGGTAAAAGGTACTCACATCCTCGGGTGTGAGTGCTCAAAGTTATTTCCTTGAGATACCGCAACTATATCTTTTTGTTTCTTTTTTTTCACTAGTTAGGCTTAATGGAAAACAACAAAAACATGAGTGAACTTTATAATATTTATCTTGAGTTAGGACATGAAGTGTTTGAAGAGAAAATTAAAAAAACTATGGAACTTTATTTGCATGCTAGTAGAAATGTTATTAGCATTAATTTTTTGAATACCCTTATTGCTGATGCTATGGAAAAGTCTAAGCTTGGGGAAGCTAGTTTTGATGAATATGATATCTGTAGTCCCCCAAGTTTTGAGGAGGAAATTTTCTTTGATGATACTTTGCCTCCAATATATGATGATTATAAGGATTGTGGTATTCTAGTTCCACCTGTTTACAATGATAAATATGATATTTTCAGTCCACCTACTATTGAGGAGAAAATTAATTATGATTGCAAAATGCCTCCTATATTTAATGATTATGGTGATGAGAATAATAATGATAGCTATTTTGTTGAATTTGCTCCCACTACTATTAATAAGAATGACTATGCTTATGTGGATAGTATTAATTCTTTTATGGATGTGGCTCATGATAAGAATGTTTATTGTGATATTTATATTGTTTATTTCCTTCATGATGCTACTGAAAGTTATTATGAGAGAGGGAAACATAGTCCTATGCATCTAAACAATATCAAGTTTCCGCTCTTTATGTTGAAATTTATGAAGTTGCACTTGTTTTGCTTTCCTATGCTTGTTACTTTGTGCTTTCATGACTTGTTTTTATACAAGATTATTTTTCATAGGAAGTTGGTTAGAATTAAATTTGTTTTAAATTTGCTTCTTGATGCTCTCTTTTGTTTCAATTCATATTTCTCATGTGAGCATCTTCTCAAATTAGCATGGCTAGCTAAAAGGCTTTAAAGAAAAGCACTTCTTGGGAGATAACCCATGGTTTTATTTTTTTCTTTGTTTTTCTCTGTTTTCTTTGAATAAAGGGGTTGTATACTTCTGTAGCAACTCCTTTGTATCTTTATTTTCATGTATTTGTAGTGCCAAGTAAAGTTTCTGACGAAAGTTGGAGTTGATTTTCGGATTTCTGCGCAGAAAACAGATTTCTGCTGTCCACCGTAAAACATCGTATACAATCCTGAAAGATCAGAATGATCTGAAATTTTTTGTGCTTATTCCTCAGCTAATTCCGCAAATTTTCTTAGTTTAATACTTTTTTTATTTGAGAAATAGAAGATGTTTGAAAAAATCATCTTTACCTGCTGTTCTGTTACAGATTTCTGCTAATAATTGCATTTACCTCTTAATCTCTTTTTTTGGTGTTCTTTAGAGAAAACGAGTTTTAAAAGAAGTTGTGACAGTAGCTAATGTGTTTATGAGTGTTAGGCTTGTGTTGAAACTGAACCATGTGAATTTATTATTTCGGTTTGCACTAACGTTGCTAATGAAGATTGTGAGAAATTTGGTGTGAAGGAAGTTTTCAAGGGTCAAGAGAACAGGATGATATGATGTGATCAAGAAGAGTGAAAATCCTAAGCTTGGGGATGCCCCGGTGGTAAATCCCAGCAAATTCCAAGAAGACTCAAGCATCTAAGCTTGGGTATGCCCAAGGCATCCCCTTCTTCATCGACAAATTATCAGGTCACTTCCAGTGAAACTATATTTTTATTCGGTCACATCTTATGTGCTTTACTTCGAGCGTCTTTTATTTTTTGCGTTCACTTTGTTTAGTTTTCTTTTCTGTAGTTTATGGTTGGATATTGTCATAATTGTGTGGGAGAGAGACACACTCCGTTTTCATTGCTTAGAACACTCTAGTTTTCATTCTTATTGTTCTGTGAGTGTTCACTTGTTGCTAGTACTGCGTTTAGCCTTTGTTTTCATGCATCTCTTATTTAGAGATGTTAGTTTTAGTAGTGTTATGTGAGTACTCTCATGTTTATTGTTGTAGCATGTAGAGAATTTTTGTTAAAACATATCTTGTGTGGTGTTTGTTGGGAAAAGAAACTGCTGCTTGAGGTAGAATTTTTAACGGTGCAAGTAGAAGCTTGTATAGACCGTGGCTAGAAATTTTTCATGCCATGCTAAATGGTATTTTAGTTTTAAATCCTTGTGGTTATTGAGTAGCACGAATAGCCTCAAATAGCGAGAGGGTTTAATATGCCATTGAAAGATTCATGAGTTGTTCTTGTCATAGTAAATTATAAATTTATGGTATTCTCTTTCGAATGTTTTATTTGGTTTACTTGGCGCATGCTCACACCATGTTTATGACTATTAAACAGTCACGAATAGCCTCCATGACGACGTAGTTTTTGAACTTGTGACACCGCTTATGCTTTAATTAATGATGTTTATGTCGCTATGCATGATTATGGCTCTTATGCTCTCTTGATTTGTCGCTCCTAGTCTTTTGCTAGCCTCCACATGTACTGAGTATGGAATTCTACTCGTGCATCCAAACTCCCTTAAACCAAAGTTTTCCCCATTGTGTACACCATACCTACCTACATGTGGTATTTTACTGCCACTCCAAGTAAATTTCTCATGTGTTACCTTTAAAACTTTCAAAATTACTCTTGTTTTGTGTTCTTGTTTTTGCTCATGAGGACGTCAATAGAGAATCTTTATCTCACTTGTTGATTGGATTTCACACCCTCGACTAGTGGCTTCATCCTCTTATCCAAATGATAGAAGAGCTGGCAGCAGGGTGCCCAGCCCCAAATTAATACAAACAAATTCTCTTCACTATTTTTTCCCCTGATTTATCAGTCAAAGCGTAATTGTGTAAACAAAAGAGAAAGAGGGATGACCTTCTACACCAGTTGTGTCCTTCACAGTGGGAGCCGCTCTTGTGAATCTAGTTGGCTTGTAACGTACTGTATTGTCTGTTTACCATTCGTTGACATTAACATGCACCTCTCCTAAAATATAGACACTCCTCCACGGTATTGATTGTTGGCAGGCACCCGAGGATTTGGTTAGCCATGGTTTGTCAAAGATGGATGGGAGGAATGTCAAACTTTTAATACATCTGTTTAACAAAATAAAAGCTCTAGCACATGAGTGATCCAGGCTTCCCTCCACGAAGGGCCTTTCTTTTACTTTTATGTTGAGTATCCATCTTATAACTTTATGCATAGTTGAGAGAGCATTTTTGCCATTCTGAGTTCTGTGTGCATTTGTCCCATAAACATCAATAATTACTTCATGATCTGACATTTATTTTTCTTAAATTATTTGTTCTAGTCTTCCTCATGAACTTTGAAAGTGTCCTGGCATTTATGTTTTGTCCCACTCTTAAGGACTAGCGAAATACCACTTTGCCATGCTTTCTCTATACTTGAAACAAACGTTTATCTTTGTTTGCATTATTACTCATGATATTTTATTTGAGATACTCTTCATGATGCAAAGTGATTGCTATGCTTTATTATTAAAGTTCTATTATCATGTTTGTGTTTGAAGCACTATGATCTCAGCGTACATATGCTTTTACATTATAATGATCAAGTTTATGATAAGTTGCATGTCACCTCAGAAAATATTGTGTTTTATTGTTTACTTACTCGAGAACGAGTAGGAACTAAGCTTGGGAATGCTTGATACGTCTCCAACGTACCTATAATTTCTCATGCTCCATGATGATATTATGCCAATTGCTACATGTTTTCTCCCTTATTTATAGCATTTTTTACACGTTTTCCGGGACTAACCTATTAACAAGATGCCACAAAGCAGTTCCCTGTTTTCTGCTGTTTTTAGTTTCAGAAAAGTTGTTCTGGAAATATTCTCGGAATTGGAAAATTTGTACGCCAGAAGTCTTAGAATTCCGGAAGCTTCCACAAGTCCCGAAGAGCCCCGGAGGGGGGCCACAGGGTGGCAACACCGTGGGGTGGTGCGGGTCCCCCTGTCCGCACCACCTGGTGGTGTGGGCCCCTTGGCCACCCCCCCGGCATCGCCCTTTCGCCTATTTATACTCCCCCGAGGGAAAACCCTAAAAGAATCGACCTTTTCCACAAAATACGTCCGTAGCTCCGCCGCCACCACCGACAAGTTTCGGGGGACAGATCTCTATTCCGGCACCCTGCCGGGACGGGGAAGTGCCCCCGGAACCATCTCCATCGACTCCACCGCCATCTTCATTGCTTTTGATGTCTCCTATGATGAGGAGGGAGTATTTCTCCCCCGAGGTTAAGGGCTCTACCGTTAGCTATGTGGTTCATCTCTCTCTCCCATGGTGTGATCTATATGTGATCGTGAGCTTTGTAATCTATTTGAATTTGTAGATGTTACTCTTCATATTTTGCTACTCATGTGCTTTATTAATATGAACTTTGGAGTCACCTTGTATCGCGGTGTGAAGGTAACAGTGCTCACATCGTGTGTGTCTCCTCTATGAATTGTGGTGTTTGTTTAGTACTAATTTAGGGCGCTCATAGTGGCAGCATGGGGTGACCTAGAGAGGGAATATAGACTTAAAGGAATGCTTTTTGCAGCCCTACCCAATGATTAGTGTTCGTTATTTGTTATGATATCTCCGTAAACGCTTTGATCACGGTGTAAAGGTGACAGTGTGTGCACCGTGTGGTTTAGCATTATATTTATATTTTTTGTTGGATAACCCTATGAAATTGTGGTGTTTGCGTGGAACCATCTGGGTCCGATGGTGATAGCATGGGGGGTTACTTAGTTGGGAAAGTGCTTACTCCGAGGAGTGATGTTAAAGCCCTACGCATGGATTGGTGTTGTTATTCGACCGGAGAATGGTTAACAGTAGCATAGTGAGCGAAGATATATAGTTATTAAATTATGTGATCATTGTTGAGAGTGTCCTCTAGTGAAAGTAGGATCCCTAGGCCTTGTTTCCAAGCATTGAAACACCGGTTTCCGCCTGTTCTGCTACATGTTTGCTTGCTGTCATATTTATTTCAGATTGCTATTATTACTAACCATCCATATTACTCGCATTTCACTATCTCTTCGCCAAACTAGTGCACCTATATACCTGAAAAATATATTGGGTGTGTTGGGGACACAAGAGACTTCTTGTATCTGGATTGCAGGGTTGCTTGAGAGGGATATCTTTGACCTCTACCTCCCTGAGTTCGATAAACCTTGGGTGATCCACTTAAGGGAAACTTGTTGCTGTTCTACAAACCTCTTCACTTGGAGGCCCAACACTGTCATTAGTAACTTAATGCCATACTCTTATTTATCTTAATACTAGGATGACTCAATTTAATTCCCATCTTAGCGGAGTATAAGAGAGATTAATAAAAAAAAGATATCTATGTTAGAACGTGATGCACATGTAATTAGTAACTTGTCATCAAACTTTTTTGTTGCAATCTATTATGTCAATTCTAGTGTTCCATTATCTACCACCTTATTAAAGAGAGAGTGCATTTGTGAAACGATGAACCCCGGTCCATTTTTAATCATAAGAAACACCTTTGAACAAATTTTAAGCATTTTCCATTTTCTGCCATTTAAAATCCGAAAATAGAAAAACACTTTTCATCTTGCATTCACAATACAAAACCCAAAAATATCATCCATCATTGTTTCCACCATCCTTGCATATTTATTTATCATCATTGCATATTTATTTATTGTATTGCATTTATTATCTTTTGATACCATACTCACACCTTGTGCTTGACAACCACTTGGTGAGGTTGAGGGAACAAAACAATTTACTTTGTTTTGTAGGTTTTCAAGAGAAGGATAAGAAGATAAAATTTTCACTACTGGTTCCCCGAGAGTTCGATAAAAACCCTCGATTCATCCCTTGTGGGAAAAGCAGTCTTTCCTATACTATACAATCTTCACTTGGAGTCTCAACCTAACCCATATTCTTTTGACGCAGGTAACTACGTCATCGGGTATCAAGACGTTTTCTGGCGCCGTTGCCGGGGAATCATTGCTCTAAATATTTGTCCAACTATTTTCAAGCCACGCACCACACTTTCTAGTTCTCTTGCCTAAGGACTAGTAGAAGAGTATCTCACAACAAAGTCAAATTCATCACAAACTTGGGCAAACACCTATGGTTGGGGAGGCTCCACCTACTTGAGCATCATATTATCCATCTTTACCTTCAAATCATTTTATTTTGTTTTGTTACTGTCTTGCATATTCCGGTTTGCATATTTTATTTTCATTTTTGCGTTTGTTATTTTGGTTTGCATTGTTTAGTATCATTTTATTTTCTATTTTGCATTAAAAATTAAAAACACGTAAAAACTTTACCAAAATGGATTCTAGTGTTGAAATAATAAATTTTGGTCAATATTATGGAGAGTCGTTAATGGATGATTGGTATAGAATGAAGGATACTAATAAAAATGGTGTCAACATGCATACCACTTATACTTTGATAAGAAACTTTTATAATGGTCTAGATGGTTGGTAAAAATGTTTTCTAGACTCATTGACTAATGGAAGATTTGCTTCGGCTAATCCTTCACATGCTAATAATTTAATGGAAAATTCATTTTGGAAGTTCTATAGAAACAAAAGATGAAACTAGGATCAAACAACTGAAAGATTGTATCTATAGGTCAATATTAGATCCACAAACCTATGTGGAAGAGTATCCTACTAAAAATGAAATACGCTCTTTCATCCTTTACTCAAAAACTAGGATGAATGTCGGGGGGTTACCCCCGAGTAGGGGTAAGGCAAGTGCTAAAGGCAAGGTCAAGGAGCTATTTGACTAAGTAGGTGGCTACCCGGTACTTGCTACCCGGTAGCCTGCTATTCGGTCGTACCCGCCAATGGCCAGAAGGAAAAATCAAAGAAGTTACATCCCTCCGAGTAGAGGAGTTGGTCCGAGTAGAGGGAGTGGTTTCCTACTCGGGCCAGAAGTCAATGGAGCCGTTCTGACAAAGGATCCCGCGTATCCTGCGTCCGTACGGCGTGCGGTTCAACTTACGGAGCGCGTGATTATCCGTGCTCCGGCGTGGCTACAATGCAGTAGGCGCCTGTCTAGTCCTGTCACTGACAGAGGGGACAGGACAGGGCTAGGGGTCTACCCTATCTCACTGACAAGGGTGGACAGGTCCCATCTCCGAACGGCGCGACGACTTACGGTGCACGCGTCAGCGGGAACCCGGAGGCGTGCGCGGTTCTACAGGGCTCCTGTCTTATCAAGCTGTACTTTATAGTTTTATTCTATCCGGATGGGCACCAGTATATAAGGTGCCATGCCCCCTCCTGTGCGAGGGTCGAGACTCTGGATTGCTTCACTACACACCGAGAGAACTAGAGAGAAGAGTGGCTACTCGGCTGAAGGCTTGTACTGTACTGTGGCTACTCGGTAAACACACATATAAAGAGAGAGGCAGGAGTAGGGGTGTTACCTCCACACGAGGGCCCTGAACCTGGGTAAGATCTTGTTGTTTGCAGTGTTTGTGACTTACCTCACGCGGCTACACGCCGTGTGATCCTTCCCCGAGCACCTCCAGCGTCCATTGGCCCCAACTTTAGCCATCCCATGGCATATGCCGTGATACCACCACGACAGTTGGCGCCCACCGTGGGGCACATAGAGGCGCTGGCTGGAGTCCATGTTCGGACGGGACTCGTTTCTACTACTGGGGAGCGCGTGGTCTATGGCCTTGTCCACAGATTCGGCTCCTTCGACTTCGTCACCGACAACGCCGGAGATTTCGGCAGGAGGCCCATGCCGGCAGGCGGCTCGGTGCTCTCCTTTGGCTCGGACCTCGTTTACGTCGCCACCGCCGTCGTCCGCGAGTTCCCAGAGGAGGTGCTGGTCGTGGAGGATCCTCCTGCTGTGCTCGCTGCCCGCGGAAGGGCGATGGGCTGCTCCGCGGACAGCGTGGAGGTGATGATGACCGGCCTGGCTACCGATGCCGGGAAGGGCGCGGCGGCTGCCGCGGGGGTCATCGAGGATCTTGCTGGCCCGAGTGCTGGCCAGAGGGTCCACAAGCCCTACGAGAAGGACTCCAACATCCCTCTCTCCACCACACCGACGATACCGGCATCCGCCGTGCGGATGGGCATGCCGCCCCCCATCGAGCTCGAGCTCTTGCCCATGAGGGCGCAGCTCGACCGGCAGCGTCAGGAGCTGCTCGCTGAGCACCTGGAGCTTGAGAAGGTTAGGCTCGAGCTTAGCCTAGACCAGAACGAGTACAGCAAGGCCCATGGCTTTACTCCTGTTGTTAGGAAGCCTAGCAAAGTAGGAGCTACTCGCCGCAACTTAGGCGCCAAGATGGCGACAGTTGGTGAGGCTCCTAGCCAGTCTGCCACTGTAAACACCACTACCAGGCCCAGATACAACACCCCCGCCAAAACACTTAGAGCTGCAGAGGCTGTAGCTGCTGAGTTGCCAAACCTTGCCGGCGACGCGCGCGCTAGGCAGCAGGAGAGGCTTAATGAGCTAGTGCTAGAAGCTGCTAGGCAGAATGAGGAATTCCGGAAAGCCAATCCGGGTGCCGGTGCTTCTCAGGTCGTGCACTCGCATGCGGTCAGATCTACGGATCAGGCCTCATCGCCGCATCCCAGCCGTGAGAGGGACTAGAGTGTGCGCTCTGGGAAGAGCAGACAGATGCAGG
Source organism: Alopecurus myosuroides (assembly GCA_028641055.1). Classification (NCBI taxonomy): domain Eukaryota; kingdom Viridiplantae; phylum Streptophyta; class Magnoliopsida; order Poales; family Poaceae; genus Alopecurus; species Alopecurus myosuroides. The sequence goes on along the minus strand of CM054063.1, from coordinate 90,386,289 downwards.
TGTACGACCCGGCTCTCGCCGCGAAACAGCGCGCTGTGCCGCGAGAGTCCGGTCAGAAACACACTACTACAGGAGCAGGCTATCAAGCCCATAAAGCTCACAACAAGGGGCAAGACGGATACAACGCGGGGCCTTCTCGGTGTCCTGCTGCTCAGCCTACTCGGCAAAGGACGCAGCAGCCAGCTGCAGCACAGCCGCGTGCGGCTGCGCCAGCAGCCAACCCTGTGGTGCAACCCACTGTTGTGCAGGAGAACATGTATGATGATGGCTACTCGGCGATGGGGCTAGCCGGCTATGCTGACCCAAGGAATGTTGCTGACCGTCTGGGTGACCGCATGTTGGAGCCCAGTGATGCAAGGTTCAAGCTGGACCGGATCAATCTGTCCGCGCAACTCGAGAACAAGGGGCCGCCTGGCCCGGAATGCTTTGGCCCTCGCATCATGAACGAGCCATCCGTGAACCACTTCCAGCTGGCCAGGGGGACCAAGTGCTACAATGGCAGCACCAAGCCAGAGGATTGGTTGAGTGACTATGTCACAGCCGTGCACATTGCAGGCGGCAACCGGAGATGGGCTGTGCGGTATGTTCCGCAAATGCTAGAGGGTCCAGCCCGGACTTGGCTCAACAACCTTCCCAAGGACAGTATCAATTGCTGGCTGGACTTCTCGGAGGCCTTCATCAGCAACTTCACCAGCACCTACAAGAGGCCGAATAGGCCGCAGCAGTTGTCCGCTTGCAAGCAGCGGGAAGACTAGACCGACCGCGAGTATCTTACTCGGTGGAGCACCTTGAGGAACACCTGTGAAGGTGTGAATGACGCCCAGGCCATCACTTGGTTTGCGCAGGGCTGCAGGCATGGCAGCATGTTGTGGCAGAAGCTGCAGCGCGAGATGCCGAGTACTCTCGCTGAGACCTTCAAGATCGCGGACATGTATGCACTCGATGACCCAACTCAGCCTCTGATGGACTCCCCTGAGCCGAGAAGGAACTACAACAGCAACAAGCGCAATGATTTCCGCAACAAGCACAGAGGTGACCGGATTGATACTCGGTATGATCCCGAGGAGGTGAATGATGTGACTACGGCTGCTGGGAGTAGCCAAAGGCAAAAAACTGCTGGAGCCCAGTACGGGCAAAAACAGAATCAGGGCCAAGGCATCAAGAAGCCGATGCTCCTCAGCAGGGTAGCGGCAACCCGGATCCCGCTCCGAACTTTGTCTTTGGGAGCATGAGGGATGGGCCTAGCAGCTTCCATACTCGGCATCCGGCCAGGCCAGCCAACCACACTACTCGGCAGTGCAGCTGGTGGGAACAGATCAAGAATGAGGGCTTGCCCCCTCCTCCTCCTCTGCCAGCTGCGAATGCCAATGTGCAGCCAGCTCGGGCACCTGCTCCCAGGCCTGCAGCTTTCCCGAGAAGAGAGAACGTGAACCAGGTGGCTTTAGGATCGAACCGCAACTTCAACAACGACCGCTACCGCAACTACAACAACAACGACCGCAATCGCAACTTCTACACCCGCAACAACAACAGGAACAACAACAACAACAACAACAACAACCAAGGTAACAACAACAACGGCAACAATGGCGGTGGAGACCGCAACCAGTACCAGGAACACCACGAGAGCTACATGATCTTCACCTCCGAGCCCGTCGACAAGCAGTCTCTGCACAGGCGCGCGATGGAGGTCAATGCTGTGATTCCCGCTGTGCCCCACTACCTGCACTGGTGCAACCAAGAGATCACATGGTCCAGAGCTGATCATCCTAGGGTGATGCCCAACCCGGGTAGCTATGCTTTGGTGGTGGATCCCACCTTCTTGGGTGCTTAGAAGAACATCAGGTTCAGCAAGGTACTGATTGACAACGGCAGCAGCATCAACATTGTGTACATAGACACACTTGAGAAGCTCGGGATGGCCGAGAACATGTTGCTACCCAGCAGGACCACTTTCCATGGCATTGTGCCGGGGGTGTCTTGCTCTCCAATCGGCCGCGTCTAGATAGACGTCCTATTCGGCACTAGGGAGAACTACCGCACTGAGAGTTTGGCCTTCGAGGTGGTTGACCACCAGAGCCCATACCATGCCCTACTCGGTAGGCCTGCTCTCAGCAAGTTCATGGCTTCAACCCATGCTGCATATTTGAAGATGAAGATCCCTGGTCCCAATGGAGTGATCACCATCTCGGGTGATTACAAGAGGTCTATGGAGTGTGCCTTTGCTGGTTCCCAGCTAGCGGAATCCATGGTCATTGCTGCCGAGAAGAAGAAGATGTACGAGGTGGTGGCTATGGCGCAAGCAGCGCAAGGTGGTGCGCCTGGCATGCCGCGTTCCCAGTACGGGACTGTGTTCCAGGCGTCCCAGGAGACAAAGAAGGTCCAGGTTGATCCTGAGTTCCCAGACTGTGTTGCCATCATTGGCGCCGGGTTGGGAGAGAAATAGGAAAGCGAGCTCATCCACTTCCTCCGTGAGAATCGGGACGTGTTTGCCTGGTTCAATGAGGATTTGCCGGGTGTCCCGAGGGAGTTGGTTGAGCACTCGCTACATGTGCGGCATGATGCCAAGCCAGTGAAGCAGGCGATGCGCCACTTTGGTGATGAGAGAAGGAAAGCTATCGGTGACCAGATCACCAAGTTGCTGATAAGCAACTTTATTATGGAGGTTTTGCATCCGGATTGGCTAGCCAACCCAGTTATGGTTGAGAAGAAGAAGGAGGACCCCAAGGCGGATACCGCATGGCGTATGTGCGTGGACTACACCGACCTGAACAAGGCTTGCCCCAAGGATCCCTTTCCGCTACCCCGCATAGATCAGGTGATCGATTCCACTGCTGGTTGTGAGCTTTTGTCTTTCATAGATGCCTACTCTGGTTTTCATCAGATAGCTCTCAACCCTGCTGATCAAATAAAGACTGCCTTTATTACCCCGTACGGGGCTTATTGCTATCGTGTCATGTGCTTTGGGTTGCGGAATGCTGGGGCTACCTATCAGAGATGCATGCAGAAATGCTTGCATGATCAAATTGGCAAAAATGTGCAGGTGTACGTAGATGACATTGTCATCAAAACGAATAAAACACATACTCTGCTTAGTGACATTGAGGAAACATTTGCCAACTTGCACAAGTACAAGATGAAGCTGAATCCGACTAAATGCACCTTTAGCGTCCCGGCTGGCAAGCTACTCGGCTTCTTGGTATCCAGTCGGGGCATTGAGGCCAATCCTTCAAAGATAAAAGCTATAGAGAGCATGTCTTTGCCGAGATCCCTGAAGGGTGTGCAAAAGTTCACTGGTTGCTTGGCCTCTCTGAGCCGTTTCTTCGGCAGAATGGGCGAGAAGGCCTTGCCTCTGTATCAGTTGATGAAGAAGAGCGACAAGTTCGTCTGGACACCGCAAGCTGATGTGGCATTCAAGGAGCTGAAAGCCATGCTGGGTAGCGCTCCCATCTTGGCTAGTCCGCTACCCAAAGAGCCAATGATGTTGTACATTGCTGCGACTAACCGAGTGGTCAGTGTGGTGATTGTGGTGGAGAGAGAACAGGAAGGCAAGACTGTGCAGCGGCCAGTATATTATCTTAGTGAGGTGTTGTCCAGCTCCAAGCAGAACTACCCGCATTACCAGAAGATGACTTACGGCGTGTACCTTGGCGCCAAGAAGCTGAAGCACTATTTCCAAGAGCATCCCATCACTGTGGTGAGTTCCGCTCCCATCTCGGACATCATGGGCAACAAGGAGGCAAGTGGCAGAGTAGCCAAGTGGGCGATTGAGCTGGCCGCGTATGCTCCTACGTATGTGAGAAGAGAAGCCATCAAGTCTCAGATCCTAGCAGATTTTCTGGTGGATTGGGCAGAGTTGCAATATGAGCCTCCTACTCCGGTAGCCAACTACTGGAAGATGCATTTTGATGGCTCCAAGGTGAAGGAGGGCTTGGGTGCTGGCGTGGTGCTCACGTCACCCAAGCGAGATCAACTCAAGTACGTGCTGCAAATTCACTTCAAGGCATCCAGCAATGTAGCAGAGTACGAGGCCGTGGTACACGGTTTGAAGGTGGCCAAGGAGGTTGGCGTGCAGCGCATCATATGCTATGGTGATTCGGATCTGGTCGTGCAGCAAGTTTCAGGCACTTGGGATGCTCTGGATGCCAACATGGCTTCATATCGGTTTCTGGTGCAAACCATGACTGGTTTCTTTGAAGGGTGCGAGTTCAAGCACATACACCGAGCAGAGAATGAGGCAGCTGATGAGCTGTCCAAGTTGGGGTCTTCTCGGCAGTACATCCCGGCTGGGGTTGCCTTGGAGCATTTGAGAAAGCCATCTATCAAGCCATCCCCCAACTCGGAATCCATCTTTGTTCCTTCTCTGCCCGGTGAGGAAGCTGTTCCCATGGAGATTGACTGGGAGGTTGCAAAAGAGAACCCGGGGACTGCCGTCTCCATCCCGGGGACTGGCGCCTGCAACCCGGGGACTGTCCCTTCTTACTCGGGGACTGCCCCTCCTAACTCGGGGACTATCGCATTCATTGAGGGGGTCCTTGCCGCGTGCACGAGGTCTCGGGGACTCGTCCCCAACTCAGAAGAAGAAGAAGTGGTGGCTGATCCAATGGAAGTGGACGAACCAGTGTTTCCCATCCGGGGGACACCGAGTTGGGCTCTGCCCATATTATCCTTTCTAAAGGACGGCACCTTGTCGAGTGATGAGGTTACCTCGAGAAAAATTCAGAGAAGATCCAAGGGCTATACAATCTTCAGAGATGTGCTGCATGAAAGAAGTCCTACTGGTGTGCTGCAGCGCTGTGTAGAGCCAGAAGAAGGAGAAGAAATTCTGGTGGAGACACACCAAGGAGAATGCGGGCATCACGCCTCTTCTCGGGCTCTGGTCAACAAGGCTTTTCGGCATGGCTTCTTTTGGCTCACGGCCTTGAAGAAAGCTGAAGATATTGTGAGAAAATTCAATGGCTGCCAAAGATTCGCAAGTAAGATTCATATGCCAGCTTCCGAGTTGAAGACCATTCCCATTACTTGGCCATTTGCTGTTTGGTGCTTGGATATGGTGGGTCCTTTCAAGCCGGCTAGAGGCAACATGAATCACATCTTGGTCATGGTTGACAAGTTCACAAAGTGGATTGAGGTGACGCCTATTCAGAAGTGTGATGGAGCCACTGCTGTGAGTTTTCTGAAGGATGTGATCCTGAGATATGGCTACCCGCACAGCATCATCACGGATAATGGCACAAACTTTGTTGAGGCTGTGTATGCGAGGTTCTGCAGAGATAAGCATATTCGGCTAGATGTTGCATCTGTTGCGCATCCCGCCTCCAATGGGCAAGTGGAAAGAGCAAATGGCATGGTGCTATCAGGCATAAAGCCAAGGCTGATTGAGCCACTGCTGAAAACACCTGGGTGTTGGCTAGATGAGTTGCCAGCGGTGTTGTGGAGTCTAAGGACTACCCCTAACCGGTCAACCGGCTACACGCCATTCTTCCTGGTTTATGGAGATGAGGCCGTGTTTCCCACTGACCTAGAGCATGACTCGCCCCGTGTAACGCTCTACACGGAGGCAGAGGCTAGAGAAGCTCGAGAAAATGACGTTGACCTGCTGGAAGAAGCAAGAGAGCTAACTCTGTCACGTTCAGCTGTTTACCAGAAAAACTTGAGGCGTTATCATAGCCGGAAAGTGAACCCAAGGGTTTTCCGAGAAGGAGACATGGTGCTTAGGCTCGTGCAGCGCACAGCCGGGATGCACAAGCTTTCCCCTCCGTGGGAAGGGACTTTCATTGTGAGCAAGGCTTTGCACAATGATGCCTACTATCTAATCAACGCATAGCCACTCCAGAAGAACAGGCCGGATAGGGCTGGAGAGGAATCCAAGCGCCCTTGGAATGTAGCTCTACTTCGACGTTTTCACTCATGAGCAAACTGTGTATGTATCTCCTTATCCGAGTTAAACTCCTATTCGGCAATCTGAAATCGAACTCGGGGACTGCCCTCGTCCAAACTGTTCCTTGTATTTACTCTGTTTTGCTTTGTCTATTCGGTTGAACCACTTAGAATTTCAAAAGCATACAAAGTAGTGTGTTTAAACTCACCGGACACTCTGCGACTCTGCTGCTGTCCGCAACCCGGCTTCATGGCAAGCCAGAGAACAAGCCAAAGAGTCAATGAACACATGAAAAATTGCAAAGGAAAGGAAGCGTGTGGCAACCGAATAGAGTGTTTTTTCACTGTTTTTTCTTTTCGGCTAAGTGGTGGGCAGCGTTACTATGAATTTTCTAAGTGGCTAAGTATTTGAAACTCCTACTTTGAACTCTTGTGACTCGACTACCAACAAAGCAACAAGTTGCAGGTAAGAGCTGAGATAAAAAGGAAGAGCGGATAAAAAATGCAACTCGGGGACTTGCATATTAATGCAACCCGGCATTGAGCCAGAGTGGCTAAGAACTTCAAGAAAGATAAAATTGAGTAGCAACAAAAGACTTAATAGTTTTATACATTTGCACCCGGCATCCCGGGGATCTGATAAAAGTTCCAGAGAATAAGTGTTTGCAGGAAGTCATTGGTTGGAGGTAGCGGTGTTGTCCGCAGCTTTGTCATCGGCATCAGACTTGGCGCTTTTGGCATCCGCTTCAGTGTTGGCGTTGGCGGCTGGCTCTGAGGTTGCCGTGGCGACGGAGATAGGATCAGTGGCCGAGGTCGATGCAGCAGATTGGAAGCTGGGCATCGAGAAGCTGCTGGTTGCGCCCAACTCGGGATCCGCTTGCTGGATCACCATCTCGGTGGTGATGGTGGTCTCCTCGGCATGGGTTTGCGGCTTCTCGACGTCGGCGTCAATCTTGGCTTTCCCCTTCCCCTTGACGGCATCCTCTTCGAACATGCTCAGGTCATCCGACTCAGTGTCCTCATCTTCATCGTCGTCCTCTTCCTCAGCTTCAGTATCTGGCTCGGGGAGGCCCTCGATGTAGGTGGCGGTGTCCGTGTAGGAGGCTACCTCGTAGGCTACCGTTTTCCGGCGAGCAACACAGTCGGGATCCTTGCTCCATTTGGAATCTTCGCACATCTCGAGAATCCTGTTGAGGTTGAGGTTTTCGTACCAGCTTGTGATGAAATGAAGTAGCTGGTCCGCTCCTGCCCGAGCTGCAGAGCCGCGCCATTTCTTCGATTCGGCCTTCACGCCTTCCAGCTTCTCGGCAAGCGCGCTGAAGCTGTTTGGCGTAGTTTGGTCCGGCCAGAACAGATCGTGGAGTTTGTACGCTGTGGACACCACGTTGGTGCCCAGGCCTCTGAGTTGGCGAAGCTGGGTCTTGATGCTCAAGAGGTTGTCGTTGATAGTGGACTTCGTGTCAAGGGGCATCCCGGAGGCAGCTCGGAGTTCTTTGGCTTTCTCCAGAGCAGGGCTGCTGGCGGCGCGGAGATCAGGAAAGATATCTGGAAGAGAAACCAGTGAGAATTGGGAAGAGAGGCTGAGAAGAGAGAAAGCCGGATAGAAAGAACGAATGAGAGGAGAAATAGCCAGATGCAGAGAAGAGGAGACTTACTTTTGAGATCAACTAGCAGCGAGTCAAGCTTGATGTTCCAATCCTCCTCGTCAGCAATATGTCGGTCCACAATCTGGCGTGCGTTGGCGAGCTGGAGCATGAGTTGCGAGTTGTGATCCTTCAGCACTAAGATCTCCACCTCAAGCGCTTTCTCCTTGGCCTTAGATACTGCCTTGATCGCCTCCTTCTCGGAAGTTTGATTCAAGGAATCCTGGAGGGCAGACTTGAGCTGGACCTGCATCTGCTCGAACTCGGCGCGCTCTGCGTCGCGTTCCTTCTGGAGATCAGCGTCTCGGGTGGCCAGCTGCTGCTGCACCTCAGTAGGCATCAAGCAGTTGAGATGCTCCTCCCGGAATTTCTTGTATTCTTCTGCAAAGAGAGCAGCAGGGTTAGCAGAGTAACCAAGTAAAGGAAGATGCAATGGCAGAGTAGCTGGCAACTCACCTTCCAGTTGCTTGATCTTGCTTTCGGCAGAGGAAGAGAAGACATGGCAGTGTTCATGCTGCTCCTTCAGTTCTTTGAACTTGCCTGCAGAGTAAACAAAGTTAGAGCAAAAAGCAAACGCGGGCGTAAACACAAAACGCACAAACCGAATAGCTGAAAGCTTACTCTCGATCTCAGTAAGTTGGAGAGCGCGGTCCAGTGCCGCCTGCTCCAATGCTGCGTCATCTTTGCGCTCGGCTTCAAGAGCCGCGATGCGGTTCTTGGCCACGCTGTGGTTCCAGAGCAGCCGGCAGAAGATATTGGTCCGTTTCAGGAGGCTATTCTGTGGAAGAGAAGAAAAAGAGTTAGAATTTTTTTGAAGATTTGGCCCGAGAAGACGGCAACTCGGCTGAGTACCCGCCTACTCAGCCTGAATCTGGGGGACTGGGGAATAGCTAAGAGGAAAAGAAGAGAAGAAGAAAAGAAAAACTGCAACTCGTAAAAGCAAGAAAAATCAAGGGAAGCAAGAAAAACTTACGGCATATGTTTGCTCCACGTCCCCGGCGGCCTTGCGGAGGCAGAAAAGCTTACCGGCTAGCGTGCAGGTGTCGGAGGCGATGGTCATTGGAACAGAGCCGATGTCGTCCTTGTTCCAGTCAACGCGGTAGTGGTCCACAACGTCCAAGGTGTTGCCGTTCCACTTCTCGATGCCGAGAGCGTCGCTCTCCTAGAAGCCTACCTGGTCCAGGACCGCGGTTAGCCCTTGTGACTGGATGTCATCCTCACCGGCTTCGCGTGGGTGGAAATCAATAGGCTTCTTGGCTTTGGACTGGGTATCCACAGCCTTGGCCTGGCCTTCCTGCAGGGCGGAAAGCCGCTTCTCGCCCTTGGCCAGGGAGATGCTGTGCTGCTGGGACACCTCCATCAGGTACGATGGCCAGCTGCCTTGTGCGCGAACAGCACTCGACCCTTCGCCTGGGCCAGCAGATCCAGCAGCAGCGCCAGTGGTGAGTTTCGTGCCCTTTGGTCCCTTGGGTGGTGGCATCAGGTCCCCGTACTGCACAACCTTGCGCGTTGGGTTCTTCCGGACAGCTGTAGCTTCAGGCTTGGCGGCCTTGTTGAGAGTAGAGTCCACCCGACAAGCGGACGGAGACGCTTGGCGTGAAGTGGGTGGAGGCATAAGTTCAGAAGCGGTCTTGGAGGCTTTCAGTTTTGGTGGAGGGCTTGGTGCGGTTGATGGAGTAGCCTGCTGGGTAGGCGGCACAAGGGGCCGGCTACCCTGCGCAGCGTCTGGCTGCGCTTGGCTCTGGAGCACGGGCTCCACCACGGTCTTTTTTGAGCTACAACTTGTTCTTCCTGCTGCTCGGTGTTGTCATCCGGCCGCTCAAGGGCGACACGGTCTTGGTTGTCGGCTTCTTGATCAACATTCTCCCCAGCTGAGGTAGCTGGGGGAGAGGGAGGCGTCTCGTTGTGAGCAGCATCCTGCGCACTCTGGTACGCGTATGTCTGCTGCTCCAAGTTCTGGTCATCTTGGTCACCAGCGCCCGTGTTCTCGGCGCCGGTGTCTTCTTCTTCTAGATTCACCGGAGAGGGCGCACGCGTCCTACCCCGCGGTGCTGGCTCGTCATTGTCCGAGAGGTCGACAAGCTTCTCGAGGTCCACGGCGGGTTTCCTCTTGGTACGAGTGGGGGGCACGGCAGCGTCAGCATCCAGAGGATCGCTGGAGGAAGGAAGCAATTCAGGAAAGGAGTCAGACAGCAGAACAACAAGGAGCAGTAGCGAGTGGGTGTTTGGATGGAACAACTTACCCTTTGCGGGAGGGGGGTTGCCTTCTGTTGGTGGTGAGCTTCTTGCCACCCGTCTTCTTCGTCTTCTTGGCAGCAGGTTCTTGGGCACCGTTGCCCGCCCTCTTCCGGGTTGTGGGAGCAGCCACAGATAGAGGCTGAACATCCATGGGCTGCTCGTCCTCCTCATGCTCGACGTCCTCTGCAGAGAAGAGAAAAGGGATTCAGAAACAGAAAAGGAAATCAGAGCGCGCTACTCGAGATCAGAAAGGTGAATTTGGTCACCTTCGTCATCCTCAGACCAATCCCGGATAGACGCGTCAACTCGGTGCTTACCAGGCTGAGTGGCATGCGGGATGCAGAGCGTGTCCTGGGTGTCATAGGCCTTCTTGTCATCCTGTTCCTGGTCATCGTGCCAGTTTCCCTCGAAGACCTCCTCATCTTCCTCTGCCTGACGATCGATATGCTGGAAAGGCAAACAAATGGCACAATGAGTTGAGTTCTCGGTTGCGGGGTCCTACTCGGAACAACATGCAAACACAAAGCATATTTGGCTAAGTATTTCTACCCGACAAGGCATGCAAACATAAAGCATATAAAGCCAAAGGAGAATTCTGTGATGTCCTACTCGGAATGGCAAGCAAACACAAAGCATATTCAGCCAAGGATTTCTATTCGGCAGGGCATGCAAACACAAAGCATAAAAAGCCAACAAGCTACTTATGTTGTTCTACTTGGTGCAGCATGCACATACTAAAGCATACAAAGCTGAGAAGCCATCTACTCGGTATCAAAGTGCAGAAGTAAAGCACAGAGTACTAACCTGTCCAATGCGCTTGGTGCGGCTATACGGCTCGAAGCCATAAAGCCAATCGTCCTTCAGTGTGGTGTGCATGATGGACCTGGCCCAGACAGCCACCTCCGACTTGCTGAGCTTGAAAGTTGTGGTCCTGGTGCAGTCACGGGGTCCTCCCATGTAGCACATCTTGTGCGAGCGGCGCTGAAGCGGGAGTACCCGACGCGAGATCCAGCAGGCAATTGGATCATCATGGAGCAGCCCCTCCTCGTGCAACTCGGCCAGGCGTCGCTCAACCTGGATGAGGTCCTCGACGGTGGCCCTCGGGTGGTAGCCCCAATTCTGCTGAGTTGGCAGGGCGTTCTTGAACTTGGGAAGACCTATCCGGTCCTGGATCGGCTTCCCGACTTCGGTGGTTACGTTCTTCACGTAGAGGAAGCTGCGCTGCCACTTGCGCACAGATTCCAATCCCTTGGCTCGCGGATGGCTACCCGTGGAGCGCTGCAGCATCATAGCGCATCCCGTCTGGGTCATGGTGCGGGCGCCATCAGTCTTTCCCGGGTTGGGGATACTCTGTTTGCGAAAAAAGAAATAGCGTGCCCATGTGTGGATTGTTGGGTACACGCCAAGGAAAGCTTCACACACCACGGCGTGGGTGGAGAGCATGATAAGAGAATTTGGGGGGAGATGGTGTGGCTGAAGGCCAAAATGATTGAGGAATTTGGAGAAGAAATCTGAAATCGGGAGGCCAAAGCCGCGCTTGAAGTGCGCAAGAAAGACAACGTACTCATATTTCTCAGGTTTGGGTACGATCTCTGTACCTGGATGGCGGCATGTCACGCCGGGAGGCACGCGGCGCGTGTTCACGAGCCATTGGCAGTCCTCGGCGGTGACCTCGGAGCCTTCCCAGCCGGCGCGAGCGGCGGCATCGTCGTCTCCATGGGCAGCCATCGCGACAGAGATGCGCGGCGGAGATTGGAAGCGGAGGCGCTAGTTGGAGGTGCAAATCGGAGTTTGGAGGCTCTGAGATCTCTCTCTGTCTCTCCGGCGGCGCGTGGAGCAGCGGCGCGGCAAGCGGTTACGGTGGCGGAGCGCTAGGCGGCGGCGGAGATACGAAGGGGCAAGAGATGGGAATGAGCAGGAAAGAGAAGAAGAAGGCATCAAGGGGGTATTTATCTCTCCCCTCGGGTTGCCGTTACCAGCGGAATATTCGTGGATTGATCGTGCACTGAGATCGTGCGGCATGGGCTGCACGCCGGTTAGAAACGCACACAGCGCATATTGCGCGCGTAACGGGCGCAGTTAATCCCATGTCGAGATCGTGGGTGATTTAGTGCGGTTGAAGTGACTTAACAGGCTAGTGGGCCCGAGGTGCAGTTATTGGCGCGTGGCCTGCGGTGTCCCAGGCACCGAGGTGTCAGGGGTACGGGGGTGTGACACGTGCCCCGTAGCGACACGCAGAGGTGGATTCGCACCGTTTGAGCGGGATTGTGTTTCGAGATTTCGCTAAAGTCATTTTACTCGGCATCAGAGAAGAAAGACAATGCTACTCGGAGAAGAAGAGATTCAAGCAAGAGTTAAGGGCTACACGGAGGGGCTACTCGGCCTCTTACAGTATGAATACAAGGTTTGTTTTAAGCTGGCAGGGCCCAGTGAACAAGTTCGCAGGACTCTACCAGCTTCGGGGACTAATGTCGGGGGGTTACCCCCGAGTAGGGGTAAGGCAAGTGCTAAAGGCAGGGTCAAGGAGCTATTTGACTAAGTAGCTGGCTACCCGGTACTTGCTACCCGATAGGCTGCTATTCGGTCGTACCCGCCAATGGCCAGAAGGAAGAATCAAAGAAGTTACATCCCTCCGAGTAGAGGAGTTGGTCCAAGTAGAGGGAGTGGTTTCCTACTCGGGCTAGAAGTCAATGGAGCCATTCTGACAAAGGATCCCGCGTATCCTGCGTCCGTACGGTGTGCGGTTCAACTTACGGAGCGCGTGATTATCCGCGCTCCGGCGTGGCTACAATGCGGTAGGCGCCTGTCTAGTCCTGTCACTGACAGAGGGGACATGACAGGGCTAGGGGCCTACCCTATCTCACTGACAAGGGTGGAAAGGTCCCATCTCCGAACGGCGTGACGACTTAACGTGCACGCGTCAGCGGGAACCCGGAGGCGTGCGCGGTTCTGCAGGGCTCCTGCCCTATCAAGATGTACTTTGTAGTTTTATTCTATCCGACTGGGCACCAGTATATAAGGTGCCCTGCCCCCTCCTGTGTGAGGGTCGAGACTCTGGATTGCTTCACTACACACCGAGAGAACTAGAGAGAAGAGTGGCTACTCGGCTGATGGCATATACTGTACTGTGGCTACTCGGTAAACACACATATAAAGAGAGAGGCAGGAGTAGGGGTGTTACCTCCACACGAGGGCCCTGAACCTGGGTAAGATCTTGTTGTTTGCAGTGTTTGTGACTTACCTCACGCGGCTACTCGCCGTGTGATCCCTCCTCGAGCACCTCCAGCGTCCATCGGCCCCAACTTTAGCCATTCCATGGCATCTGCCGTGATACCACCACGACAATGAAGAAAACTAATGACACTATTTCTAAAATTGCTTCAAGAATGGAAACGATAGCAAACAATGCCAAGTCTAAAAAGGGAGCAACTAAGAAATTTAATGACAAAATATTTTTTACGCTTGAACTTTTGGAAAGGAATCTTGAAGAATCTGTTAAAGAAGAGGAAAGTCTCAAAATAGCTTTGGATGCACGATTAAGAAAGACAAATGAGAGAAAAGTTGAGGAAGTTAAAATGCTTAGTGAAGTCATGGAACCATTACTTGACTTAGAGAATTGTAGCTTGCATGAATTAATATCTATCTTAAAAAAATTGTAGGTGATCCTTCCATTAATGTTAACCAAGAAGGTTTTGGTTCTTATATTGCTAATCATGTTTTAAAATAAAAGATTGCTAGGTACAACCAAGAAGATGTGATACCACTTAAGCTTGGGGATATATGCAAAGTACTAGTAACTGATACGTCCCAAACGTATCTATAATTTATGATGTTCCATGTTGTTCTGATGCCATATTCTACATGTTTCCTATACACTTTATGTCATTTTTATGGATTTCCTGGGACTTAACTATTAACAAGATGCCATCGAGCGAGTTCCAGCTTTTTGCAGTTTTTTATTTCAAAAAAGTTGTTCTGGAAATATTCACGGAATTGGACGAAACAAAATCCCACGGTCGTAGAAGTCTGTCACATACACGGAGTCCGAAGGAGACCCGGAGGGGGCCACAGGGTGGCCACACCCTATGGCGGCGCGCCCCTGGCAACGCCACCAGGTGGTGTGGGCCCCTGGCCACCCACCGACGTTGCCCTTTTGCCTATTTAAGCTCCTCCTCGGGTTAACCCTAAAAACAAGAGCACCCAGCCAAGAAAAGTTATGTATCCTCCGTCATCATCAAACCTAGTTCCGGGGGGGGGGGGGTTCTTAAGCTCTCCTCGGCACCCTATCGGGAGGGGAATTCATCAACGGAGGCCTCTACATCACCATGCATGTCTCTGGAGTGATGCGTGCGTAGTTCATCCTTGAACTACGGGTCCATAGCAGTAGCTAGATGGTTGTCTTCTCCTCTTTATGCCTCATGTTTAGATCTTGTGAGCTGCCTAACATGATCAAGATCGTCTGTTTGTAATGCTACATGTTGTGTTTGTTGGGATCCGATGAATATTGAATGCTATGTAAAGTGATTATCAATCTATCATGTTTATGTTATTTATGATCTTGCATGCTCTCTGTTACTAGTAGATGCTCTGGACAAGTTGATACTTTTAACTCCAAGAGGGAGTATTTATGCTCGATAGTGGGTTCATGCCTCCCTTTCATCCACGCTCGAGTGACAGAAACGTAACGGATGGGGGATGTGATATTGCCATTAGGGAGAAAACAACAATGTTTTCATTGTTTACATTACACACTTTACTTAAGGCAATAATCTGTTGCTTGTAACTTAATACTTGAGGTTTCATTGGATTACGCTCTGAGGGTGGATTATTAGTGATAGATGCAGTTGGATAACGGTCTATGAATTATGTTGTAATGCCCGCATGAATCACATAGAAATCATCATGTCATACATATGCACTATGGTGCAGCCTTTATATCTGTCAATTCCGTAGCTGTAATTTGTTTACCCAACATGTTATCTATCTTTTATGGAGAGACACCACTAGTGAATTGTGGACTCTAGTCCATTCTTTTACACTTATAATACAACCACTGCAAAGACTATTTTGCATTCATTCACAACCATCATTGTTCTCTTTTCATTTACTGCAAACAAGTATTGTTTTCCACATTATACATCTAATCCTTTGTGTTAGCAAAACTGGTGACATTGATAACCTCACTGTTTCTTTGGGGCAAAGTATCTTGCTTGTGTTGTGTGCAGATTCCACGTTGCTACTGAGCCTGGTAGTGCGCCATGCCAACATCAGTTGTCATCAACCTTCAGAAGTGATTTGTTCTCCTACTGGTCGATTAAACCTTGGTTTCTTTCTGAGGGAAAACTTGATGCTGCACTCTTCATACCTTCCTCTTGGGGTCTCCCAATGAGCGTACATCTACGTGCATCAGTACCATTGGAAATGAGACACACCATGCTATGTTAGATCTAGGATCTAGTGTCTCTGTTTTGTCTAAAGAATCATATGAAGTTCTTGAATTAAAGAATATTGAAAAATGCTCTATTGAACTTGCACTTGCTGATGATTCCACCAAACATGCTTTTGAAAAATTAAGTGATGTTATGGTAGAGTTGCATATGACATTTGTACCTGTTGATTTTGTAATCATGGATTGCATGTTTTCTATATGTTTTCCTTTGTTTTCTGGATCATTTAATGGACTAACCTATTAACAAAATGCCTAGAGCCAGTTTTTGTTTTATGTTGTTTTTGTATTTCAAAAAATCTGTGAAGAAAATATTCGCCAAATGTCTTATTTTTTGCCTGGAACGAAGTCGGAGTCCAAAAGAGAGCTGGAGGAGAGGCCCACAGCCACCAGGTGACCTGACGGCACTGTCCCCCTAGCCCGTGCCTAGTGGTCACCTTGTCCCCTCGGGCACCGCCTCGCGCCGCCTCTTCTCCTATAAAATCACTCTTTATCTAAAAACCCCTAGATACCAGAGGTTTTTCCAGAAACACGCCTGAGCTCTGGCGCCATCCAAAACCCAAATTTGAGGGGACATAATTCTCTGCTGGGGTGGGGAAGTGCCCCCGGAGCTATCTTCATCGACGTTGCTGCCTCCCATGATGATGCGGGAGTAGTCCCTTCGCAGGGCTCAGGGCTCATGCTAGTAGCTATGTGGTTATCTCTCTCTCCCATGGTGTAATCTTGACTGTGATCGTAAGCTATGTTATTGTAGTTGAATCTATGATGTTCCCCCTTCATTGTGTAATGTATATTATGTGCTCAATTGGTTTTATATAGTATAATCTTCCAGAGTCACCTTTGTCACACGGTGCCGCAGTGATAGTGTGGATGTCTTGTCTGACTCTATGGATCATGGATTAGAGGGATACTTATCATGAACTTGTTCTTATTTTGTTGGATTGAATTATGGAATCACGAGGTTTCTTGATGCTTGTTTTAGTATAATATCTATAGTGACAAGGTGACAATACATGTGTTGTGGATCTATTAGAAAGAGACTATTCAAGAGATAGGTTACGATGTTTATCAGTACGATCTTGGAATGCTCAAAGTGACAAGGTTGGTGTGTCCATTGACGGGAACATGAACTTTAAGGTGTGCCTTTGTAGCCCTATGAGATTCTCATCCTATTTGATCCATTATGAATGATTTTCGAGTAAACGTCCATCATGCATAGTGTTAGAGGAAATCTTGGGTTTAATTATGTTAATATTGTTGAGAGTTTCCACTAGTGAAAGTATGATCCATAGGCCTTGTTTCTAACCAATGCTACACCATTTTCCACAGTTTCACATGATTTTATCATTTTTTACCTTGCTGGTCCGTTTATTACAGATATCACATATCACTTGTTTCACTCCATATTGCACCACTTTCATTGTCTCTTCGCTGAACCAGTGCATCTGTACAATCACCAGTGTATTAGGTGTGTTGAGGACACAAGAAAATCATCCCATCACCACGCCACCAACTATTTTCTTCCACCTTTTGTTACTAATATATGTTGTTAAGTGTTTCTAAAGTGTGGCTGAATTGACAACTCAACTGCTAAGGATTATAGGTATTATTTGTCTCCCCTTGTGCCTAATCAGTAAATTTGGGTACATTTACGCTCGAAGATTGTTGCGATCCCCTACACTTGTGGATTATCAAGACAATTTTCTGGCGTCGTTGCCGAGGAGCATAGCTTTATCAATAGGTTCACTTGTGAAGTATACTATTTCTTTTTACTTGCTTCTTGTCTTTATTTTACTAGTTAGGCTTAATGGAAAACAACAAAAATATGAGAGAGATTTATAATATTTATCTATAACTAGGACATGAAGTGCTTGAAGAAAAAAATTATAAACCTATGGAACTTTACTTACATGATGGTAGCAATGTTATTAGTATGAATTCTTTGAACATGGTTATTGCTAATTCTATGAACAACTTTAAGCTTGGGGAAGTCGGTTTTGATGAGCATGATATTCTTAGTCCCACAATCTTGGAGGAGAAAATTTACTTTGATGATACTATGCCTCCAATATATGAAGATTACAATGATATTTTTAGACCACCTACATTTCAGGTGAAAATTTATTGTGATTATGATAAGCCTCCTATTTATGATGATTACAATGATAGCTATTTTGTTGAATTTGCTCCCACTACTATTAATGACAATTACTATGCTTATGTGGAGATTGATAATTTGTTTATGCATGTGGATCACGGTAAGGATGCTTTATGTGATAGTTATAATGTTCATTTTATTCACGATGCTACTGAAAGTTATTATAAAATAGGAAAACATGGTTATGAGTTTCTCCTCTTTATGTTGAAATTTGTGAAGTTGCATTTTTTTCTATTCCTATGCTAGTCACTTTGTGCTTCATTGATTTCTTACAAGATTCCCATGCATAGGAAGTTACTTAGACTTAAATGAGATTTATATTTGTTTCTTGGTGCTCTCTTATTGTTCTTCAATTCTTATTCTTATGTGAGCATGTTTTAAAATTACTTTTCCTAGCTAAAAGGCGTTAAAGTAAAGCGCTTGTGGGAGGCAGTCCACTTTGTTTTATCTTATTTTCTTCATGTTTTGTTTTATTTTCTGTGAGTATTTGAAGTTTTTACCTCTGTACCAACCGCTCTTTATCTTTTTTTGTTCCTATGCCAAGAGTAACCTCTATTTTAAAGGGAGTGCAACTTTCTGGGTTTTTTCCATATTGTTGCACCTCACCAAAAAAATCGTATCTTTCAGCCAAAGTGCGATAAAAATCTTGAAAAAACTATAACGGTTTTCCCGAGGTTGTTATCTAACTTCCATTAGTATACCACTATTTGATTTGAGATTTGTAAGTTTCTAAAAAAATTCATCTTTACAGACAGTTCTATTTTAACAGATTCCTGCCTTTGATTGCATTTGCTTCTTTGTCTTTTTATTTTGTGTTTTCTTGGTGAGAGGGCTTAAAATAAAGTTCTTGTAGCATACAGTGTTCTAATTGAGTGTTGTTTTTGTTTGAAACTAAACCAAGTGGATTTATATATTTGATGCACTAACCCCGCTAATGAAGATTGTGAGAAGTTTGTTGTGAAGGAATTTTTCAAGTGTAAGGAGAGGAGGATGATATGAGAAGATGAAGGATGGACAAAAGCTCAAGCTTGGGGATTCCCATGTCACCCCCAAGAAATATCCAAGAAGTAAAAGAGTCAAAGCTTGGGGATGCCCAAGGCATCCCCTTCTTCATCAAAAACAAATATCAGGTCATCTTTCAAGACACTATATTTTTACTGATTCACATATTATTTTTTATTCTTGGAGTTTTTATTTTAGTTTTGTTTTGTTTTCTTGCAAGTCATGTTTGGTTGGATCCTAGCATTGTTTATTGGAGAGAGACACATTCCATTATTATAGTCTAGAATACTCTAGTTTTCACTCTTATTGGTATGTAAGTGTTCAGTTTTTGCTATTGTTGTTATTGGATCATGTTTTCCTTGATTACTTTGTTTAGAGATTGTTTGGTTGCTATATTTAGATATGGTTAGCTCTCTGGTATTTATTGAATTTTTTTTAGAGAGTTGTTTCAAGTTGCTTGGTGATTGATTGGACTAGAAATTTTCATGCACGTGGTAGTGGTATGAGAAGAAACTGCATAATCTTGTAGATCATTAAATTGTTTAACTTGAATCATTGCTGGAGTAATGAGATACTAATGTGATTAATGGTTAAACTTGTTGGTTTGTCAAAGTAAAAACTTTAGTTCTTCGTCTAAAAGTTTGAAACCGTGCCACACTTGAATAATCAGTTGAACGCATGGTTCTTTTCTACTTTCAACGTGGATGTCAACTTTGGTAGTATTTTGTTATGCGCTACGGTCGGGGAAACTAACACTAACTGTTCAATTCCACAGACCCTCTTGGAGTGATATTCATTTTTCCATGAAAGATCATATGCTACTTTCAATACCTTTAAACTTGTAGGTTCTTTTTTATGAAAGTTAAGTTGCGGTTTTTTTGCCACTTCCACTAACTATATTTGCTATCCTATAAGGTGATGTGCATTTCCCTTTCTCACAATGAGAGTAGGTGCATATTTTTCCAGTACATTCAAACCCCATTGGAGGACTTCCTCATGTTCTCCTACACATAAGCATATATCTTCCTCAAAATAGCCACCATACCTACCTACCACGACATTTTCATAGCCGTTCCGAGATATATTGACATGCAACATCCAGCTACATCATGTCACTTGATGATATGTTTAATTGTTTTATTTAGTCTGATACATCATATAGAGATTTCATTATGAGTTATGAGTACTAAAAGTGTGATTGTTCATTGTATATAGAATGTTTCCCCTACCGGTGAGGATTTTAAGAAGTCCAAAGAGACCACTAATAAAGAGTCCAAAGTGGCCACAAGAAAAGATCCCAAAGATGACAAATGAGAAAAAAATATAAAAGAGCCACGGAGGTGATGTCTAAGCACGCTTCTATTCTTGTATACAATGTTGGGCCTCCAAGTGCAGAGGTTTGTAGAAGATCATCGAGTTTCCCTTAAGTGGATCATCCAAGGTTTATCGAACTTGGGGAGGTAGAGGTCAAATATATCCCTCTCAAGCAACCTTGCAATTATGATACAGTAAGTCTCTTGTGTCCCCAACACACATAATACAATAGTCGGTTGTATAGGTGCACTAGTTCGACGAAGAGATAGTGAAATACAAGTCATATGGATGATTATAAGTGATAATAGCAATCTGAAATAAAAATGGCAGCAAGCAAACATGTAGCTGAGCTGATTGTAAATGGTGTTTCAATGCTTAGAAACAAGGCTTAGGGGTCATACTTTTACTAGTGGACACTCTCAATTATAATAACATAATTGAATGAATAAATACCATCTCTTCACTATGCTACTCGAAACCACTCTCCGGTCGGATAATAAACACCAATCATTGCGTAAGGCTATAAAAGCACTCCTTAGAGTTCGCATTTCCCCATCCAGGTAACCCCCACGCTATCACCGTGAGACCTAGATGGTTCCAAACAAACACCACAATCTCATAGGGTCATCCAACAGAATTATATCATGCTAAACCACATGGTGCACACACTATCACCATTACACCATGATCAAAGTGCCTACGGAGATCTCATAACAAAACCACTTGAGTAGCATAATAGATGAAGAGTAACATCCACTTATTTAACTAGATTACAAAGCTCATGATCACATAAAGATCACACCATGGGAGAGAGAAATGAGACACATAGCTACCGGCAGATCCCTCAACCCCGGGGAGAACTACTCCCTCCTCATCATGGGAGACAGCAACGACAATGAAGATGGCGGTGGAGTCGATGGAGATGGCTCCGGGTGCACTTCCCTGTCCTGGCAGGGTGCCAGAACAGAGATTTTTGTCCCCTGATGAAGGGTTCGTTGCATACGAAAACAAAATTTTCCTACGTGAGAGACACACAAAAGGCCAAGATCTAATCTACGAGACAAAAGCAACGGGCATAGAGAGAGTCCTAAGAAAACATACCCTCAAAGGCACAAAGCATTACAATATCAAATCTCGTTGATGGAGTAGTCGTACTCACACCGATCCCGAGGCCGAGAAGATGTGCACCGCAATCCGGCGGTGCCTCCGTGATCGGTCACACCTACGGATTGATGACGACCTCCGTTCCCTCGATCCAGCGGGGCAGCAGAAGTAGAGGATCCCTCGGAACTCCAGTAGCACGACTGCATGGTGGAGGTGAAGAAAACATCGTTTAGGGCTTCGCCAAGTGCATGAACATGAGGTGGAGCAGCGGGAGGAGGAAGTTGGAGATGGCACCAAGTGTGTGGACGAGGGAGAGCTCTCACCCTCCTTTTATAGGGGAGGAGGGAGGCAGCCCAAGGGGGGTGCGGCCAGCCCATGGTGGTGCCCCCACCTCTTCCCTGATCATGTGAGTGAACTCTCCACTCACACCCACTCATTTTCCACTTAAACTCCACTCAAAAATCCCAAAGGTTTTTCTTTAATAAATATATAAAACATTTTATTTCTTTATTTCAGCATTTATTAATTCTATAAACAAACTTTTTCATATAGCACCTCGAATCATTTTTTAATTCTCTTAACAACCATTTGATGGAAAACCCCTTGAACTATTTCAATTTTACCTGAAATGATTTTGGTGCTGTCCAAACTTTTCTCCGATATTCCGTATCCTCTCAAATGCGTCACCGAACCTTAAGTGCGTCACCCTACGGTTCGCGAATAAGATAGACATGATCGAGACACCTCTCCGATCAATAATCAACAACAGTATCTGGAGATCCGTGATGACTCCTATATATTCAACGATGAATCTCGTGATCGTGTGAACCATCAACGCCGTGACTAATTCCCTTTGGTCTCGCAATTATTTACTTGTCGGAGATCCGATCATCGGTATCAATCATACCTTGTTCGATCTTGTTACCAGCAAGTACTCTTTTACTCGCTCCGTGATATGACATCCTTGTGACCTAGTCACGTGCTTGCAAGTTGTGTCGATGTGATATCACCGAGAGGGCCCAGAGTATATCTCTCCGTCATTTGGATGGACAAATCCCACTCCTGATACTTTAGCCTCAACTAATACTTTCCGAATACCCAACGACACCTTTATAGTCACCCTATTACGGTGTGACGTTTGATGACATCAAAGCACCCTTCCGGCATCAGGGATTGGCATGATCTCATGGTCTAAGGAATAAGTTACTTCGTATGTTTGATATAGCAATGTAAACTTACTGACTTGATCGCATTGCTAGATTCACTTTGGGTATATGTTCATCACATCATTCTTATAATGACATGACCCCGTTATTAACAACATCCAATGTTCATGACCAGGAAACCTTGATCATCTATTAATCAACGAGCTAGTTAAAATAGAGGCTTTACTAGGAACCATTGTTTGTTTATTAAACACACATGTATCAACGTTTCCGGTTAATAAATTCTATCATGAGAAATAAACATTTATCATCAACAAGGAATAAGATAATAACCACTTTATTATTGCCTCTCGGGCATATTCCCTTCAGTCTCCCACTTGCACTAGAGTAAATAATCTAGTTTGTAAGCACTTAACACATATGGCGTTCCAGTGTTATTACCATGCTTCGCATGTGGTAAACATCATAAAAAATGTCTGAACTATTCAGGTCCTATTTTATTTGCATGTTCTTTGCATCTACACGCATCACTCATTCTCTAATGAGATGGCTTTGTATATATTTGGTCAACTGGTGAGACCTTAATTCCTCAACTTAAACTAATGTTATTAACATTCTAAAAATGCAACTTCATAGTGTCACCATTCTTGGAAATTCACCAAGTTCAATAAAGAACTCCTTGACACAAAATACTCTTATTATTTGTTGTCAACACAACGATATACTTAGTCTTTGTTGTAGTATCCGTCACAATACTTTAATTTTGAAACTCTTTCAAATCCAGCATGGAAATTTCTTCCAGCCTATTGTCCTACCCTTCATCACATATTTTAATTGAGATAAAATTACTTGAATAGATGACAAGACTATTAGTGTAACATATTACAACAAATAGTTTGTCATTACTACATAGAAAAACACATCCTTGGGATTTCTAAAATGGCATAAGGATCTCTCCCACTGTTGTCTAATCATCATATGAATTATCCTTCTATAACATTTTATAGCACATGACTCATCTGGTTGTGTACATAGCATGGAACACATGACTTAGAAATCTTAATTTCAATTATGCTCATCATGTGTCAAAACACTTGAATCTTGCTCAATTCTTTTCCAAGTGATAAGAAATCCTTCTTGTCATTTCGATATTGACTTACTTCAATATTTAATCTATGTAATTTGGCTTAACCATATCAGGCGCTTCAATCCATCTCTTATAGATATCGATGCCCAATATCTTCTAAGCCTTTCATCAATATGAAAATCTTAACCGTGTTAATTTAAAATACATATTTTCCAATCAACATATGTCATCTACATAAAGCATTGGAAATATGTCTTAGCACTCCCACTAAATTTCTTGTAACTCTACACGCATATTTATTGTTCATGATGGAATCAAACTCTTTTGATAAATTTATTAAGGTAAAGATTCCAACTTTGTTATGCTCACTTCAACTATTGAAGTGGGCATACCTTTCTAGCAACCTGTTGAATTTTATAAAACTCGCAGACTGTGTCAATTACACATCCTTGATCAAACTTCCTTGAAAGGAAAGCTGGTTTTGTTTTTCAACTGCCATATCATAATATGTAGCTTATTGGTAGAACTATCCGCAAAGACTAAAGCAGTACTACTCAAGATCAAAATCTTGAAGTAGTCAAGTCTTTGAACTTCGTCGAAAACAACTTTTCGATAAGTACAACTTTGAAAGAATGTAAATATCCATGTCTTCGTTTCTATATAGACCAGTTTGCTATCGTTAGGACTCATGCCTATCGAAAGGACTACCAAGTCACATACTTGATATTCATACAGGGATACTATCGCGGATATAATGACTCACAGAGAATTTTACGAAGTCAGGGCCCGTCATTTGCTTCCTTTATAAGGTCCAGGTCCTTTGTTCTCAAAACAACACTTAACTCTTAAACCACAATTTGGTCTAAATACAAAGTTTTAGGACTTTTGTGGTTCAGTTCGCAAACTCATTCGAAGTATCTACAACACATGTAGTGTCTTCTACTTTGTCAAAATAGGAAACCCCGAAACAACTTCCAGTGATGCGCTACTCGTGAAATGGTAACGAAAATTCTCTAATCTCATTGAGTTTGTACAGTCCTCCCACTCACTTGTTTCGCAAGAACTATTTTCTCGAGAAATCAACCGTTTCTGACAAACAACATTTGTCTTTGGTTCGGTGATAGGAGAAATACCCAATGGATTCGTTGGATAACCTTATAAACATATATGTATCCTATTTTCGTTGTAAACATTTTACACATGCTGTGCATACCAAAACTTAAGAAAAAGACAATTCGGGTCACTACCCAAACCATAACTTATATGGTGTCAATTTCAACGGATCATGATGGCGCTCTTTTCAGTGTAAAAGAGGTTGTCACTAATGTATAAACTACAAAATTATAATGGAATTTTTATTAATCTTACCATGTCCAACAAGGTTTGATTCTATCTCTTGAATACTCCAACCGAATGTGGGGGTATTCGAGAAGTATAAGTTGTAGAACAATTCTGCGATTCCTCAGATGTTTTGCTAGACTTGTAACTCAAACTTTATCCTTTATGATGCAATCATAAATACTTGATTATCTTGTTACAATGATGTTTACTTCATACTAAAACTAATTTGATCGAATTCAAAAAATGTCAAACTCCATTCTCTTTAAATAGATATACTCATATATCTACTCAAGTTCATCGACAAAATTTTATGAAGGAAAAAATTAATCCACCACACAAGTCTATACATAATGGACTATATACATCAATATGTACAATCTCCATTAAAATAGTCGTTCATTCTTCTCACAAGCGTCAATTTATTCAAAACAAAATGACTCGGAAGTCCATTAACATGGAGTTCCTTCATGTTTTCCTTTCCGATATGAACTAAAATGGTGGTGTCACGATTTAAGTGAAATTATTTTACGTCTTGCAACATTTAGCGTTTAGTCTTACAGATGTTTACTTTACCAACTCGATTTATATTAACTCATCCATCAATTATGGAATATGGTCATAGTTTGAACAATCTCATTTGTTGTCACAAAAGACCGGAACAAAATAACAACTTATTAGGTTCTTAAAATAAATCTTGAATGTTTGGTTCGATACAACGATAAACACAATAACACTTATTTTCTATTCTTGTCATGATCGATTTCACATCTACTACTAGTTCCTTTTAGGCCATTGTATTTATTGCACTGTTTTGCTTTGTATGACAACTCATACCAACCAATCTGGTATCAAAATACCCAAAAAATACTTTGTTAACTAGTAATACATCTATAACTTGTATATCAAGCATATACTCCCGAGCTGGACCTTTTAATTATATTCTTTTCTTCCATATACCTTTTGTAATTCTATTTTCAATATTCTCTTTCCTTTACGGAAGAATCATTCAACTTCAAACAAAGCTAGTCGTACTAGCACATTTTCCTTGGCGTGTTAATCATATACTATCACCCATTGAGTCATACTTTGAGTTCGATTGTTCTACTAATATCACCATATTAATATCATTCTTCCAGATTCCACTCGTAGCAATTTCCAAGTAAGGTAAACGATTTTACCCATACTTTTAATCCATCCCATCATAACAATTTTATGATTAAGCTACTTTAGCTCGAAGGAAGGAATTTAGAGGATAATTTTTAGCACCCAACTTCTTAGAATATTCAAACGCCTAGCGTCTTCAATAATTTCATATATTCAAATAATATAAGCATACATTGTCACGCTAAATTATACTCAGTCATGCTGCCACAAATAAGTTTCTAGATATCAATATATATATTTCACTTAATTGTTTCTGAAAACAATTCTTTTTAGTTCCTAAATCACCTAGATCAACAAAACATTCTTTTGAAGATAAAGTAATATGGAAGCAAGCACGACTCTGGATTCTAAGTAGGAATTATTTTCGCTATAGATCAATTAATCATTAACCATATGGACCTAGGTAGGAAATACCGAAAATCTACTATAGGACTCAATTTTAAATTTCACTAATACGGTACCTATCTTAAATGGTTTTTACCAGATCATAACAGTTATATATCAATTAACAATCTAAGTGTAAGGTAGTTTGAGGATGCCAATGTATACTACAATTTGTGCAAATTCACTTTTATTGGTTGTTCATGATAAATAACTTCAAGTTAATTCAGAATTACTACGTGAACTCCCACTCAAGAAACAACAGCCCTCTATGTCGATTAGTCATCTCAACAAGTCCCTTGGATGATCCGGTAGGGTTTTGATTAAGAGAACGTACAGGCGCTGGTGACAATCGCCAGCTAACAGGGGCACGATTTACCCAGGTCCGGGGCCCTCGTAGAGGTTAAACCCTTACTCCTGCTCTTTCGATCTGCATTATCAATAGATCGGTTACAATGGGGGGGTGCTCAAGTCGAGAGTATGATCTCGAGCTCAAGGCTGTGGTGGTGAAAAGTAGATCGGATCCCCCCTCGGTGGTTCTCCTAGCCTTTTATAGGTGGCTAGGTCTCAAACCATGTCCGGGGGGGTTACAAACCCTAGTTCTAGGTCGGTAGGAGTTTCCTTCTTGACCCGCAAGTCTTGCGGGTGGCTTTCGTTGGGCCTTCTAGTAGCGCAGGATAGTACCTCTATTTGGGCCTAGGTCTTGGGCCTTGGACCGGGTAGGCTCACCCGACAGGTCCAGGAATCATCCCCACGTCAGTAGCCCCCGAGTGTTTATGCGACTGAGAATCGTTGGGTAAGCACTCAAAGTTCGTTCTTGATTTCTTCGACCGATTATCCAATTGTCTGGGTTTGAGGGTGTATACCATGTGCACGACGCGCTCGTGTACTCGAGAATCGAGTGATAAATGTGCCTTGTGTTGGCAGTTTTCGCAGAAGGATGTGGCTCAATCGCTTGGCTCTCCCGAAAGATTACGGCCAATTAATTGCATCTAGGGAAAAAACGGTTCTGGCCTACACGAATTCGAGACCTCCGACTCGAATCCGGCAAGGTGATTGTTGCGACTGGGTCGTGGAGGTCTTACCGAGTCGAACTTAACCTAAAGGGGTACCCGGCATGTACGCTAGGACTTTTCTTCGTGTTGTTGACACGGAAAGTTTACTGGAGGACGCAGCTTGAGTGCGATTTCATGCCCATAGGAGAGATCCTTGGGTCTTACCTTCGTACTCGAAAGAATACGGCATCCGGATGTGCCTAGTCGGCCGAACGATCCAGGATAATAAAGATGTGTAAGTACATCGTGAGGTAGAGTTGCGGGAGCCGCATACTCGCGATTTTACCTTGGTCGCATTATAAGTGCCGCTTTCTGCATATCTTCGAGTGAGGTCATACCTCTTTTCCTTGGTCTTGTGCGAAAGAGATTTCACGTTATGAATCCTTACACAAAAAAGGTTTTTGTGTCAATGTTTTTATACGAAAGAGATTTCGTGTTAGAATGCCCATACGAAAGTAATTTCGTGTTAGGGTGTCCATGCGACAAAAAATTTCGCGTTTTGATGCTCACACGAAAGAGTTTTCGTGTTCGTGAGGTATTCAATGACGTTACCACGCACTCGTCTGCACTCGCCTGCTCCGATGGGACGTGACGAAGTGGGGCAGAGCGCGCGGGGCCCACTTTGGCAGCCTTTTGACCGGAAACGAGCGGTAGTGCTCCGGTTAATCCGTTGGCTACGCTGTAAACACGCACGATCTTCTCGTCAAAGATTGTGCAGGGGTAAATGCTCATGCCTCTCTGTTTCCACTTTTCACGTGGTGTTGCGATGGATGTCACGTTTGCAGATCTACGGCTCGTATTGGCCTGGCTCAGGTATAAGTATTGTGCCTTAGGGAAAGGGTAAATTTCTCGGCCCTTATTCATCTTCTTCCTCCTTCGCACACACATTCTTCTCCCATGAGCACTGAAGCACTCTCCAATGGTGGGGGCGAAGAAATGCGGCGCCGCTGCTGCATCCTCCAAGAACGTGGCGAGCTCTTCCACGGCGGCTCCCGCGAAGAAGACCGGCGACTGGCGCTCGGCGAACACCACGAGGAAGAGCATTGTCAAGATGCAAGGAGAGGGGCTGCTGCCTCCGGACACCGACAGGCGCGTGCGCATGTCTGGGAAAAAGGAGGAGACGCCCAACCCCCTCGCCACAGAGCGCGTCGTCTTCTCGGAGCATGTTGCCCGAGGTTTGTCTTTCCCCCTCCACCCATCTCGTGATTTGTGAGTGCTTTCTAGGGATCCGTCCGTAGTGGGGGCTTTGGAAAGCCATCTTCAAGGTGCGGATCTTTTGGGAGAAGGCGCAACCCGACGAGAGAATTGGCGAGCCGCTGAGGACCGGCGGCTTCGGGATTCAGGAGAACAAGGACATCCCCTACTTGGAGATGCACTTCGTCGACTCAGCCCAGGGATGGCACCAAAAGTGGTTCTATGTTGTGGACGGCAGCGCGGGTGGCGTCCCTAAGTTCCAGCCATTTTCCATTCTGAAGCGGCGGAAGTATTGGTTGCACTCCCTCTCAGCCGAAGAAGGCAAGGTCATCGCCCCTCTACTCGCAAAGGTGGCGCGCTTCCACGAGAAGGAGCAAGGGACTCTGCTGAACGGAATTCATCTGGCGGGTGTTTTCCTGTGCCGGAGGATCCAGCTCCTCTAGGCGAGGCCACCTCCCATGTGGGAATACACTGGCGGTGATGACCCGAGCCGCGTTTGCGACGATATTCTCTCGAATGTCGAATTCGACAAGAAAATCGCGGCCATCACCAGTTTGAAGAAGGGAGAGGGCTACTCGGCATGCCCTCTCGACCCATTATTAGCATTGAAACCTCCTCCGGCTGAGGTGAGTTCTTTGTTCTTCTCTTTTGCTTCGTGTTTCTTCCAGCTTCGGGTTTTCATCGATTGAAAACTTTTCTTCTTTTTCTCTTCGCTTTTGTAGAGCCAGAGCGTGGCAACGTGTTACCCGCCAGTTTCTGTAGACGATGTCTCAGATCTTTTGGCGAGTGACATTGAAGATCCTCCGGAGACCAGTGTCATGGAGGCTGATTCGAGCTCCGAGCAGGATGATGTGGAGGAGGAGGAAGAGTCGGATGGCGAGCAGCTTCGTCACCACAAGCGCCGCAAGCAGGAGTAGGAGGAGGAGGAAGTCACCTCTAAGGACAACTCCTTGGGTGATGCTTCCGTCAAGGTAGCTGAGCCTCTTCGGGTGACTCCCCTTAATGTTCTCCCTCCCGTGATTTGTCAGTCGAAGATCTCCACAACCTGGAATCCCGAGAAACTCGATGATGATGATGAGGGTGAGTAAGTGCCGCAGATTCTACCCTTTGTCATGGATTATCTTCCGTCTTTTCTTTGTCTGATTTTATCTTCTGCAGCAGTCTTGCGACCATCAGCGCGGGCCAGTTCACTTCCTCGATTCCATCCGTGAAGAGAAAGGAGGCCGCCTCGGATCCCGCTCCAGCTGCAGATCTCACTCGAAGATCTCCGAGCCCAGCGAAGGCGACCGAAGCTCCGGAGTATGGGATGCCCAGCTTCGCGGGTGGAAGACCGATCGATGCTAGAGTGTCTGCGATCCGGGAGGTCTCGGGTCGCTCGGCGGGTCCCTTGTCCACTACCCAGGGCAAGGTAAAGTTTCTTTTCCTTTCTGGCGACCTGCCTTGCATGTTTTCCTCTATCGGGTGCATGATAGTGCTCCCGATGGGAGTATCCCCCGAGTCTATGGTCAACTGCTTGCAGTTGGCCATGGACTCAAGTCGAAGTTTTCCTTTTCCTGTTTGTTTCTTGATTTTGTTTTTCATCGGGTGCACGGCAGTGCTCCCGATGGGAGTAGCCCCCAAGGCTATACTTGACTGTGTACAGTCGTGTATAGGATCAAGTGATATCTCTGTGATTCTGATTCAAAGTTTTTAGAGACCCTTCTTGATTCCCTCGCTGCTTTCGGGGGCCGAGTTCTTTCGGCTGAGGCGGATAGCGCTTCTCTTCGGGGGGATCGCGACCAGCTCGTCCGGGACAGCCTCTCCCTTCAAAGTAAGCTAGCACGCACATTTTTTCTTCACCGTTTCTTCCTGGTTGCACTTGTTGTTTCAATCGCGTCTTTTGAACTGCAGATGAAGTTAACCATTTGAAGACTGAGAAGGCAGAAGCTCTCTCTCGGGTGAAAACCCTTGAGACGGAGCTGGAGTCCACCCGAAAGGAATTGGAGTCCACACGCAAGTGCTCGACCGACAGTCTCGCGGAAGCCCAGGGAGCTTTGAAGCAGCTGCAGGAGGCGAGCGCGAAGCACGACAATGATCTTGTCGGTGTCATCCGTTCTTTGGTTCATAAACTTGCTGGTGAGTTGTGTTTTATCTTCCTTCAACTTTGGCATGTCTTTTTCCTTTTCTGATACGTGTTATGTCTTTGTCTTAGACTCCATTGGGGTTGGGTTGGAGCTGCCCGGACAAATGCGGCTCGATGCCCTCTCCGACTCGTGTGCTCAGCTTCAAGAGCATGCGAATAGGGTCTGCTCCCTCGTCCATGATGCTGACCGAGTGCTGACGCAGTTCGATGAGCGCCTGCCCGAGTACTCGCTTGCGCAGACCGAGTGTGGGTCCAAGACAACTATCCAGTTTGCCCTGGCGCATGGTGTCTCGGGTGACCTGCAGAAGGTGTAATCGGAGGTTCCACGAGACTCCCTGGGCAAAAAGGTAGCGCTCCGTCCTTTTGGCGACCGTGCTGAGGAGCTTGCGAAGATGTCTTTCGGGGTACTCTCCCGCGCTGGGCGTAAAGGACAACCTGTTGCGAGTGGAGCTACCTCTATGGTTCCTTAGAATAACTCTTGTTTCTGTGTGCTCTTCATGTGTAATGAACCTTGGGATGTATTCCCATACTTTGTTTTATCAAATCAAGATGTTTTGAAAGTGGAAGTGTTTAGTTGTTGCACCTTACTTTGTATTCTCCCAATGTGAGTAGCCCCCGAGCACCCGAAAATCTTGGGTGGTATATTCTCGAGTGGGACATTGTACTGTCTATGAATCTTTGTTGTTCTTTCCAGGTGATGGATTCCAGCGGAGGTTTGTCGAGTGGAGCTGCTTCTCTGGTTGATCCGTTGGTTGCCGCTGCCAGTACGTTTGCGTCACTCCGTGACTGTGTCGCGGATGGTGATCACAAGCTTAAGGCTCTGCGAGGCGTGGCTGACGTTGCCAATTCGAAGCAGAAACTTGCGGCGGAGCGCGAGTAATTTGTGATGGAGGAGCTGGCGAGCGTTGCAAAGAGCATGCTCTGTAAGTTTTGCAAGCCCCCGAGTACTTGTCGATGATTGTTGTTTTTGTTTTGATGCGCTTGCTATTCGTGCAGTTGTTGAGACTGATGGAGTCTGCGAGGGTCATTGGGTGGAAAATCATACTGTTCACGAGTCAGGCAGCTCTAAGCTTCAGCGAGCAACTTCTGGTCTAACCGGAGCCGAGGTTTTATCTTGGCTATCCTGAAGTACCGGTCGGGTCAGGCGCATATACTCATTGAGTCTTGTCGAGAGGCTCTCTCTTCTGTCCATCGGGCGTTTTACCCTTTCGGTGTTGTCCCGGATAGCTTGAGTGGCTTGCTGAGAATGTTTCATCGGGTGGGGGAAGTTCGAGAGTGCGTGCATCAACAACTCATGTGCGGTGCTCAGGTGACACTTTTCTTCGTTCGCTTGTGGCATCCTGAAGTCAATTTTAACTTTGTGGTGCGACTCCCTGACACTCGAGGTCCACCGGTGGACTTTGTTCCTCATTATGAGGCTGTGCGTCCTGCAGCGGAGAAAATTGTTCGACTGACCGCCGAGGAGACTAATCGATTACTTCAAGAGGGGGCCGCTTGTCGATAACTGTAATTTTAAGGTGTAAATACCTTGTATGCTTTGCCGTAAAGTTTTTGAAGGTTTATACCTTGTGACCTTGCGTGTTTTACTCGATATATTTAAGGTGTTTATAAGGTGTGTACCTTGTTTTACCTTGTATAATTTTTATCGAGTTTAAGTGCTCGAAGATGTTGATGATGCTAGTTAGGCGTAGCCCCCGTGTGTTGGGGTGTGACCTGTCGTTTAGCATGTAAAAAAGAAAAATAAACGATAAAGATTGCGACTGGATAGTGTTTGTAGCTATGGTTGAGAAACCATGTTTTTATTGCTATGGCTGAGAAGCCATGTATTTGCTCCAGCTACAAAGTGGCTGGTACAGCCTTATTTCTTGCGAATAGGAGATTAAATCCTAAGGATAGAACTTGCGGAGGTGTGCCACGTTCCACAGGTTGGAGTAGATCCCGCTTTTCTTTGGGTTCTTCAAGCGGTAGGCACCTCCTGGGATAACTTCGTGTATGATGAAGGGTCTTTCCCATGGTGGATCTAGCTTGTGCCCCTCCTTTTGGTTGAGTCGCAAAACCAGATCTCCTACCACGAAGGATCTGTGGCGTATGCGGCGACTATGGTAATTACGCAGCGATTGCTGATAGACCGTGGATCTTGCGAGTGCAATGTCACTGATCTCGTCCAGCGCGTCCATGTCTTCTGTGAGTTCCTTGTTTGAGGTTTCTTCGCTGTATGCAACGACTCCTGGGGCGCTGAATTTTACGTCCTCTGGTAGCACGGATTCAGCTCCGTATACCATGAAGAATGGCGTGTAGTTTGTCGACCGATTTGGTGTTGTTCGTAGGCTCCATAATAACGATGGTAGTTCTTCGGCCCAGTGCCCTGCTGCTGGGTGTAGCCGAGTGAGTAGCCGCTTCTTTAGGCCAGCCGAAACTAATCCGTTGGATTGTTCGACTTGGCCGTTAGTTTGCGGGTGAGCTACCTAGGCGAAGCTGAGAGTTATCCCTTTTTCCTCGCGGAAGTCTTGCGTTTCTTTGGCTGTGAAGTTGCTCCCATTATCTGTGATGATGTTGTGTGGGATACCGAACCTGCACACGATGGAGTCGAGGAATATCACTGCGCACTCAGAGTGCTGTGATGTGACTGGCATAGCCTCTATCCATTTCGTGAATTTGTCGACTGCTACCAGCAGGTGGGTGTAACCTCTGGGTGTTTATTTTCGCAGCGGTCCCACCATGTCTAGCCCCCATTGAGCAAAGGGCCAGGCGATAGGGATCACGCGGAGTTCTATGGCTGCTGTGTGTGGCTTGGGCGCGAACTTTTGGCAGGTTTTGCATCTGTCGACGAGATATTTGGCGTCTCTGGCTGCCATGAGCCAGTAGAATCCTGCCCTGAAGGCTTTTCCCACAATCGCTCTCCAGCTTGCGTGGTGCCCACAGTCGCCTTGGTGTATATGTCACAGAGCAGCTCCTTGCCATCCTCGGGCGCAATGCACCTTTGGAGTACTCAAAATATGCTTTGCTTGTATAGCTCTCCGTTGATCACCCGAAAGGATTTGCTGCGTCGTACTATCTGTCTGGCCTCGCAAAGGTCTGTCGGGAGCTGTTTATTGGACACGTAATCGAGGTATTTCTGCCTTGAGATGTTATGAATGAGCTCGATGAGGGAAATTTGCGGGCTGGTTTCCGTTTCCCCTGCTGCGGGTGTCTCTGCTGTTTTTTTTTACCTTGACTGATTGTTTGATTATTTTCTCGAAGTAGATTCCTAGTGGAACGGGGGAGTGGGTGTACCCTTGTTGGCCAGTCTATCTGCTTCTTCATTGCTTGATCGCGCGATGTGCTTCAGCTCGCATCCCTTGAAACTTCCTTCGAGTAGATTGTACATGTCGCGAAAGGCGATCATGTTATCCGCGACAGCGTCGCACTCCTTCATCAGCTGCTGCACGATAAGATTGGAGTCTCCGTATATCATCAATCAAGTGGCTCCGCAAGCGATCGCCATCTTCATGCCTTGTAGGAGCGCCTCGTGTTCTGCATCGTTGTTGGATGCTGGATCGTCGGAAGGAAAGTCAAGCCGCAGGACGTACTGGAGCTTGTCTCCTCTCGGTGGTATGAGGATCACTCCGGCTCTAGCTCCTTCGTTTCTCTTCGATCCGTCGAAGTACATTATCCAGAAGCTTGTGTACTCGGGTGGTCCTGGGGTTTGTAGCTCTGTCCACTCGGAGAGGAAATCTGCTACTACCTGCGACTTTAGAGCGTTTCGCCCTGTGTATATGATGTCCCAGACGCCCAGTTCGATGCTCCACTTCGCGATTCTTCCGGATGCCACGGGATTTTTCATGATTGTACCGAGTGATGCGTCGTTTATCACCGTGACGGTATGCTCCTGGAAGTAGTGTTTGAGTTTGCGGGCTGTGAAGACCACCCCATACGCAAACTTCTGATAGTGGGGGTATCACTGCTTGCAGGGTGACAATACCTCGCTGAGGTAGTAGATTGGCCTATGTACACCATATGCCTTGCCTTCCTCTCGTCGCTCGACCACAAGTACTGTTCTCACCACTTGATTTGTTGCGGCTAGGTATAGGTACATGGGCTCCCTTTCTTGAGGTGTGGCTAGTACTTTCTTGCTCTGGAGTACCTTTTTCAAGTCAAGGAATGCCTGCCTCGCTTCGGTTGTCCACTCGAACTTGTCAGTTTTCTTCAGGAGTTTTTAAAAGGGGAGAGCCTGTTCTCCCAGTCTTGCGATGAATCTGCTGAGGGCTGCCAGTCGCCCTGCGAGCTGCTGCACGCCGCGAAGGTTGGTCGGTTCTTTCATCGTCAAGATCGCCTGAATTTTCTCTGGATTGGCTGTGAGGTAATCCGATAGCCATGACTTGGGCTCTTGCAAGCCGTCGTACTTCGGAACCTCCGTTATGAGCTTGAATCTCTTGGGCATCGGCGCCTCGCGGATGTCGCGGGTGAATCACATTGCGCCGCAGGCTTCCTCGTCAGAGGAGGTGGACATCGACCGTGCGCGGTTCTTGATTGCTCGGGCCTTGTTGACCTTGCTTTGCATGATGTCTCCGCATGCATCGTATTTAGGTCGTTCGCGATTATCCTTGTTCTGCGGTTCCCCGTTGTGGTGTCGCGATCGGCTTCCATGGTGCCGTGGGTTGCGGTCGCGATCTCATGGACTATCGTCATTGCTATGCGGGCTGTCGCCGCGGCGCCGGGCTTCTTTTCCTCGGGCGCGACGAGGTGACTCCTTGTCTCCCCTTCTAGGCGATGTGCTCCCGCGTCTGCGAGGTGTTTCCTTGTCTACCCGAGGGGTTTTTTCAGCTTCCGGCGTTGTCGCGTGCTTGCAGTTCTGAGCGGCGATTCTTGCGGCTGCCATACCTAGCCCCTTTTGGACCTGTCGATGTTGTTCCCCGCGGGGGTCGTTTTCAGGCGGCCGGTTTGCCTATAAGTACGCGGCGGCTTCAAGGAGTGCCGCGGTGGGGGTCGTCGGGTGTACGTTGCCCTCGTCATCAACATGCATGAGGGATGTTTTGAGTGTCTTGCTAATTCCACTGAGGGATCCGCGATCCATGCCAGCAGTCTTTGAGACGTATCTCTTTCTCGGGGGTTGGTTTCCTACCGAGTGAGTCCTAGAGAGCGCCGCTTGTCTCGCACTCGAGGTGTCCGCCACTTCCTATCGTGCATCCAGATTCTTGCGGGCTTCAGTGATCAGCCGACCTGCCCGCACCAGGTGGTAGTGGTATGCGGTGAGATCATCTCGGGAAGCTCCATCTTCAACCGGCTGACCGGAGTATACCGCCGCTTTTTCTTTGAGCCAAGCGGCTCGTGTTACTTTGATGCGCACTCGCTCCTGTCGACTTGCCTCCGTTTCCTCGGGCGGTTCAGTTGGTCCTGCCATGCAGACTTGGGCCAGATATGGCTTGTGGGTCCTAGGCGTGGGTCGGCAACTTTCACTGAATCTAGAGGGTTCCTCAGTCGCGATGGTGTGGAAGTCACGGGTGTTGCGACGGATGGAGCTACCACTGGGCGCTAGGTCGCGACCAGCGTTGTCAGGTGGCGAGTCGAGGATCGCCGGGCTCGAGACAGACTCGGAGTCCGATTCGCCGAGATATATCTGTTCGGGGTAGCGCAGGATTCCCGCCTTGTTGGCGTGGAAGTGGAAGCTTCCGAACGTCAGGCTGATGCTCTTTTCCAATCTGCTGAACGCCGGGCACGATTCCGGCGAGTGGGGCGCGCAGATGGGCGATCAAAAGCGGTTCGGCTCTGATGGAGTCGATGTTCAGGGGCTCCAGCTGAAGGTTGGCGATTATGAGGCCAAAGGTGTCGTAGATCCAGTGCCTGCCATTCTCACAGACGGCGCCAATTGTCGATTAGTCATCTCAACAAGCCCTCGGATGATCCGGTAGGGTTTTGATTAAGAGAACGTAGAGGAGCTGGTCACAACCGTCGGCTAACAGGGGGCACGATTTACCCAGGTTCGGGGCCCTCGTAGAGGTAAAACCCTTACTCCTACTCTTTCAATCTGTATTATCAATAGATCGGTTACAATGGGGGGGGTGCTCAAGTCAAGAGTATGATCTCGAACTCAAGGTTGTGGTGGTGAAAAGTAGATCGGATTCCCCTCGGTGGTTCTCCTAGCCTTTTATAGGTGGCTAGGTCTCAAACCGTGTCCGGGGGGTTACAAAACCTAGTTCTAGGTCGGTAGGAGTTTCCTTCTTGACCTTCAAGTCTTGCGGGTGGGCTTTTGTTGGGCCTTCTAGTAGCGCAGGATAGTACCTCTCTTTGGGCCTAGGTCTTGGGCCTTGGACCGGGTAGGCTCACCCGACATGTCCAGTAATCATCCCCACGTCACTCTATTCGTTTTAGTGATTACACAAACCAAATTCACTACACCAAAACCGATCATCACGTGAGATGATGTAGCTGCAAAGGCAAACATCGACATGTTCATCATATCATCCATATGACTCATGCTTTACCTTTCGGTTACGTGTTCTGAGGCCATATCTGTACATGCTAGGCTCGGCAAGTAGAACCATAGTATTGTGTGTGTTCCGAGTCCATGCATATACATGTTAGGCTTGTCAGCACCCGTTGTATGCGAACGTTGAGTCTGTCACACCCGATCATCGCGTGGTGCCTCGAAACGACAAACTTTCTTAACGGTGCATACTAAGCAAGAACACATTATTATCTTGATATTAAGTGAGAGGGATCATCTTATAATGCTACCATCGCGATCTAAGCAAAATAAGATGCATAAAAGGATTAACATCACATGCATGGATAATGTGATATGATATAGTCCTTGTTGCACTTGATCTCTATCGTGTGCATCACGGTATGATCTCCATCATTCCACCGGTGTGGCACCAAGGTCCGTGGCACCTCCATCTTGATTGTCCATCAATAATAAGACAACCAAATGGATCCCTTCCGGTATATCAATAATTTACAGAAGAGATCATCTCATAATCAAATTTGTAACATTGACCATATCACATCACATTCCCGGCAAAAACTAGTTAGACGCCTCTAATTTATTTTTGCATATTTTATGTCACTTAGGGCTTTCGAGGATAGGACCGTTCATACCTACGAACATCAACCACAACGTTGATAAACACATTTTTAACAACCCTTCGTAGAATAGATCTTAACTATAGTAGGAGAAACGGACACCTCCTCATCCACGAGTGAGACAGGTCTCGCGTACAAAGTACACGTAAAGTTTGTCTAGGGCAGCTGCATCCTACTATGCCACTAAGATCATAAAATACTCAAGGAGGCAATAACATGATCATCAACGCTCACATACACCTATGTGTTCTACCCGTACAAATCATCTACGCATAGATCCGGCTCTGATACCACTGAAGGGTTCTTTGCATAGAAAAACAAAATTTTCCTACACGAGAGACACCCAAAAGGCCAAGATCTAATCTAGGAGATGAAAGCAACGGGCATAGAGAGAGCCTTAAGAAAACATACCCTCGAAGGAACAAAGCGTTACGAGATCAAATCTCGTTGTTGGCGTAGTCGTACTCACACCGATCCCGAGACCGAGAAGATGTGCACCGAAATCCGGCGGTGCCTCCATGATCGGTCACACGTATGGCTTGATGACGACCTCCGTTCCCTCGATCCAGCGGGTCAGTGGAAGTAGAGGATCCCTCGGAACTCCAGCAGCACGACGGCGTGGTGGTGGTGAAAAGGAGGAAGGTGGAGATGGCACCAAGTGTGTGGAGGAGGGAGATCTCTCACCCTTCTTTTATAGGGGAGGGGGAGGCAGCCCAAGGGGGGTGCGTCCAGCCCATGGTGGTGCCCCCACCTCTTCCCTCATCATGTGAGTGGACTCTCCACTCACACCCACTCATTTTCCACTTAAACTCCACTCAAAAATCCCAAAGGTTTTTCTTTAATAAATAAATAAAACATTTTTATTTCTTTATTTCAGCATTTGTTAATTCTATTAACAAACTTTTCATATAGCACCTCGAATCATTTGTTAATTCTATTAACATCCATTCGATGGAAAACCCCTTGAACTATTTCAATTTTACCCGAAATGACTTCGGTGTTGTCCAAACTTTTCACCGATATTTTGTATCCTCTCAAATGCGTCATCGAACCTTAAGTGTGTCACCCTACGTTCGCGAATAAGATAGACATGATCGATACACCTCTCCGATCAATAATCAACAGCGGGATCTGAAGATTCGTGATGACTCATATATATTGAACGATGAATCTCGTGATCGTGTGAACCATCAACGTCGTGACTAATTCCCTTTGTATCGCGATATTTTACTTGTCCGAGATCCGATCATCGGTATCAACCATACCTTGTTCGATCTCGTTACCGACAAATACTCTTTTACTCGTTCCGTGATATGACATCCTTGTGACCTAGTCACGTGCTTGCAAGCGGTGTCGATGTAATATCACCGAGAGGGTCCAGAGTATATCTCTGCGTAATTTGGATGGACAAATCCCACTCTTGATCCATGAGCCCCAACTAATACTTTCCGAATACTCAACGGTACCTTTATAGTCACCCTGTTATGGTCTGGCGTTTGATGACATCAAAGCACCCTTCCAGTATCAGTGATTGACATGATCTCATGGTCTAAGGAATAAGTTACTTCGTATGTTTGATATAACAATGTAAACTTAAAGACTTGATCGCATTGCTATATTCACTTTGGGTATATGTTCATCACATCATTCTTCTAATGACATGACCCTGTTATTAACAACATCCAATGTTCATGATCAGGAAACCTTGATCATCTATTAATCAACGAGCTAGTTAAAAGAGAGGTTTTACTAGGAACCATTGTTTGTTTATTAAACACACATGTATGAACATTTGCGGTTAATAAATTTCTAGCATGAGAAATAAACATTTATCATAAACAAGGAATAAGATAATAACCACTTTATTATTGCCTCTCGGGCATATTCCCTTCACCCGGAACTTATCAGCGATGGCGACGGAGCTACGGAACTTTTCGTGGATGGAGGCTGGATGTTTTAGGGTTTATGCCTCGGAGGGAATATATAGGAGAAAGGGGCGATGTCGGTGGGTGCCCGAGGGACCCAGAACACCCGCTGGCGCGGCCAGGGGGACCCGCCCCCCCCCTATGGTGTGGCCAACCCGTGGCCCCCTCCGGGTCTCCTTTGGACTCCGTTGATGTGCCGGGAATTCTAAGACTCTAGTATTTTTTTTGTCCAATTCCGAGAATATTTCCAGAACTACTTTGTGGCATCTATGGCATCTTGTCAATAGGTTAGTCCCAGAAAATCCATAAAAATGACATAAAGTGTATAGGAAACATGTAGCATATGGCATCAAAACAACATGAAACATAAAAAATTATAGATACGTTTGAGACGTATCAAGAATCCCCAAGCTTAGTTCCTAC
Source organism: Alopecurus myosuroides (assembly GCA_028641055.1). Classification (NCBI taxonomy): domain Eukaryota; kingdom Viridiplantae; phylum Streptophyta; class Magnoliopsida; order Poales; family Poaceae; genus Alopecurus; species Alopecurus myosuroides. The sequence continues at coordinate 90,346,584 of CM054063.1, read as the reverse complement.
TCGTCCCCGAGTAGATAAAATGACCAAAACAAACAATTTCTGAGGTGACATGCTACCAACATAAACTAGGTCATCTAAATTGTAAAAGTATATGTAAGCTGAGATCCTACTTTAAACAAATGCATGATAGATATTATTCCAACAATGAAACTTAGCAATCACTTTGCATCATGAAAAGTAACACGAATAAAAGATCATGAATAATAATGCACTTGAAAGTTATACGTTTGTTTCGATCATAAAGAAAACATAGAAAAGTGATACTTCTCTTGTCCTTAAGAGTGGGGAAAAACATAATGCCAGGACACCTTCAAAATTCAAGTGGATGACTAGAAAAAATAATTTGAGAGCAATTAATAACACATAATGATTCAATCAATAATAATCTTTAGGACTGATGCACATTAAACTCGGAATGGCAACTGCGCTCTCTTAATTGTGCATAAAGTTAGAAGATGGAGTCTCAACATAAAAGTAAAATAAAGGCCCGTCACACAGGGAAGCAAGGATTAAGGCATGTTCTAGAGCTTTTTATTTTATTAAATAGAGGTATTGAAAACATTTTTTTAGAGACGTGTATGCTTATGTCAACGAATGTAAACAGAAAATACATTATGTCACAAGTCAACTAGACTTGACAACAACGTCTCCCATTGAAGGACGCAACTGGGATCAGAAGGTCATCCCTCTTTCTCTTTTGTTTACACAATTATGCTATGACTGATAAATCAGGAGCAAAAATAGTGAAGAGAATTTAACAGTAACCAAATTTGGGGCTGGGCACCCCGCTGCCAGCTCTTCTATCATTTGGATAAGCGGATGAAGCCACTAGAATAGGTGTGTAAAGTCCAATAGGTTAGTCCCAGAAAATCCATAAAAATGACATAAAGTGTATAGGAAACATGTAGTATATGACATGAAAACAACATGGAACATCGAAAATTATAGATACGTTTGATACGTATCAGGAGGCCACCAAAAATAATAATGAAAAAATATATATATATAAAGAGAGAGGGGCAGTATTACTATCCTTTATTCCACATGTGTGCTTACTCTTAGCACCCATACTTCAGTTTAGAGAGTTTTCATATTATTACTTGCATAACTATGCGGGGATCCTTAAATTATAGAACTTGGATTGTATATTCCAATGATGAGCCTCCTCAAAAGTTCTCTAGGTCTTTGTGAGCAAGCAAGTTGGATGCACCCCCCACTAGTTCCATTGGAGATATTCCATACACTTATAGCTCTATGTGCATCCGTTGTGTGTCAATCACTACTCCTTGCATAACTTCGATTGTAAGACTTCCTCTTGTCTAATGATCACTTTCAGCTGTGTGAGACTTTCTTCCATTGACCATCCAAACATCTCATAATGTTCTCTTAGCCATAACATCATGGTTCCCAGAACCAATGCTAAACACTCACTCTTCTAAAGTGCGTGAATAATACGATGATCTTCTGCTTTTTGGTATCACTTGGCTTGATCCTGACAAAAAATGCTCGAGGTGTTTGATGCTTTGAATGATTTTATTACCGTGCTTGACGCTTAAATCATCTTTAATACACTTTGCAAGGATGATTGTCTTTTATTATTGATTCATAAATAGTTTTTACTTTCATTGTCCAAAGAGTTTAGACTTTACTCATTTGGTGTCAACTATAGATTTCAGCTTTTTTTCATTTGATCCTAGTTTGCATGCTTTACATTAATACTTGATCAAGACTGTTTTGGTGGCATTTTACCTCAAAAAATACTTTATTGTCACTTACCTACTAGAGGACGAGTAGCAGCTAAGCTTGGGGATGATGATACTTCCCAAACGTATCTATAATTTTTTATGCTCCATGCTTGTTTTCTTTATGTTATTGCATGTTTTCTATATGTTTTCCTTCGTTTCCGGATGATTTCATGGACTAACCTATTAACAAGATGCCTAGAGCCAGTTTCTGTTTTCTGTTGTTTTTGTACTTCAGAAAAGCTCTCAAGAAAATATTCGCCAAATATTCTGAAAATTTACGGGATTTATTTTTTGCCCGGAACAAAGACGGAGTCCAAAGGAGAGCCAGAGAGGAGGCCCACAGCCACTAGGTGACCTAATGGCACGGGTCCCCCCCCCCTAGTCCACGCCTAGGGGTCACCTCGCCGCCTCGGTAACCGCCTCGCGCCGCCTCTTTTCCTATAAAATCAATCTTGACCTAAAAACCCTAGATACCGGAGGATTTTTCCAGAAACGCGCCCGAGCTCTGTCGCCATCAAAAACCCTAATTCGGGGGGGGGATATAATTATGTGTTATGGCACTCTGTAGGGGCGTGGAAGTTCCCCCCAATCCATCTTCATCGATGTTGCTGCCTCCGACGATGATGCGGGAGTAGTCCCTCCGCGGGGCTGAGGGTCGTGCTAGTAGCTATGTGGTTATCTCTCTCTCCCATGGTGTAACCTTTATTGTGATCATGAGCTATGTTATTTTAGTTGAATCTATGATGTTTACCCTTTGTTATGTAATGGATATTATGTTCTCAATTGGTTTTTATATACTATAATCTTCAAGAGTCACCTTTCTCCCACGGTGCCACGGTGACGGTGCGGGTGTCGTGTTTGACTCTACGGATCATGGATTAGAGGGATATTTATCATAAGTTTGTTCTTGTTTTGTTGGATTGAATTATGGAATCATGATAATTCTTGACGCTTGTGTCTAGTATAATATCTATAGTGCCAAGGTGACAGTGCGGGTGCTGAAGATGTATTAGAAAGAGACTATTAAAGAGATAGGTTGTGGTGTTTATGAGTACTATCTTCGGATGCTCAAAGTGAAAGGGATGGGGTGTCCATTAACGGGAACATGAACTTTAAGGCATGCTTTTGTAGCCCTATGCGATTCTCATCCTGTTTGATCCATTAGGAACGATTACCGAGTGAATGTCCATCATGCATAGTGTTAGAGTAAATGTTGGGTTTAATTATGTTAATATTGTTGAGAGTTGCCACTAGTGAAAGCATGATCCTTAGGCCTTGTTTCCAACCATTTCTACACTATTTGCTATTGTTTTCACATGTTTTTTTTCACTTGTTACCTTGTTGGTCCGTTTATTACAGATTACACATATCACTTGTTTCACTCCATATTGCACCACTTTCATTGTATCTTCGCCAAACCAGTGCATCTATACAATCGGCATTGTATTAGGTGTGTTGAGGACGCAAGAGAATCATCCCATCACCACACATACAACTATTTTCTTCCACCTTTTGTTGCTAATATATTTTCTTAAGTGATTCTCAGGTGTGGCTGAATTGACAACTCAGCTGTTAAGGCTTATAGGTAATCTTTGGCTCTCCTTGTGTCGAATCAATAAATTGAGTAACACTTACCCTCAAAGACTATTGCGATCCCCTACACTTGTGGGTTATCAGGAGGCAAGCATTGGCCTCTCTCCTGGTTTTGACTTTGGCTACGAATCGCCAAAGGCAGAGCGCCACTTATATTTGGGGGGAGAAGCCCTTCTTTCTCCATGGCTTGGAGCTACACAGCGGAGAGGTACGCCGGGGTCCAATACTTTTCGCCGGAAGCCTCGGACGTATCCCCGCCATCGTTGGCGGCGACGTCCTCCAACACCTCCACGGAAGGAGATTGCCCCTTGCTGTCATCGCAGATGCGTCTCCCATAGCCTCTGCTCCGGAGTCAGAAATAATCTTGGGAGGGTTAGATTATGAGCCCTTTTGTGGCACTGGAGAAGAGAACAACGTCGTGCTCTGTGGCTCCTCTGTTGCCCGCCATTCCCGGAAAAGAGACTGTACTCGCCTCTTCGCTGCCTTGCGCCGCCACATCCGCAACTTTCTCGGTGGCCATGTGAGTGGTGGTGGTGGAGGTAGAGGCTTGGGGAAATTGTTCGGGAGTGAATCTTGTTCTCAGTCACGAGGAAGAAGAAGAAGAGAGTGCAAGAGAAGGAAGAGAATGGAGCGTGGGGGGAACTGCTCACAATGAAACCTTTTATAGGGGAGTGTCGCGATTCGTGCTCCTTCCGTGTGAAGGCACGTGATTTCCACCACGCGTCCGACATTTACTGCCATGAAATTACGACATGGCAACATCTCTTCGTGACTCCTCAGGAATCGGGCGCGGAAAAACAATCATGACTATCTGTCTATCTTCTGTTGTGTTTAAACTGTCGTGGGCCAACAAAGACGGAAGGTCTCCTTGAAAATGAGATCACGGTCAAACCGATGGAAATCACGCAGAAGATTTCCTAACACGGCTTGACACGTGTATGATCGTCTTATTTACAAGCAATGAGTTTCAAACGGTCACATTCGGCTTCCTGAAAGCCAAAAGCTTCAGCTATTCTCTAGAATGATCCGAGTTCTACAACCTCTTTCCGGAAGACGCTGCCGGTAAGAAAAAATCTATTATAAGACGAAAGGATAGCAGTCGATGAACTCGGAGCTTTCTGGGGGAAAATGTAGGGGATATGCCGAATAGGATATCATCAGCATTGGCGACCTAGAAAAAGGGTGACAAGGCTTTGACGGATGGCCCAGTAGGACGAAGCGTAAGGTCAAGGCCCCATTCGACATTATGGAATCTAAAACGAAACCAGAGCAAGTTACCGCCTTTGAAGAGAAGGTTCCGGCTTAGTTAAAATTGCACTAGGGCTCTAGCCGTCCGGATTATGTAAGCCTTTGGGCTAAGATTTTCCGCATACGCTCATGGTAACCTGGCGACATATACGCCTTATAGTGAGTTATAGCAGCATGTGGTATCTCGACATCGTCGCGTGATCCGTATCAGGATAAATTGGGTGCGATCCCGTCACCGGAACCCTTCTCCTTAACACCAACGTACTCTACGATATACACGATAACCCGGTTCCTACCTACGGAGACAATAAGACGACGGCTAGCGCCTTCTGTGGGGCCAAAGGCGTCAGGAGTCATGTTGGAGTCACGTTCCGAGCGAGAATTCTCGACGAGATCGGAAAGACGATCGGCGGCCGCCGCGCGGAAGTCCAACGGGGTTACGGTTACGTCCACGATGACCGCTTCATGACAACCGGCTTAGGATTGCCCCGTGGAAGATTACATCCTTCGCAACATTAACATCTATATCGGATTCACCAAAGCAGTAAAACAATGCATAGCTGACGAAACATTCAGCATTAGTACCAGAAAACAGTGAACGTAAGCCCGAAAGAGAGGCGGTGAGAAGGTACAAGTGGGCCGAGCCAACTACAGCAAGAGGTACGCAGAAGCGAAAAAATTCTTCCAGCTAAGGGCTTGTTTACTACTCCCTCCGTTCCACAATATAAGATGTTTTAGACATATTTCACATTCATATACATACACATGTATCTAGACACATTTAAGTATATGTGTTCACTTACTTTAGTCCGAATCTAGACAACATGTAGAACACCTAGAACATCTTATATTATGGTACGGAGAGAGTAATTGTGTATTTTTAGCACAAAGGAATTAGGGATGTGAAGAGATTTGGTGAAAATTTTGTTTCCGCCCGATCCCCACAAATACATTTCCCCCACAATACACTACCATAGGGTAGAGTTTTCAATCTCTACAAAAATGAGTTGGTTGGTGGTATATTTCTGGAGATTAACCCCTCTAAAACTGGAGTACTCCCTCTGTTTTTATATACAAGGGCACAAACACACATTACAGATACCAATGTAAACTAATTAATGCATGGCAAACAAAACTTGTTTAGCATCGTTTACCGTGTTAATAAATGAGTGTATGCAACTCCTTTTTCTCTATAGGCTGCATGCTTGGTGATTAGGTTGGATAATTAATGTCGTGATTTGCGAGATTATTGTTTGTTAAGAAGAAAAAAATGTATAGTATTTGGTAGTGATCTTGTATATAATAAAGATGGAGGGAGCAGTAAACGAACACCAGGCATCTGGGATATTCACCTCCAATCCCCTACACTCCCGTCGCTGGAGTGATTCAACCCACGAAACGTGGGTGACGGTGACGGCAGTTAACCAAGTTCTCGGCCTAACAGAGCGGTAGGCGCATCAACGAAAAAAGCTGACGACTTTCACACAAATAAATGTAGCTGATGACCATGCCAAGAAAAAATTAGTCGAGGATCGTGGCAGGACAACTGATTTTGACGACCATGACACTACTTGTACCCAAACCGAGCCTTCATGAGGATCATGCCCATACACATTAACCATACTCAGCATATTCCTTGTAGAATAAACTACACTTACATATGCCATAACACTTACATATGCCATATATATGATGGGGATTAAGACACGGCCTTTCCCATGTTTAAGGGAGAGATGATGGTATAACCATGATTAGTGATACCAGTAAGCAGACAATGAGAAGCAGCAGCCTGCCACTCCAAAACCTGGATCCTCGTCCTTCTTTCCTGTCCCATCCCTTCTTCTCTTGATAATTCTCCATTCGAGGGTTCCCTTTCTGCCACTCATCAGCTTTACCATCCTTTGTATGGCTCCGCTGCTTGCAGGTTTCAGATAGCGCTTCTCCTCCTTTTCCTTCCCTGGGCGTCCTTTCTTTTGGCATCAGTGTTGATGGAACGATTCGCAATATACTGGACGAATTAAACAAGTACAAAATTAACTTCGAAACATAAAATGAACAAATGATTCCGTCTAATATTAGTAGTAAGTTTAAGCCTCTACTTGTCTAGAGCTTCAAGGACATCACTGATTTTGCTCCTGATGCCTTCAATAGAGGCTGACCTATCACTCTGTGATTCGTGTAGTGCCAAGTCGAAATCATCCAGGGTTCTAGGAAACAACACACACTATAGTCAGAAACTACAAACCTAAGTTAATTCCACCAACAAGTCGCTGCAGGTTTCTGCATATACCTTAAGCAAGAGTTCACGGCTTTGGATGCATCTTCAACTTGACCATTACAGGAGGAAGCACATTTTACCATCTGCATAAAGATTTTCTTAGGATTCAGTCAAATTGATTTATAAATACGTTAAGAAACATCTGTATGCATAGTCAAAGTTCAAAAAGGCGCTAGGCGCAAATTATGCGTTTTGCCACCGCCTTGCGCTTTTCTGACCAAAGTGCCCGCTTATGCGCAATTATGCGTGATTAAGAGCAATTAAGCGCTAGGCGTTTTGCTATCGCCTAGAGCCTAGGCGTGCTTAAGCACCCGCCTAGGCGTGCACAGTCTGGTCAAACAAATTAAAAGAATTCGAAAATTGTAAAAGCAAACACGTTTGAAGAAATAAAAACAGGCAAATTTGACCACGTAACATGAAATCCTGGACTATATTTGTGAGACAAGAACACAACTTACTGATCCGATATTGGACCGGAGAGATGATACAGGAGAAAGCTGAAGCAATAATCTGCACGTGTTGTTAGTCGACCTCTCAATTATCAAGCATTCATCTGCAAAGGACCCATACAGATGAGAAACTTCTGATCACGACAGCCAATTTGCAACAATATATATCTGCAGCAGCTAATAATGTTTTCGTAATACTTGACAGAATGCATTTGCTTATCATTTTAGACAAGAAAGTTACAAAACACACAGATGAAGGGTGAAATCGCATATTATACTTGACTTGAACAAGCATTTAATGTAATGCTGCAGATTAAACTGAGAAGATATTTGCAAATGGTGTTACCGAGTTCTCGAAGCCAGTCTAGAGTCCACATAACTTGCACCAGACATTGCTTCGCACTCAACCTGGATACAAGCATCCAACAGAAGCAGCAGTAGCAGCAGAAATGAAAAGGATGTCTTGCAAATAAAAACTCAAATACTGTAACAGGTAAGGTAGCAATGTTTCGTATTACCGTTTAAAGCATTTGTCTACTGGATTAGCCATGTCTGCCCCTGCAAAAATTTGGACAATGAATCTTCTACACAGAAAAGACGACAAAAAAAATATACATATGGAAGTAACCCAAGTCTTCAACAGATCATGATTAGATGGTTTAGGGAGTACAGCTTTGCTTGCTCTCGTTTCTTCTAACGAATTATATCAGTGTACCATAAATAAAAAGCACAGTAGCAAAGGGCTCAAAGGCCATAACACAGTGCTAATATGGTGACCGAGAATGCACTTGATGATGAAAAGACATTGGCTCTGGCTGATTGATGTTACGCAAGGCTACTGTAGTAGATTTTCATAGTTTTTGCATTTCTGGGTGCATAAGCCACTTGAGGTTGTCTATTCGTTGATACTTTCTTTTGGTTCATGGAACATATTTGAAAGCAGTACTTTGTTTTTTTCCTCTTTGGTTAAGAGGAACCGACGTGTCGGTTCATCATGCAAAGCCTCTCTCATGATCACTATGCTGACAGAAGTTAATTAGGTACGTGATCATTCCACAATCATGAAATGACCTCATGATTCACCTTGACAGCTTGACTGTCCGTTGATGTTATCAGAAGCTATTCACCTTGCATCTGACTAAAACATGAAACATAAACACAATTGAGGCTACAGGATATGTGCTGCGTGTTCATGAACCCCCATGCTGCCTACATGCATGAGTGAGGTCGCTGAAGACAGGGACACAGTGTTCATGCTGGTGGCACATTTTCAGTCTCATGTGTGTTGCTAATGTATGGACATGTATGATTCAATATATGGGAAACCTAGTTATTTTTTAATATTAATGAACACCAGCTAAGGTTAATCAACACAAACAGTCCAATGTCAAATTGTCAATGCTGAAAAGTCTCCAATGCGAAACTAACCAACAGACGACCCAGAATTCAAAAGCTAGCATTGTTGGTTAAATCAGACGAGGATAAAGGATGAATCACCTGGGGTTATGTTGAGATACTTGGAGAAGACGCATGGACGGTACACTGTAACGAGGTAATCACACAGCCCAACAGAAAAAGGGGTCATTGCTTCCACCGAAGCACGTTCCATGTTAATTGCAACGATCCAGGCAGTGTCATCTGTATCAATCACCTTGGCAATCATGTAAAAATAGTTGTCATTGTCTACACTCAGGACCGGTGTATAGAAAACCAGTCTCTTCAATTCCAGTCGCTGGGTCTTGTCATCCCGCAGCACAGGCAATAAAGCAGAATAACTTTGGTCAACCGAGATATTAGCAACATCAACGGTGGAGCGCTTGCGCCACTTCTTCCAAGAGATCTTCTTATTCCACATGGTGACCCTCCAACCTTGACCTCTTTTCAAGGTAGTAGGGTCATCAAATTCTATCTCGACAAACTTGATGAGATCATCGCAGCAGGCGACGTTGCAATAATAATCAGCAGGGCGGTATGGGAGACCATCCACATCCATGAAGCGAACCCTCGACTCGGGGAAATGGATAAATCTGATTACAGGGTGCCCATCAAAGAGGTTCTGAAGAAGGAGAATACCACGTGAGAGATCAACCCAGCCCAGCGAGTCTCCTCCAACAGCGATCTGCTTGAACAGGCCATGGTGACCACACAATGACTTGTCAGACTCGGATACGTGCTGCAACGACACCCTGCTCTTCCTCCAAGCCTGCGTTTCAGATGTGAAGACATGGGCATGAAACAGCCAGCCAGCATCTTCTGAAACCCACCAGCGGTCGAGGAAGGCTATGGCGTAGCGGTCGCCGCCGCGAGGCAAGAGGGCATATGGGTTTTTTGTGAAGGATCCGGCGTTGGGGTCCGGGAGCAGCTGCAGCGATTGCTTCCCTGCAGGGCCGGCTGTGTAGAGCAAGTGGTCGGTGGTGCCCCGCACTGTGACTGTGAGGAGTACGAAGGCGGCCTCGGCGCAGATGAGCGTGGGCGGTTCCATGCCTTCGGCGAAGTGGGAGTGGTCGAGGCCGGGGCAGTTGACAGAGAAGTAGGAGACGCCCGGCGGGTCGACGAGCCAGAAGGAGACCTCGACGGTGTGGCCCTCGCTCGTCTCGCACTCAGCGGTGGTCGCGTTCCGGAGCTCCCAGATGCGCGGCACGCTGCAGAGTATTGCCCGGTCGGGAAATCCGGAGCGCGGGCAGGTGGATCCGGCGGCCATCAGGGTCGAAGGGTGGAAGGAGAAGGTGGAGGGCGCCGCCATGGATCTGGATTGCCGAGCTCTACGCTGCAAGGCGGGCGAAATTTGGAAGACGGAATTGGCCGGGTTGGTGGCGGCGCGATTTCGGAGGAGCGACTCGGCAGGCGTTGGATCGCCGGCGCCGTCGACGCGGGACGCAAGCAAAGGGGTGACGGAAAAAAAAATGTTAGCGAGCAGCCCTCCGGCGGCGACAAGTGTCGCCCGTGGAGGGCACACCGCAGCGAACCGTTTTTCAGGTCGCGGGTATTTTCCGGCCGACGCACCCGCGAATCCGCTAACGGGTGGTTTTCCCTATTTTCTCTTTTTCCTTTAAAACACGTGCGCACGAACAGAATTTTCAAAAAAATTCAAAGGGAAGATTCCCGCCCTTTACCCTCTCCCTTTCCCGTCGTTTTTTCCTTTCCTTTTTTCTCTTTGTTATTTTCGGACAGTGAGTTTTCAGGAGAAGTAATGGGAGCGAGCTAGCAACTTTCAAATACAAAATACTATATTAAAAATTACAAATAAAAAATAAAATTAATTAAGACATAATATGAATTTATTTATAAGGCTCGTTGTTTTTTGAAGACTACGAAACAAAAAAAAGAACAAGTGCGCCTACGGCGCACAATGGCTTGGCTTCGCCTCGTTATTTTTTGACGGCTCGGCTTCGCCTCGATAACCATTTATAAATATTTTGAAGGGGGTGCATAGGTTGTTGTGCGCATATGTCGAAGCGTGCATTGGTCGTAGTGCGTGCTACGGCTCGGCGTTGCCTCGTACTACCGCTCGGCTTCGCCTCGGACAAAGCGTCTACGACGCTTCATCTAAAAAGTACACACATGTTGTATGTCAGAGTATAAAAAACTTGCTAGTGAAAATATACATACAAGCGTTGTTTCTGAAAGTCTGGGCGTACATCAGCTGTTCACACTAGTGTACATCCTCTTGGGCGTACACCGTTTTTGATTATGAGTGTACAAAGTTGCTAGTGAAAGTACGCATACACACGCTGTTTCTGAAACCTGGGCGTACACCCGCGTTTCACATGAGTGTACATGCTATTGGGCGTACACCCGTGTTGATTCGGTGTTCAAAGAAGTATAGACTACTAGTATGACTGGATGTACATACTGTTAGCTTGAGGAGTACAACCTATTAACATGAGAAGTATAGTTTATGAGAGTATATGGAAGTACACACTGTTAGCATTAGAAGAATATGATCTATTTGAAGTACAAACCACAAGAATTAGAATTTATATCATGCGAGCATTTTAATGATCGATTGAGTAATACTGGAGTTGATTTAACAAACAACAAGAATTTCAAAGAAAGTAGAAGCATAAGTTTTCAAACAAAGTAGCACTAAAAGTACAGACTATGGTCCGTAGAGTAGTACTGGAGTTCATTTCCCATACGACAGGAAGTTCAACATATCGCTTCTCAACATATGACAGGAAGTTCAACATACGGCAACAAATATGCAAACATAAGTTTGGAAAAGCCTTCTTTGCTTCTCTTGCTTAAAGTCGCTTCTTAGGTGAACCTTAGATAGTTGTCCAGTATTTTCTCAAGATCGGCTGTTTTGTTTTCTCTATTCTTTACCAGTCTTGCAGTTACCTTGATACGGAAAGTATACATATTTGTGGTGAACTTGTTCATCTTCTTGCCATTGAAAGTGTCCATAAATAACATGCAGAAGTATCCACAATCTTGACAGTAAAATCATCAAAGATATTTCAGTAATATTATTCGTGCAAATTGTTATATAAAATTTATAGTTAAAAAACTTACTTTGTTTTCTGGCTTGGATGCTCCGAAGTGTAACGCGTGAACTTTTCATAGTCCATCTTGGATATTTTTGACTCATTAACTAGTGTGATGAAGTTTTTCAGCTGGTAAAAAAATAATTGTGTCCTATTAGTACAATCAACTAGTCCACTTGCCAGAAAAAAATTATAATAAGTTTTGTTTAGCAACTAACCAGATTATTTGTTGAATCTTCCAACAACCTAGTGTTGTCGTCTTTCATCATCAAGTCAAAAACATGGAATTGGTTGTGAGGCAAATTCAAGCAACATACGATCCAGTGTTCCTTTTGAACAATTGAAAAGTATAGCTATATTGTACAAACAAATAACTGTCAAGTTCTGAATGAAAAAATTGTCATGTCATTAAAAGCATCGGCACAACAAGATTTGTTCAATTTAGAACATACAAGATCATCATTTGCAAGTTTGTATTCCTTGTTTAGGGCCTTCAGCTCTTTGATGTGATCTTTTGCTTTGAAACTTGAAGGATCGACAGTAAGTTTTTTCTGTAGTATGGGAATTTTACATATTAACGTTTTATACTTCTTGATTTGATTGTGTCAATAAATGGTGTTTATACTTACAGTCATGGAGCAAGAGAAAGCATATTTCTTCTCGTCCAATTCTTTTGAGATTTTATTGAAGTCCTCGAACCACACATCCATTACTTCAGAGTTTAAGAATTGTCGTGGTCTCAGAGATTCTAAGAAAGGTTTGTACGTGCAATATGTACGACCAATCTGGATGAAGATGGGCCTGCAATATGATTAAAAAAATAGTAAAGCTTACGTTATATAGCTCAGAAACGATGATCATGTTATCGAAACTCTTTGATATAGTACTTACTATTGTTCCTTTTGTTTTTTCTTCCTCAAACTTTTCAATTTGCGCCCATGGGTCACATACTTTTGCCAGTATTGAAATTCCTCGTCAGTGGTCGGAAATATTATTTCTGGTAATTTCTTCTCCTCACATTTTTCCCTTTCTTTTAGTTTTGTTTTGTCATCCCTTTTTTGTGCTGAATTTGTTCAAATTCTGAAAGAACCATATGTAAAATAGTAAGCCTTATATATTTTTTTAAAAAATAGGTTAAAGCTATTTTTCTATGTAATTTATGTATATTAATTGAAGCATCAGAAATCTTTTGTCTAACATGTTTCATTGGGTTCACTTGGTGATGTAACTTTTGTGAAACCTTCTTTTCCTTCTTCAGTATTTCCTTCTTCGTTGTTTGCTGCAACCACTTGAGACATTTGTAGTATATTCCTTTTCTTGGCCTGTGTTAGAGTATCATGTACTTGTTTGTAAGAAAATATATAATCATAATTTAATTATTTATATGCTTTTAAGAATCGTATCTGTTTGATCCGTTTGTTAGAACCTTTTGCCTTGGTCACAACTGTTGTTGCAGAAGATGGAAGAACATCTTTTCCGGCTTCATCGATGATATGTGATGTTCCAGATTCTTCAACCTCTCTCAAGTCACCAGTCGGTTTGGTTCTATCTGTTAATAGTTTAATTGTTAGTAAGTTTTTTAACTTCACACTAATTACGAACAGTTTTAACCAAAAGGCATTTGTAGTCACCAGTCCCTTTCCCTATATGTGCTGGAACAGGTGCTGAATCATTTGCTGTTTCCACTATCTCCTCTACGACTGGTGGCAAAACCTTGTCTGTGTATGCTGCTGCATGTTGTTGTCGATGTCACTGGTTAAAAAAAACAGACCTAAATCACATATTTCCCATTACATGTTGTTGTTCCTGCTGAAGCCGTTGTCGGTCGAGTATTGCGCAAATCAGTTATTTCTTCAACGCTTCTATCGACTGTTTCACACTATAGATCCTTTCTTGAATCATCTTGTCCCTTGTTATTATCCACTCCTATTTTATAGTAACATTTATTTTACGTAAAATTCTTATGGAAACTAACAATTATATAAAACGGAAAATTCAATTAAATTCAAGGAAACGATATGTTTGTAACCTGATGTTGTACGCATGTCCGGCATTGCATCGTTGGCCAAGACATCTTCTTCCACAATTATCTCGTTCTGTTCTTTACTCCCTTTACTTTTGCTTTGTATTTCTTCCTGGATGCTACCAAACAACCTAAAAGATTGGCGCAGATGGAATGTTGTCTTGTGTAGGTGACTAAGAAACTCAGCATTCTTTGTTAGGTCTTCTTCTACACCATCTTTGTTGGAACCATTTTTCTCCTTACTTCCGTGTTGTTCTCTTATGTTCTGTGTTAGCTCTAATGTTCTTGCAAGTAGAGAATCAATCTATCTCAGTGTTGAAGGTGGTTTCATCCACTGTGCTCTCCTTAACTGGGATTTCTGTTGCAGTTGAACTGCTTGCTATTTTCTGCTTCTTAGAAGATCTCTCTTCCATATAGTATTGAGCTGCTCTTTTTGTTTGAGAGATCTTTTGGTAGTAAACAATGTCGCCTACATCCTTCCACTGCATTATTTCAAAAGACAGATTTGGTTATAGTGTGAGAACAATCTGACTGTTTGGTATTAATATTTTTGACACATTGCATACATAATGTAATTTCACATATTCACTTACCGGTAAGAAGCCGTAATCCAATGGTTTTAGTTCATCGTCTTCATTCTTTCTTGCGTCTGCTGTTGCAATCTTCTTAATTTTCTCTATGTCCATGTAGTGTGTTCGTGGTGTTCTCTTGTCAGCTTCAGAAACGTTAACTTTGTTGCAACGGTCAAGATACATCAACAAAGGAGCTATGGTGCAACCTGGTACTGCTTTGTTTTTGGCACTTGCTCCTCTGTATTTCGCAAGTGCTATCTTAAGTTCATCAACCAGCAACTGGCATATATTCATGTCTTTCATTTCTTTCACTACCAGATCTCTAACCATTCGTGCTTCCGTCGAAACACGCGTTGCTATACCTGAGCAAATGACCTTCATGTACACTATCAACACGAATACTCTCAGTGTCAGGTCATCTTTTGTCTCGTCTTCCACCAGTTGTTCTAACTTACGACGCAGGTCATCTGAATTTATCCAATGCGTCATCGTCATTGGACTTTTATGAAGGTCTTGGAGCTGTTTTTGTTCCATGTGGAAGCCCGAAGAGAAGATGTATTGCATAAGCGGTGATCTCTATTTGCTTGTTTGCTTGATCAACCCGAAGTTTCATTGTCTTTGGGTCTATATCGTTCATCAGCAAGCATGCAAGGTGTGCATTAGAGCATTCTCTGATATTTCCATCTATCATAGGTCCCAGCCCTCCTTTTCGGAGCCTCTCCAAATGGCAATTTTTCAACGGCTTGACACACTTATAGAACTCCTTCAGTGAACACCGCATAGTTCTTGTGTTCTTCATGTCCAATTTCTTCTTCCCTTGTTTCCTTTTGTTTGCTTTTTTCTTTGTATCTTTCTGATCATTGTTCCTTTGTACCTGCATTTCAAATTGGATGTAATCGGAAATCAGAATAATTTAATACAATTATTGTTGAACTAAATAACCCTTTCTAACACTTCTGTACATCTTGCACAACAATGCATGTACAACATGTACCTTTTCCTCGCAGTCCCCTTGTTCGTAGTCTTCATTGTCGCTGGTATTTGGATCTTCTTGTTGTTCTTCTTCATACTCTTCATTGCTTGAATTTTCCCCATCATCTTCAGCAGTATTTTTTCAATGTTTTTAAAGTGTGGGCTCTTTCTCTTGTTTGTAACATTTGCAGCTTCTTGCGGCTTTGCGCTGACAGATGTTTTCTTACTTTTATCTTGTAGTTCTCTTCTCTGGACTAGATCGTACTTGCTCGGCATTGGTGGCTTCTTCTGACTCTAGTGCCCTTTTTTTCCTTTCTCTTGCTTTCTTAATGGATTTTTCTTGTTCTTCTTCAGTTGTATTTTTTTCATCAGGCTCCAGGGGTATAACAGCCAGCGGCTCCCACTCTGACATCTGAGGAATGGAAATTTCATCCGTATTTTTCCATTAAAAAATTCCACCATATTCATAGTGGGACATAAAATTGCCAACATTATCTTACAGTTAATAGATGATACTCCATATTCAAGTAAGTAATTAGCTATTACAATTATTCTCTCCACTAATTGTCTAATAATAATAATTAGCTAATAGTTTAAACTCTAGACTCAGGTAAACCCTAGGTTCCAGTAAATATCCGTGATACGACATATTTTCATATTCGAAACAACCTGGTTACGTCCGATGGTAGATTTAAGTTTGTACTGATGAATCTAACCTTATTTCTGTTAATCCCCCTTGAGATTTGTAGTTCTGCCTCCCGTATTGCCCGCGGTCAAATCGATTTGACGTGGTAGCTCTTGTTCAGCGGCCTAAGGAAGGGGACGACGACGCCGGAGAGGACAGCGCGCTGAGCTCTAATCGAGTGCAGCGCAGCGTTGCAGAAGGGTTGGAGTTTGCTCTTCCGCCGCACGGAATGCTTGCCCTTCGAGCTATGTTCGCGCGCCGTACTGAATCTGCTGCATGAGTAATGCGACCACCCCGACGGCGAAGGCAGCTCGTCGTTTCGTAGTACTGGATTTGTGGGGGTTTGGGTGGATCCGCCTGCTTGTCTTCCTGTGGTGTGTGCTTTTCGGTGCTCTTGGTGTTTTTTTTCTCACTTAGTGTTTTGACCGGGTTTTTTTATTTGTTGTTAGTCTAATTATTATTCATTGACATCTGGGCCCCGCAGCTTCCTGGTCCCACCATTTATACACCCTAACTCTTAACTACAGAAGCGAAAGGGGATGAGTGGTGTACATTTATTAGCAGATAAGATATACGTTCAATAATTGTGTGTGTACAGGTTGAAAAAACATGTCTACACTTTCTGTAACAATTACCGTGTACATTCAATATCGACTATTCTATACAATCCACTAGATGTTTACGTTTCCATTTGGTAACTAGCTGTTTACGTTTTCATTTAATAACATGTCGATTCCTTTGTACATCAATTGGCTCAGTGGATGTACATCTAAACATTGTGTGCGCGTACACCGGGATAGAGCGTGTTACGAAAAGTTCAATCGAGCTACTGGTGTTATGTACAGGATAACCGATACTGAACGTACACTATATTAGTTGCTAGAAGTTCACACACGGTTTTTTCCATACGTACCCCAAAAAATCGCTATATGTAGTACAGGTAACATGTTACGAGAAGTACATTTTACAAGAAGTTGGTGCGCTATTTACATAATGCCTCTACGTCACATAGACAATGTTGTGTACATCCATTGACTTAGTGGATATACACTAAGTAGACTTTAAAAAAAAAATTATACACTTAGTAGCCTCGTTTGTGAAACATGCAGTACATTGTGTGTGTTCATCCTGTAGCATAACGAGTGTGAGTGTACATGCAGAAGTAATTCTCGGAACATGATTGTACATGTTTTTTTGGTGTAATTTTTCATTGTCTTGTCGACTACGCTACAGAATAAATCACCACTTCTATCAACTTGCCAACCGAACGGTGTATAACTGCTCTTCACTGCAATATTTTTATCATCGTAAATACACATTCTACGAGCGTGAACTTTTCGTCGGAGGACTCTAACCCCTATAGCACTTTGAGGTAGACACGGACTAACACCGACAAGCTTTTAGCTAGACCCCGTTCCCATATTGGGGTAATGTGGCAGCACGGCTTGGTTGTCCGGCGAAGACTAAGTTATGTGTCATTTTTGGAAAACAAGTCGAAAACATTTTCTTCTTCACATACCTCCCTCGGACAAGGTCCCACCTTTCCTCGGAGTTTTTGCAAAGTTTTTTTTTCAGAAACACCAAGTTAAATGTCCACTAGGGGACTTAAGTTGATTAAGAGATGATACTGAAATATCTAAAGGGCTTGGTAACACCAAGATTATATAGTGGATATAGAATATTAGATACATAAAACAGATAGTGGTATAGTCCACTTGAGGAAATAGTTTTTGAATCAACTTTTGTAAAACTTCAGAAGTAAAGCATTCATAATAGATAATGATAATTAAAACAACAACAATCATTTAGAGTGGCTTTCCTTGGCACTATTCTTGGTCTTGCTCTTGAAATAAACAAGAGTTGCAATAAAAACCTCTACGGGAAATAATACCGTCTTCGTTATCTACCGTCATAAACTCAAAAAGGAAAACACCCAATCAGAACCAAACAAAGGCAAGAACTTGAAAAAAAGTAAACATACAGTAAGCATTTCATCAAACAAGTACACTCACAAACAATATTATTAGGGTGCACACCAACGAGCAAAACATGCACAAAACACACACATGATTAACACTAGAATTGATGCTATGGATCCTCAACCAAAATGGCATGAGTCCAGTGTGTGTTACACTCTCATATCATGCCCAAATAAGGTTAAATGACTCTCTATTTAGTCATGAGGATGAACAAAATAACAACAAAACAACCTAGGAACACATACACATGCATAGGAAAATAATAACAAGTAATACTACAAGCCCATAGCAACACATGTTTTTCTAAAACATGGAGAAATGATATAACCAGTATCTAAGCAACCTAATAACAGAGACAAATCAATACCAAACATATCATGGCATCACTCAATACATAAAAATAATCATAGAGCAAAAAGACCACTAAAACTAGAGATGCAAAAGGGGCCATTTAGACATGCATACATGCATAACAATAATAGATCATCAAACATGATTCATTTTAACATGATGGATCTGTAAGATAGCATCAAAATAACAGAGAAAACAACACCTAGACATGCTAGTAATATCAAGATAACAACCTAATCAATGCCTCGCAAATTAAGCATGCAAATAACAACTTATGGCAGAAAGTCATCTAAAACTATCATAGCATGACAAATTGATCTAGAGATCGCTCAAGCATGTAAGCAAGTATAATATTCTATAACAACAGTAGATATGCTATGGAAAACAATACTAAAGCATTAATTCAAGTCATCACACCAATGTGGAAAATAACAGAATTTAACCTATTAATACTAGGAAAACAACCCTATGGAAATAATATACTATAACAACAAGCTTTTCACACACATTTTCTTAACATGATAATGACACAATAAAAGAATATCTAACACATGTATTAATACCCTATACATGCTAGGAATCAATTTTATAACAAAAACAATTTAATAAAGGCATAGCAATAATATGCAGAAAAGAGCTAAATACTAAATATTGCACCAAGGCTATTTCGTAACTCCTAAAATCATGAAAACTTAGTATTAGGTGCTCCTAGTAACTAGAAAACCAACACAATTGGATTCACATCAAAAAGCATCACCAATAAAATTAAATAAATCATAGAAGCGCTCTCTGGCATAAAACTAACATGCATGTCATTTTCACACCACAACTCAAGTCAACACAAGGCCAAATGCCACAGATATACAATATCAAGAGCTACTCAGAACAGTTGAGTTTGCAAGTTTTGGATCCATACAACTCAAGTTATTAAATAAAAGGTGTTAATGAGTTCTTCTGCCATTTATTTTATTTCTCCTAAAATACAGCACGAAACCCAGATCTACAAGTTGGAGATGGTTAAGAATTTGTAGACCTACATCTATGATTTTTAGTTTGGCAAGATTTTCTTATTTACATTTTCATTTTGATTTAAACCAAGCATCAGAAAACAGATCTGCAGGAAAAAGGAAAATACCACCTGCAGAAAAAAGGTAGCAGGCCGGATCTGCTCCAGAGAATAGCGCAGAGGCCGGATCCGTCGAGCTGGGCCGTCCCACAGCATTCTCCCATGCGGGGTGGGAGTCAAACCCTGACGATTTGGGCTGGCCCGTCAGTGGCCGGGACGATGAACCGGTACCCGGCCGTTGGAACACGATCCGACGCACGATGAGGCGCAGCGTCGTCCCGCACCGGCGGTGACCTGAAAGGAGCGGCAAAAAACAGGGCACGGCGGCCCGAGGCGGAGCTTCGCCGGGATCTCGCCGCCGGGCGTTCAGAGGTCCACATGGACACGCAGTCAGGTCGCCGAGAACCAGGGAGACGCCGCGGATCTGATGCCCCCTTCAGCGGCTGTCGAAAAGGATCGGAGCAAGGTCTGCGCTGAGTCGTGGCGGCCAGCAACCCTTGTCGCCGATGGCGGCTCCACTGCGAGGATGGAAAGGAGATATTAGAGGGAGCACGAGACTTGCGGGAGCTCAAGAAGGGTGGGGAGAGAAGTGGCATGGCTGGAGATAGCCCGAATCCACGGCTCGACGGGGTGCTCATCCGCGGCGAGCTCATGCACGATGCCGGCGATTTAGAGGGCTACAGAGAGGGGTTTTGATTCCGATGATCGATTGAGGAGTATGGGAGGTGGGTTGGCAAGGTGGAAAGCAAAGTCATGGCCTCGAGTGGCTACAACGTGAAAGATGGCGAGCACGCTCGTGCGGCGCTCATGGCGGCCACGACGGCTCGACCAAGCTGACCAGAGGGAATTTCTTCGAACGAAGATTTGCCAGGGAGATGGATCATAGGGAGGACACCCTCCAAGCGAGAGGAGAAGGCAGGAGATGCACGGGGTCGTTGGCAAACGATGGTGCCCACCGAGCACCCGTAGGTGTTTGACATGAAGGAGGAGGGGAAGGAGAGCGAGAGGAAGCAAATGGCATGCACGGGTGTGCTCCTGGGTGCCTCGTGAGGCTAGTAGACAAGGTGAGGGAGGAATGCGTGGCGGGTGAGGGAGGAGCTCGATGCCACCTGTGATGTAGCTTGGCATTTATCCCATGAAGGAGGTGTGGAGATGAAGGGAAGGGTCTAGGGAAGTGGCATGTTGTCTAGGGGTTTAAGGGATTATTTTCCACTGTCCAGGTGTAGGGGAGAGGAAGAGAGAGAGACAGAGTGGACCAGGACATGCCTGCTCTCAACAGTGCCAAGAAATAGTAGAAATGGCTTTTGATTGTTTTCTCCAAAAGTTTGAATAGAACATAAGTGAAAAATCATGTCCATTGGATAGAGGATGAAAAATGGAGTCTAGGGATGGTGTTCTCACGAGTTTCTAAAAATATTTCTTCTACAAAATTTTGGGATTTCAAAAATGGCAGAAACTATTTTTAAATGTTTTCTCCAAAATTTTCAAAACAACTTGAAAATGTTTTTGTATAAAATTGTCCCACATGTCCATAGGCATGTTTGGTAATTTTTCCAAGATTTTAGGAAATACTTTGCTTCACAAAATATTTAAAAGTCCATTTCTGGCCTTTTGGAAAATGGAAAATAATAAATAGTAAAATGTTTTTAAAACTAATATTTTTGAGTTGGTATGATAGATAGAGTATATAATATAGGTATCAAAAGTGATTTTTAATAAGCAACTCTTTTTAAAATATTTGAGGCACCAAGTGGAATAGTGTGAAAACAGATGTTTATTTAATAGGCGAAAAACCATGAGAGAAGAATAATTAAATTGCCATTGAAAAATAAATGGACCATATGGATATGATGTATAGGTCATGGAGATTACAAGGGTAGGTTCATTGGTCCTGAAAACATTAAGGAGTGATTTGGAGTAACATGGACAAAGTGCTTCATGATAAAGGAGATATGATCATTATTTTGGGGATGCCTTCAAAAGGGCTTTGAAAGATGATACCAAAGGGTTTCAATATCCAAATTAATAACTTGGATTCATAGCATGGATATAGACAAATGAGATGTATGATTATGCATTGATGATTAGCTCAGGATTTGTCATAGAAACATGTCTCCAAAGGTGGAAGTCTTAAAGAGAAAAACAAATATGTAATGTAATTATGATGGAATATGATGTTGATGCTTGATCTTGTTATTACTAGGTTTTATTCTCTTTAAAACAACACACAAGCATAGGCAAACAAATATAATCACTTCAATGCAAAGGTGAGGGAAGATAACACATAAAGCAGGGAAAATAACAAGACACACAAGATCACTCAAACAACTGAGTTCCTCAAATTAATTTTCAGGATGTTTTTCTCAAGTGTTTATTATAGGTAGTGATCAAGACATACCATGACAGAGGGATTTTGTAAAGAGGTTCAGCTCAAAAGTTTTTATTTCCAAAAGAATATAATTGAGGTAAAACACAGGGGTAACATAGTCCCCTCTTTATTGTTTTTGCAAAAGATGGAAGTGAGAAGGAGTTATTGAAATACTTGCAAAAACATCTTGGTTGAAAATAGGTTGGAGATGATTAGCTCCAAAATATTATTCATAAAGTTTTGGAAATTATCTTTTGTTTTTATCAAAACTTGGCCTTAAGTTTCCTTCTAAAATCAAAACAATTTCAAAAAGGTGTTTGCCAAAATAGTGTGATGGATGAAGATGGTAAGCTTTCTTGTCATGACTTGATCACAAGGGTTGTGGTTTAAGAAAGTTATGGTCATTGGTTTTAATATCAGGTGTTAACAAACACAAACACAAACACAAACACAAACACAAACACATAAAACAAGCAAATAGAGAAGAAACACAAGCATTAGTCAAATATATTAAAAAGTTTTGTTGGCCCTGATTTTTGGGTTATTGAAAACAAGTTTTTCCCGTCTTCAAAAAATTGGGATGTTACACAAATACTTGGAAACAATAAAGTTAGCTTAATCAGCATACCATGGACTCTCTTGAGAGCTCACTTTTATTGCAGCCAACTGTTCATTACAAAAACTATCATTAACATGAATAGGATCATCATAGATATTTTCTAATCTAGACAAATTATCAGCAACAGGATTTTCAGCACCCTTCCTATCCACAATATGTAAATCAAACTCTTGTAAGAGAAGCACCCATCTAATAATCCTAGGCTTAGCATCTTTCTTTTCCTTAAGGTACTTAATAGCAGCATGATTAGTATGAATAGTAACTTTAGAATCAACAATATATTGTCTAAATTTATCACAAGAAAAAACTACAGCTAGGAACTCTTTCTCGGTGGTAGCATAATTCTTTTGAGCAGCATCGAGAGTTTTACTAGCATAATGAATAGCATTTAACTTCTTATCTACCCGCTGTCCAAGAACAACACCTGCAGCATAATCACTAGCATCACACATAATTTCAAATGGTAAATTCCAATCAGGTGGTTGAACAATAGGGGCAGATATTCAAGTCTTGTTTAAAATTTCAAAAGCTTCGTTACAATCTTCATCAAAAACAAAAGTTACATCCTTTTGAAGAAGATTAGTAACAGGCTTTGATATTTTAGAGAAATCTTTAATAAACCTTCTATAGAAACCAGCATGACCAAGAATACTACGAATACCTTTGACATCCCTAGGACATGGCATTTTCTCAATGGCTTAAACTTTAGCTCTATCAACTTCAATACCTCTTTCATAAATTTTATGTCCAAGAACAATTCCTTCATTAACCATAGAACGGAATTTCTCCCAATTGAGAACAAGATTAGTCCTCTCACATCTCTGCAAAACTTTATCAAGATTCTGCAAACAATTATCAAAAGAAGTTCCATAGACGGAGAAATCGTCCATGAATACTTCCACAATTTCTTCACAAAAACCATGAAAGATAGCAGATATGCATCTTTGAAAAGTAGCAGGAGCATTACATAAACCAAAAGGCATACATCTATAAGCATAGGTTCCAAAAGGACAAGTGAAAGTTGTTTTCTCTTGATCGGGCTTTCTAATAGCAATTTGAGAGAACCCAGAATAACCATCAAGAAAGCAGAAATGAGTTTTCTTAGACAACCTCTCTAACATTTGATCAATAAAAGGCAAAGTATAATGATCTTTCTTAGTAACCTTATTAACTTTTCTAAAATCAATACACATCCTATAACCAACCACTACTCTTTGAGGAATAAGTTCATTATTTTCATTTGGCACAACGGTCATCCCTCCTTTCTTAGGGACACAATGCACAGGACTAACCCATCTACTATCAGCAATATGATAAATAATACCAGCATCTAGGAGTTTTAATACCTCATTTCTTACCACATCCTTCATCTTAGGATTTAAACGGTGTTGATGTTCAACAACTGGCTTTGCATCAGGTTCAATATTAATAGCATGCTGACATATAGCAATGGAAATCCCCTTCAAATTATCAAGAGTATAACCAATAGCACCTTTGTGTTTTCTCAATATTCCCAATAATCTCTCCTCTTCTTTACCAGAAAGTTTAGAACTAATAATAACAGGATATAATTTCTTATCATCAATATGAGCATATTTAAGATTTTCAAGCAAGGGCTTTAAATCAAAAACAGGCTCCTCCTTGGGTGGTAATGTGGTACCCAAGTCTTCCACCGGTAAATTATGTTTCAGCATCGCTGGCTGATGTAGGAAAATCTCGTCAATTTCATTTCTTTCTTCCATAAAGACATCACTTTCGTGGTCTTCCATGTATTGCTGCAAAGGGTCACTCGGAGCAAGAGAAATAGCAGCCAATTGTTCAACTCTATAATTCTCATTAGATAATTCAGCTTCATAAGGTGCTTTAGCAAATTTGGAGAAATTAAATTCATAAGACTCTTCATCAAACTTTGTAAGGATTTTCTCCTTTTTATAATCTATAACAGCACCACAAGTGTTTAAGAAAGGTCTACCAAATATAATAGGACAAGTATCACTAGCAGAAGTGCCTAGTACTAGAAAATCAGCAGGATATTTAGTTTTACCACATAAGACTTCCACATCTCTAACAATACCAATTGGAGAAATAGTTTCCCTATTAGCAAGTTTAATAATCACATCGATGTCTTCAAGTTCATAAGAACCAATTTCATGCATGATTTCTTTATAAAGCTCATAAGGAATAGCACTAGAACTAGCACCAATATCACAGAAACCATAATAGCAATTATCACCTATCCTAACAGATAGCACAAGAACACTAGGTTTCCTAGATTTACTAGGATGAGAGACAATATTAGAAGCATCTTCACAAAATATAATGTGTCCCTCTTCTACATTTTCAGAAACAAGGTCCTTTACTATTGCTACTGTAGGTTCTACAGTCATTTGTTCCTCGGGTTCTATAGGTTTCCTTGCACTTTTATTAACCACACTAGCTAACATAGAATGTTCTTTTACCTTAGCAGGGAAAGGTATTTTTCAATATAAGGTTCAGGAACAATAGAATCAACGGTATGAACTTCTATATCTCTAGCAGGAACACAATAAACAGTATCTTTATAAGGTGCATGGTACTTATCCCACTCCTTCTTGGGAATATCAATATAAGAAGCAAAATCCTTATACAAGTTCGTAGCAACTTGAGAATCAAGACCATAAACAATACTAACATTATGAAAATCATCGGATGACATAAATTTTTTAATGCATTCATAATCATAATTTATACCTGACTTTCTACCTTTGCCATTCTCCCATCCTTCAGTGTTTTCTTGAATACAGTCAAGAAGATCCTATTTAGCTTCATCCTTCATACGTGTAAATGATCCAGAACAAAAAGCATCCAATAAATCATTATCATGAAGAGAAAGCCTTGCATAGAAATTATTAATAACAATATTACTGGGGAGCTCATGAATGGGGCATTTGAGCATTAGTAACTTCAGTCTCCCCCATGCTTGGGCAATACTCTCTCCGTCATGAGGCCAAAAATTATATATATAATTCCGATCTCTACGAATTTCACTGGGATGATAGAATTTAGAATAAAAGAGAGACACAATTTCCTCCAGTCCAATAGTCTGACTATTTTTCAGCAGTTTGAACCATTCAGTGGCTCGGCCTGTCAATGATATAGAGAATAATTTCCTCTTCACTTGGCCCATTTTAATACCTACACACTTGAACAACTCGCATAATTCATGTAAAAAGAGCAAATGATCACAAAGATGGACAGTTTCCATCACCTGAATAGCAGTTATTCATAACATGTATAACAATCTTTATAGGTATTTTCTAAGGATCCAAATCATCAGGCGGTGGGTCACTTACTACCCTAGTAGTGGCAGCAGTGCCCGCAAATAAGGACTCAAAAGGAGATCCAAACATAGTGTAATAAAGCAGTAGACAGTAATAAAAACAACACTTACAGCAGAAGCTTCATTTATCAATTCCACTTCCCAATAGCACTTCACTCCCCGGCAATGGTGCCAGAAAATAGTCTTGATGACCCACAAGTATAGGGGGATGTATTGTAGTACTTTTGATAAATAAGAGTGTCGAACTCAACGAGGAGCAGAAGGTGTTGACAAGCAGTTTGGATGAAGGAATAACTGTAAATACTGAAAGATAGATTTGTAGGGGTTTTTGATATTGCATATAAATAAAGTGCGAGTAAATAAAATGCAGTAATAATAATTGCAGCAAGTGGCCCAATCCTTTCTTCAGCAAAGGACAAGCCGGTGGGTTTACTTATGATTAACAAACGTTCTCGAGGACACACGGGAGGTTTCTGTCAAGTGCTTTTGTTTCATGTCGCTGAATAATCTTTAGTGTTTTGATAAGTGATGCGTGGGTGAATCTATGCTAATGTACCGTCCCATCCAAGACTAATACATACTTTTGATTATACCCCTTGCAAGCATCCACAACTACAAGAAAGTAATTAAGAAATAAATCTAACCATAGCTTTAAACTCTGGGATCCTACGCTCCCTCTTGTAATGGTTTTCTAACGGTGGTTTAGGTTTCTGTCACTCCAGCAATCCCATAATTAGTAGCCAAATACATGATGCATTCCCCTAGGCCCATAAATGGTGAAGTATCATGTAGTCGACGTTCACATGACACCACTAGAAGAATAACACCACAACTTAAATATCAAACTGTTAAATATTACTCAACATTACTTCACTACTAACAATTTGACTTCTCCCATGTTCTCGAGAACAACACGAACTACTCACAAGACATCATATGGATCATAATCAGAGGTGATATAATGGATGATAACAATCTGGTCATAAAGTGCAAACACCGATAAATCTCACAAGCATTAACTACTAACAAGTAATCCTCATCGGGAGAGAGATCTAATGTAAAAAAAACGATAGAGGCCCCTAATTGTTACAGTGGGATGACGGTGGATGATGAGGGTGATGGTGGTGATGATGATGATGATGATGACGATCTTGATGATGCCTGGAGTGATGACAGTGACGATGGCGCTGATTTCCCCTCTCCGGAGAGGAATTTCCTCGGCAAATTTCTCCCTGCCAGAGAGCTTTTCTCTCTTGGGTGTTTTCCGTCCCGAGGCGGCGGCGGAATAATTCTTCGATGATGGTATGAGGCTCAGGGTTCCCTGGGGGCCAAGTACGCGAAAGATATCACCCAGAGGTGGGCCAGGGTGGCCACACGACCTGGTGGCGCGGCCAGGGGCGCGCCACCTCATGGTGTGGGCCCCTGGTGGCCCCCTCTGGCTCCCCTTCTGGTTGGACTACTCCTCTGAACTTCTAAGACACCCCCTGTGTTCCCCTTCTTCTTCTGATCTTCTGAAATATGGTATCTCGACGATGCTTTTTCCATCAGATTTCTGGTACCGGTGTTTATTCTTCAAAAATTATGAAACATGCAAAATAAGATAAAATAACATAAGGGATGCATCATAACATGAAATATATCGATGAATAAGAGAAAATTATGATATAAAATAGTGATGAAAAATGGAAGTATCAACGGGCGCAGGTTGGTCTCAACCATGCCCCTGGACGCGTTGTCGTTCCTACTGTGGATCCCGGACAAGCGGCTGGGCGTGGTATTCTGGCCAACCAGTTTGAGTCAGGGCCGAGCGGTACGGCGGGGGTGGCTGAGGGTGCTGCTGGAAGTCATGGTAATGCTAAGTTCAACTTCAATGCGGTGGCCGGTGGCAATGGCCAGGGAGGTGGATACCGGGGCAGAGCTGGGTTCTGGGGGCGTCAGCGCTACGACAACTTTGGTCGTGGATTCGGTGATTGCAGAGGTGGTGATGACTCCCAAGTGCAGGAGATCAATTGTAGTACCTTTCGATAAGTATTTGAGTGTCGAACCCACGAGGAGCTGAAGGTAAGCTATCTATTCTCTAAAGCCCTATAACCCTCTTATATGGTTGTTTATGCAAAGCAATAAGTTTGACTAAAAGGAACTAACTAATTAAAAGCAAGTGACGTGGAGTGTGGTTTGTCTAGTAACTAGTGAAGCAAGTTTAAAATGCAAGTAATCCTAGAGCAAGTTTCTAAAGCAAGTTTCTAAGCAAGTTTCACAAGTAGCAAGCAGCAAATATCTCAAGTATCTCAAGGGAGCAAGTGTTCTAGCAATAGGTGTTTCGTTCGTTTGGTTGTCACAATTAGTAAAGCACATGTTTTAGTCTTAGTTGTTTCTTCTAGGAAGGAGCCATGAATAGGTATAGTCAAGTAAATGATCTACAACCCCTTATGATGGATCATGTGGCCAAGTAAATGACTGCACAAGATTGATTAAGACATAAAGTCCCACCATAGCCTTACGTTCTAAGGTCCCCTATATATATCCCCCAATAACTTAACTTTGTGGCTCGGTCTCAGGTTACTGTCACTCCCAAGTCACCACCACTCCATTATGCTACCGGTGATCACCTTACATGCATTCCCCAACATACGCGTGCACTCATATATTGTACATAAAGACAATCATAGAAGATAACAAACTTGTATGCAACCAATCAACGAACTATTTCACCATTGCCAAGAACAATTCACTACTCAAACATAGACGGGGAGACACCATACATCAAGGGAATATAGTATTGCATCATACATCGTGTTTGCCAAGAGATTACAGTGGAGAGATGGAGCTGATCTTGCTGTAGATGTTGATGATGAACACGCCGGAGGGGGGTGGAGCCCTCCGAGGGTGATCCCGGCGGCGTTTCCCCCCTCCGATCTTCTCCAGCGGCAGCCTTCTGTCTCTCTGTTTCGTGGTTTCGTCTCTCGGCGCCGCCCCCTTCTCGAAAAGGCCAGGGGACCCTTTATATAGTCGTTTTAGGTCACGAGACACTCGGGAGAAGAAAGATCGACGACATCGGAGCCACGGGGGCAAAAAGGGGGCCCCACACGCGGCCAAGGAATCTGGCCGCGTGGAGGGTCCTCTTTTCCACCTGGTTGGCCTTTTGGCCCTCTACTTTGGCCCATGGTCTTCGTCTCAAAAATTCTGAACCGTGCTCTTTGTCCTTGCCCTTTTTGGAGTCCCGAAGCTCCCGGAAAGTCTGAAACACTAAAAAGTACGTTTTCTGGAAAAAACAGGGTTAGAACCAAAAGAAGGGGGATTGTTCAGAAAATCCCCCAAATCATTATAAAACACGAATATAAGTTGCTAATATGTAGGAAAAACAAGTAATAACATGCAAAGTTCATCTATGCATTTTACATGCATCAACATCCCCAAGCTTAAGCCATACTCGTCCTCGAGTATGAAGGTGATAAAACTACATGGACTTTGCATTTTAAAACAATCATGGAATATCAAAGAAGATTATTCATGCTACATATAATCAAATGATTCATAATGTAGATGAGTAGCAACGTACAATTCATGTTATAAGAAATATCAAATATGCAAGCAAAGATGCTTCATGAAAGTTCACAAAGTGTATAATGAAATAAAAGCACTATGGACCAAATGCATACACAAAATGAAAAATAAAATCCTATATTGGTCAAAGAATAGCATAATGGAAAATACAAAATATGGTGGACACTTTGGATAAAATTGAGTAGAGGTAAAACATGATCACGTCTTATTTAGCCTCTAAATTATTCAACTAAAATTACTAATTGAAATGTGGTATCCATTGATCTAGGAATCTCATTGCCCTTATCACTAGCATCTTAAAATTGTGAGTATTGAAGTAATGGGAATGAGAAGGTGGTTGAAAGCCTCATGCCCCGTGAGTGTGAAAACCTAGTCCATGATTACTCAACTTAAGATTCCTAATAAGCTTTGTACAATCATAATAAGTATTAATGACATCATAGAGAACCGCAAAGAGGTACCTCTTGCCCCATGACATGGAAACAAGCCCATGTTACAATGACAAGATGAACAAACGGAGTAGACTCATCATCCTTTTTATTTTCATTCACTATTATGCATAGCTTCTTATTTTATTATAGGATGTGTTGTAGAGTCACTCAAGCTGTAAGTAAATTTCCACCATGATAAAGCATGGCTTGGGTTAGCGGCCCAATGTGTTTCTCTAGTCATATAGATACTTACTCATCAAAACTTACTATTCCTCTATTTCATTTCGGCATGGCAGGAGTCCAAAAACAAAAGTACATGATATCAACCAAATGTAAATTTTTTGTGCAATGTTGAAACCTTTCCGGTGATACACGTTTATAGCTAGCTCCCAACCAAACACTTGTCAAACGCAGAACTTGTGGCTCCCATTATTGGGTCATGTTTATTAGATGCATAAAAAGTAAAGTGTGCCTTCAAAAGTTCGTGAGAGTCCTATCCCAAGTTCAACCCATGACAATTAATAAAGTGAATATCTTAATTTAGAACATAAATAACACAATAACATGGTGAACATACTCGGAATAGCAATGAAGCTAATGGGAAGATATGGTGGACTCACTGGAAATACTTGGCTAAGGAGTGTTGGAAACAAGTTTTTACTTGTTGGAATTTTTAAATTTTTGGGCTAGAAAGAGGGAGATAGTTGACCAGCTACTATGCATGAATATGTCCATAGAACTACTCATTTCATGAAAAACTAAATAAACCAGCAATTAACATCAAGGACATGAATAAGAGATAGCTCAAGACATCATTATTGCAAATTTCTACACATAAAAAGCCTATAAATCATGCAAACATATGTAGCTCTTCAAATCAACCATGGAAACCCTATTCCAAGTCATAATACTAGCATCCAATACATTCCAACCCCAAACTCCAGTAGCTCAATCTCATATAAAATGATGGTGGTGGTTTTATCAAAACAAAAATAAAAATAAAAACTAGACGCTTCAAGTCTCTATGATAAATGCTTTGCTTAGAAAAACAGAAAGTAGACATGTGCTAACCAAAAGAGTGTAGCTACAGTGGGGTGTTAATCACATCCCCAAGCTTATCGCTTTAACCATTCTTAGATTTCTTGAGGCGCAGCTCCTCTATTCCCTCTGAAAAAACTTCACAAAACATGTTTCTCCCATTTTTTTTCTGTGGGGTGAGATTAGCAAGGACAAACAAATCACATGCTTGATGTGCAAAATTCCAAATCAAATGCTCCAGTAGATAGACAATAAAGTTCATTATGTTGTATGTTCACTCTCTTGCTTGAATGAACAATGGAAATTCGATTCCCAAGCCCAAAGAGTGCATAAAACAAAAGAAGACAGAATCTGTCCAGAAAAGCAACAGCAGCAAAACGAACGTTTTTCCCTAAGCTAGACTCGTCAAAAAATTAAGCCAATTTTTGTTCTTATAGAGGACGAAAAGTTTCAGAACATACTAAATAATTAGCTCAATCCGACATACCAATAAAAAACGTAAAATCATACGGTGAGCAGACTCGTGCTGAAACAGAAATTTCATGCACTAGGATAGCAACTTATAAGTCCAAATGGGTTTGACTTGACTCTTTATTGAAAACTCCAGAATTAAAACAACAAAAACTAATCTATTGAGACAGAAAGATTACACTAGGAAAATCCAAACAAAAACAACCGGGTTGCCTCCCGTAAAGCGCTTTCTTTATAGCCATATAGTTAGGCTTTACTTACTTAACATCATGATGGTTGGAGTGAGGTGGCTCGGCATCCCCAAGCTTGGATTCTTGTACTTATTTTATACATGTAGGGTGAGCCCAGGGGTACATCCCCAAGCTTGATTGGTTGTCCCTCTTGATCTTTGTTCATCTCACTCAACTCTTCCTCCTGAAAAATTCTTCTTACACAAATCTCAACATAAAACTTGATTAGAGGGGTTAGTGCCTCCATAACTAAAATCCACATAGGTACAGAAAAGACACATCATGAGTTAATTCTAAATATTAACTATTGTTACTACAGTTTTGCATTGCTCCTTAATCAAAAGAACCACACAAAACACAAGTAATGAGAGCAATGCAAAATAAAGACATAATCTGCCAAAAACTGAACAGCCCGTAAAGAGTGAATTTTTAGAGGCCCTTAAGTTGCTCAAATCAGAAAACTTAAAACTAATGAAATATGTAGTGATAACTAAATATTGCTTTCGTAAATTACCAGGTCAAAATTCCACTTCTGTGATTTTAAACATTTTTCGCAGTGAAGTTCAGGAATCTATTTTCTTGACAGCTAATTACTATTGTTTAATCCTATCTCTCATATAAGATTATTCTTACCATTTAAGATGAGAAATAAGACAGAAATGTGATGTTACAGTAGTGAACTAATATTTTTATTGTTTTAAGCTTTGGAAAAAAGTTTTAATGATAGAGACTTTGCAATGGTTTCATTGGCATGAACAACACATGTTCAAGGTCGACCCCAACTTCTCCATTACTCATCATTCTCATTTACTTTCCCAAATTTTTTATAAAATGAAAATCTTAAACTAAATGATACATAACAGTAGGTAAAGGCATTTTACATGATTTAAAGACATAAATGTGTGCTCAAACCGAATAGGAAATTAAAGCATAAGGAACACACCAAAAAATATTAAGCAATTTATTTTTAAGTCTAACCTATTTCCTATGCATTGGCATTTTGTAATGAAACAAATAAAAGAACCACATAATAGCAAGCATAGAAAGGTAGATCAAGTGCAACTTCAATACTTTCAGCATAAAGAGGGGAAACTTAATATTGTTGAAATATGTGTAACCATGTTTCCCTCTCTCATTATAATTTTCAGTAGCATCATGAAGAGATTCAACAATATGAATATCACATAAAACATTCTTATCATGAGCCACATGCATAAAAGAATCACTACTCTCCACATAAGTAAAATCCTCATTAGTGATAGTGGGAGTTAAACATTCATAATTTTCATTGCAATCATCATATATAGGAGGCATAGTATCATCAAAGTGAATTTTCTCCTCCAAGCTTGGGGAACTAGAAATATCATGCTCATCAAAACCAACTTCCCCAAGCTTAAAACTTTCCATAGAATCAGCAAGTATATCATTTTTATCCTCAATAGTAGGGGGACTAAAAATATCATATTCATCAAGACAAACTTCCCCAAGCTCAAGGTTTTCCTTAGCAATAAAGGTGTTCAAAGAATTAGTACTACCACAAATATGATTGTTGTGCAAATAATTTTTCAATTTCTCCTCAAACACTTCATGTCCTAATTCAAGGTAGATATTATACAGTTCTAATATTGTTTGGTTGTTTTCCATTTTATATTTTTTTTTGTATTTTAGGTTTATATGTTAGTATGCAATGCAAACAAGAATAAAAGTTTAGCACAACGCTCCCCGGCAACGGCGCCAGAAAATTGCTTGATGACTCCCAAGTGCAGGAGATCAATTGTAGTACCTTTCGATAAGTATTTGAGTGTCGAACCCACGAGGAGCTGAAGGTAAGCTATCTATTCTCTAAAGCCCTATAACCCTCTTATATGGCTGTTTATGCAAAGCAATAAGTTTGACTAAAAGGAACTAACTAATTAAAAGCAAGTGACGTGGAGTGTGGTTTGTCTAGTAACTAGTGAAGCAAGTTTAAAATGCAAGTAATCCTAGAGCAAGTTTCTAAAGCAAGTTTCACAAGTAGCAAGCAGCAAATATCTCAAGTATCTCAAGGGAGCAAGTGTTCTAGCAATAGGTGTTTCGTTCGTGTGGTTGTCACAATTAGTGAAGCACATGTTTTAGTCTTAGTTGTTTCTTCTAGGAAGGAGCCATGAATAGGTATAGTCAAGTAAATGATCTACAACCCCTTATGATGGATCATGTGGCCAAGTAAATGACTGCACAAGATTGATTAAGACATAAAGTCCCACCATAGCCTTACGTTCTAAGGTCCCCTATATATATCCCCCAATAACTTAACTTTGTGGCTCGGTCTCAGGTTACTGTCACTCCCAAGTCACCACCACTCCATTATGCTACCGGTGATCATCTTACATGCATTCCCCAACATATGCGTGCACTCATATATTGTACATAAAGAGAATCATAGAAGATAACAAACTTGTATGCAACAAATCAACGAACTATTTCACCATTGCCAAGAACAATTCACTACTCAAACATAG
Organism: Alopecurus myosuroides; assembly: GCA_028641055.1. Classification (NCBI taxonomy): domain Eukaryota; kingdom Viridiplantae; phylum Streptophyta; class Magnoliopsida; order Poales; family Poaceae; genus Alopecurus; species Alopecurus myosuroides. Next base: position 90,312,598 of record CM054063.1, on the reverse strand, counting down.
ACGGGGAGACACAATACATCAAGGAAATATAGTATTGCATCATACATCGTGTTTGCCAAGAGATTACAGTGGAGAGATGGAGCTGATCTTGCTGTAGATGTTGATGATGAACACGCCGGAGGGGGGTGGAGCCCTCCGGGGTGATCCCGGCGGCGTTTCCCCCCTCCGATCTTCTCCGGCGGCAGCCTTCTGTCTCTCTGTTTCGTGGTTTCGTCTCTCGGCGCCGTCCCCTTCTTGAAAAGGCCAGGGGACCCTTTATATAGTCGTTTTTAGGTCACGAGACACTCGGGAGAAGAAAGATCGACGGCATCGGAGCCACGGGGGCAAAAAGGGGGCCCCACACGCGGCCAAGGAATCTGGCCGCGTGGAGGGTCCTCTTTTCCACCTGGTTGGCCTTTTGGCCCTCTACTTTGGCCCATGGTCTTCGTCTCGAAAATTCTGAACCGTGCTCTTTGGCCTTGCCCTTTTTGGAGTCCCGAAGCTCCCAGAAAGTCTGAAACACTAAAAAGTACGTTTTCTGGAAAAACAGGGTTAGAACCAAAAGAAGGGGGATTGTTCAGAAAATCCCCCAAATCATTATAAAACATGAATATAAGTTGCTAATGTGTAGGAAAAACAAGTAATAACATGCAAAGTTCATCTATGCATTTTACATGCATCAGGTGGTCATGGTAATGGCGGGTACAGGAACAACTATCGGGATGACAATGGTCAAGTGAGGTGCGCACCAGTGGCATCCGCTAACAGTGGTGGTGCAACAGGAGGTGCGGTGGCATCTGGTGCGCTGGAGCAGCAGGCGACGGTTCCGCCGCAACAGGCCATGGTGAATGCACCTGTGGTGCAGATGCATCAGCCGGTTGTGCACCCGAGTAACATGGAAGGGGCAACAATAGGTCGAGCTCATGGGGAGAAGTGGGTGTTCGCTGATCAGCTTGCGGCAGCGGTAGCAGGGGCAGTGCAGAAGAAGGCCAATAAGTTTTACAAGCTGAAATGTTTCCGTTGCGGTGTGGCGGGACATTTTCTAGCGGACTGTCCGCTGCCATCCTGTGTTTATTGTGGAGGTGAAGTGCATGTGAATGGTCCTTGCCCGCTTATTGCAGCACCCAAGCCTCACCCGATCATGTGTGGGTATATCCATGAGGAGCTCATGATCTTTGGATTACCCTTATCACAGAATTATCGAACTAAGGTGGAAAATTTGAGATTGGCTTCGATAACAGTTACTAGAGGAGTGCTGACGATTCCTCAGTTGATAACTCAATTACAGAGGTTGGTGCCCACGGAGGGCTTTGTGTGGGATGTTAGTCAAGTTGGACAAAATGTGTACAAAGTAACGTTTCCATCAAAAATTGAGTTAGACAGGTTGAAGGTGTTTGGAGTGTGTCGGATTCCAAACAGGGATTGTGAGATTTTGGTGGATAGTTGGAGTCAAAGGATCGAGCCTCTTGACACTCTCTCTGATATCTGGATTAGAGTATCTGGAATTCCACAGGAGTATAAGGGAGATTTCTTGGCTCTTTGGTCTGTTGGTTATTTGCTGAGAGTCACTAGGAAGGTGGATATGGAATATACTCGCGAACATGGTGTTTTGCGAATCCTTGTGGGATGCCTAAACTATACTAAAATTCCACCCACCTTTCCGATGTTTATCAAAGATGAATTTTATGAACTCTCTTTCCATGTTGAGGGTGAGGAGAAGGGAAAGTACTATGATGACATGGTTTTGGACAAAGTGTTGCGCGATTATTACGAGGATGATGATGATGACTTGCCTAATAATTTCTATGTCGCGTTAGCAAAAACATCATTGCATGATAATGGTTCGGCCTCAGGTGGAACTGTTGCTAATGTTGATACTCCTATGGCTGATGTAGGAGGTGGTTCTTCATATGGGCCAACGGATACTATTTTTCCATCTAGAGGTGGCGTGTTCTCGCCGATGTTACTTCGTCAATTCGGGTGGGATGCTCCTTCTTCAGCCGTGGGTGCTGAGGAGAGCCCGTGTGCTGTTGTGTCATCTGCTTCTAATATTAGGTCACCTGCTGTTGGTGCTGGTCTTAGCAAAGGAAGGAGGATTGCTATGGGTTCTACGAATCAGGTTCAGGACACGCCAGTGCAGCCCGCCGATCATTCATCTGTGGACACGCCAGTGTAGCCCGCCGATCACTCAGCTGTGATTCCGTGCGAGTCCGAGCCGTTGCCGGTGGGTTTTGTGCATGCCCAGTTGGCGCTCGTGCGGGTTCCAGTGACGAAAGAGGCTACGCAGTGCGGAGATGTGCGGAAGGCAGTGGATGCTCGGTACGCTGCTGCTGCTTGCGTCATGGCGAATAAAGCGGATGTTCGAGTGACAGTGAAGGATACTGTCAAGGAGGGGGCTGGTGCATCTGCGAGGCGACAAGGGGTCGCGACTGACGCTGCATTCTCCCCTTTGCTCACGCCCAGGTCAGGTGGACCGGGGACGTTCGAGCGGGAGGGGGGAATGGTTGTTGCCTCGACATTGGGCGATACGTTGGTTAGCCCAAGCATCACACCCTCAGGATGACGGGGGCGTCAGCTTGATGTGCGGGCTTCGCCGTTCACTCCATCGGCATCTAGGGCGGAGATTGTCGCATACGGCGGTATTGCGGCTCCGGAGGCTAGAGGTCAGCGCTCCAGTGCGCGACTTCGGGCTAACCCAGACGCTGTTGTTCCTATGCTGGAGAAGGCCGAGCGGTTGGCTGCTCGTCGCGATGAGAAATTTGCAGGTACTTCGCCGAAACAAATCTTTCATTTTCTGCACTTTCTAATAAAACCATTGTTGAGAGGGCTTCTAGTTTAGGTATTTCTTTGGGTAATTCACCGTCTAAAGTGGAGGGTGCGGTTACTGCTTTAAAGAATCTAGAATGTGCGCGTCAGCTAAATTTTTTTACTCCCTCCGTTCTTATATGCAAGGCCACTACCAAATATACGTTTTTTGTTCTATACAAGGCCACAAACATTAATCGAGGCAAAAGTAATTACCTTCTCCTCGTACGATGGCCGGCTCGAGAATAGCAACAGATGGGCATTAATTAGCCCACCCAACAGCTTTGCATGTATGCATGCCCAACGGCTCTGCATGTGTGCATGCGGAATTTTGGTGCGGATAAAAATCACGTAGGCTCAGCTCCTTCCTCTCCGCTCCATTCATCTGCTTCTTCCTCCCTCATCCACTCCACCTCCTTCTCCAATGGGAAGTGGTGGACGCTCTATTTTAAGCAAAGACTGTGTTGCAGACAGCGGCGGTGGCTCTGCTTGTACCGGCGGAGAAAGCTTGGCTACAGGTGACGGCATGGCAGCCGAAACCGCCGTCCGCCATGGCGAGGTAGTGGTCGTTCTCGGCTATGTTGACTCCAACGCAGAGACAGAAGACCAGCAGCTAGGCGACGCTGAAGTAGAGGCTGATGACTCCACCGGTGAAGGCACGGTTAAGCCGCCGGAGAAGCATCAGACCTCTGTCCATGGCGCGGTCAAATTTAAGAAAAAGATGCCTCCATGGAGTATGCGATCTCTGGGTGCGTTAGGGAAGTGGCTTGACGAAGAGAACGAGATTGCAGAGAAAGATAGCGCAGACGTGCTACACGCTGGAACCGACGGCAGAGAGAAGGACCTCGTCGGCGAGGAAGACCACCTTGATAGTGATGAAGAAGAAGACGACGTCTTCATAGATGACGTAACAGAGAGGTTCCCACCCCAAGTGGTACATGTTCCAGACTGAAAACTACAACCCACGAGGTGAGTACGTACCCGATACATTTGATCCGGATACGGTAGTGCCAGATTCTTTTGATTTTGAAGAAGATGAGAAGTAGTGGACTAGCATGATTTTTCCATGCTTGCAATCATTGTTGTTTCAAGTATGAAGTGCGACTTCCAGATTTATGAACAGTTGTACTCTTGTTTTTATCTTGTGTTATCCAAGTGTGATCATGGAGTAGAAGTACAAAACAAGTTTGGTCGCATGATAAAACCATTTGTATGATACGGCAGAGATTATTCCATTACTAAAAGGATGCATGTATGCACAATTCTGACTTTTGTTACACATGCATGGACGATACACACCATCTAGGTACTAGAAAATACTTAGGAAGCTAAGACATGCGCCGACTCACACTTTAGCCTTATCGGTAGACGACTTTGCTGCTTGAGTACCATATGCATGGACGATACACACCATCTACGTATTCAAAAATTCTTGAGCAGCTAAGACATACGCCGGCTCACACTTCAGCCTAATCGGTAGACGACCTTGCCGCTCGAGTACCTTCTTCTTAATATGAGGGACGACATAGTGAATGCAATCCTTAACCCTTATTGTCTCGCGCATGCAAGCTTGATGACTAAGAAAAATCCGATTCAAATGTTGCACAGGATACTGGTCATAAGATTCATCCACTTTCTGCAATATTTCCTCGATATTTTTTGGCATCTTTTTCTGAAACATAGCCTGAATAGACGCAAAATAGCCAAGATCTAAGATGTTTGTATCCGGAGAGTTTGGTGGCTGAAACTTCATCCTGATGTCCCAATCACCCGCCTGTGCAGCTTTGACGACTTCCACGTCATCCACATAAACATGTGTTTTCGCATTGTCCTGTTGGATGTAAATGGGCTGGTGACGGTCCTCTACTGGCCACACTTTCTTTATCGCAGGAATGACTCTCGTGATGAGAAACTCACGACTAACTTCCTTGTTCACAACAGGAATGGTCTTGAGCTCCAAAGCTCCACGTAATCTGTTTTTGCTCTTCTTCAAGGCAGCCTTCTTCTCAACAAAACCCTAGATGCCGATCTTGCCATCAAAAGTGCAATTTCCATCGGCATCGAACCTCGGTCTGGCGACCGCACACAAGAACATCACTTTCTCTATGTAGTTCTTGTTCTTCACGTTTCTTGTCGGATTTGGCTCGGTTGGGCTCAAATAAAACTTCCGACTTCTCTTTGTGCGGTAGAACCACTTCTCATCAATATGAACAATATTGTATGCTGCCTTGAACACGGGATTCTCTGGACAGCTCTCGGGCACTAGATTGGAAAGGCAGTATACTAGACGTGCCTTCCGGTTTTCAAACGTTAAGGTGGGCTTAAGGTCATTTGTGTGACGCCTGATCTTACGTTCCTTCAACAGCCTGAAAATAGTGAACTTTTTCATATGCAGTGCCGCCGAAAGATCACGTAAAGTCGTCCGCTCACCCAACGGTAGTGCCTCCATAACAACAGTGTCTATCTCGACCCTTTTCCGTCCACAATTTTTTGCCTTCTTGTTGATCAAAGAGTTGACTCCATGAAGAGTTTGGCCTGTATGTCATATGCGCCTAAGACACCTCAGTGTAACGTGCAAGAGATCTGCCAATTGTTTGGGAAGGCCACGCTTCAACCTACCGTTGCCGCCATTTCTGGCCAAAATCTGTGTGTATATGTTGCGCTTATCATTGTCAGTATACCATGTCCTCCGTTTAATGTTTCCGAAATGATCTGCACCAAAAAAAATCACATTGTTGCTTCTCTGTTTGAACATGCAAGCCACAACTGCACGAGTAATTTTCAAGTTTTACAAAGCTGAAAACTTACTGAGATCAACGCCCTGGCTGCTCATTACGTCTATCAGTTCTTCCTCGTCGCCAGCCCTGCCCGACGATGTTCCCTCGCCTCCCGCGCCAGTTGCCATCGCCTGTACCAGCATTGTTGCCAGCGCCACCCAGGCTCGAGGTGTGGCCGCCCGCTCGGGATGCCTGGCTGCCAGCGCCACCCGTGCCAGACGTATTGCCGGTCCTTGCCGTGGGATAAATCCACGTAGCATCTCCGATGCCCACCGTTCGTTCTACAGCGCGCCTGAAACCATCACGACCCATGGCCATGACTATGCCGCAGCCACGACTAGTAAACCCAAGGCTGCTGGCACTGCGTCCGCGACTGCCTTGCCCGCGACCGGCATAGCCGCTTCCGTCCTGCTCGATGGCGCCGTGACTGCGACCAGCCTGCTCAAAGCCGCCTTGCCCGCGACCGCCATGTCCGCTTCCATCCTGCTCGAAGCCGCTGTTATCGTGACCAGCCTGCTCGAAGCTGCGGCCGACATGCTTGAAGACGCCGTGCCCACGACCGGCCAAACCGAGACGCCCGCTGTTTCTTCCTCTGGCCCTTCCAGTGTAGCTCGAGGATGCTCGCCCGTAGAAGACGCCTCGACCACGACCAACCAGCCCGAGGACAGCATGCCCACGTCCAGCGCTAGACGTGGTCTGGCTGGCGCGCCAGCCTCCGGCGTTCACGCGACCGATGAGGCCGAGCGTGGCGCGCCCTCGGCTGATGACTCCACTGCCCGCACGACTTGAACTCCCGCCATTTTTGCCGACCTGATATCCACCGCCACCGCCATGGATGTCGTCTTCAACCTCCTCTAAACGGACGTTCAGATCTGGAACCATTTTTTTGTGTACGCTTGGTAGCTGATGGCTCCATGTGTTTGCTCTTATGGAGTATAAATAGCAAACAGGGCAGTGGAAACTAAATTGGCGCGCGCTGGTATCACACAAAAATATGCGGGAGGGTTGTTCTCGTTTTGTTTTGTGTTTGAATTCATTTTAGTCCCTATTATAAGCTGGTATTTACCAATAAATTGAGACGTCCAGTGCATGCTAGAGCTGCTGTACACCTACTGGTCTGCATGGCTGCATGCAGCGCGGGAGAGAGGTAGGAGAGAGAGTGATGCACGCGGGAGAGAAAAATGAGCCAGAGAATACGAGAGAGCGCAGCGCGGGAGAGAAGCACTTGCGCGCGAGAGAGCGAGCAGAGAAATAGGAGCTGCATGCGGCGCATTTATTAAGCCAGGAATCGAGGAGGTGGCAGCATAAACAAGGTGGCTTTGCCAACGGATTAAGCATGCATTAATCAGTTGAAATTTTTGTCTTGGTATCTGGAATATGAGTTTGTGGCCCTCTATACAAGAACGGAGGTAGTAGCGATAATCTAAGCACTGTGGTAGATATGGAATCGACCAGCTTAGTAGTGCGTAAGGCCTCCATTTTTCTTGAGGATTACGAAGATGAAAAGGAAGAGGGTCTGGTAGATGTGCTTGAGTCATGTGATCAGGGTGTAGTGGTCACACTCCCTCGCAGAGGAAAAAAGGTTGTTAATTCAAGTTCTAAGAGAAGAAGTGCTAGGATAAAATCAATTAAAATTAATAATAAGCAATGAAATGGATGTTTTGGAATAGTGACGGGTTTGGGCATCCGGCTAAACATCGAGCGATCAATGAGGCAGTGAGGGAGTGTGAGCTTGATTTCGTGGCAATTATGGAAATAGGAAGGTCCAATTTCCATAATAGTTTACTTAATCATTTGGCCGGGGCATATGACTATTGTTGGTATTGTCTACCGCCTCATGGCCGCTCGGGGGGGGGGGGATTCTGGTTGGTTTTAATTCTGCTATGATAGATGTGCGGATAGTTATAGCGGGCGATTTTTCGGTAAGTTTCATTTGCGCACAAAGAACGATGGTTTTCTTTGGGGTTTGTTAGTTGTCTATGGAGCAGCTCACGACGATAAAAAACCAGAGTTCCTGTCGGAGTTAGTTCGGATTTGCGAGGGGGAAACTTTGCCTATGATTGTTGGAGGGGATTTGAATATTATTAGGAGACAAGAATAGAAAAGCAATGATATATTTAATCCACGGTGCTCGTTTATTTTTAATGCAATTATTCAGAGTCTTGACTTGAAAGAATTAGAGATGTCAGGGAGACAATACACGTGGTCTAGCAGATGGGAAATTCCAACTCATGAGAAGTTGGATAGGGTTCTGGCTAGTGTATCTTGGGAACAAAAATATCCTCTCGTTACGGTTCATGCGATGGTACGCACTGAATCAGATCATGTACCCCTTCTTATTGACTCAGGAACTTCGGCTCATTCTGGGAATAGATCGATATTTTCCTTTGAGTTGTCCTGGATGCGTCAAGATGGGTTTTTTTAGATGGTCAAGGAGCAATGGAACTCCGTGTTGACGGGGGATACTCCTATCAAAAGGTGGCAGAATAAAATTAGACAACTCCGTAGTTTCTTACGAGGGTGGGCAAGAAATTTAAGCGGCGAGTATAAGAGGCTGAAGAAGAAGTTGGTACTTCTTATTCAAGAATTAGACTTGAAATCAGAAAGTGGTCCTCTTTCAGAAGATGAAATGAGGGCTAAGAGAGAGGCTGACTCTTATTTATCTAACCTTAGACGAGATGAAGAGTCTAAGTGGGCTCAACGTGCAAAGGTTAGATACGTTCGGGAAGGTGGAAATAATACCAGATATTTTCACCTTATTGCTAATGGAAAGCGATAAAAGAAAATGATTTTTCAATTAGAAAAAGACGAGTGTACGATCATTGGTCAGGAAAATCTAAAAGTTTTTATATCAGCGTATTATGAAAAAAAATGTTTGGGGCGCCGGTCCCAACTTCGGTTTCGATGGATGAATCGAGAGTGGATGATATTGCTCAACTTTCTGAGATTGAGAATAATATTCTAACACTACCTTTTTCGGAAGAGGAGGTGCTGGATGCTATTTCTCAGATGGAATTAAATAAAGCGTCGGGCCTAGATGGGTTCCCGGCAGAATTTTATCAGAAATTTTGCGACGTGCTTAAAGATGATCTAATGGCATTATTCTCACAGCTGCATGCTGGCGATTTGAATTTGTTCAAACTGAATTTTGGTGTCATTACTTTGCTTCCTAAGAAGGAGGATGCTAGTCGCATTGAGCAATATAGACCGATCTGTTTGCTTAATGTCAGTTTCAAGATTTTTATGAAAGTTGAGGGCGACATCCATTACGCGGAGGGTGACTAGACCTTCGCAATCAGCTTTCCTCCCAGGGAGGAATATTCTGGAGGGAGTAGTAGTGCTTCATGAAACGGTTCATGAGCTCAAACGTAAAAAAGATGGATAGGGTTTTGCTTAAGATAGATTTCAAGAAAGCCTACGATAAAGTTAATTGGGCGTTTCTTCAACAAACTCTCCGCATGAAAGGGTTCACACATCAGTGGTGTGAGTGGGTTGCCAGGTTTGTTCAAGGAGGGAGTGTGGGGATCAAGGTTAATGATGACATAGGTCATTTCTTTCAAACTTTGAAGGGGATGCGTCAGGGTGATCCATTGCCCCCCGTCCTTTTTAACCTGGTAGCACATATGTTAGCGGTCCTAATTGCTAGGCTAAGAATGAGGGTCGGGTAGGTGGCTTGGTTCCACATCTTGTTGAAGGGGGCGTGTCGATTTTACAGTACGCTGATGATACTATTTTATTCCTTGAGCACGATCTGGAATAGGCTGTTAATATGAAGCTTTTGTTGGCTTTATTCGAACAGCTTTCGGGACTTAAGATTAATTTTCACAAGAGCGAGATTTTTTGTTTTGGCAAAGCGATTGACTCTCAGGAAGAATATAGACACATTTTTGGATGTGATGTTGGGAGTCTTCCTTTTAGGTATTTGGGTATACCTATTCACTATAGAAAGCTTCTTAATAAGGAATGAAAACCGATGGAAGATCGGTTTGATTCAAAGCTAAGTTCATGGGTAGGTAAATTGTTATCCTATGATGATCGCTTAATACTTATTAATTCGGTTTTGTCCAGTTTGCCAATGTTCTTTCTATCTTTTTTGAGATACCTATGGGGGTAAGAAGAAGGTCAGATTTCTATAGGTCACGTTTCTTTTGGCAATGCAATAGGCTAAAGAAGAAGTATAGACTAACTAAGTGGAATATTGTTTGCCTTCCCAAAGATCAAGGAGGTCTTGGGATTGAAATTCTACAAGTTAAAAACAGATGTTTACTTATCAAATGGCTTTTTAAACTGTTAAGAGAACAAGATGTGTGGCATGAACTGCTGCATGACAAATATTTACAGGGGAAGACTCTATCCCAGGTTGAGAATAAACCTACAGATTCACCTTTTTGGAAAGGTGTGACGAAGGTGAAGACAGATTTTTCCCCACATGCTACCTGTTTGATTGATGATGGGAAAAATGTCAGATTTTGGGAGGACATTTGGTTAGGACAAACTTCGCTCGCAGTACAGTATCCGTTGCTTTATAATATCGTGAGACATCAGAATGTTTTAGTGGCCGATGTTCTCAATGAGTATTATCCCAATATTACTTTCAGGAGGTCCCTCTTAGGGGATAATTGGGAAGTCTGGTTAAATCTGGTGGAAAGATTAATGGGTGTTGACCTAACACAATCGGGTGTGTTCTCGGTCAAGTCCTTATATGAAGATCTAATGAATGGTAATACTAGGTTTTTGCGTAAATACTTATGGAGATTGAATGTTCCTTTGAAGATTAAGATCTTTATGTGGTTTTTGTACCGCAGAGAGTTGCTTACTAAAGATGATCTTAAAAAATGACGGTGGTTAGGCTGTTCTAAGTGTGTTTTCTGTGGGGATGAGGAAACTGTCGAGCACCTGTTTGTTTCATGTAGCTTTGCTCAGAAAATTTGGAGGTTAATTCACTTTACGTTTAGTATTTCACCACCTCTTTCGATAACTAATTTATTTGGAAATTGGCTTCAAGGGGTGGACAAAGAAACCAAAGCTAGTATACGCGTCGGTGTATGTACTTTTTTATGGGCAATTTGGAATTGTCGTAATGATGTGATTTTTAACAACTTCAAAACTGGTCATTTTTTGTAGGTCGTTCATCGTACTGTTCATTGGATTCACATGTGGTCCTTCCTGCTACCAGAAGGCCAACGAGGACGTTTGGATTCTGGATGCACCAGGTTGATGGCGGTATTTTGGGCTATCTTCAACCAGGGTGGCTGGTTGCACGCTAGACGAATTCAGTATGCCTAGGAGGCTTTTGTCGTTGATTTTCCGCTAGATGATTTTTGCTGCCACGCTTCGTTATCGATGATGTATTTTTAATTACTTTTGTAAGACGCAGACTATGGCGATTTTATTAATATAAAAGCCGTGTGCTAGATGTAGAGGCTGGGTTATCCGTTTAAAAAAACCATATACGAAGATAATGCATCAACCAGTAATAAGCACTACAGTGATACAAAAGCCATCTATCTTTATTAATTAATGATTGCATGCTTTGAAGATAGTATGTGGTAACTAAAATCTGGCAATAAAACACTTGATAGAGTGATACACTTCCGATGCAGAACGAGAAAAAACTCAGTTTCACTAAGATATAACTTTATCGCATCCTAGTCTCACGGTCCACAAAAAAAAGGAAAAACTCATTATAATCTCACTGTAGAAAAAAAAAACTCGTCTCATTGTTGAAAAAAAAAACACTCATTGTAGTCTTCTGTAGGCTGATGCTACATCCCCCCATGAAACAGCCTCAGCCAACTCTGCTCCTCTTGTTCGCCCAGGACATGGCCGTTGTCCGACCACATCACCGTATCATTCTGCATCTGGTAGGCGGCAGCGTCCACAAGATTATTGGGAGCACCCGACGGCCAAACTCCGCGGGGTTCAAGATCGTTCACGACACCGGTTCCTGCGGCATCAAATCCGTACACCCTAGCGTCATCAAATTTGTCCGTGAGAAATTCTTGGTTGTACGCCGCAGGCTCTCCTGCAGGAAAACCCTGTCCCAGACCCTGCATAGCAAAATCATCATAAAACCCAGCAGTTGTTGCGGGCAGGGGGTCCATGATATTGGTGCCTCCACCAGTAAAATTGTAGCCCAGCGGTGCTGCGAGCGCCGGCGGGGCCGCCATGGGAAATGGCATGAATGGCATCGGCGCCCCAAAGGCGATGCACGGCGGGTGCATCTGAACCTGAAAGCCCGTGTAAGGAGACTGGACAGGGCCCGGCTGTGGCAGGATATCCGGTGGAAGGTAGTAGCAATCTTGCGCTCCTACGGAGGAGCTGGTGTCCGACGAGTTCCAGTCGACGGCGTTCCCCAGATGCGCCATGGCTGTGACCGTGGATGTTGCGACGCTGCTGAGCTCGGCGGATCGCTGCCGCACTTTCTCCAGCTTCTCGCCCATTGCCTGGTGCAGGGCGACGAGGTCGTGGGCGGGGAGGTCGTCGAGGCGGGGGTCCCAGAGCGTGAGCACGTTGTCGAGCCTGCACTGCCTGATCTTGACGAGCTTGCGCTCCTCCTTGTCCAGCTCGCCCTGCAGGTACGTGCCGATGTTGAGGTCCTCCTTGATCGATCCTGGGGGCATCTCACGGAACCGCCTGATCAGCTTGTTCAAAGTGTTGTTGTTCGGCGGCCAGGTCGAGATCCCCCCGGCGCCGGCCGTCCCTCGGTTGAGGTCGGTTAGCAAGATGTCGATGCCACAGAGGACAGACAGCTCCGAGATCTTCTTCACCAGGCTCTGCAGGCGCTTCTTGTAGGTCGACTTGCGCTTCTTGGCGTCCAGGATATATTTCAGCATCAGCTTCCTTCGAGGCATATCGATCTGCGTTGGTTGTAACATATAAAAGAAAAAGTGTGACGTCACAAACAAAAAGAATGTGCATATATGACAAGGAAGCATCATAGAGTTACACAATTAAATATTCCAAAAACATAATAGTGTGCTTAGCAGATCGATCTAGCTACCTTAATCAGCGCGTCAGCTGATTGGGTTCTTGCATGGCTCTACATCTACTATATTATATGATCAACGATATTTTATATCAGGAAGGATTTTGCTAGTTATCATGATCGAAGCGCATGCACTTATATACTACTATTAGCATAAACTCTTTTCAAGCATCTATGAATCGATGATCTAGATTGTAAGTGTGTAATAAGGAAGTCTTTGAATAACAACTCATCAATCAAGCAATATAAAGATACATGGGTCATGGAAAGAAACTTTGATCTTTGCAGTGCATCATCATCGTTTTCATTGTGTATATAGAGGTCATGCGTTTGCATGATGAGATCTAGAAACGATGAAACATCAACACGCAAAGGTGCTCTTGCACAGAACAGATAAATACGCCATGCCCATGCATTAACCGATTGAGGACTATAGACAATGAAGAAACATGCACATACCTCTGCAACTTGACGGCGTCTCAACTCTTATCTATCGATCTCTTGATGAATTAGTTCACGTAGGTCGTCGTCTCAAATATATTGAAGTCCTCCATTGCTATATATACACCCTTGGCTTATTCATTTATGGAATCTAAATCCGTCTCCATTAATGCGAAGATATGCTGCATTCCGGGGAACATGGTGGCCTGATCCGCACGCTTGATCCAGTTTTTCTGCTGTTTTTTCGTGTAAAAGAAAATCACAAATACGCTAGCTCTTCCAGCTAATTCGTCCGTAATAGTCGGCGTTGCCTTCCTTTTCAACCAGAAAAGGAAAACATTCCTTGTAGAGATGCATGTACTCCTACATTTTATGGAAGAGATGGAGTAATAGATTATGGATGATATGCTGAAGCTGAACCAATCTGATTTTTCCTCCCCCGCCACAGCCTCGCCTACAGTACATGCGAAGACGTCTCATATATTCCCGGCTGCGAGCCTGCTACGCCGGCAATGCTACTTGGTCTTAAGCGCACCTTGCCTCGCCGCCTCTAACTGCAATGTGTTTTTGTCACAGGTTGTCAGCCTTCATGTGTTTGGCTTCCGTGGTCCTACTGATTTGAAATGGTCTGTTTATTCATTTTGTCTTGCAGAAGAAATATCCATATTGTGTGAGTAGTAACATGGTGTTATATTGCTTTGGGGATGCGGTAAACGCACAAGATGAATACCGTCATATTTTTGGTTGTGATATCGGTCACTTACCTTCTAAATATTTAGGTATTCCAATCCACTATAGGAAATTACTGAATAAGGAATGGAAGGCGGTGGAGGATCGGTTTGAGAAAAAATTGGGTTCATGGGTTGGGAAGTTGTTGTCTTATGGAGATCGTCTAGTGCTGATTAATTCAGTTTTGACTAGTTTACCTATGTTTCTTCTGTCCTTTTTTGAGATACCTATCGGGGTACGAAAAAGGCTGGATTTTTATAGGTCTCGTTTCTTCTGGCAGAGTGATAATAAGAAACGAAGGTATAGATTGACGAGATGGAATATAGTTTGTAGGCCCAAAGATGAAGGGGGGGGGGGGGCTGGGTATTGAGGTGCTAGATATCAAGAATATATGTTTATTAAGCAAATGGTTTCATAAGTTGCTAACCGAGGAAGGAGTGTGGCATGAGCTTCTATCAAATAAGTATATTGGAGATAAACCGTTATCTCTGATATCTATGAAACCGAATGACTCCCCTTTTTGAAAAGGTCTTATGAAAATCAAAAGACATTTTTTTGATCGTGGCTCTTTTTGGTTAGGGGATGGTCATCATGTGCGGTTTTGGGAGGATATTTGGTTAGGAGATGAACCGTTATCTCATCAATATCCATCTTTGTATAATGTGGTTCGACATCGCGGCGTCACGGTAGCAAACGTGCTATCCAATGCCCCTTTAAATGTTCATTTCCGAAGAACCATTACGGGGCCAAGACGGGCTCTTTGGTTACATTTAGTGGAACGTTTAATGTATGTCAACCTGTCAAATGAGAAAGATGAGTTTCAGTGGAGGTTAGCTACGAATGGATGTTTTTCTGTTAAGACTATGTATGCCGATTTGATGCATGGGTCCACACCATACTTGTGTAAGTATCTGTGGAAACTTAAGGTACCGCTGAAAATTAGAATTTTTTGTGGTTCCTTAACCATAAAGTCATTCTCACTAAAGATAATTTGATCAAATGAAATTGGACAGGATGTAGAAAGTGTGTTTTTTGCGATCAAGATGAAACCGTTCATCATCTGTTTATATCTTGTACTTTTGTGCGGCATATATATATGGAGACTTGTGCACTTTACCTATAGTATCTCCCCACCGATCTCCATCGTGAATATGTTCGGTTCATGGTTGAATGGAATTGATAAAAAGACAAAGGCACGTATACGAATAGGCGTTGCTGCTGTTCTTTGGGCGGTTTGGAATTGCAGAAATAGCGTTGTGTTTGATAAGAAAAAAGGAATTCATTTTTTGCAGGTTATCAATATGGAGGTCTCCTACATTCATCTGTGGTCATTTCCTACCTGCGGATCAGCGAGGACTTATGGATTCAGAATATGCTCGAATGATGGCGGTCATTCGGGCTATCTACAGCCGGGGTGGGTGGCTTAATGAGAGACGTTTGGATGCATAACGTTGTAATCTTTCTTTGGCTGGTATTTGTGGCCACTCTGAGTGACCCGTGATTTGTACGTTAACACTATTTTGACATTACATTTAATAAGTCCAGCCATGTGCATCAATTTGATGCAGAGGCTGGGGCCTAGGCTCCCATTTCTAAAAAAAAAGTAACATAGTGTTACACGCAATAGAAAAACAACGATACAGTTAAGAAAAATTGAACCAACGGGGACACGAGATTTTAACATGGAAAACTCTTCCAACAAGGAAGAGAAAAAACCACGGGCGCCAGCCAGCAATACTTCACTATTTCGGGTGAGCTTACAAACGCGCCAGAATTTACAATATGTCGCTTATCCCATGCGGCGGCTTACAAGAGGTATATAGGTGGTTCTGACCTAACTAGGTCGGTAAGGACGAATCCAACTCCAACTCGGTCCCTACTATTCGTTCAATTGGTATCAGAGCCTCGGCTTTTATTTTGGGCTTAACCTCATAAGAGTTTAGTATAGCTATCGAAAGGGAAACCACCGAGCCCGCGGCACCGGCCACCATGAATGGTCTCAAGGAAATGCAAGCTTTCTTGACCTCATCTGTCGAGACTTCGTAGCTAGGATCATGGACGGGGGTGTCATAAGCCTACTGGTAGAACCATGGGGGAACGTGGGAGAACTGGAAACGAGGACACGATTTACCCAGGTTTGGTACATCGCAACTATGGCGGCGTTCCTACTCCTGCAATCTCACTAAAATCAGGGCTGAAGCCTGAAGTATACAGAGTATAATTGTGAGTATGGTTTCGCTAACTCGGCGAGGATGAACTTCTCGGTGAGTTGGCTTCTAGCTATTTTCTGGTTGTTCTCTCGCTCCCGTTCGGCTTTATATAGATAGCCGGATTATGGATTACACGGAGGAAACCTAGAAGACTACAGAAAGTATTTAATCGTGGAAAGTAAGGCATCCGGCTTCTTCTCCAAATCGTATCACGTGTGAGCCGTGATCCGGGTTCTTCTAGAATCTGGCTTCCTGCGCATCGGCTTACTCGGCCTCCCAATGGATTCTGATCCATTGCCTGTGGGCCACCCTGGTAATCCTGCCTCGGGCCAATGCATGACATACCCCCATTTGGCATATATTTGACAGTAGCCCCCAAGAAGAATTAAGACCTCATCTTGCCATCTTTTGTTGATTTGTGTTCTTCTTAGAAAAAGTCGACGTTCTGTCTTGAATCTTTTTTATCGTAAACTTTTATGCCAAACTCGGATTTTACGAAATTCGGCATTCTTTTCACGAATCTTCGCAGAGAAGGAACTGTGATGTGAACGATGAAATCGTGCTTACGTCACGAACGTTTGGTTTCAGTCAAAATACTGAAACCTTATCTCTGACAGATTTTTCGCGAGAAACAAGGGGATAGCCATTATCACCCCGTCTCCTCGTTTCCCGGGTTTCTCGTTGAAACACGCGTCAATCATCCAACGGCTAAAATAGCCGTTGGGACGAATCATGGCGCAAAATGGCTATAAATAGCCCACTTCGAGCCCTCTGGTTCTTCTTCTTCCTTACTTCTTATCTCAAACTTCCCAGAGCACATTGCCCTAGCGAACCCGAGCGAGAGAAAAGACAACCGAGCACGAAACCTCCCCCGAGATCCCAAACATCGGTGGCCTGAGCTCTGTTCCATGGGCGCCACAAAAAAATGGCATCTGGGAGCCCTCTTCGCGCGACTGAAACCACTGTCGACCTCGAGCCGGCGGCAGAAAATCTTGGCTTCTCCGCTCTGTTGGCTTCTCCGAGCACCTCTACGGTGGCACCGGAGATCCCCTCGAGCGCTCCGGTGGGTGGAGATGTTGTCCCCGCGGCCGGAACCATGCCGCTGCCATCTTCCACTCCTCCTCCTCCTCCTCCTCTCGTTTCTGAACTTGGGGAACGGAATCTTCCGCCCGCGGTGGCGAAACTGCGGCGGTCGTCACCGTCACTGCAGGCGAAGAAGAAGCTGGAGATTCTGGCAAGCGGAGCCAGTGCAACATTGCACTGGCTCTACTGTGTAGTATGGAAGACGACGGGTTCATCGCCAAAGACAAATGGAAGATCGACGAGGAGGTGCTAGAGCCTTCGCCGAAAGACAGAGAAAGGGTCCTCCTGGCCTCTCACGTCCTTAGAGGTATGGATTCCCCCTTCCACGTTCTTCCTTCAGGTCCTTAACCATTATGGGGTTCAGCCCCATAATCTTACCCCAAATTATATCCTCTATATAGCCGGATTTCAGGCTCTTTTCGAGGGTTATCTTGGAATAGAAACCAGACTGGACTTCTTCCAGTTTTGCTTCAATGTGAAGCGTAACACCACAGACGGTGTTCTCTCCACATGTGGAACCATTTCTTTCAACCTTTTAGGTTTAGGGAAGAATGGTTCCCAAAAATCAAAACTTCCGGGTAAGTCAAATTATGGATGGGCTCATTCTTTTATTATCCGGATATTCCGTATCCTTGAAAGGAGACGAGCATTCCGGCTTTTGTCAATTCTGCCGCCACTCCCAGAGACAACTAGGCATTGGACGTAGTCCAGGTTCTTCCTCCGGACCTGCTGCGGATCAAACGGCAGATCGCAAAAATCGTCATTTCTTCCCCTCCTCCGACCGACATGGACACGGTCCTTTGCTGGCTCGGAATGATGACCCAACCTCTAGCTTTCCACGGCGGTCGGCTTCTCTATGAATAGACGGGGCCGGATGACGCGATGAGGGTGACAAAATCGCCTTTGTCGAAAAAGGGGTTCAAGAAGCGCGTCAACCATTTGGTAGCCACTCGTGATCAATACAAGGAGAGTCTACCAATGTTCAACGCCGAAAACCCCCCTCCCACGGTATGCTTTTTTGTTTGTCTTTTGGGAAGTTTTCTCGCACTTTGTCTTTCACGGATATTTTAACTTATCCGAATTTATTTTCTAGCAGCTTGCTACTCTCTCAGAGGATCAGCTCGTCTCTAAGGCTGAAGTAGCAGAGTTAAAAGCCCGCATTTTAGCGGCCGGTGGTCGCAAGCGCAAGAAGATGTCTTCGAGTCGAGAAGTAATCGATCTTGACGGAGTAGCCGTTGCTACTTCCAGGTAAGACTCGAACTTTCTTTTGCATACTTTTTTCATTCTTGCCCGAACCTTTTTCTCGGATTTTTAATCTCGGATTTTCTTTTTTCCTTTTAGCCTTGCTCCAGTTGCTTTGAAGGGGATAGGCAGGAAGAAACACTAGGCTGCTGCTCTTAGGGGGCCTAAGCCTTCCCCTGTTGCTGCTCCGGTTACACCGGTGGCGACCGGTGAAGAACACTCGGCTCCTCTTGAAGAGTCCGAGTTCCCCCTCCAAAGCCAGCCCAGCCAGCCTGATACGGCCACTCCGGTCGTGCAGAAAAGAGCGGCAATTGAAGAAGGAGGGCCCTCCCTTGTCTAGCCAACCGAGAAAATTCCTCAATTTGACAAGGACTTCAAGGTAAAGCAGGAAGCTTGCTTTGATGAACACGGGTACATGCATCCGTGGGGAAAAAAGCAGTTTGCCCGAGCCCCCTTGATTCGTCCCTGGCCAAAAGGCGGATTCGTCGTCTGAAATAATTACACTTTCTCGCCTCGGCAGGTTATCCAAGACGGAATCCACCATTTGGGGATTTCTTTCTCGGGGTAATCGAAGGAGTTCACCGAGATGCTTAACGGGCTGAGAAGGGTTAGCCAGGTATATCTCTAACCCCCAAGTATTAAGACAAAAGCATAATTTTTTGTTTTGATACTTTTCATATTTGCCTGCTCATTTTTTTAACAATTCTTTTCCTTTGTATGCTTTCAGCAAGCTTCCGAAACTATTAATGTGGAAGTTTTTGAAAAACTTACCATCAAGAACCAAGAGGTGAAATCTCTTCTTGGTATTCGGAATGAGAAGGACTCGGAAAATTTCCGAGATTCAGAACCAACTGAAGGAGAGTGCCAGTAAGCATATTATTCTTTCCTTGGATTTTGATTCTGATTTTGCGAATTTTCCCTTAAGTACTTTTCGCGTGAACTTTTTGTCTTCTTTTCTTTTATGCCTCTTTGGCCAAGGCCAAGCAGATTGCTGAAGATGCCCAGAACCTCCATAAGGAAAACTTGGAGCTTCACAAGAACAATGTGAAGCTTCAAAAAGACCTGGAGGAAAGCCAACTGGCTTTGGGCTTATCCAAGTCTCGGGCTTCGTCGCAAGCCGAGAAAGATAGGAGGACCATCCAGGATCTCGAATCCGCTCTTCACCAGCGACTTAAAGAAGTCACTGAAATGGACAAGATTCTTGGTAAGTTTTTCTGCTCATTTACCAAGTTGTACTTTTGTTTTAGCGAATGCCTTCTTTTTTTCCTCTAGGTTTCTTATATTTTCTCCTCTATTTTTATAACATAAGGAAATCCTCTCATTTCGCGGATCGACCGCATCCGGGCTTTCGGGACCTTCACCGCCGAGCTAAAGAACGGCAGGATGCTACTTATTAGTAAGTGCATTCCGTACAAGATTGACGAGTTCTCGGAAGCAAGCCGGCTTCCGGAAGCATTCGCGGAGGTTGCCAACAATCGCGAGAATTGGCTCAAGTCTGCCGCCCGTGGTGGAGTGCGCATGGCCTTAGGGCTCATGAAAATGCACTACACTACCGCGAAGTCCTGGCGCGTCGCCACCGGTATCCCCAAGGATATATCAAAACTCAGAGGGCGGAAATCTTCGAGTCTATCAAGGGGCATTCTTCCAAGATAGCACGGATGGTCTCTACCTCGACATTCTACCCGGAGGAAAAAAATTCCGTCAACTCCGGAGAATCCGAGTGATAGCGACGAAGACGAAGGTGACGACTTCATGGATGCTGTCTGAACCTGCAGAGCCAATAGCCAGTAGAATGCATTACTTATGCTTATGATGTAAAACTCATATGTAATGCATTCTATATTTTGAATAAACAGTATTATCTCTTTGCAGTAAAATTCAGCTTTGAAGGTTTAAAAGTTTTAACTCATTTTCTTCTAAGTTCTCTAGCTTGTATGCTTTGACTTTTCTTAGTATTTAAGCGATTCCAAAAAGTATGCAATCTTCACGCTGAGTGACCGGGTTAAGTAACCAATCAGTCGAAACTCGGAATCATGGGTTATACTTTGGCGCTTTACTTACTAGATCAAGTGACCCAAAAATCAGATAATACTTAGGAATAATGAGTTTGAAAAATATGAACTCCAGGCACGCAGGCACAATCTGGTGTTATGTAGCCTAGTTAGGCCAAAAGCATTCAGTTTTATAACATTGAATCAAACGGAAAGATCATTGGGAAATAGAAAAAACAGAACATGCTTTGAACAATAAAAGACAGAAAAATAGTTTGCATGTATTTCCAACAACTTTATTTCATGATCTCAATAATGTTTACATAGAATTGAACTAAGTATAGAACGGACGTAACTGATGGATGCTCCAAGGCATGTTTGTCTCTCCTAGTTCTACATCTATGCTTCTTTTTCTCTTGTGGTTTTTATTTTTCGGGTCATCCTCTGTGTCCCGGATATCTACAAGGTAATATGACCCATTTTTCATAGCTTTGCTAATGACCAACGATCCCTCCCATATTGGGGCTAGCTTGTGGTTTCTATCCTGTACCAATCTTAGAACCAAATCACCTTCTTTAACAGATCGATGTTTGATTTTTCGGCTATGATATCGTCGTAAACCCTGCTGATAAATGTCGGATCTTTGCAACACAACTTCTCGTTCTTCTTCTAAAAGATCGATGGCATCCTGGCGCGCATTTTCAGCATCCGAGTCATCGTATGCCTGCACTCTTGGGCTATCATGGATCATGTCCGTAGGAAGCACTGCTTTTGCGCCATAGACCAAGAAAAAAGAAGTTTTCCCTGTTGATCTATTTGGCGTGGTTCGAATACTCCAAAGAACGAAAGGAAATTCTTCTACCCATGCTCCAGCTGCTCTGTGAAGGAGAGTTTAAAGTCTTGGGCGTATTCCTTGCAAGATTGAACTATTCATTCGTTCAACCTGGCCATTTGATTGTGGGTGCGCAACAGATGCAAGATCTAGGCGAATTCCTATTTGACGGCAATATTTTGTCAGCTATCCAATTGAAAAGTTTGTCCCGTATCCGTGATTATGCTATGTGGGACGCCATATTGCATGACAATGTCAATAACGAAATTTCTAGCAGTCACACCGTCAAGTTTTTTTTATGGGTGTTGCCTCCACCCACTTGGTATACTTATCTACTGCAACGAGTAGGTGCGTGAGTCCGCCTCTTGTAGTCTTGAATGACCCCATCGTATCTAGCCCTCAGACCGCGAACAGCCATGTTAGTTTTGAGTGCTTGAGCCGGCATGTTTGTCTGCTTGGTGTAGTACTGGCATTCGGCTCATGTGTTAACTATGTGCTCGCCATCTGTCTTGGTTGTAAGCCATAAAAACACTGCCCGAAATGCTTTCTTAACTATGCTTTTTGACTGAGCATGATGTCCGCAATCTTCGGCATGATTTCTTGCTGAATTTGTCGTCCTTCTTCTGGCGAAATACATCACTGAAAAATTCCGATAGTACTGCGTTTATATAGGCAACCATTGATTACCATGTATCCTTTGCATAGGCGTTTTATCTGCCTTTGCAAGACTTCATCTGCTCCATCCGGGAACTTCTGATCAACTAAGAAGTTTAAGTATCAAATTGTCCCATACGGGTTAACAAACAGAACTTCTATTGACTCGGAAACATCCAAGTTATCATGCTCGTAGAGATCCAAGTTGTCGTAGAGAGTGAAGTGAGCTCCCTCCGAAGTGATGTAACCACGGGGGATGTGGCGATAGATAGAATCGTCAAATCCCCAGTAGTCAGCACGAAGGACGGTGAGACTCACATAAGCTGCCTGCTGCACAGCCATATCCACTGTGGAACCTACTGCCTCGTAGCGGTGGACAACGCTCATGCCATCATCTGACAGAATTTAGACGATAGCCTGGTAGTAGGTCTGGTCAAACTCTCGCTGCTGCTCGTAGACCTGGTACTCTGGTGCCCAACGGAACCCCAGATAAGTGACCATGTCTCTCAGCATCTCCGAATAACCGGCAGGGCTCTCGCAACGAGTCATCCGAACCACCTGCGGGTAGAACCTGAGATCCATCTGCAGATGATCGGGGAAGTTTTGATTAGACGCCGGTAGAGGAACTGAAGTGGAAAGCAATAACAAGGTTTCAACGGACGATAAGGATGTTGAGAAGAACAGGATATTGAAGCAACATCGGGAAACACGAGACCAAAAATCCTGAGGTACTACGGAGAACCCAAAACACGTGAAAACCTAACTTGAAAGTTTAGATGAGAAGAGAAAACAACGTTGCACTTCCTTACCAGAAAAGGGGTGGGTGGGTGGGGAAAGAAGAAAAATGGCAGAATTCCTACTCTCACGTTTCATTTTTCCTATATAGCTACAAAATAGTTTCTAGACTCAACTGCGACCAGTAAAAGGGATCCTACAGGCAGACAGGCTCTGATACCATTTGTCGCACCCGGACTTCTAAAGGATACTCGCCGTTCCGTTGAACAGTAGTAGATTGGATTACGGGGCTTACCGGCACCCGCGTCCTCTTACGAGTAGGCCAACACACGTATGTGTGACAACCAACCCCTATCTGTTCAGCGTCGACGTAAACTATCCCATAGAAATCAGGATACTACCATTGACGTACTTCATACTATACACACATGGTACGTCAACGGCGTTAAACGAAATGATAACACAACATATCTCTAAGACACAAAAGATAGGAATAAATTGCAAATAGCTCTCACTAGAGCAGAGATAGCAAATACAATCATCCAGAGGACACATGTCCCAACATAACATCATTACATCTCAGCGGAAGCATTCAAAGGGTCTGAGTACAGACAAATCCAAATAGGCTTAAGAAGCCGGGAATGAAAAGAAAACGGAGCCCATCTGTAGAGGCCCCAGACCGGTAGGTCCAGAACCCCTCATATGCATTCATTCACGATCCCAGAAGAACCAGTCGTGAACAACATACGTAGTTGGCATACAGAATACATCATCCATTACACGAATATAGAGTCTTACATAAATGGTCACATGACCAAGTTCTTGATAACTGTCACGCAGGACAGACATTCAAAGTAAACACAGCGGAAGACGATAAGCATAGCGTAGTAGAACCCGAGTCACGCCTCATCCTACAGGCTGCTGACTGGGAGACGATCCTAACTCGCAGGGCCATCAGCGTAGAACTCCTCCTCATAGTACTCCTCCTGAGGTGGCTCCTCGTAGTCTGATAAGTAGATACCAGGGGCGAAACCAAATGAGTACATTTGAATGTACTCAACAAGACATCCTTTATTAGCTTACAATAATGCATACATGCTTATTTGGTGGAGTGGGTAGGCCATACATATGGTTCAGCTACCCATGACAGATAAAAGATTTGCCATGGTTGATTCTTCAAGTTTACCTCTTTGTAAACAAAATCATTTGAAATAAAGTAGTTTTACTCTCGTAGATATCACATATCTTGGAGGTTTTATAATTCTTTTGGAAAAGAAAGTTTTTCTTTTCAGAAACTTTTTGTAATAGTTTCTTTCTCATCGGTATCTCACAGATACCAAGTCATTCCTCCATAGTACCTCTCAGGTACAAAAGCCTTCCTTCAAAACCTCTTTTGAAAAGTTGACACAATACTAGCTACATGGCCATTCAACCGTCCATATCCGAGGACGCGGCTATCTCGAAATAGTTTTACTCTGCAGAGGTGTACACACTTCCACTAGATCCAGAGTCCGCCATGAAACAACCATGGACTGTTCCCAACCTATGAGAACATCAGATAACTGGTCTTGACTATCCACTCTGTACAAGCTAGTACATGACTATCTCTTCAATTGGGGTTTCCCTCCCTGGCAAGCCATGTCACACACCGCTCAATCAGGAGACCCAACTGCTGCATCCGGAGGGAAAATTAATCCCACACTTTAGATGCCCCGTATACTCACTCCTAGCGACATTTCGGTTCGGAGGATCCAATCCCCTATAGCCTTTGAGATAGCACATATACTAACCCTAACAAGCTTTTAATCAAGCCCCTACCCATATTGGGGTAAAGTGGCAGTACGATAATGGTTGTCCAGCGAAGACTAGGTTATGTGTCTTTTGTAAACATTTCTCATAAAATTTCCCATCATAACAATCCTTCCGGCAGACAGGGTCTCACCCTTCAACCGGGATTTTCCTTCCATAAGGCATTTGTTTACAAAAACACATTTTATTTAGTTCATTTAAGAACTCAAGTTTTAAGTAGGTGTATGGTATTTATATACCATTTAGTGTCTAAGGGCTTGGTAATACCAAGTTGACTATTATTATGAGTCCTGATACTAGTAATATTAATAATAGTAGTAGGATTCACACAAAAATAGTTTTGAAGGTATAGTTTTGTAAAAACTTCAGAAGTGAAAAGCATGCATGATAGATAATGATAAGTAGTGATACAGCAAGCATTAGGATGGCTTGCCTTGGTACAAGTGATGGTCCTGATCCTGAAAGTAACAGGAGTTGCAATACCCTTCTTCAGCAATTCCTTCCTCCTCGTTTTCTAACGTCGTAAAAAGAAATAAAGACACACTTTCAGAACCAAGCAAGGCAAGCAATGCTACAAGCAATACATACAGCAAGCAATCAAGAAGTACCACCCAAAGTTCTCAATTTTTCCCTAAAGAAAAATTGGCATAAAAACTATAGTTGGAAAATCTGCTTTTTCCCTAGTGCTTATGTGTGGCCAAAACAATGATTCTTAGTTAAGAACATTATGGACCAGTGGAATATAGCACATGTTACTGGACAGTAGGGTGTCCCATAAAACACATTTTGATGCCTAAAAATTCCCACAACAATTCCTATGGCTAGCACACATAATTTGCTAATTTACTCAAGTAGTGAAAAAAAACTCATGACAACAAGTCCACCTATTTTCCACTATGAGGCAAACATACCAGTGGGTGTTCCACTAGTAAATATGCTCACCAAGAGGTTAATAAGCCTCTGGTCACTTTTATAAAAGTGCTAAAAACAACAAACAAACACCCAAAAATTCCTACTCATACTAGTAGAAAATTTAGGAAAACTACTAGACTAGTTTAGACTACACTAGCTAATGTTATGCACAAGTGTGCAAGCTTTCAGAGGCAAAATACCCCTCTAACCAGTACCATAAATGCTACTGGATCTCACAAAAATATCATAAAAACATAGCTAGGAAACAAGGAAAAACTATGCTTAAAAATGCTACCCATGTGAGGAGATTAATTCCTAGTCATCCAAGTGCTACTCATGCTTTTGTGCTACTAAAAAGGAAAACTATCAGAGGTGAAAACCCTAAGGTAATAATGCCACAAGTACTTTTCATCCTCTGGTTTCAATACCAAAGAGTCATATTTTTCCCTAGTGGAAAACAAGACACAAAAACATACATGAATATCCTAGTGTGAAATCTAGTCCTTAAGCAATTCTATTTTAAACCTATTTCAAACACAAGCACCAAGCATTCAGAGGTGCTATAAACAAACTAACAGTACCTAAGTGGTACTGGTTCCATGGAAAACAATCTAGCAACTAGCCTAAAAATTCATTTAAAGATCTACTCAAAACATACATAAAAATCTAGCTATTAGCAAGACCTATGCATGGAAAACTAGTTCTAAAATGCTACCATTCAAACCATTTATTCTAACATGTTCAAATAACTTGTATACATCATAACCACAATGGAAAACAACATAACAAGCAAGAACACAACATTTGCACTTCACAACAATAACATAAAAAGCAAGATCTAGAATAAAAATTTAGACAGAAAGTAACCAAAACTTGTTCTGTCTCTCTAAATTTTTATGTTGCTCCAACAAGTAAATCCTTCTAGGATGTTATAGTCCTTATCACTACAAAGCCTCTCCAACTTGCCTCACTCAAAAATAATATCTCAAACTCCCTCTAAAAATCATGGAATATCCCACTGATGTTTTACCAAAATGGATGGCATTTCCAAATGGTAACTCACCTTGATGCAAACTAAAATTCTACTGATAGGTATTGTAAAGGGCTTTCCAAAACAGTTGAGTTTGCTCAAAAATGTTTTGTATTTTTGAAGTTCTATTCATTTCAATTTTTAGGGTACTGTCTGGCATATGATTTATAGAAAAATCATAAAAACTCAAAACAAGTTTCTGCCAGTGGGATATGGTTGTAATTTTGTGTGGCTACGAGTACAAAAATTAGCAAGCTAAAATAAAAAGGTTTGCTACCTTTTCCAAGCCTAAAGCTAACACCTAAATAATCTGTCAGAAAATGGTCATTTTTGTTTTTAACAGAAAACTGCCCAACGGGCCAGATCTGCAGCGCGCGGCCCAGTTAACGCGAGGCGCAGCCCACCAGCACGCGCGCGCGCGCGAATCTGCACGGTTCAAAGGGGACCGTCGATTTTTAGATCGACGGCTCCCGTTCCTTCTTCCTCCCCGCGTCACTCCTCTCTCTCTCTCTCTTAACCGCGGACGAACACCTCACATGCGCGGGATTTCGCTCACCTCGGGCTCGCGAGAAGCAGTGGGACGGTGCGGGTGTGGGAGAGGGTGGCCTGGGCGACTCCTTGGCGCGGGCACGGGTGGCGAGAAGGCAGGGACACGGCGGCGGCTCGACGGCGTTCTGCGGCTGCTCCGAGGACGGCGGCGCGAATCCTGCAAGCGAGAGGGGGCAGGAGGATGTCAGGGAGGTTGGCAAGCTCCAGGGGGTCGCAAAGGAGGAGAAAAAGAGGGCGGGAGGGCGGTGATCTCGACGTCGTGATCCACCTCGACTCGCACGGGTCTGTGGCTGGGCGCGGCTCGCCTCGCTCGCACAGAGCGAACGAGCAACCGAGAGGGCTATGGGGTGGGTGAGTGTGGCGAGGTGAGTGCTGTGGCGAGAGGGTTTGGCCACTAGGGCTTTGTAGGCACGAGGCCAATGGTGGGGTGCTCGGGTGGCTTGGCATGGGCATGCCCTTGCCCCTTGGGGGTTCTCCACGGGTGGCAAGGCTTCCCATTGGTGCCTTGGGGTCAATCCAGTACAAAACGAGTGAGCAAAGCCACAGCAAGGGCCAAGGTATGGGTAAAAGCAAAATTTAGCACTATTTCAACCACTAATGTGACATCACTACAAAGTCAAAAGCCACCTCAGTTTTCTCCCTCCCTGGTCAGCCAAAGGAGGATCCAATGCCACCTTCTAGAAGGTTACTAACATGGTTTTCGAATTGGCAAGGTGGCCTGGCTTGGATCAGTGCACAAAAGCTAAAAACATCAAGTCCAAAAGTGTATTCACTGTTCTGTCAGAAAAATTCAGTTAGGCAGTGTTTCTGAATTTTTCTAAGTGCTGGAAAAGCAGACAGAGATAGCAAAAGTTGGGCTTGTTTTCACCAAGCAAACCAGCTCTAAAATGAGTGATTTAAAATGCTCAACAAAGAAAAACTATCCAAGTTTCAGATCCAACCATTTGATTTGAAAAATGATGGGTTTATGGCTCTGAAAATAAATGGCAAAGTAGGTACATTCTCTGTTTTTAAAATGCTCAAATTTCTGTCTTAACAAGATGGCTCAAAAACCATCTTGGCATTGTGTGTTAATTTTCTTTGTAGGTTTTTCCAAGAGTGTAGTTTTGTTGTACTCATATCAGAGAGTAGTTTTGATCAAAGAAAATCCCTAATTGGATAATCCTTGTGATGGAAAACAAGGGTTGGAAACAGCTACTTGGCTGTTTTTCAGGGCAAAAATTATATTGGAAAATCCAATGAAAAACTTTTCCAATTAATTTTATTTCAAGCTTAAGTTGATTCCTAAACATTAGTAACACATTTTCAAGTTGAAACAAAGGGTCACCTCAAGTCTTGAAAAATAATCTCATAAGAGCCTTAGTGGAAAACATGGGAAAACAATTATAAAGCAATGTGTTTCTTAGGAGAAAAACTCCTCCAGTGAGTGAAAAGAAACACACCACTAATATTGCATAGATAAACATCAGTACACAACATGTTGTCCACTTAATTGCATTACAAAGGTCTTAAGAGACTTGCTAAAATACTATTATACAAGTGCTCAAAAACAGGGATGTGACAAATCTCCCCCCCTTAAAAGAATCTCGTCCCGAGATTCGCGGGTCTAGGCTTTAAGAAAATCAGGGAACTCCTTCCTGATATCATCCTCACGCTCCCAGGTAGCTTCTTCCTCAGAGTGATTGGTCCACTGAATCTTAAGGAATTTTATAGCACGCCTCCTGGTAGCACGCACAATTTCCTCGAGAACCCGCAGGGGTCTATCACGATAAGTCAAATCATCATTTATGTCAATGGTCCTGAAATCCACGTCTTGATACGAGAGATCCTTCTCTGGTACTTGCAGACATTTCCGGAGCAATGACACATGAAAAACATTGTGAAAAGCAGATAGCTCCTCAGGTAATTCTAACTGATAAGAAACTTCGCCACGACGTGCCAAGATCTTAAAAGGGCCAATATACCTGGGGGCCAGCTTTCCTTTGACATGGAAACGCTGCATCCCTTTGAGTGGCGTAACACGAAGGTACACGAAATCTCCAATGCTGAAAGAGACATCACGACGCTTCGTATCAGCATAACTCTTCTGACGAGATTGAGCTGTCTTTAAACGTTCCCGAATAAGTTGGACTTGCTCCTCTGCAGCTTTCAAAGTGTCCACACCAAAAACCTGACTGTCTCCAGTCTCAGTCCAATTTAAAGGTGTACGGCATTTACGTCCATACAGAGCTTCAAAAGGGGCCATTTGCAAGCTAGACTGATAACTGTTGTTGTAAGAAAACTCTGCGAAGGGCAGACAGTCTTCCCATTTAATTCCATAGGACAACACACAAGCACGGAGCATGTCCTCCAGAATTTGGTTCACACGCTCTGTTTGTCCATCAGTCTGCGGGTGATATGCTGTGCTAAAAGCTAGTTTGGTTCCCAAACTCTCGTGCAACTTCTTCCAAAATCTAGATGTGAACTGTGTACCTCGATCAGATACAATCCTGCTTGGGACTCCGTGTAGGCTGACAATCCGAGAAATGTAAAGATCCGCAAGCTGATCTCCACGATAGGTTGTCCGGACAGGAATAAAGTGAGCAACTTTTGTGAGCCTGTCCACGACAACCCATATAGAATCATTTCCTCGGCTGGACCTAGGAAGTCCAGTGATGAAGTCCATTCCCACTTCCTCCCATTTCCAAACAGGCACTTGCAATGGTTGGAGCAATCCAGCGGGACGCTGGTGCCCGGCTTTAACTTGCTGGCAGACATGGCACTTGGCTACAAATGAAGCAATCTCTCGCTTCATTCCATGCCACCAAAATCTCTCTTTCAGGTCTTGATACATCTTTGTTCCTCCAGGATGGATAGAATACATGGTCTCATGCGCTTCGACCATGATGGTCTGCTTGAGATCAGATTCAGAGGGAACACAAATACGGCCTTCATACCATAATCCCCCATCAGCATCGATGGTAAACCCAGCAACCTTTTCCTTCTCCATGCGGGCCTTAATCCCATCAATACTTTTCTGGCCTTTCTGCGCTTCTTTGATTTGGTCAACCAGGGTCGGTTTAAGCTCTATGGCGTCTAACATGCCATAGCTGACCACTTCAATGCCAAGCTGGTCCAGCTCTTTCCACAACTCGGGTTGCCTTACTAAAATCATAGCATTTAGGGAGGCCGGCTCTCGACTAAGAGCATCTGCAACCACATTTGCCTTTCCCGGGTGATAATGAATACTCAGATCATAATCTTTAATGAGCTCAATCCAGCGGCGCTGCCTCATGTTGAGCTCACGTTGAGTAAAGATATACTTTAAACTCTTATGATCCGTGTAAATCTCCACTCTTCTTTCCATAAGAAAGTGCCGCCATGTCTTGAGAGCATGAACAACGGCAGCAAGCTCTAAGTCATGAGTGGGATAATTCAACTCGTGGGGTCTCAACTGGCGGGATATGAAAGATATCACCTTCCCTTCTTGCATAAGCACGCTTCCAAGACCAAGCTTAGAAGCGTCACAATATACGTCGAAATTCTTGGTGACATCTGGCATTATAAGGATTGGGGCAGACACCAGTCGGTGCTTCAACTCATTGAAACTCTCTTCGCACTTGTCCGTCCATAGGAACTTGCTATCCTTCTTGAGCAACTGGGTGAGGGGTCTGGCTATACTCGAGAATCCCTGAACAAACTTGCGGTAATATCCTGCCAAACCCAGAAAGGATCTGACTTCAGTCTGGTTGGTCGGAGCAGCACGCTTCTCCACAGACTGAACTAGAGCAGGGTCAACAGATATTCCTCCCGCAGATACTACATGTCCAAGAAATCCGACTTCCGTCAACCAGAATTGACATTTACTAAACTTAGCATACAATTGATGCTCACGAAGTGTTCCGAGCACAAGTCTCAGATGTTCTTCGTGTTCTTCCTCACTCCTCGAATATATAAGAATGTCGTCAATAAACACCACGACAAACTTGTCTAGAAAATCCATGAATACCTTATTCATGAGATTCATGAAATAGGCAGGGGCATTGGTTAGACCAAAGGACATTACGGTGTATTCATACAGCCCGTAACGAGTGGTGAAAGCAGTCTTTGGGATATCAGTATCACGGACTTTCAATTGATGATACCCAGTCCGAAGGTCAATCTTGGAGAAGATTACAGCCCCATTCAACTGGTCAAACAAATCTTCAATTTTGGGCAACGGGTATTTGTTCTTGATGGTAACATCATTTAACTTGCGGTAGTCCACACATAAACGAGTGGTACCGTCCCGTTTTCCCACAAAAATGATCGGAGATCCCCAGGGTGATGCACTAGGGCGAATCAATCCCTTCCTTAACATGTCTTCCAGTTGAGTCTTCAACTCATCTAATTCCTTCGGGTTCATCCGATACGGCTTCTGTGCTATGGGTCCAGTTCCGGGCACTAACTCGATCACAAACTCGATATCCCGATCAGGGGGCATACCGGGTAATTCTTCAGGAAAAACATCCGGGTATTCACAAACTACCGGGACTTCCTCAAGGGCAGGTTGGGCTATACCAGTGTGGCAGTGAACTTGTGACGAGGGTCGAGTTGCAGTGTACGCAACCTTTTCCCCATCCTCAGAGATCATATCAATAGATTTCTTAGTGCAATCGATAACTCCCTTATACTTGGCCATCCAGTTCATACCGAGTACCACTTCTATCCCTTTGGATCCCAGTACTATAAGATCAGCATGAAAAGTTTTCCCTTGAATTTCTACTGGTACCTCATTGCAAATTAGGTTGGCTTTAGTACTATCCCCAGGTATTTGTACTAACATAGGGTTGTGCATACGGGAATGCTTCATACCACTTTTCTCAGCAAACGGTTTAGTGACAAAGGAATGTGATGCACCAGAATCAAACAGTACTGCGGCTGGTACCGAGTTGACAGGAAACATACCCATCACCATGTCTGGTGCCTCCTGAGCTTCAGCAGCATTGATATGGTTCAGGTGTCCCTTCATCCTATTCTGTCGTCCAGTGGAAGGACCATGGTTCATCTTGGTTGCAGCAGGCTGGACTGGAGCAGTAGCTTTGTTGGGGCACTCGCGAGCGAAGTGACCCTCCTTTCCACAGGCAAAGCAACCTCCAGAAGGCTTTGAGCTTGGGTTTGGTTTGGGAGCATTGTTGGTGTGGTTCCCATTTCCTCCATTGTTACCTCCATAGCGGTTTCCATGATTATTCCCAGAGTGATTACCATGGTTACCACCATAGCTGTTTCCTCCGTACCTTGGTGCATACGGTGCAGGGTGATTGTAGTTGTTGGGCCTTGGTGCATAGTTGTGGTTGGGGCGGGGTGCATAAGCAGGCGCCTTGTGGGTTGGTGGCCTCGCATACGGAGTGTTGCGAGTCCTCTGAGCACTAGGTCCTCCATGAGCAGTCATTTTCCTCTTGCGGTTATCATCAGCAGATTTCCGCTTGTGCTCCAGCACCATAGCGGCATTAGCAAGAGTCTCCATGTCCTGGAATGGAACCACTACTAGAGAGCACTAGAGCTCATCATCCAGCCCATTTAAGAACCTCTCCTTCTTCTTAGCGTCAGTATTAATATCATCCTGTGCATACCGGGACAGAGTAGTGAAATTCTCCCAGTATTCAGACACCGGCATACTTCCCTGCTTCAGATTTAGAAACTTCTCCCGCATAAGTGCCATCATTCCCTGGGGAATGTGATACTTGCGGAACCTTGCAGAGAATTCCTCCCAGGTGAACACGTGACCAGCAGCAACAGTCTCACGCGTAGTTTCCCACCAAGTCCTGGCAGGACCAGCGAGAAAATGGGAGGCCAACAGGACCTTATCATTCTCATCAACCGAAGCAACTTCCAGCTTGTTTGCAATGGTGCGGAGCCAGTCGTCAGCATCGAGAGGCTCCACAATCCTGGTGAAAACTGGGGGGTTGGTGTGCTGAAAGTCTCTCAGTCTCGAGCGAGCACCATTTCCATTGCCATTGCCATTATTGTTGGCGGCAGCAGCTAGCTGTTGCAGAGCGGTAATGGTAGCTGCACTCTCATCTCGGCTGGCCTGGCGATCTTCCATCAGCAGGGCCAACAGCGCCTCCACTGTGGGTGGTGGTGGCGGTGGGGGTTCGCGACGGGGTGCCATGCTGAAGTGAAACATGTGTAAGTCTAAGAAGTAAATTCTTGTTTTTGAAAACCCAGTACCTTAATATTTAAACAAAAGGAATACTAGCGATATGTTTCAAAAACAAGAGCGGGGCAGTCGCAAACTTGAATGAAATGAACGCAAAGTAGTGACAATCAACAGAAAACCAAGCCAAACATTTCATTCATCACCATAATTAAACAGAGTTTCTTACATTACACACACACATCGCAAGCCATATCATACAAGGAAGGCTTCATCGAGCTACAGGGGGTGCGATTGGTGGGGTCATCGCAAGGCTACTACTAGCAAACTATCTAGCAAAACGATCTAGCATACCTAACTAGTATCTAGACCAGCACCATGTGCTAAGGGTGAGAAGGCAGCGACTACACAGAGTCGTCGCTGTCCCCAACGTCAAAGATACGCTCCTCAGGGTCCTCCTCCTCCTCGTCAAGCAGGTCATCATCATCCTGCTCGCTAGCCTCGCTCATATCCATCCCCTCTAAGTCGGAGGGAACATCCTCAATAGGCAGAAGATCCTCAATCTCCCTGTGGAGCTCTGCGGCCTCCTCCTCCAGCTCCTCTACGGCAGCGTCTCTCGTGGCTATGTCATCACGAGCTATCTGAAGCCTGCCGCGCAGAACGGCGTTAGCCCCCTCCAGGGCCGTCAGTCTAGTGGTGAGGCGTGCACGGCCAAGGCGGGTGGCCCTCAGCTGCCTCCGTAAGGCACGGTGCCTCGCGGTAGTAGCCTCCAACTGCTCCCTCAGCTGTGACAACTGCTGAGCCAGAGCTCCACTCTCCTCCTGGCTGTCGTGAAGCTCAGCCCTCAGCTCGTCAGTCTCGGCTATCAGTGTTTGGTGCACCAATATGCCGTGGAGGGTGTCAAGACGCTGGTCGTCTAGCCTGGTCTGAGTGCGGTGTAACAGAATCTCCATCTCGTCCAAGTGTGGACCAACAGTGGTAAAGTCTGGCTCAACCGGAAGTGGGATGCCATCCTCATCACGTCTCCCAATCAGCTCGAACCGGGAACCGATGAACATATACTCCCCGATGTGCGCCAGACGTGCTACTGACTCCTGTATCACGCGCACCACAGCCTCGTTCCAAGAACGATCAACAGCACGGTACACGTAGGCCTCCACTGTCGGGCTAGCCAGAGGTGCGCGGATAGTGACCTCCGCGTACCAGTCTCCCTCCAGAGGTGCCCCGACAACTAGTCCTCCTCGCAGCTCCGGAAGTGGCCGTCCCAACACAGTAGCCATAGATACTAGCCTCTCCTCGAAAAGGAAAGACTCGCCACGTGGACGTCCCAACTGAAAAGCCACGGTGATGTCCACGTCCATCTACACAAAATTTTAAGAGCTTAAGTTAGATACAAGTGTGCAAAGTTTTAGGTTCATGCAAGAAATAACCTTAATGCAAGTAGAGTCTAACCCAGAGAGGTGGTGGGATATAGGGAATAGTTTTATACTTAGTCATATATCCAATTTTTTTGTAATAGTAACTTAGATTATCGGAGTATACACTAACGTCCATGCTAACTAAGGTCTCCTAGAGTCAGGATGGCTCTGATACCAACTTTGTAGAGGCCCCAGACCGGTAGGTCCAGAACCCCTCATATGCATTCATTCACGATCCCAGAAGAACCAGTCGTGAACAACATACGTAGTTGGCATACAGAATACATCATCCATTACACGAATATAGAGTCTTACATAAATGGTCACATGACCAAGTTCTTGATAACTGTCACGCAGGACAGACATTCAAAGTAAACACAACGGAAGACGATAAGCATAGCGTAGTAGAACCCGAGTCACGCCTCATCCTACAGGCTGCTGACTGGGAGACGATCCTAACTCGCAGGGCCATCAGCGTAGAACTCCTCCTCATAGTACTCCTCCTGAGGTGGCTCCTCGTAGTCTGATAAGTAGATACCAGGGGCGAAACCAAATGAGTACATTTGAATGTACTCAACAAGACATCCTTTATTAGCTTACAATAATGCATACATGCTTATTTGGTGGAGTGGGTAGGCCATACATATGGTTCAGCTACCCATGACAGATAAAAGATTTGCCATGGTTGATTCTTCAAGTTTACCTCTTTGTAAACAAAATCATTTGAAATAAAGTAGTTTTACTCTCGTAGATATCACATATCTTGGAGGTTTTATAATTCTTTTGGAAAAGAAAGTTTTTCTTTTCAGAAACTTTTTGTAATAGTTTCTTTCTCATCGGTATCTCACAGATACCAAGTCATTCCTCCATAGTACCTCTCAGGTACAAAAGCCTTCCTTCAAAACCTCTTTTGAAAAGTTGACACAATACTAGCTACATGGCCATTCAACCGTCCATATCCGAGGACGCGGCTATCTCGAAATAGTTTTACTCTGCAGAGGTGTACACACTTCCACTAGATCCAGAGTCCGCCATGAAACAACCATGGACTGTTCCCAACCTATGAGAACATCAGATAACTGGTCTTGACTATCCACTCTGTACAAGCTAGTACATGACTATCTCTTCAATTGGGGTTTCCCTCCCTGGCAAGCCATGTCACACACCGCTCAATCAGGAGACCCAACTGCTGCATCCGGAGGGAAAATTAATCCCACACTTTAGATGCCCCGTATACTCACTCCTAGCGACATTTCGGTTCGGAGGATCCAATCCCCTATAGCCTTTGAGATAGCACATATACTAACCCTAACAAGCTTTTAATCAAGCCCCTACCCATATTGGGGTAAAGTGGCAGTACGATAATGGT
This sequence comes from Alopecurus myosuroides, assembly GCA_028641055.1. Classification (NCBI taxonomy): domain Eukaryota; kingdom Viridiplantae; phylum Streptophyta; class Magnoliopsida; order Poales; family Poaceae; genus Alopecurus; species Alopecurus myosuroides. Next base: position 90,276,930 of record CM054063.1, on the reverse strand, counting down.
TGTCCAGCGAAGACTAGGTTATGTGTCTTTTGTAAACATTTCTCATAAAATTTCCCATCATAACAATCCTTCCGGCAGACAGGGTCTCACCCTTCCTCCGGGATTTTCCTTCCATAAGGCATTTGTTTACAAAAACACATTTTATTTAGTTCATTTAAGAACTCAAGTTTTAAGTAGGTGTATGGTATTTATATACCATTTAGTGTCTAAGGGCTTGGTAATACCAAGTTGACTATTATTATGAGTCCTGATACTAGTAATATTAATAATAGTAGTAGGATTCACACAAAAATAGTTTTGAAGGTATAGTTTTGTAAAAACTTCAGAAGTGAAAAGCATGCATGATAGATAATGATAAGTAGTGATACAGCAAGCATTAGGATGGCTTGCCTTGGTACAAGTGATGGTCCTGATCCTGAAAGTAACAGGAGTTGCAATACCCTTCTTCAGCAATTCCTTCCTCCTCGTTTTCTAACGTCGTAAAAAGAAATAAAGACACACTTTCAGAACCAAGCAAGGCAAGCAATGCTACAAGCAATACATACAGCAAGCAATCAAGAAGTACCACCCAAAGTTCTCAATTTTTCCCTAAAGAAAAATTGGCATAAAAACTATAGTTGGAAAATCTGCTTTTTCCCTAGTGCTTATGTGTGGCCAAAACAATGATTCTTAGTTAAGAACATTATGGACCAGTGGAATATAGCACATGTTACTGGACAGTAGGGTGTCCCATAAAACACATTTTGATGCCTAAAAATTCCCACAACAATTCCTATGGCTAGCACACATAATTTGCTAATTTACTCAAGTAGTGAAAAAAAGCTCATGACAACAAGTCAACCTATTTTCCACTATGAGGCAAACATACCAGTGGGTGTTCCACTAGTAAATATGCTCACCAAGAGGTTAATAAGCCTCTGGTCACTTTTATAAAAGTGCTAAAAACAACAAACAAACACCCAAAAATTCCTACTCATACTAGTAGAAAATTTAGGAAAACTACTAGACTAGTTTAGACTACACTAGCTAATGTTATGCACAAGTGTGCAAGCTTTCAGAGGCAAAATACCCCTCTAACCAGTACCATAAATGCTACCGGATCTCACAAAAATATCATAAAAACATAGCTAGGAAACAAGGAAAAACTATGCTTAAAAATGCTACCCATGTGAGGAGATTAATTCCTAGTCATCCAAGTGCTACTCATGCTTTTGTGCTACTAAAAAGGAAAACTATCAGAGGTGAAAACCCTAAGGTAATAATGCCACAAGTACTTTTCATCCTCTGGTTTCAATACCAAAGAGTCATATTTTTCCCTAGTGGAAAACAAGACACAAAAACATACATGAATATCCTAGTGTGAAATCTAGTCCTTAAGCAATTCTATTTTAAACCTATTTCAAACACAAGCACCAAGCATTCAGAGGTGCTATAAACAAACTAACAGTACCTAAGTGGTACTGGTTCCATGGAAAACAATCTAGCAACTAGCCTAAAAATTCATTTAAAGATCTACTCAAAACATACATAAAAATCTAGCTATTAGCAAGACCTATGCATGGAAAACTAGTTCTAAAATGCTACCATTCAAACCATTTATTCTAACATGTTCAAATAACTTGTATACATCATAACCACAATGGAAAACAACATAACAAGCAAGAACACAACATTTGCACTTCACAACAATAACATAAAAAGCAAGATCTAGAATAAAAATTTAGACAGAAAGTAACCAAAACTTGTTCTGTCTCTCTAAATTTTTCTGTTGCTCCAACAAGTAAATCCTTCTAGGATGTTATAGGCCTTATCACTACAAAGCCTCTCCAACTTGCCTCACTCAAAAATAATATCTCAAACTCCCTCTAAAAATCATGGAATAGCCCACTGATGTTTAACCAAAATGGATGGCATTTCCAAATGGTAACTCACCTTGATGCAAACGAAAATTATACTGATAGGTATTGGAAAGGGCTTTCCAAAACAGTTGAGTTTGCTCAAAAATGTTTTGTATTTTTGAAGTTCTATTCATTTCAATTTTTAGGGTACTGTCTGGCATATGATTTATAGAAAAATCATAAAAACACAAAACAAGTTTCTGCCAGTGGGATATGGTTGTAATTTTGTGTGGCTACGAGTACAAAAATTAGCAAGCTAAAATAAAAAGGTTTGCTACCTTTTCCAAGCCTAAAGCTAACACCTAAATAATCTGTCAGAAAATGGTCATTTTTGTTTTTAACAGAAAACTGCCCAACGGGCCAGATCTGCAGCGCGCGGCCCAGTTAACGCGAGGCGCAGCCCACCAGCACGCGCGCGCGCGCGAATCTGCACGGTTCAAAGGGGACCGTCGATTTTTAGATCGACGGCTCCCGTTCCTTCTTCCTCCCCGCGTCACTCCTCTCTCTCTCTCTCTTAACCGCGGACGAACACCTCACATGCGCGGGATTTCGCTCACCTCGGGCTCGCGAGAAGCAGTGGGACGGTGCGGGTGTGGGAGACGGTGGCCTGGGCGACTCCTTGGCGCGGGCACGGGTGGCGAGAAGGCAGGGACACGGCGGCGGCTCGACGGCGTTCTGCGGCTGCTCCGAGGACGGCGGCGCGAATCCTGCAAGCGAGAGGGGGCAGGAGGATGTCAGGGAGGTTGGCAAGCTCCAGGGGGTCGCAAAGGAGGAGAAAAAGAGGGCGGGAGGGCGGTGATCTCGACGCCGTGATCCACCTCGACTCGCACGGGTCTGTGGCTGGGCGCGGCTCGCCTCGCTCGCACAGAGCGAACGAGCAACCGAGAGGGCTATGGGGTGGGTGAGTGTGGCGAGGTGAGTGCTGTGGCGAGAGGGTTTGGCCACTAGGGCTTTGTAGGCACGAGGCCAATGGTGGGGTGCTCGGGTGGCTTGGCATGGGCATGCCCTTGCCCCTTGGGGGTTCTCCACGGGTGGCAAGGCTTCCCATTGGTGCCTTGGGGTCAATCCAGTACAAAACGAGTGAGCAAAGCCACAGCAAGGGCCAAGGTATGGGTAAAAGCAAAATTTAGCACTATTTCAACCACTAATGTGACATCACTACAAAGTCAAAAGCCACCTCAGTTTTCTCCCTCCCTGGTCAGCCAAAGGAGGATCCAATGCCACCTTCTAGAAGGTTACTAACATGGTTTTCGAATTGGCAAGGTGGCCTGGCTTGGATCAGTGCACAAAAGCTAAAAACATCAAGTCCAAAAGTGTATTCACTGTTCTGTCAGAAAAATTCAGTTAGGCAGTGTTTCTGAATTTTTCTAAGTGCTGGAAAAGCAGACAGAGATAGCAAAAGTTGGGCTTGTTTTCACCAAGCAAACCAGCTCTAAAATGAGTGATTTAAAATGCTCAACAAAGAACAACTATCCAAGTTTCAGATCCAACCATTTGATTTGAAAAATGATGGGTTTATGGCTCTGAAAATAAATGGCAAAGTAGGTACATTCTCTGTTTTTAAAATGCTCAAATTTCTGTCTTAACAAGATGGCTCAAAAACCATCTTGGCATTGTGTGTTAATTTTCTTTGTAGGTTTTTCCAAGAGTGTAGTTTTGTTGTACTCATATCAGAGAGTAGTTTTGATCAAAGAAAATCCCTAATTGGATAATCCTTGTGATGGAAAACAAGGGTTGGAAACAGCTACTTGGCTGTTTTTCAGGGCAAAAATTATATTGGAAAATCCAATGAAAAACTTTTCCAATTAATTTTATTTCAAGCTTAAGTTGATTCCTAAACATTAGTAACACATTTTCAAGTTGAAACAAAGGGTCACCTCAAGTCTTGAAAAATAATCTCATAAGAGCCTTAGTGGAAAACATGGGAAAACAATTATAAAGCAATGTGTTTCTTAGGAGAAAAACTCCTCCAGTGAGTGAAAAGAAACACACCACTAATATTGCATAGATAAACATCAGTACACAACATGTTGTCCACTTAATTGCATTACAAAGGTCTTAAGAGACTTGCTAAAATACTATTATACAAGTGCTCAAAAACAGGGATGTGACAAATCTCCCCCCCTTAAAAGAATCTCGTCCCGAGATTCGCGGGTCTAGGCTTTAAGAAAATCAGGGAACTCCTTCCTGATATCATCCTCACGCTCCCAGGTAGCTTCTTCCTCAGAGTGATTGGTCCACTGAATCTTAAGGAATTTTATAGCACGCCTCCTGGTAGCACGCACAATTTCCTCGAGAACCCGCAGGGGTCTATCACGATAAGTCAAATCATCATTTATGTCAATGGTCCTGAAATCCACGTCTTGATACGAGAGATCCTTCTCTGGTACTTGCAGACATTTCCGGAGCAATGACACATGAAAAACATTGTGAAAAGCAGATAGCTCCTCAGGTAATTCTAACTGATAAGAAACTTCGCCACGACGTGCCAAGATCTTAAAAGGGCCAATATACCTGGGGGCCAGCTTTCCTTTGACATGGAAACGCTGCATCCCTTTGAGTGGCGTAACACGAAGGTACACGAAATCTCCAATGCTGAAAGAGACATCACGACGCTTCGTATCAGCATAACTCTTCTGACGAGATTGAGCTGTCTTTAAACGTTCCCGAATAAGTTGGACTTGCTCCTCTGCAGCTTTCAAAGTGTCCACACCAAAAACCTGACTGTCTCCAGTCTCAGTCCAATTTAAAGGTGTACGGCATTTACGTCCATACAGAGCTTCAAAAGGGGCCATTTGCAAGCTAGACTGATAACTGTTGTTGTAAGAAAACTCTGCGAAGGGCAGACAGTCTTCCCATTTAATTCCATAGGACAACACACAAGCACGGAGCATGTCCTCCAGAATTTGGTTCACACGCTCTGTTTGTCCATCAGTCTGCGGGTGATATGCTGTGCTAAAAGCTAGTTTGGTTCCCAAACTCTCGTGCAACTTCTTCCAAAATCTAGATGTGAACTGTGTACCTCGATCAGATACAATCCTGCTTGGGACTCCGTGTAGGCTGACAATCCGAGAAATGTAAAGATCCGCAAGCTGATCTCCACGATAGGTTGTCCGGACAGGAATAAAGTGAGCAACTTTTGTGAGCCTGTCCACGACAACCCATATAGAATCATTTCCTCGGCTGGACCTAGGAAGTCCAGTGATGAAGTCCATTCCCACTTCCTCCCATTTCCAAACAGGCACTTGCAATGGTTGGAGCAATCCAGCGGGACGCTGGTGCCCGGCTTTAACTTGCTGGCAGACATGGCACTTGGCTACAAATGAAGCAATCTCTCGCTTCATTCCATGCCACCAGAATCTCTCTTTCAGGTCTTGATACATCTTTGTTCCTCCAGGATGGATAGAATACATGGTCTCATGCGCTTCGACCATGATGGTCTGCTTGAGATCAGATTCAGAGGGAACACAAATACGGCCTTCATACCATAATCCCCCATCAGCATCGATGGTAAACCCAGCAACCTTTTCCTTCTCCATGCGGGCCTTAATCCCATCAATACTTTTCTGGCCTTTCTGCGCTTCTTTGATTTGGTCAACCAGGGTCGGTTTAAGCTCTATGGCGTCTAACATGCCATAGCTGACCACTTCAATGCCAAGCTGGTCCAGCTCTTTCCACAACTCGGGTTGCCTTACTAAAATCATAGCATTTAGGGAGGCCGGCTCTCGACTAAGAGCATCTGCAACCACATTTGCCTTTCCCGGGTGATAATGAATACTGGGATCCTCGTAAGCGTAGTCTGCGGAAACCACAGCCCCAAAGGGGTCAGTACATAAACGTACTGGCAAGCAAGACTCACAGTTCACCAAAGTGTAGCCCGTCAACACCAAGCTCAGATGCCCTGGGTTCAACGGAAGAAAGGGGATATAAAAGATGCTGCAACTGGCTGCGCTAACCAACTACAGAGATTCTACCACTTCCGGCTAACAGAAAGAAGATAAGATATCGTATCGTAACCAACTACAACTAACCACCCAACAAACCCATCCTGGATCTCGCCCCTTATCCAAAGAAGCAAATCCGAGGATAACTCACACAGTTGGATTAATGAATAATGGATCAGGTTGTTGTGTCCATAAGCCTATTACTAGTCAGGTAGCATTAGTTAGGTGTAAGTTGTTCTGCGTACTTGTTAGCCAGTACTTTCACCAAGTCAACCATAACCGCGGAAAACACGGCTTCTCGAGAAGATTTATCCCTGCAGGGGTGCACCAATTTGGCCGTACACGTAAGAATAACCCGCCAGATGGGATGCCTCCCACCAAGCGGGGCACTCAACACAACTCAACTCTTCTTCGCATCAAGCCCAAAGCACCTTGGGCGCACGGCTAATCGAGCCCCGAAGAAAGGGGACCCTCATAGCACACTAAGAACGTGTCCCCCTATATGCCGACTACAAAAGTTCCACCCTGCGCTGGGCTCGCAAAAACATGCATGCGGCAAATGGAAAACACGAACTAAATGAGGCGATTTGGGCGAGATGCGAATCGAATCAAATTGAGGGGGGCGCCCATACACGCTTCCCACATGCGGATAGTGCGCTCATCATGGATCAGTAGACAAGACCCTTTTCCTATTAGGGTCGACACTAGCAGGCCTCAAAACCACACAGGGCCTCCTGCCGGTGCCTTATCAGCATATTATTATTAACAGGTTGATTGATTAACATCGAGCCCCCCAGAACATAATAGAAGTATAGTAACAGAAAGTAACGGGTAACAGACTCGAGCAAAACAACCTAAGCATGCTAGTAGGACAATGGCTCAAACAATGGGGTTGTAGGAGTGGAGGTGATGCAATATCAGGGTTAAGGGATTCATGTGATAGGTTCGTAACAGAAGCAACGATACATATGGCTAGCATAAATAGACAACGGAAAGTATCGGTAACCAATGTTGAAAGGAACACAGTGGTTCATGTCAGTGATAACTTGCCTGCAAACTCAGCAGCCTGGTACTGAGCTAGATCCTCAGAAGGGGTGTCGTAAGTATCGTCTGTCTCAACGTCGTCGTCTATTCGAGAAGAAGCAAACAAACAATGCAGAAAGATAAACAATCAATATCATGGCATAGTGCACAATCATGGGATGATGCATGTCAAGTTAAATGGATGCATCAAAATAAACTAGTGGACTTGGTAACTCAATTTAAAGGGACCCATATGCAATTTTGAGTTGCATATGAAAATCCCATGAATTTTGGTTGAAACAATTGTTTTCCATGTAACCAACAGGTGAAAATGGATTAGTATGGTGCATGGATGAGGAAAACAACAAAATAACAACAATAGAACCAATTGGAAATAAGGTTTACCAATTTAGAAATCTATTTATTAAGTTAGGGAATTTTCGGTTCCTTAAAGGAATTACACAAATAGTTGTTGTTTTCACCAATTTAAATTGTGCAAAATAAATAACAAAATTCATATTTGAAAAGAATACAAAATTTTAGTTGGATTACATGTTTCAAATATTGAAAAAGGAGTCAGGATGAATTTATTATGACTTGAACAAGATTAAACAAGTTTTAAATGAATTTAAAACAAGTTTGAAAATTATTTGAATTTTATTTGTTCCAAACATAAATTCAAGTTCATATTTGAAAAGTTTATACTTTTCTAGTTTGGAACATATTTTGCATGTTCAAAAATAATTTAACTTGAGCAAGTTATGAATTTAGCAAATTTAAATGATTTAAACAAGGTTTAAATTATTTAAGCAATTTTAATTATTCAAACCATGAAAATAAATTTATATTTGAATAGGTGGTTTGAAATAGCATGGAAAACATATTTTATTTGCATTATTTGGATTTAATATGAATTAGTTATGGATTTTATCAAATTACAAATGAATTGTTTGAATTCAAATTTGAAATGCATTTGGAAAATTCAAAACAGAAAACAAATGTTATAAATAGGTAGATAATTGAATTTGGGGCAGTGCACATATTTTACTTTTATTTTTTGAGTTTATAAAACAAAAGTTATTAGGGTTTTAGTTTTAGGGGCCAATCTGTAATTGTTTAGGACTTAAATTTAAAACAGAAAAGGTTGAAAACATTTTGTACCGCACAGCTAGCTAACCCAGGGCACTGCCAGTGGGCCCTGGGACCAGCGTGGACAGCTGGTGCGCGCGTGACAACAGCAGTGGCTGACAGGGGGGGCCACCCTGTCAGCGCTGCGCCAAAAAAGGGTTGGATTTAATCGCGTGAGCCAGGGGTCGAACCCTGGGCTCCAGCGCGCGCGCAACGCACTGTAACCAGTGCGGTAGCGAATCGTTGCTTACCAGTATATGCGACGCAAACAGGTTAAGGTGTATCTCGCGTTTCTGAACTTAACTGACGAACGCACGCGACTGAACATTGACAGAAGAGCGACGGTGGCCGGCGGCGATCACCGTGTGCTGCTCGTGGTTGCGCTGCGTGTGGGTGTGCACGGATACGTTGCGTGCGTGTGCGTGCTCGAGGACAGAGAGGAGGACATGCACGGTGAGCTCACCACGGCTGTAGGGGAGGCAGAGGCTCGAGGCAGACGGCCGACGACGAGCTGCGAGGACGGCGGCGTGGCTACGGGCCCGCTCGCGCTCAACGTAGATGTCTAGAAGGTCGACGAGGATGTGCTGGTTCGATCCCCGCGGTCAGCGTGGAAGAAGGAGGGCTGCTGCGACGGCGGCGTGCACGGGTTCAGTCACGGTGGCGCCGGAGAGGTCGAAGACGACGGCGTCGATCCAGACTGCGTCGATCTCAACGGAGGTGTCGTCGAGGGAGAGGGTAGTGCGGCGGTGTGATTCCCGTAGCTAGGAGGGATGGTGGCGCACGGGAACGGCGGCGGCGTCCATGGATTCAGGCGGGGTAGCTCCGGTGAGATTAGGTGGTTGCAGAGAGAGGGAATTCCGGCGAGAGGGAGAGGGAAACGGCGGCGCGAGTGGGTAGCTAGGTACGCCTAGGGTTAGGGCTAGCTGCGGGGTCCTAGGTGGGTTCTTATAGGGCGCAGGGAGCAAGGACGGCCGTCGCTCTGCCGCTGTCGTCGACGTGGCTCCGGTAGGATGCTCGCCGTACAGAAAGAAGGAGGAGGAGGAGCGCGAAGCGGTACCGGGCCAGGAGAAATAGGTAAGTGGGCTGGGCTCGCGCTGGCTGAGCCCACTGCCTCTCTCCCCTCGTTTTTTTTCTTTTTCTATTTTTGGTTCTGATATATTTTTTTGCAGAAAATAAAAAATGGAAGAAAAGGATAGGTTTGGAGTTAGTAAAATTTTTATAAAAATTTGGGTGTGCTATTTAGGTCAAACACAACCAAATGTTAACTTTGGTTTTGCAAAAATTCAAATTTAAATTACTGTTTGTGATTTAATTCAATATTTGAAAGAATTGCTTATTAATTGATTATTATTAAAAGCAACATTTTTAATAGGGTGGACCCTATTGGTTAAATAGAACAAATGATTAGGGTTATTTTGCTGATTTTCATAAGTTGAGATTGGGTACTGTTTGAATGTTTTTTATCTTAATTTGAAAAACCAACTGAATTAAGTTTGGATTAATTAAATTATTAAAGTCATAATTTTAATGGTTTGAACCTTATGGTTTAATTGAAAAACAAGGGATTAGCATGTTTTGGTAATTTGCATAAATTCAAATTGGGTGCTGTTTGGGATTTGATTTGAATGTGAAATAACATTTGAATTTAAGTGATTGATTAAAAGCCATGATTTTAATAGTTGAACATTATGGAAATAAATGGAAACAATTGGTTATTTTTATTTGAACTTTGTATTTAAAAGGTTGTAACATAACAAGTATGAAACAAAGCATTTGAAGTTGTTTGAAAACAATTATGAAAACAAATAAAAACAGATGCAAACCAATATGAAACAAATGCAATGAATATGATGACATGATGCAAAACTTTAATTAAAGCAAGAAACAAACATTCTAGGGGTGTTTTCATACTTGGGATGTTACACTTTTGGCATCTCATGTCTGGTTAAGATGATACTGTACTAGATCCGAGTCTCCATAGCAAAGTATGCGTTTTACGCCTATTTCTTTTGCAATATGCAATCCATGAAGCAATGCTTCGTATTCTGCCACATTGTTCTTGGCGTTGAAGTGAATTTGTAATACATACTCCATTGTGTCGCCTTTTGGGGATTTGAGCACCACACCTGCGCCGGCACCTTCTTTCATTTTTGATCCATCAATGTCGGATATATACCAAATAGGGGTATATAAGATGGTAGATAAAGTGCCGGATTACCAGGGTGGCCTAAGTGGTAGTGGGCTCAGGTCCATTAGGCGGCCCAGTAACCCGACGCACAGAAGCTGGATTCTAGAAGAACCTGGATCATGGCCCGGGTGATCTGGCTTGGAGGAGAAGACGGATTCCTTGCTTTCCAAGTTACGAGTTACCGTAGTCCTCTAGGTTTCCTATTCTGTAAGCCCTAATCCGGCTATTATATAAAGCCGTACGGGAGATAGATTAAACAAGGAACGAATAACAGAGAAGCTCTACGCCAACTCGCCGAGAAGCTCATCCTCGTCGAGTAGCTTAGATCTAAACCCTCACATTGTAACCCTGTTTACGGGCTTTAGCCCCGATTAGTGAGAAGTGCAGGAGTAGGCATGTCGTACTGTCGCGACGTACCGAACCTGGGTAAATCCGGTGTTCTGTGTTCACTACGCGATCCCGTTACCCCACGTCTCTACCGTAGTCTCATGGCACCCCCGTCTATGAAAACTACTACGATGTCTCGACAGTTGGCGCCCACCGTGGGGTAAACGACGTCAGGCGTGAAGTTCCGATCTGGGATACTTGGCGGAATCGGAAGATCAATCACTGTCGGAAGCTTGGAGTTCGACACCGACGTCGGGCGCTTCCTCGACAACGGATCCTACACACCGGCGCAAAACCACCTGGTAAGTGCATGCGTGTTACCGATAGGATCTGCTAACATCTTTATCGGACTAACTGCAGAAGCAATGGGGTTTTGCGGTGAAAGCAAATTTATCCCACCCGCCCTATACCCAGTCGAAGATGACTATGATACCGGATTCTGCTCAGATCGCCGAGAAAAAAGTGACTTACACTTCATCGGCATGGTGCAGTCCGCAGTCGCCGAAAACACGGATGACGGAAATCCCGTGCAAGAGGCAGACAACAATATACCCGTCGCAGAGACGGAAGATCCGATACCCGTCACAGAGACGGAAGACCCCACATCCACGGATGTGGAAGATCCGACATCCGTCGACAAGACGACGAACTCGAAAGCCGACTCAGTTTTAGCCGCTATCGAGGCAAGACTAGAGTCGGAAACCAGATCGGACGATTTCGATTCCGAAGATGAGGACGACTTCGAGAAGAAAGTTAAGTCCTTTCAAGAGGGATTCCATGAAGTTCTAATGGCAAAACCGGCTGATACCACGGACGCCGGCAGCCAGGAAAGCCCTAAAACCCCTCCGCCAAAGGAAGAGAGAGAAGACGGAGAAACTTCTCCGGTATTCCCCAATGTCAAGGAGATGACAGAAGATGAACCTGTCAAAAAACCTCCCTCTTCCAAGAAAAAGCACCGTGCTGCTAAGAAACTCCAATACAAAATCCGGAAGAAAAAATCAGCTGATCTCGCTGATGAAAACCTGGAAGTAGGAGATGCTAGCAGAACAAAGCCCGCGGAGAAGAAATCCAAAGAAATCACTGCTCCGCCAATGACGGAACAAGAAGAGCAAGAGCTATTGCAAACACCAGTGGGACCAGATGAACCCCCTGAGATGCTGGAAGCCAGGAGACAAGCTTTCCAACGGCAACAGCAACATCTACTCAGATCTCGGCAACATCTCCAACAAACCCATAATGACATCAAGGTCATGAAGGAAGAAATAGAGGAGTACGAGAGAAAGAATAGATCCGCGTTAAAACCTACTAGGTTACCCGGAATCGCAAGACCGGAAGAACTGCCGCCAAAAGAAAGGTTCCATAACCCATCTTGGCAAAAGAAGGTAAACGGCAAAGATGCCAAGGGCGAACCAATATACAAGACCGCAGCAGAAAACTCGGAAGCAGCGTTCGCGATTCTTAACAACGATCTGTACTCCAACGGGGAAAAACTCCAAGGGGTGTATGCTTTCCTAGGAAAAGCATTGCAACAACAACAGCGCGCCCAAGTGCGATCAGGGAGGCTGCACGATAACTCCGCCCTATGCAAAACAGATACTTGCGCTGTAACATAACAAGTATGAAACAAAGCATTTGAAGTTGTTTGAAAACAATTATGAAAACAAATAAAAACAGATGCAAACCAATATGAAACAAATGCAATGAATATGATGACATGATGCAAAACTTTAATTAAAGCAAGAAACAAACATTCTAGGGGTGTTTTCATACTTGGGATGTTACAAAACGCCCCCTTGAAGGAATCGCGCCCCGAGATTCCTTACTGAGAAGCGAAAAGGTCCGGATACTTCTTTCGAAGATCCTCTTCGGTCTCCCACGTTGCCTCTTTATCGGAATGATGCAACCACTGCACTTTCAAGAACTTGGTGCTCTTGTTGCGAGTCTTACGCTCGGTCTCATCGAGAATTCGAATAGGGTGCTCCTCATAAGAGAGATCATCTTGCAGTTCAATGGAATCATGATCAACTGCACGATCTGGATCTTTGAAACACTTCTTGAGCTGTGACACGTGAAACACATCGTGCACCTTGGATAGTTTTTCTGGAAGTTCAAGACGATAGGCATTTTCCGCACGCCTTGAGAGGATGTTGAAAGGACCAATGTATCTTGGTGCAAGCTTTCCTTTCACACCAAAACGATGAGTGCCTCTGAGGGGAGTTACACGGAGATATGCTTTGTCACCAGGTGCATAGACCATATCCCTGTGCTTGCTGTCATAGTAGCTCTTCTGACGAGACTGAGCAATCTTGAGATTTTCACGAATGACGCGAACTTTCTCTTCGGCTTCCTTAACAATGTCAGGGCCTAAGAGTGAACGTTCACCAGCTCCAGACCAATTGATTGGACTCCTGCATCTGCGGCCATACAATGCCTCAAATGGTGCCATGCCTAGGCTTGCCTGGAAGCTGTTGTTGTAGGAGAATTCAGCATATGGAAGACAATCCTCCCATTTCATGCGAAAGGAGAGACCACATGCTCTGAGCATATCCTCGAGAATCTGATTGACTCTTTCGACTTGCCCCTGAGACTGAGGGTGATAAGCTGTGCTGAACAGAAGTTTGGTGCCCAATGCATCTTGGAAACTCTTCCAGAAATGAGAAGTGAATATGCTTCCACGGTCTGAGCTTATTTCCAATGGAACACCATGCAGAGGAACAATCTTTGCTGTGTAGAGCTCTGCTAACTGGCTAGCTGAGATTGTTTCTTTGACAGCAAAGAAGTGAGGTACTTTAGTGAGACGATCAATGACAACGAAGATTGCATCGTTGCCCTTCTTGGACTTTGGAAAACCAGTGACGAAGTCCATTTCAATCATGTCCCACTTCCACTCAGGAATTTTCAGAGGTTGGAGTAGACCTGCTGTTTTCTGATGGACTGCCTTAACACGTTGACAAACGTCGCATTCAGAAACGTATTGAGCAATTTCACGTTTCATGCTAGGCCACCAATACAGTGTCTTAAGATCCTGGTACATCTTTGTACTTCCAGGGTGGATGGAGAGAGGAGTTTCATGAGCCTCCTTGAGAATGATATCTTTGAGACTTTGAATCTGAGGAACTGCAATGCGTCCTTCGAAGAACACAGTTCCCTTGTCATCAATTGAGAAGGACTTGAACTTATCATTGCCTTCTTTGATGTGCTCTACAATCTTCTTGATTTCAGCATCACGAAGTTGTTCAGAACGAATCTTGTCCTCGAGAGTTGGACTAGCTGTCAAGCTTGCAAGATATCCTTGAGGAACAAGACCAAGGTTCAGCTTCTGGAATTCTTCATGAAGTGGAGGTTGGCTTTCCATGATCATGAGATTATTGCAATACGACTTGCGACTGAGAGCATCGGCCATAACATTAGCCTTGCCTGGAGTGTAAGAAATGGTGAGATCAAAGTCTTTAATATTTTCAATCCATCTCCTTTGCCTGAGGTTTAGATCTGGTTGAGTGAAGATGTATTTCAGACTCTTATGATCGGAAAAGATTTCAGTGCGGTTACCCAACAAGTATTGTCTCCATTTCTTGAGTGCAAACACAACTGCTGCAAGTTCTAGGTCATGTGTTGGATAGTTTTGCTCATGTGCATTCAACTGACGTGAAGCATAAGCCACAACTTGACGTTCTTGCATAAGAACTGCACCTAGGCCTTGGAGAGATGCATCGCAGAATATCTGGAAAGGTTTGGTAGTATCTGGGCCAACCAGAACTGGTGTAGAAGTGAGTTTAGTCTTCAGGAGATTGAAACTGTCATCACATTGTGGAGACCAAACGAACTTCTTGTCCTTCTTTGTGAGATCAGTGAGAGGTTTGGCAATCTTGGAAAAGTTTTGGACGAAACAACGGCAATAGCTAGCCAAGCCAAGAAAACTTCTAACTTGCTTCACCGTCTTAGGAGGTTTCCAATCAACAATTGCTTTAACCTTTTCTGGATCAATGGCTATGCCCTTGGCTGAGATGACATGACCAAGGTAAGCAACTTCTGGAATCCAGAACTCACATTTGGAGAACTTGGCATATAGACGATGCTCGCGAAGTTTCATGAGAGTGAGACGAAGATGTTCTCCATGCTCTTCCTCGGATTTTGAGTAGACCAGGATGTCATCAAGATATACCACAACGAACTTGTCGAGGTATTCATGGAAGACAGAATTCATGAGTCTAGAGAATGTCGCCGGTGCATTGGTGAGACCAAAGGACATGACGGTGTATTCATATAGACCGTACCGAGTGGTGAAAGCTGTTTTTGGAATATCTTCCTTTCTGATCTTTATTTGATGGTAACCCATCCTCAAGTCCAACTTTGAGAATATTGAGGCTCCAACAAGTTGATCAAAAAGATCATCGATACGAGGAATTGGATATTTGTTTTTGATGGTTTTCTCGTTGAGAGGACGATAGTCAACCACGAGTCTCTTTGTTTGATCCTTCTTCGCAACGAACAGAGTTGGGCAACCCCAAGCGGAGGAACTAGGTTGAATGTAACCTTTCTCCATGTACATATCGATTTGCTCCTTCAACAATTTCAGTTCAGGAGGAGCTATCTTGTATGGATGCTTAGAGATTGGAGCAGTACCTGGTTCAAGCTCGATCACGAACTCAACTGCTCTGTCCGGAGGCATTCCTGGCAATTCTTCTGGGAAGACGTCGGGGAATTCACAAACCACCGGAACATTTTCGAGTAGAGGTAGATGTTTTGCATCGAGTGTGCATAGCTGAATAGACCTCGGTCCATATGGAGAATAGACTATCTGGCCAGAAGGGTGGGAGAGAGTTATTGACTTTTGAGCACAGTCAATTTTAGCTTTTTTGGTCTTCAACCAATCCATGCCCAGAATGACATCAATGTCAGAATTTCCCAGCAACATGAGTGAAGCAAGGAATATGCGACCTCCAATTAGGATTTGATTGTCCATGCTTATCTTGGAAGTCAACATTTGAGATCCCGGAGAGTGAACAGTGATTTGATTGCTTAGTGGAACCAGAACTAGGTTGTACGTTGTTGCAAAGATCTTTGACACAAAAGAATGCGATGCCCCGGTATCAAACAACACTTTAGCTGGAAAAGAGTTTACGGGTAATATACCGAGAACGACGTCAGCAGCTTCCTCAGCTTTGTCGGCCTTGATATGATTCACCCTCGCGGTCCTCCCGACAGGCCTGTTGTTGGAGTTGAAGGCTTTAGCCGGGGGAGCACGCACCATTGCCTGGTTGGTGTTGGGGCGAGGAGGTGGAGGTAGCTGCCTCTGAGTGCACTTGTCAGCGTAGTGTCCCGTCTCCTTGCATTTGAAGCAAGTGACGACACGAGGAGGACCTGGCCTTGGCTGCCCCATTGGAACCCTCTGACCATGCATCTGAGATGGGTTGGGTGGGCGGGGAGCAAAGCCTGGAGAAGCTTGGGCATATGGAGCCCGAGTGACAGCACCATTTGGCACCCAGATGCAACGCTTCTGCGGAGGGGTGGTCATGTTGGAGGATGAACCACCCTCACGCGAGTGCTTCCGAGACTCCTCGAACGCCTTGCGCCCATTTTCTTCATTGAGCGCGGTGTTCACGAGCTCCTCGAAGTCTTTGCACTTGATGTTGGTGAGTGCGTACTTGAGTTCCGGGTTAAAACCTCGGCGGAACCTTGCCATCTTCTTAGCCTCAGTGGACACCTCATCACCAGCGTATCGAGCGAGGCGATTGAACTCATTCTGATAGCCAATGACGTCCAGCTTGCCCTGCTTGAGAGAGCAAAACTCCTCACGCATCCTTTCCATGAGACCATCTGGGATGTGGTGCTTCAGGAAGGCATCCTTGAAACAACCCCAGGTGATAGGATAGCCAGCTCTCATGGTCTGGTAGTTTTCCCACCAAGTGGCTGCCTGACCCTTCAGCAGATAGGTGGCATACTTGACTTTGTCTTCCTCAGCAACGTGAGCAATGTCCAGAGCCCTGGCCATCTCACGGATCCAGTCATCAGCATCCAGAGGCTCGAGTGTTGCCACGAAAACTCTCGGCCCCAGACTCAGAAACTCCTTGATGCTGACTCGTGGAGCATTCTGGTTGTTGTGCTGGTTAGTCTGGAACTGGGCCATCTGTGCCACGACCTGTGTCATCTGAGTCAACAGCTCCGTGATTGGCGGTGGCTCAGGCGGGTTGTTCCTTGTTGGCGGCATCCTGAATAGACATGCATTTTAGCACAACAACAGAAAAGGATAGACTTGGTAACCGAAAGCGAGATTATTTCGACGCATGAATAGATAACCAACAGGTACATCATCACATGTTCAAATATATCAGAATATCCAACACACCACAAATGTTTCGAAAGCCAAAGGATAACTAAACATAGCTAGGAAGTACTCCCATGCTCATCACGCAGGACGGCGGTGAGTAGTACGACGAGAGGTACGGTGAGGAGCACGTCCACGAAAGTAGGTAGAACGACGATCCACATAGATCTGACGTGGCCTGAGAGCGACTCTAGGTGTGGTGAAGTACATAGCGTCGACTCCCTGTGCTCCAAAGCGTGGAATCCCGGTGTAACCAGCACCGAGGTTGAGGAGTGGACCTCTGATCGGCTCGTAACCTCCAGCATCTGGCAGACGACGACCAACTGGCTGATCGAAACGTGCAAAGCGCTCATCTCCAACAAAGTCTGTGGTGTACGTCGCCAGACGAGTCAAAGCAAGGTAGAGCTGCTCTCTGACTGAGGCCAACTCCTGAGAAAGTGTGGTGGAAACTGCGTCACTGTGCCTCACAAACTGAGCGGTGGTCTGCAGCCTGGTGTTATCATGCTCGTAGACATCCAAGTTGTCGTAGAGAGTGAAGTGAGCTCCCTCCGAAGTGATGTAACCACGGGGGATGTGGCGATAGATAGAATCGTCAAATCCCCAGTAGTCAGCACGAAGGACGGTGAGACTCACATAAGCTGCCTGCTGCACAGCCATATCCACTGTGGAACCTACTGCCTCGTAGCGGTGGACAACGCTCATGCCATCATCTGACAGAATGTAGACGATAGCCTGGTAGTAGGTCTGGTCAAACTCTCGCTGCTGCTCGTAGACCTGGTACTCTGGTGCCCAACGGAACCCCAGATAAGTGACCATGTCTCTCAGCATCTCCGGATAACCGGCAGGGCTCTCGCAACGAGTCATCCGAACCACCTGCGGGTAGAACCTGAGATCCATCTGCAGATGATCGGGGAAGTTTTGATTAGACGTCGGTAGAGGAACTGAAGTGGAAAGCAATAACAAGGTTTCAACGGACGATAAGGATGTTGAGAAGAACAGGATATTGAAGCAACATCGGGAAACACGAGACCAAAAATCCTGAGGTACTACGGAGAACCCAAAACACGTGAAAACCTAACTTGAAAGTTTAGATGAGAAGAGAAAACAACGTTGCACTTCCTTACCAGAAAAGGGGTGGGTGGGTGGGGAAAGAAGAAAAATGGCAGAATTCCTACTCTCACGTTTCATTTTTCCTATATAGCTACAAAATAGTTTCTAGACTCAACTGCGACCAGTAAAAGGGATCCTACAGGCAGACAGGCTCTGATACCATTTGTCGCACCCGGACTTCTAAAGGATACTCGCCGTTCCGTTGAACAGTAGTAGATTGGATTACGGGGCTTACCGGCACCCGCGTCCTCTTACGAGTAGGTCAACACACGTATGTGTGACAACCAACCCCTATCTGTTCAGCGTCGACGTAAACTATCCCATAGAAATCAGGATACTACCATTGACGTACTTCATACCATACACACATGGTACATCAAGGGCGTTAAACGAAATGATAACACAACATATCTCTAAGACACAAAAGATGGAAATAAGTTGCAAATAGCTCTCACTAGAGCAGAGATAGCAAATACAATCATCCAGAGGACACATGTCCCAACATAACATCATTACATCTCAGCGGAAGCATTCAAAGGGTCTGAGTACAGACAAATCCAAATAGGCTTAAGAAGCCGGGAATGAAAAGAAAACGGAGCCCATCCACGATGTCTCGGATCCTGCCCGGGTCCGCTACCTACTCGTCAGCAGCCTCGTCAAACTCCACGTAGTAGCCGTCACTGGGATCCTCGTAAGCGTAGTCTGTGGAAACCACAACCCCAAAGGGGTCAGTACATAAACGTACTGGCAAGCAAGACTCACAGTTCACCAAAGTGTAGCCCGTCAACACCAAGCTCAGATGCCCTGGGTTCAACGGAAGAAAGGGGATATAAAAGATGCTGCAACTGGCTGCGCTAACCAACTACAGAGATTCTACCACTTCCGGCTAACAGAAAGAAGATAAGATATCGTATCGTAACCAACTACAACTAACCACCCAACAAACCCATCCTGGATCTCGCCCCTTATCCAAAGAAGCAAATCCGAGGATAACTCACACAGTTGGATTAATGAATAATGGATCAGGTTGTTGTGTCCATAAGCCTATTACTAGTCAGGTAGCATTAGTTAGGTGTAAGTTGTTCTGAGTACTTGTTAGCCAGTACTTTCACCAAGTCAACCATAACCGCGGAAAACACGGCTTCTCGAGAAGATTTATCCCTGCAGGGGTGCACCAATTTGGCCGTACACGTAAGAATAACCCGCCAGATGGGATGCCTCCCACCAAGCGAGGCACTCAACACAACTCAACTCTTCTTCGCATCAAGCCCAAAGCACCTTGGGCGC
The DNA here is from genome assembly GCA_028641055.1 of Alopecurus myosuroides. Lineage (NCBI taxonomy): Eukaryota > Viridiplantae > Streptophyta > Magnoliopsida > Poales > Poaceae > Alopecurus > Alopecurus myosuroides. The sequence continues at coordinate 90,257,640 of CM054063.1, read as the reverse complement.
ACGGCTAATCGAGCCCCGAAGAAAGGGGACCCTCATAGCACTCTAAGAACGTGTCCCCCTATATGCCGACTACAAAAGTTCCACCCTGCGCTGGGCTCGCAAAAACATGCATGCGGCAAATGGAAAACACGAACTAAATGAGGCGATTTGGGCGAGATGCGAATCGAATCAAATTGAGGGGGGCGCCCATACACGCTTCCCACATGCGGATAGTGCGCTCATCATGGATCAGTAGACAAGACCCTTTTCCTATTAGGGTCGACACTAGCAGGCCTCAAAACCACACAGGGCCTCCTGTCGGTGCCTTATCAGCATATTATTATTAACAGGTTGATTGATTAACATCGAGCCCCCCAGAACATAATAGAAGTATAGTAACAGAAAGTAACGGGTAACAGACTCGAGCAAAATAACCTAAGCATGCTAGTAGGACAATGGCTCAAACAATGGGGTTGTAGGAGTGGAGGTGTGGCAATATCAGGGTTAAGGGATTCATGTGATAGGTTCGTAACAAAAGCAACGATACATATGGCTAGCATAAATAGACAACGGAAAGTATCGGTAACCAATGTTGAAAGGAACACAGTGGTTCATGTCAGTGATAACTTGCCTGCAAACTCAGCAGCCTGGTACTGAGCTAGATCCTCAGAAGGGGTGTCGTAAGTATCGTCTGTCTCAACGTCGTCGTCTATTCGAGAAGAAGCAAACAAACAATGCAGAAAGATAAACAATCAATATCATGGCATAGTGCACAATCATGGGATGATGCATGTCAAGTTAAATGGATGCATCAAAATAAACTAGTGGACTTGGTAACTCAATTTAAAGGGACTCATATGCAATTTTGAGTTGCATATGAAAAGCCCATGAATTTTGGTTGAAACAATTGTTTTCCAAGTAACCAACAGGTGAAAGTGGATTAGTATGGTGCATGGATGAGGAAAACAACAAAATAACAACAATAGAACCAATTGGAAATAAGGTTTACCAATTTAGAAATTTATTTATTAAGTTAGGGAATTTTTGGTTCCTTAAAGGAATTACACAAATATGTTTTCACCAATTTAAATTGTGCAAAATAAATAACAAAATTCATATTTGAAAAGAATACAAAATTTTAGTTGGATTACATGTTTCAAATATTGAAAAAGGAGTTAGGATGAATTTATTATGACTTTAACAAGATTAAACAAGTTTTAAATGAATTTAAAACAAGTTTGAAAATTATTTGAATTTTATTTGTTCCAAACATAAATTCAAGTTCACATTTGAAAAGTTTATACTTTTCTAGTTTGGAACATATTTTGCATGTTCAAAAATAATTTAACTTGAGCAAGTTATGAATTTAGCAAATTTAAATGATTTAAACAAGGTTTAAATTATTTAAGCAATTTTAATTATTCAGACCATGAAAATAAATTTATATTTGAATAGGTGGTTTGAAATAGCATGGAAAACATATTTTATTTGCATTATTTGGATTTAATATGAATTAGTTATGGATTTTATCAAATTACAAATGAATTGTTTGAATTCAAATTTGAAATGCATTTGGAAAATTCAAAACAGAAAACAAATGTTATAAATAGGTAGATAATTGAATTTGGGGCAGTGCACATATTTTACTTTTATTTTTTGAGTTTATAAAACAAAAGTTATTAGGGTTTTAGTTTTAGGGGCCAATCTGTAATTGTTTAGGACTTAAATTTAAAACAGAAAAGGTTGAAAACATTTTGTACCGCACAGCTAGCTAACCCAGGGCACTGCCAGTGGGCCCTGGGGCCAGCGTGGACAGCTGGTGCGCGCGTGGCAACAGCAGTGGCTGACAGGGGGGGCCACCCTGTCAGCGCTGCGCCAAAAAAGGGTTGGATTTAATCGCGTCAGCCAGGGGTCGAACCCTGGGCTCCAGCGCGCGCGCAACGCACTGTAACCAGTGCGGTAGCGAATCGTTGCTTACCAGTATATGCGACGCAAACAGGTTAAGGTGTATCTCGCGTTTCTGAACTTAACTGACGAACACACGCGACTGAACATTGACAGAAGAGCGACGGTGGCCGGCGGCGATCACCGTGTGCTGCTCGTGGTTGCGCTGCGTGTGGGTGTGCACGGATACGTTGCGTGCGTGTGCGTGCTCGAGGACAGAGAGGAGGACATGCACGGTGAGCTCACCGCGGCTGTAGGGGAGGCAGAGGCTCGAGGCAGACGGGCGGCGACGAGCTGCGAGGACGGCGGCGTGGCTACGGGCCCGCTCGCGCTCAACGTAGATGTCCAGAAGGTCGACGAGGATGTGCTGGTTTGATCCCCACGGTCAGCGTGGAAGAAGGAGGGCTGCTGCGACGGCGGCGTGCACGGGTTCAGTCACGGTGGCTCCGGAGAGGTCGAAGACGACGGCGTCGATCCAGACTGCGTCGATCTCAACGGAGGTGTCGTCGAGGGAGAGGGTAGTGCGGTGGTGCGATTCCCGTAGCTAGGAGGGATGGTGGCGCACGGGAACGGCGGCGGCGTCCATGGATTCAGGCGGGGTAGCTCCGGTGAGATTAGGTGGTTGCAGAGAGAGGGAATTCCGGCGAGAGGGAGAGGGAAACGGCGGCGCGAGTGGGTAGCTAGGTACGCCTAGGGTTAGGGCTAGCTGCGGGGTCCTAGGTGGGTTCTTATAGGGCGCAGGGAGCGAGGACGGCCGTCGCTCTGCCGCTGTCGTCGACGTGGCTCCGGTAGGATGCTCGCCGTACAGAAAGAAGGAGGAGGAGGAGCGCGAAGCGGTACCGGGCCAGGAGAAATAGGTAAGTGGGCTGGGCTCGCGCTGGCTGAGCCCACTGCCTCTCTCCCCTCGTTTTTTTTCTTTTTCTATTTTTGGTTCTGATATTTTTTTTTGCAGAAAATAGAAAATGGAAGAAAAGGATAGGTTTGGAGTTAGTAAAAAATTTATAAAAATTTGGGTGTGCTATTTAGGTCAAACACAACCAAATGTTAACTTTGGTTTTGCAAAAATTCAAATTTAAATTACTGTTTGTGATTTAATTCAATATTTGAAAGAATTGCTTATCAATTGATTATTATTAAAAGCAACATTTTTAATAGGGTGGACCCTATTGGTTAAATAGAACAAATGATTAGGGTTAGTTTGCCGATTTTCATAAGTTGAGATTGGGTACTGTTTGAATGTTTTTGATCTGAATTTGAAAAACCAACTGAATTAAGTTTGGATTAATTAAATTATTAAAGTCATAATTTTAAGGGTTTGAACCTTATGGTTTAATTGAAAAACAAGGGATTAGCATGTTTTGGTAATTTGCATAAATTCAAATTGGGTGCTGTTTGGGATTTGATTTGAATGTGAAATAACATTTGAATTTAAGTGATTGATTAAAAGCCATGATTTTAATAGTTGAACATTATGGAAATAAATGGAAACAATTGGTTATTTTTATTTGAACTTTGTATTTAAAAGGTTGTAACATAACAAGTATGAAACAAAGCATTTGAAGTTGTTTGAAAACAATTATGAAAACAAATAAAAACAGATGCAAACCAATATGAAACAAATGCAATGAATTTGATGACATGATGCAAAACTTTAATTAAAGCAAGAAACAAACATTCTAGGGGTGTTTTCATACTTGGGATGTTACACTTTTGGCATCTCATGTCTGGTTAAGATGATACTGTACTAGATCCGAGTCTCCATAGCAAAGTATGCGTTTTACGCCTATTTCTTTTGCAATATGCAATCCATGAAGCAATGCTTCGTATTCTGCCACATTGTTCCTGGCGTTGAAGTGAATTTGTAATACATACTCCATTGTGTCGCCTTTTGGGGATTTAAGCACCACACCTGCGCCGGCACCTTCTTTCATTTTTGATCCATCAATGTCGGATATATACCGAATAGGGGTATATAAGATGGTAGATAAAGTGCCGGATTACCAGAGTGGCCTAAGTGGTAGTGGGCTCAGGTCCATTAGGCGGCCCAGTAACCCAACGCACAGAAGCTGGATTCTAGAAAACCTGGATCACGGCCCGGGTGGTCTGGCTTGGAGGAGAAGACGGATTCCTTGCTTTCCAAGTTACGAGTTACCGTAGTCCTCTAGGTTTCCTATTCTGTAAGCCCTAATCCGGCTATTATATAAAGCCGGACGGGAGATAGATTAAACAAGGAACGAATAACAGAGAAGCTCTACGCCAACTCGCCGAGAAGCTCATCCTCGTCGAGTAGCTTAGATCTAAACCCTCACATTGTAACCCTGTTTACGGGCTTTAGTCCCGATTAGTGAGAAGTGCAGGAGTAGGCACGTCGTACTGTCGCGACGTACCGAACCTGGGTAAATCCTGTGTTCTGTGTTCACTACGCGATCCCGTTACCCCACGTCTCTACCGTAGTCTCATGGCACCCCCGTCTATGAAAACTACTACGATGTCTCGACAGTTGGCGCCCACCGTGGGGCAAACGACGTCAGGCGTGAAGTTCCGATCTGGGATACTTGGCGGAATTGGAAGATCAATCACTGTCGGAAGCTTGGAGTTCGACAACGACGTCGGGAGCTTCCTCGACAACGGATCCTACATACCGGCGCAAAACCACCTGGTAAGGGCCTGCGTGTTACCGATAGGATCTGCTAACATCTTTATCGGACTAACTGCAGAAGCAATGGGGTTTTGCGGTGAAAGCAAATTTATCCCACCCGCCCTATACCCAGTCGAAGATGACTATGATACCGGATTCTGCTCAGATCGCCGAGAAAAAAGTGACTTACACTTCATCGGCATGGTGCAGTCCGTAGTCGCCGAAAACACGGATGACGAAAATCCCGTGCAAGAGGCGGACAACAATATACCCGTCGCAGAGACGGAAGATCCGATACCCGTCACAGAGACGGAAGACCCCACATCCACGGATGTGGAAGATCCGACATCCGTCAACAAGACGACGAACTCGGAAGCCGACTCAGTTTTAGCCGCTATCGAGGCAAGACTAGAGTCGGAAAACGGATCGGACGATTTCGATTCCGAAGATGAGGACGACTTCGAGAAGAAAGTTAAGTCCTTTCAAGAGGGATTCCATGAAGTTCTAATGGCGAAACCGGCTGATACCACGGACGCCGGCAGCCAGGAAAGCCCTAAAACCCCTCCGCCAGAGGAAGAGAGAGAAGACGGAGAAACTTCTCCGGTATTCCCCAATGTCAAGGAGATGACAGAAGATGAACCTGTCAAAAAACCTCCCTCTTCCAAGAAAAAGCACCGTGCTGCTAAGAAACTCCAATACAAAATCCGGAAGAAAAATCAGCTGATCTCACTGATGAAAACCTGGAAGTAGGAGATGCTAGCAGAACAAAGCCTGCGGAGAAGAAATCCAAAGAAATCATTGCTCCGCCAATGACGGAACAAGAAGAGCAAGAGCTATTGCAAACACCAGTGGGACCAGATGAACCCCCTGAGATGCTGGAAGCCAGGAGACAAGCTTTCCAACGGCAACAGCAACATCTACTCAGATCTCGGCAACATCTCCAACAAACCCATAATGACATCAAGGTCATGAAGGAAGAAATAGAGGAGTGCAATATGGTCAACTAGAGGGGGGGTGAATAGGTGACCTACAAATTTTACTTCTTTTTCACTTTTAATGGGGCTTTTAAGAAAGTAAATGCTTGATTACCTAAATGTGCAACTAAGTGAGTACCCTAGGTGATACGAAGCAAGTAGCAGCGGAAATAAAGGAACGGTACAAGATAACAACAAGTGAAAACACGGAGACAAGGATATGTTTCCCGTAGTTCCTTCTTAAAAGAAGTACGTCTACGTTGGAGAGGTGGGGAGCCACCTAGGCGCTCCTCAATAGCACGGATGTGCACACCTTGTTCTCCTTGAGCTTCTCCGGTGAGGGAGATTCTCGTTTCCACTATGAGGTCGACTTGAAGGCGTTGACCAAACCTTTACAAGGGGTTGAGGCTACTCCACAAGTGAGATGGAGGCTCTCAACAATCGAAGCTTCTTGCTACAAGGTGGAAGCTACAAGCACTAGGGTTTCCCTTGGATGACAAAGCAACCAAGAGATTACAAGATCCCAAGAGTTGTGGTGTGGGTACACACGTTTTGGCTTGGTGGAAAGGTAGATCTAGTCCTCCTCCATGAGATCCTTGAAGGGCATCGAGTTTGGTTGGAGGAGGAGGGAGATCGGGGCGTTTTGAGATCTACAACAATGGAGGAGAGAGAGGAATGGACGAGCTGCCTATCTAGAGGAAGAAGACAGCTATTTATAGGCTCCTCCAAATTCTGACCGTTGCAGTCCTGCGGGACCGGAAATTTCCGGGGTAAAGGCCGGAATATTCCGGTGTGAGTTGGCCGGATATTTGAAAACTCCGGGGGGCGGATAATTGAAAAATCCGGGGGCGGAAATTTCCGCCCCAATACTCCGCCCCCATCTCTGTGCGCAGGCATCAACATGTTGATGAAAAATCGCTAAGGACCAAGGGCCGGAGATTTGCTCCGGAAATTTCCGGGGCAAATTTCCGCCCCACCTTCTGTGCGCGGGCATCATGAAGTAGTCCAATTTCTGCTAAGTCCTTGAAGGCCGGATTTTTGGCCCGGAAATTTCCGGGGAAAATTACCGCCCTGTCTTCTGTGCACGGGCAGACAAACACTTAGTCGTTTTCGTGGAAGCCAGATAGGAGGCCGGAAATTTCCGGTGAGAGGGCCGGATAATCCGCCCCTTAAGTACCGGAATTTCCGCCCTTTCAACTGAAAAATCCGGTGGCTGAAATTCCACAATAGAGAGCTTCTCTTTGATCTCCTGATGTGTATATAGAGATGATCACCTGAGATAATAGTTGCATAGTCTAAACAACATTGTTAGATAGGATATATCCGTGTTATCATCATCACCAAAATCAATGGAGGGATCATGAGCTTTCAATCTCCCCCTTTTTGGTGAATGATGACAACACGGGTATTTGCGGGAAAGTAAACTAACAATGCAAGATATGAAAACATCACAGATAGCATATAAAGGAGACATGTCTCCTAATAATAATAGTTCACCAACGAAAAACGAGTACGATAGGACGAAGTTCGAAAAGACGCACGAAATAATAAAAACGGCAAATGAAGAACGAAACCCTCCCAAGCAAATGCCCGCGATCATCTAGATCTTCTCCCCCTTTGGCATCAGGATACCAAAAAGAGAAAAGAGAGAGCTACGTCCCATGGAGCAAACTCTAGGCCTGGGTGTCCTCTTCTTCCTCTTCGGCTTCATCCTCGGTGACTTCCTCCATGTCCTCATCATCATCCACACCGATGTCCCAGTCAACGTCACGGTTGTTCTAGTTCTTGTAGGCAATCCTGGGAGGAGGAAGTGGTGGCACATTGGGGGCACCAAGAGCAGTCATGATGTGATGCTGATTCTCGAGGATGCTGCGGCGCTCCACATAGGCGCTGTAGTTCTCCTTGTGGAGGCACACATTCATGCACAGCACCTTTTCAATTGCGCGAACAAGCCAGGAGCGCTTTTTCTTGCCAGGAGGAGGGGGACGCATGCGAGGGTCCCGGTGGCCTTGACCTGTGGCACCAACATCATGTGCAGCCTGCTGAGTGTGGGCAGCCTTTTTGTACAGGGTGACATCCTTGTGCTCCTCACAGTCAAGCTCAAGATCCTCACGAAGAGCTGCGGGATAGCGGGCCTTGATGAGCTTCATAATATAGGGAGCATATGGAGGCACTTTGCGGTGGAAAAGAGCAAAGTGGAGCTCATGGAAGATGAAATCCATCACATCAACCTTGTGGGCCTCCATGTCAGTCATGTCGCCCTCAGTGAAGGTCAAGAAAGCGTGGTGCATGAGGTTGACCAAGCCACCACGAATAGCATCATTATTACCACCACTTGGGGCAATAGACTCCCGGAACATGCGCAGCAGAATGTCGTACACGGGATACAGTCCTTTGGCCGAACCAATCACACCTGTGGAGCCATACAAGTCAGCCAGCTTGTTCTTCTCATACTCAACCCCGTGAATATGCATGCGGTGACCCTGGGGAGTGTTGAGGCCAGAGAAAGGATACCTAAGCTCAGAAGCAAAGTCATGGAAGTTGGCTCTGAGCAAGTGAGGGCCAGACATCCAGGACATCCCAATTTCTTCAGAATCATCAATGACAAGAGTGGCATAGAACTGCTGAATGAATGTGGTATTGAAAGAGCACCTAGTCTCCATGAGCGGACGCAGACCAAGAACCTCAGCAAGCTGAACAAAGTTGTTGAAGTAGGCGGGGTTGGCAGCCAGATGAGCAAAATTGATCACCTTCATGGGGCACACGGGCTTGCTCATCACAGTGTACACCTGCTTGAATAGGGTCTCCTGCTCCACATGCCAAAAGCAGGAATCAATGGTGGGGTCCTGAGGACCCTCTGTGTACCAAGCCTTGGACCTCCATGACTTGAACTCCAGAGTTGACATGGTGCCCACGTTTAGAGTGGCCTTGCCTTGCTGTCTGCCAGCCTTGCGGGCAGCCCTTTCAGCATCACGTTGACGCTCATAATCTCTTTCAGCATCCCTCGCACGTCGGCGAGTCTCATTATCCTCAACAAACGTCCCTTCTTCATTTTCTGTCAGGTGGCGGAGACGCTTGCGGGTACTTGTCAGCTTTCCGGGCCTAGAGCTTGAACCATCTGCGAGAAAGGTGGAAAAATATGCAAACAAAACCAAACACAAATCAAAAATGGGGACTCACGAATTGAGGAATGGAATATCGTGGAGTTTTGTTGAAGATTCAGTATAGGCCGGAAATTCCGGTCATGGACACGGAAATTCCGGAGGACGGAAATTCCGGCCTCAGGGGAAATTTCCGGGGTGCGGAAATTCCGGCCCTGGGCGGAAATTTCCGGCCTTCGGGATTTTCGAATCCAGATCTGAATCTGGGCCTATAACGAATCTAGAACGAGGAATCTAGAACGAGGATGAATCCTTGAGATTAGATGGTACTTTGTGTGAGCAAGGAACCATGCTAGAACATGAATAACACTAGATAGGAGCAATTGCATCTACTCAACCCAAAATTGCGGAGAAAACAAACACGTACCGGGATCCATGAACAGGAAAGGACGTGCGGTCTCTTGATCCGCAAGGGAAGAGGAGAGGATGAGGAGGGGAGGCGAATAGGCCTCCCGGAAGTCTTGGAGGCGGCGGCGGCTGGCTGGGGGCGAGTGGAGAGATGAGGGGAGGGAAGCAAGGTGGAACTGCTCCCTCCCGTCGTCCTTATATAGCCCCAGACCAAGAGCACCGGAAATTTCCGGCATTAATACCGGATATTCCGGGCCCCGGAGATTTGGGCCGGAATATTCCGCCCAAATATCCGGTGTGCCTTCTGCGAGCGGGCACGCTGGATAGTTGGGGGATTATTCGAGTCCAAATCTTCCTCCGGAAATTTCCGTGGCTTAAGACACGGAATATTCCGGGCCCCGGAAGTTTGTACCGGAAATTTCCGCTGAAATTTCCGGTGGGCCTTCTGCGAGCGGGCACAGCGGAAGTTAGCGAAATTTCTGAGTCAAACGTCGGAGGGCCAGAATTTCCGGAGTGCTAATGCCATCCAAGTTTTGTGGAAGATGGATCAAAACGTGAGCCTCCAAAGATGCAAAAAGACACAAACAATCGAACAAACACGAGGAAAACATCAAACAAAACACATTCAAAAGGAAAAAGTTGGTGGCCGGAGCCACCGTGTTTGAGTGACACCAAGGAGCCGCGAAGATGTATCTTGGACTCAAGAGTATCACTCACGTTTTAAGCACAATAAGTCACGAACTGACTAGATATGCATTACGTTTTGATTGTTTTACGCATGATAGGTGGAGTGTTTGTTCATGAGTTGAACTACGCTCCCCCTATGTCCATGCCTACATCTAGACTAGATAGCACATATAGTGAAGGTACGCATGCAAGGGTTCAAGAGAAGTTAGACGCATCGATCACATTTAGTTCATTCCTCAAACCCCAAAATCTTGGTTCATCAAGGGCCTTCGTGAAGATATCCGCGAGTTGCTCCTTGGTCGCAACATAGGAGAGGTCAATATCACCCTTCTCAACATGATCCCGAATGAAGTGATGCCGTATCTCAATGTGCTTCGTCTTGGAGTGAAGAACGGGATTGTAGGCGATCTTGATGGCACTCTCATTGTCGCACAAGAGAGGAACGTTGTCGAAGATGATGCCATAATCTCTCAATGTTTGCCGCATCCAAAGTAATTGAGCACAACAACTCGCCGCGGAGATGTATTCGGCCTCAGTGGTGGAGAGAGCAATGCAGTTTTGCTTCTTGGACGACCAACATACCAATGAGCAGCCAAGAAATTGACAACTTCCGGATGTAGATTTCCTATCCGTCTTCTCTCCCGCATAGTCCGCATCCGAATACCCAATGAGCTGAAAGCTTGAACCCTTGGGATACCAAAGACCAAAGTTTGGGGTATGAACTAAATATCGAAAGATACGCTTAACCGCTTCAAAGTGACTTTGTCTTGGGGAGGCTTGAAACCTTGCACATTTACCAACGCTATACATAATATCGGGTCTAGATGCACAAAGGTAAAGCAAAGAGCCAATCATGGAGCGGTATACCTTTTGATCTACCTCTTTACCATTCGGATCGGGTTTCAAATCAATAGTCGTGGACATGGGCGTCTTCATAGGTTTAGCATCATGCATATTGAATCTCTTGAGCATATCTTGAGTATACTTGGCTTGCTTAATAAATGTGCCTTCGGGATGTTGCTTGATCTCAAAGCCAAGAAAATACTCCAATTCTCCCATCATAGACATCTCGAACTTGTCCGTCATAAGCTTGCAAAACTCATCATTGAATGCAACGTTAGTGGAACCAAAGATGATATCATCCACATAGAGTTGGCATATGAACAAGTCGCCTCCGACCTTTTTGGTGAAAAGGGTGGGATCGATTAAACCAACATTGAACCCACGATCGACCAGAAACTCTTTAAGGTGCTCGTACCACGCACGTGGAGCTTGTTTAAGCCCATATAGCGCCTTATCGAGTTTGTAGACATGATCGGGGTGGTTGGGATCTTCGAAATCCGGAGGTTGCTTGACATAAACCAACTCATGGATGGGACCATTCAAAAAAGCACTTTTAACATCCATTTGTTGCAATTTGAAGTTATGATGAGAGGCATATGCAAGTAAGATGCGAATAGATTCAAGACGAGCAACGGGAGCGAATGTTTCACCGAAATCGACACCTTCGACTTGAGAGAAGCCTTGAGCAACCAATCTAGCCTTGTTGCGGATGACGATGCCGTCCTTGTCTTGTTTGTTCTTGAAGATCCACTTAGTGCCGATGACGTTCTTGCAATCTTTGGGCCTTGGAACCAATTGCCACACTTTGTTGCGCTCGAAATTGTTGAGTTCATCGTGCATAGCTTCAAGCCAATCTTGATCTTCAAGAGCTTCATAGACCTTCTTTGGCTCAATGTGAGAGACGAATGCATGAGCTTTGCTAAATTCCGCTAGTTGCCTTCTTGTGACGACCCTTGCACGAACTTGTCCAAGAATCATATCCTCCGTGTGACCGGCACGAGCAAGATTATCGAGCCTTCTCTTTGCTCTACGAGCTAGCATCTCCTCCAAAGTTTCCTTGGATAGGACTTGATCATCACCTTCATCATCGGAGACATGTCCACCTTGATCTTGATCATTGATGGGAGGTGGATCCCTTATGTGATGAATTGCATCATCACCATGTGTATCTTGTTCTTCATTGTGAGCTCGGCCTTCATCATGAGCTTGGCCTTGATTGTTAGCTTGGCCTTGATTGTTAGCTTGGCCTTGTGGTGAGGCATGAGGGTTTGGTGCATCTTGTTGGGTAGCATGGTTATCAATGGATGTAGTCAATGGCTCCACTTGAGTAGAGCATAGTCCTTCTCCCTCCGTCATCCGGTGTCCCTCAATGGGGATTATTTCACCAATCCCCATTCTTCTTATGGCGATGGGAGGAATTGCATCTCCTACAAAACCATGATCTATACGGCCCCCTTGGGACCCATTATCCTCATCGAACACCACGTCTATAGCTTCTTCAACTTGTCTGGTGGACTTGTTGTAGACTCTATAGGCGTGTGAGTTTGTGGCATAACCAACAAAGATACCCTCATAGCATTTAGTCTCGAACTTTGACAAGCGTTTCCCTCTTTTGCGAATGAAGCATTTGCATCCAAAGACCTTGAAGTATGAAACATCCGGCTTCTTGCCCGTGAGAATCTCATAGGGGGTCTTGTTCAAGATCTTGCGGAGATATAATCGGTTGCTAGCATGACACGCGGTGGAGACGGCCTCGGCCCAAAAGTTATAAGGAGAAGAGAACTCCGCAATCATGGTTCGAGCCGCATCCATAAGAGTCCGATTCTTCCTCTCCGCCACACCATTTTGTTGAGGAGTGTAGGGAGTGGAATATTGATGAGCAATGCCTTCCTCACTAAGAAATCCCTCAACGGTGTAGTTCTTGAACTCGGATCCATTATCACTCCGGATAGCCATGATGCTTGTATTATGTTGTCTTTCCACCAAAGTGATGAATTTGATGACCCGCTTTTGAGTCTCACTCTTTCTCTTGAATAAGTACACCCAACAATATCGTGAGTAATCATCCACAATCACCAAGCAATACTTCTTGCCTCCAAGACTATCATATGATAGAGGACCAAAGAGGTCCAAGTGAATGAGCTCGAGGATTCTTGATGTAGTGATGTTCGTCTTGGTGGGATGTGCTTCTCCATGTTGCTTTCCTAGAACGCAAGAGCTACACACACGATCTTTGGCAAACTTAGCATTTGTTAGTCCTAGAACGTGATTGCCACTTTGAAGGTCATGCAACGTCCTCATATTGGTGTGGGCTAACCGGCGATGCCATAGCCAACCCACATCAACTTTAGCCATTAGGCATGTCGCGGCACACGTGTCTTCTTTGGAGAAGTCCACTACATACATGCCGTTCTCGACATGCCCAACAAAAGCTACTTTAAGAGTCGTTTCCCAAGTGACAATCACATTCTCCTTATTAAAGAAAGAGGTAAAACCACTTTTAGCAAGTTGAAGAACCGAGATGAGATTGTAGCCAAGGGACTCAACAAGAAGAACATTCTCAATTGACAAGTCATTTGAGATTGCTACCTTGCCTCGTCCCAATACCTTTAGTTCGGAGTTGTCACCAATAGTGACGCAATTGAGATGAGGTAATGGAGGATGAATATCACTCATTGCGTCATTGCTTCCGGTCATATGTTGGGATGCACCACTATCCACCGTCCATTTGCTCGAACCGGAAGCACTTCCCTACAATAGATTAGTTGCTTGATTTAGGGACCCATCTTTGAATGCGTCCTCTCATGTTAGCGACAAGGGTCTTAGGAACCCAAATACTCCAATGATAATCGTCACCATAAGAAGTACCAACATATTTAGCATATACATGACCATCTCTAGATTTCATAAGAACATAAGATGGATTATATTTCCCGGCAAAGTTATTGTGAGTGGTGCTCCCCCTAGAGGTCTCACCACCCACAATGGTGTTGGTCTCCTTCCCTTTGGTCACCTCTCCCTCTTTCACAAATCTTACTTCTTGTGAGGAGGAGGTGACTCTCTTCTTGTTCTTCTTCTTGTACTTCTTCTTTTACTTGGCTATATAGCCAAGTCCCTCCTTTCCATTGTTGGCACGTTGAGAAGCAATCTCATGGGAACTCTTCTCATTTCCTACAAGATTAGTTGTACTACAAGCATTGCTAGACAAGACATTCAAGCTAGAAAGTGAAGTGGATACAACTTGCTTGTTTGATTGTTTAGCTAGAAGATTGTCACGAGATTTGGTTAACTTGTCATGAATTTCCTTAAGAGACATGAACTCTTTTTCAAGTTTTTCATAACGAGTACCAAGTTCCTCGTGAGCAATTCCTAGCTTCAATTCTTCATGCTCAAGAGTTTTAATTAAGGCAAGAGATTGAGCATTTTCCTTCCTAAGCTTAGAGACACTTATGGCAAATTTTCTTCGAGACAAGACAATTTCTCCTCAAGTGAGGCACGAATGGAACGCTCATTATCAAGAGCTTTTTCAAGCTCTTGCTCATTGCAAGTGTGACCTCCATGGCTTTCTAAGGTCATGATGATCTCCTCCTTTTCATCAACAAGAGAGTTAGCCTCATCAAGTTGCCTCAAAAGGGAGTTCACCTTTTCCTTAGTCTCACCCTTAAGGCTAGATAGCCATATGCTTAACTCATTAGACTCACTATCCTCCTCACAAGCATTTTCAACACAATCCAATAACGAAGGAGGGTTAGTGACAATGGTCTTAGAGTTGGGAGAGCATACCGAAGTGGCTTTTGCCATAAGACATGTAGGTCGGGTAGCCACATTCTCATTGGGGGATTCGAATAGAGAGATCGAAGGTGATGATGCGGTGGCCTTGGCGATGTGAGCAACTCCAACTACCTCATCTTCTCCTTCATCTCCGGAGATGTAAGTCTCAAGAACCGTCCCTTCTTGTACGTAGAGAGCTCTTGGCACCTTCCTTGCAAAGTTCTTGTTTTGAGGAGGCTTGGTCTTGTTCTTGCGAATGAGCTTGCCTTCGTTTTCTTCTCTTGGCTCAAAGGGGCACTCCTTCACGAAGTGGTTAGCGCTACCACAATTATAGCATGTCCTTGGTCGTTCCCCCTTCTTCTTGTAGTTCTTGTTTCGTGGAGGCCTTGGAGATCCGGTCTTGTGAGCTTCCCATCTCTTCCAATATCCCTGCATAGCAAGGGCAATGCACTTGTGAGCTCCTGTGTAAGTATCTTCATAGTCTTCCTCATCATCATCATCTTCTTCACTTTCATCAACTCGAGCCATTGCCTTTGACTTCAATGCAAGGTTGGGAGACTTTCCTATCCCTCTAGAGCGAGCTAGAGCATCATTCGCACTCTTGTGTGAGAGAGAGATTGCGATGAACTCACTAAGAACACCAATGGAGTTGAGAGTATTGTAGTCCGCTCTTGTCCGGATGCTAGTGGCGAGATTCTTCTCGAAGGGTGTGATAGCCTTGACAAACTTCCTCTTTATCCATTCATCGGTGATCTCTTCCTTGCCAAAGTCTCTCAGTTGATTGGCAAGAGTGACAACTCGTCTATAGAGCTCTTCAGGAGTCTCATCCTCTTGCATAACGAAGTTCTCGGAGTTGTCAATGGCCACATCATACTTGGAAGACTGAATACTAGCATTTCCTTGAAACAAGGTATCAAGTTTGTCCCAAGCTTCCTTGGCGGTCTTGCAACCTCGGATGTGAGTGAGATGCTCCCTTGGGAGAGCCTTCTGGATAATCACAAGAGCAGTTTTGTTGAGTTGAGATTCAACATCCTCTCTTGGAGTTAAGTTGCTTGGATCATGAGGATGAAATCCATGGATCACGCTTCTCCACAATGCCGTACACGATCCTGAAATATGAGATTCCATTTCAAACTTCCAAGAGGAAAATTCGTTAGTGTTAAGGATGGGTGGAACTCCAACATTGAGGATGTGTGGCATGGAAACAATTGGGTGGATAGAATCATAGTTTTGTGGTGGTGGAACTTTTGAATTGGACCCCGAACCATTAGCCGTTTGAGACTTGGAGCCACCGTCACTCTCCTTAGCTTTGGCTTTAGCCTTTTGTGCGGCTTTAGCCTTAGCTTTGGCAATGTTTTCTTCGATTTCGGAAATGTCCGGATTTGTTTCCTCATCCGAACTATCCTCGTCGGTGACATGGGGAGAGTGAGACGGCTCCTTGGTTCTACCCATCATGTTCTCCAACATCTTCTTGATGGAGGAGACCTCCGAGCCCACACTAGAGCTAACCTTGGACAATTGGGTTTGAATGGTACAAACCGTTGTCTCAAGGTTGGCTATAGTGTCGGCCATTTTGGAGAGCTCCTCCTTAGAAGTTTCGGGAACATCCCCGTTGACCATGATTACTCTTAGGCGGTTAAGCCCGATAAAAGAGCCGAGGCTCTGATACCAATTGAAAGTGCAATATGGTCAACTAGAGGGGGGGTGAATAGGTGACCTACAAATTTTACTTCTTTTTCACTTTTAATGGGGCTTTTAAGAAAGTAAATGCTTGATTACCTAAATGTGCAACTAAGTGAGTACCCTAGGTGATACGAAGCAAGTAGCAGCGGAAATAAAGGAACGGTACAAGATAACAACAAGTGAAAACACGGAGACAAGGATATGTTTCCCGTAGTTCCTTCTTAAAAGAAGTACGTCTACGTTGGAGAGGTGGGGAGCCACCTAGGCGCTCCTCAATAGCACGGATGTGCACACCTTGTTCTCCTTGAGCTTCTCCGGTGAGGGAGATTCTCGTTTCCACTATGAGGTCGACTTGAAGGCGTTGACCAAACCTTTACAAGGGGTTGAGGCTACTCCACAAGTGAGATGGAGGCTCTCAACAATCGAAGCTTCTTGCTACAAGGTGGAAGCTACAAGCACTAGGGTTTCCCTTGGATGACAAAGCAACCAAGAGATTACAAGATCCCAAGAGTTGTTGTGTGGGTACACACGTTTTGGCTTGGTGGAAAGGTAGATCTAGTCCTCCTCCATGAGATCCTTGAAGGGCATCGAGTTTGGTTGGAGGAGGAGGGAGATCGGGGCGTTTTGAGCTCTACAACAATGGAGGAGAGAGAGGAATGGACGAGCTGCCTATCTAGAGGAAGAAGACAACTATTTATAGGCTCCTCCAAATTCTGACCGTTGCAGTCCTGCGGGACCGGAAATTTCCGGGGTAAAGGCCGGAATATTCCGGTGTGAGTTGGCCGGATATTTGAAAACTCCGGGGGGCGGATAATTGAAAAATCCGGGGGCGGAAATTTAAGCCCCAATAATCCGCCCCCATCTCTGTGCGCAGGCATCAACATGTTGATGAAAAATCGCTAAGGACCAAGGGCCGGAGATTTGCTCCGGAAATTTCCGGGGCAAATTTCCGCCCCACCTTCTGTGCGCGGGCATCATGAAGTAGTCCAATTTCTGCTAAGTCCTTGAAGGCCGGATTTTTGGCCCGGAAATTTCCGGGGCAAATTACCGCCCTGTCTTCTGTGCGCGGGCAGACAAACACTTAGTCGTTTTCGTGGAAGCCAGATAGGAGGCCGGAAATTTCCGGTGAGAGGGCCGGATAGTCCGCCCCTTAAGTACCGGAATTTCCGCCCTTTAAACTGAAAAATCCGGTGGCTGAAATTCCACAATAGAGAGCTTCTCTTTGATCTCCTGATGTGTATATAGAGATGATCACCTGAGATAATAGCTGCATAGTCTAAACAACATTGTTAGATAGGATATATCCGTGTTATCATCATCACCAAAATCAATGGAGGGATCATGAGCTTTCACATGGCCACGGAAGAGACAGAAATAACCCCGGAAAAGCGCGTTCGCGCAACAATGGAAGAGAAAGGAGCAGATCCCCTTCTGTCCATTCATCCGGAAGATATTCTGCGCACATTGACAGAGCAGAAAAGGATGATCTATACTTTGGTCCTAAGTGTTTTACTGATAGGATCCGAAGAATAACGCTGCATTCTGGCTTTGCCAAGGTCGGTCCAACGTACCAGAAATACACCGGCAGCACAAACCCGGATACCTGGCTCTCGGATTACTATACAGTCGTCCAGATCAACAATGGGACAGACTTGGAAGTTGTCAAGTTTCTTCCCCTAATATTGCTGGACGGAGCTAGAGATTGGATCAATGGATTACCATCAAGAACTATCGACAGCTGGGACGATATGGCTAGAGTATTCACTCAGCATTTTCGGGGAACGTACAAACGCCCGAACAGCATCAACCAGCTAAACCGTTGCACGCAATTTGAGGATGAACCATACGTGGATTTCATCTCCAGATGGACATCAATGAAGAATAGTTGCTCTGGAGTAACTGACGTACAAGCAATGCATGCTTTCGTCAATGGCCTAAAACCCGGACTCGTACCGTTCATGGTTGGTTCCAAAAAGCACAAAGATCTCGGATCTATGCTTACAACCGCCAATGAGCACGCTGCAGCCGAAGATGACATCAGAGCAAGAGGAGGCAATATAGAATCACTGATACTTGCCAAGAAAACCCCTCGTTCTGACAAAAAAGGAACTCCAGAAACAACGACGAAACCCAAAGAGGTCAACATAGCCTTTGGAGGAGAAAAGGGAAACAAGTGGAAAGGACGCAACCCAGATCCAATCAACTACACTCCAGAGGAGTGGGAGAGGATTAAGTCGGAACCTTGTGTTCACCACTCGCAATTTGGGAAACCCACCCATACAAACGCGCAATGCCGGCTGAATAAGCACATGAAAGGCAGTGCAGGAGCCGGAAGTAAGGGGAAGGGTTCCAAAAGGAAACCCGCCAAACAAAAGCCAGAAGCTGACAAAGAAGACAGTGAATCGGAGACTGGTGAAAAAATCCAGGAACAACAGCGAAAGGGCGAACCCAAATTTCCGAGAGTTGATGGAGAAGCAATGCTAACTTTCTTAGCAACTCCGTCAGCAAAGGTGGCCAAAAGAACACTTCGAGAAATAAACGCGGTTGTTCCGGCAACCCCGAAATTCTTGAAGTACTCCAGCACACCGATAATCTGGGATCAGTCTGATCATCCCGGAAATATCCCTGAACCCGGCACACAAGCTCTTGTTGTAAGCAAAACACTAGGCTAAGAAGAGTGCTGATGGATGGAGGATCCAGCATTAATATAATGTACCTGGACACACTGAAGCATCTGAAGATTTCCCAGTCTCAGCTCAACTACAGCAACATACGCTTCCATGGCATTGTTCCTGGCAGGCAAGCACGATCCCTAGGAGAAATTTCCCTAGATGTAACCTTCGGAGATAAAGATCACTTCCGGCAGGAAAAAGTATCCTTCGAAGTAGTGCCGTTCGAAAGCGTGTATCACGCAATACTCGGACGTCCAGCTTTCGCCAAATTCATGGCAAGATCTTGTTATATCTATAACAAGCTGAAGATGCCAGGACCCAAGGGAGGAGTAATCACTATAGCCGGTGATTTCAAGCTGGCAAACGAGTTGGATAAAGAAAACGCCCCTTTGCGCTCAGAGAGTCATAGCAAAGGAAGAACTGAAGGAATTAGCCAAGGAGGTATCGCCGTCAGAAATGCCGGCAGGAAAAGAAACCCGGAAGCCAACAGACAGCTTCAAGGCGTCCGAGAATACAAGACAGGTAATCCTAGATCCCAAAGATCCGACAAAATTTGTCGTCGTAGGGACTGGGATGACTGACAAATAGGAAGGCGAGCTCATCAAGTTCCTCCGTGAGAACTGGGATATTTTTGCCTGGTGTCCAGCTGACATGCCAGGTGTACCCAGGGAACTTGCTGAGCACCAACTCAAGGTTATTCCTGGATCAAAACCCGTCAAACAAGGTCTCCGTCGATTTGACGGAAGAAGACGGAAGGCTATTGGCAAGGAAATTATCCGGCTTTTAGCAGCGGATTTCATCAAGGAAGTAATCCATACTGACTGGTCCACAAATCCGGTATTAGTACCGAAGAAAGACACTACTGCTCTTAGAATGTGTATAGATTACACAGGTTTGAACAAGTTGTGTCCGAAAGATAGGTTCGCGCTACCCCGAATCGATCAAATAATAGACGCCACCGCAGGCTCTGAACTTTTATGCTTTTTGGATGCATACTCCGGGTACCACCAAATACGCATGAAAAAGGAAGATCAAATCAAGACTTCTTTTATAACCCCGTACGGGACGTACTATTATGTAACCATGCCGTTCGGCTTGAAGAACGCAGGTGCAACCTACCAGCGTTGCATGCAACGTTGTTTGCATAGCCAGATTGGCAAAAATGTCCATGTTTACGTGGACGATATTGTTGTCGTAACCAAGGAAAAAGATACACTCCTTGAGGATTTGCGAGAAACTTTCGAAAACTTGCGCACTTACAAAATGAAGTTGAATCCATCTAAGTGCGTATTCGGGGTTCCCTCAGGAAAACTTCTGGGTTTCATCGTTTCTCACAGAGGAATAGAAGTTAACCCGGAAAAGATCAAGGCAATCTTGAACATCACAAAACCCACCTGCGTCAAAGATGTCCAAAGATTGACGGGTTCTGCCGCAGCCGTCAGCAGATTTATTAGTCGGCTAGGGGATAAAGCCTTACCATTCTACAAACGGCTGAAAAAATCCGACAAAGTCAAGCGGATTACGAAAGCCTGGAAACGTCTAGCAAGTTATGTCCCTTTCCGTACTAAGTTCAATTCTATGTAAACATCTTTTGAGATCATGAAATAAAGTTGTTGGAATTCTGGTATCCATGTTTTTACAAGTTTATTACAGTACAAAGCATGGTTCCACCTTCTCTATTTCCCAATGATCTTGCAAAACATTCAATGTTAACCCGAATTGTGCCTGCGTGCTCGGTGTTTAAAAGCTGAATGATTTTTCAGCCTGTTAACGGCTAAAGGAAACTTGAATTGCATGCGTGCCCAGGTTTCGTTCAAAAAATTCCTTGTTTCTCTAAGTACTATCTGATCGCATATGTGTTGGGTTACTGGAGCTAGTTAGTAAAAATGCCTTTAGCATGATCCATGTTTCCGAGTCTAAACTGATTGGCTACACCCAGTTACTCGGCATGATGATTCATATTGCTACTTGAGCCATTTCAAACACTAAGGACAGTTAAAACATATAAGCCAGAGAACTTAGAAGATAAAGGAATAATAAAATCCGAAAAACTTGCAAAGAATTTTATAATTAAGACTGCAAAAGGCGGAGTTTTCATTAATACAAATAGAAGCATTACAATTCGAATTACATTATAAAAGTGCAGTAATGCTCCTATTGTCTATCTTTTGCTATCCAGGTTTAAGGAAAACCTTCAAGCATCCGATTCCTCCTCGCTGCTGTCGTCCTGGGGGGCTTCAGGAACTTCTTCCTCCGGGTAATTAATGGAGAGATTCACCATGGAAGCAACCTGGGTAGCGTGGCCTTTGATTGCATCAAAGATCGCATTTCGTTGGGCTTCCGTGTATCCTTGCGGGACACCGGTGGCCACGCGCCAGGATTTTGCACCAGGGTAGTGCATACGCATTAAGCCAAGTGCCATGCGCGCACCACCCCGTGCAGCGAAGCGAAGGAAGGATTCCCTGGACTCCGCCACCTCCATGATAGAACCCGGAAGTTTTTCAACTTCCGAGAACTCCCCAGTCTTGGAGGGAAGAAACTTGTTGATCAGTTGCATGCAAGCAACCCTTATCAAAGTCCAGGTCTTTTCAAAAACTCGGATTCTTTCAATCCGAGAAAGATCTGCATTATCTCCTGTTTGGTAGAAAAAGGCAACCAAAAAAGGTTAAGTACCAAAAAAGGAAGAAAAAATACAAACTGAATGGTAAATGTATACTTAAACTTACCAACAAGTTTGTCGATCTCGGAAGTTTCCTCTTCACGCAGGCTCAGAGCAGCTTCCAGGCGTTCAATGGTGGCCCGGTCTTTCTCCGCTTGGGCGGAAGCCTGGGATTGAGAAACCCCAAGTGCTAAGTTGCTGGCTTCCAGATTTTCTTGTGCTTTCACAAGATCCTTGTGAAGCTCAACATTCTCCTTGCGGAGATATTCGGCATTGCCAGAATCTTCAGCTGCTTGCTTAGCCTGAGCCAAAGCAGCTAAAAAGAAAGGAAAAATCCGAGTTAATAATATTCCCGGAAAAAGTACTTAGACAAATGCCTGAATCGGAGATTTCAGAGGAAAAATGAATACATGTTGCTTCCGATAGCTGTAGCCAGCTCGTTGCTTTTTAACTCAATAATAGTTTGAAGAGTTCTTACTTTTTCATTCTTGATATTAAGTTTGTTAAAAACTTCTAAGTTTATAGCATCGGCAGAATGCTGAAACTCGGAAATGAAAACCAAATGCTTAAGTATGAGCAAGCATAGTAAGAAACATTAAGAGGAAATCAGTTTTTCAACTTAATGCTTGGGGGCTAGAGATAATACCTGGCTCATCTCTCGCAAGCTGGCCAAGGTCTCGTTGAATTCTTGTGCGTAATCTGAGAAAAGAATTCCAACGTGATGAAGGCCATCCTGTATGACCTGACGAGGTGAAAATACGATATCATTGCGAATAACTAATCCGCCTTGTGGCCAAGGGCCAATCAGAGGGGCAGGAGCAAAAAAAAATTTAGCTTCCGGACGAATATATCCGAGGTCGTCGAATGGCTCTTCTTTTATCTGGACATTGTTGTCCAGATTGGGAATGGGTTCGTTTCCAACAGATGATCGAGGATTTCCGCCCGTCTGTGTTTCTGTTTTTTCCCTCATGCCCATGGCCGTAGAAGAAGATTCTCCTTTAATAGCAGCTTTATGTTTCTTCAACTTCTTCGCCTTTAGAGGAGTCGGGGCAAGTCTGAAAGGAGGATATCCGAGAAGTAAAAATCTCGAAGAATCGAAGGAGAATGATAACTAGGAAAACTCCAGTAAAGTACCTGGACGTGGCGATAGGAATTCTGTCAACAGTTACCATTTTCTCGAAAGTCACCTGCCTTTTGCGCTTCCGGTTGCTGTAAAACCTAGCATGTAATTCGCTGAGTTCGGCATCGGAAGCAAGATCATTTCCTCCAAGTTCGTTGAACTAGGAAAGAATTAACAACATATTAAAAGGCGGAGATAGAAGTTAATCTGAGAAAAACTCGGAAACAAGTAAAGTATAAATACCTTAGGAACCAGATTTTCCACGTGATAAATGGCTAAGTTTTCTTCAATTTGAGTGCTGGTGGCGACCAGTTGGTGAAGTCGCTTTATAAATCTTTCTTGGTATAGGCCTTATCTGTTCCCCTCATGCTATCTTCTGGCCCTTTGTATTCGCAAAGAAGCCGGGAACGAAATGAAAGGGGCTGAATACGACGTCCCAACCAGCATAAAACAGTGTCCTTCCCAGTTAAAGAAGGTTTGGAAGAAGTAAGCTTGGCAATACGGCGCTTTATCTTCATTAGATTTCCCGGCAATGTCTCAACTGCTTCAACTGTCCAACTCTCTCGAGGAATGGCAGCGGAATTAACAAATGGAGGAACCCCGATTTCCTTGCCAGGGAACGGGATGTCCTGATGATAAAAGAAAGAACCCAGCCAGGATTTGGCGGGTTCTGGCATTTGTATTCTCGGGAACCAATCCTCTCTATTTTTCCGAAGAGTGAAAGATATAGTTCCACAGATAGGGGAAATGCCTTCTGTGATGTTATGTTTTACTTCAAAACAATATTGCCAAAAATCTAGACTAGGAGCTATTCCGAGATATCCTTCAAAAAGAGCTTGGAAACTAGCTAGATAGAGGATGGAGTTTGGAGAGAGGTTATGTGGTTGGACGCCGTAATAGTTAAGGATGTCTATGAAGAAGGCAGAAGGAGGTAAACCCATACCTCGTGTAATGTGAGAGGTAAGGAGGACACGTTCTCCGTCTTTCGGTCTGGGCTCGAGTTCACCATCTGAGTTTCGCCATTTGCCTTTAACTATTAATCCCTCCTTTGACATTTGTCGAAGGAGGACGAGGGAAGAGTTACTCAGATTCCAGTTGCCGACAAATTCTGCTTCTTCGGTCGCAGCGTGTTCGTTGACTTGAAGCGAGATCTTCTCCTCCGCCGTTTCAGGAGCAAACAGCGGGGAAGCTACGGAGCTCGCACCCGCAACGTCCGCGGCGGAGGAAAGGTTCTCTCCGCCCGCCGTGGAGGCCGCGGTTTTCTCCGGCTTGTCGCCGGTGTGCTTGGGTGACCCCAACTGTGGATCCAGGTCGCCGATAAGGTCGTCGATGGCGGCGCGAGTGGGCGAGGACGGTGAGGATGCCATTTCTGGGCGGCGCGTTGCGTTCCGGCGTGCTTTGAGGCTAGGTGCGCTCGGGGCAGTGCTTCGCTCGAGGTGCTCGTTCGCGTCAATGGCGTGGACAGTGAGGAGTGCGGAAGGTTTTCGATGAGGACGAGGATGGCTATTTATAGCTAGAAATCCGTCAAGATACGTGCCAACGGCTATTTGACCGTTGGATGTTTAACGCGTATCGCTCGCCGGAAAATCCGGGAAATAAAACGACAGGGGAATAATGACTATCTCCTCGTTTCCCGTGAGAATCTGTCAGAGATACGTTGCAGGGTTTCCCGCGTGAAACCCAAGCGTCCCTTGCGTCAGCATGATTTAGGCGCTGACGTAAGGAGTTCCTTTTCCGCGAAGGATCGTGAGAGAAAAGCCGGATTTTCAGGATTCCGAGTTTCATGTTACCATCTCTTTCAAAATAAGAATAAGAAGAATCAAGACTGCTGACTCAATATTTCTCGGACAAAGTATATTTGGCGAAAGACGAAGAATCAGAGTTTTAATCCTTCTTGGGGGCTACTGTCGGATATATACCGAATAGGGGTATATAAGATGGTAGATAAAGTGCCGGATTACCAGGGTGGCCTAAGTGGTAGTGGGCTCAGGTCCATTAGGCGGCCCAGTAACCCGACGCACAGAAGCTGGATTCTAGAAGAACCTGGATCACGGCCCGGGTGATCTAGCTTGGAGGAGAAGACGGATTCCTTGCTTTCCAAGTTACGAGTTACCGTAGTCCTCTAGGTTTCCTATTCCGTAAGCCCTAATCCGGCTATTATATAAAGCCGGACGGGAGATAGATTAAACAAGGAACGAATAACAGAGAAGCTCTACGCCAACTCGCCGAGAAGCTCATCCTCGTCGAGTAGCTTAGATCTAAACCCTCACATTGTAACCCTATTTACGGGCTTTAGTCCCGATTAGTGAGAAGTGCAGGAGTAGGCACATCGTACTGTCGCGACGTACCGAACCTGGGTAAATCCTGTGTTCTGTGTTCACTACGCGATCCCGTTACCCCACGTCTCTACCGTAGTCTCATGGCACCCCCGTCTATGAAAACTACTACGATGTCTCGACAATCAAAATGCATGATCCAATATTCCGATTATGGCATTAGTGTGTTTTCCATGGCTTCTGTCCAATCGGCTAAAAAATCTTCCAACACCTGGACTTAATTGTCGTTCGTGGTTGGCACTTAATGTCGAATACAGCAAGCCAATGCCCCACTTGGCTACTCTGCCGGTTGCATCCGCATTATTGATAATATTTCCTAGTGGTGCTTTGCTTACCACTATTATGGAATGTCCTTGGAAATAATGATGTAATTTTCGAGATGCGAAGAATACACCATATGCCAGTTTTTGATAATGTGGATACCTTTGTTTTGAATCCGAGAATACTTCGCTAACATAGTACACTTGATGCTGATCTAGAATGCTTTGCTCATTTTCCGTCTTCCACAATTATCACTACGCTTATAACCCTGTTTGTTGCTGTAAGATACAGTAACACGAGTTCTTCATCTTTTGGGGATGCCAAAATCAGAGCTTTCATCAAAGTTACTTTAAACTGGGTTAATTCTTTGTCCGCCTCTTCTATCAACTCAAATTTGTTGGATTTCTTCAACAATTTGTATAATGGCAGAGCTTTATCGCCAAGCCGACTTATGAACCTGCTTACATAGGCTGCAGAACCCGACAATCTTTGGACATCTTTTAGACATGTAGGTCTTTTGATGTTTAAGACTGTTTTGATCTTTTCCGGGTTTATCTCTATTCCTCTATGAGAAACGATAAAACCTAGAAGTTTTCCTGAGGGAACCCCGAATACGCAATTTAATGGATTCAACTTCATTTTCTAAGTGCAAAGATTGTCGAAGGTTTCTCGTAGATCTTCAAGGAGCGTATGCTTTTCCTTGGAAACGACGGCAATATCATCCACATAAATATGGACATTTTTACCTATTTGATCATGTAAACGTCTCTGCATAAAACGCTAGTATGTTGCTCCAGCATTCTTCAGGCCGAAAGGTATGGTTATGTAATAGTACGTTCCATAGGGTGTTATGAAAGAGGTTTTTATTTGGTTTTCTTTTTTCATGCGTATTTGATGATACCCGGAATAAGCGTCCAAAAAGCATAAAAGCTCAGAGCCAACAGTAGCATCTATTATTTGATAGATTTGTGGTAACGCGAACCTATCTTTTGGGCACAATTTGTTCATACCGGTGTAGTCTATACACATCCAAAGAATAATAATATCCTTCTTCGGGACTAATACTGTGTTCGCAGACCAAACAGTATGTATAACTTTCCGAATAAAATCAGCTGCTAAAAGCCAGATAATTTTCTTGCCATTAGCCTTCCGTCTTCTTTCATCGAAACGACGGAGACCTTGTTTGACGGGTTTTGATTCTGGAATAACCTTCAACTGTTGCTCAGCATGTTCCCTGGGTACACCTGGCATATCGGCAAGACACCAGGCAAAAATATCCCAGTTCTCATGGAGGAACTTGATGAGCGCGCTTTCCTATGCGTCAGTCATTCCTGTTCCCACAACGACAAATTTTGTCGGGTCTTTGGGATCCAGCATGATCTGCTTTGTGTTCTCAGATGCTTTGAAGTTGTCAGCCGTCTTCCGGCGTTCTTTTCCTGCCGGCATTTCTGTCAGCGAAACCTATTTGGCCAGCTCCTTCAGCACTTCTTTCCTTATTACCTGTTCGGCGCAAAGGGCATTACCCCTCTCCAGCTTGTTTGCCAGCTTGAAATCTCCTTCAATGGTGATTACTCCGCCTTTTAGCCCTGGCATCTTAAGCTTGTTGTAGATGTAGCACGACCTTGCCATAAATTTGGTGAAAGCCGAACGTCCGAAATTGCATGGTATACACTTTCGAACAGTACTACTTCAAACGAAATCGTCTCCTGGCGGAAGTGTTCCGTCTTTCCGAAGGTTACTTCCAGGGAAATTTCTCCTAGAGACTGTGATTGCCTGCCAGGAACAATGTCGTGAAAACGCACATTGCTATGCATGAGCTAGGTTTTGGAGAGGTGAAACTTTTCCAAAGTACTCAAGTACATGATATTGATGCTTGATCCTCTGTCCATCAGCACCCTTTTGAGCCTAGTGTTTTGAACAACAGGACATACGACTAAGGCGTGTGTGTCGGGTTCCGGGATATTACTGGGATGATCTGACTGATCCCAAGTAATTTGCGTCTTTGAATACTTCAGGTACTTTTGGGTTGGAGGCACGGCCACGTTGATTTCTTGCAGCATTCGTTTTGCCTGCTTAGCCGATGGAGTCGCAAGGAAAGTTAAGTTACATTCTCCTTCGACTCTCGGGAACTTGGGTTCGCATTTCCATTGTTGTTCCTGGATTTTGTCGTCAGTATCAGACTCACTTTCGTCTTTGTCAGCTTCCGGTTTTTGCTTGTTGAACTTCCTTTTGGAATTTTTTCCTTTGTTCCCAGATCCTGCAGTGCCTTTCATGTGCTTATTGAGCCAGTATTGCGCGTTTGTATGGGTAGGCTTTCCAAATTGTGAATGGTGGACACAGGATTCCGATTTAATCTTTTCCTACTCCTCCTTGGAGTAGGAGATAGGTTCCCTGTTTTCAGTAGGTTGTTTAACTCTTTGGGGTTTGGCTGTTCTTCTGGAGTAGCCTTCTTTTCAGAACGATACGCCTTTTTGGCTTGAACGAGAGCATCAACGTTTCCGCCTCTCGCTCTGATGTCGTCTTCGGCCGCTGCATTCTAATTGGCGGTTGTGAGCATAGAACCTAAATCCTTATGCTCTTTCAAACCAACCATGAACGGTACGAGACCAGGTTTTAGGCCATTGATGAAAGCATGCATTGCTTGTACATCACTTACTACAGACTAACTATTCTTCATTGTCGTCCATCTTGATATAAAGTCGACATATGACTCGTCTTCGTATTGGACGCAACGGTTCAGCTGGTTGATTCTCTTGGGGCGTTTATACGTACTCCGGAAGTGTTGAGTGAAAAATCTAGCCATATCCTCCCAGCTGTCCACCGTTCTTGACGGAAGGCCATTGATCCAGTATCTGGCTCCATCCAACAAAATTAGGGACAAAAACATCACAACTTCTAGGTCTGTCCCTTTGTTGATTTGAACGACAGTATAATAATCAGAGAGCTATGTATCCGGGTTTGTACTTCTGGTATACTTTTGATAAGTTGGCCTAACTTTGGCAAAGCCAGAATGTAGACTGATTTTCTGGATCCTGTCAGTAAAATACTTTGGTCCGAAGTACAAATCGTCTCTTTCCGCCTTATCGACGTGTGCGGAATATCTTCCAGCTGAATGGACAGAGGGGGATCTGCTCCGTTCTGGTCCATTGTTGCGTGAATACGCTCTTCTGGGATCGTCCCTATTTCTTCTAATGTCCCGTCCTTTGGAATAAGGTAGAGGGGTTTTGGGGTCTGCTTCCTCTTTGGTGTCCGACTTTTCGTTGGTTTTGCCATGAGTACTTGATGGAAGCTCCCCTGCATGGATTTGAATTTTCTTTCGAAAGCGTCTTCATCTTCATATTCGGAATTTGTATCTGCAGATTCAGTTTTTGGAGTCCAGCTTTGCTTCTATGGATGCTAATACAGACTCAGCTTCCGATTTCGTCGCATGATCGGCGGATGTCGGATCTTCCACCTTTTCTGTGGGAGCATGATTTTCTGCCTTTTCCACGGGATTTTCGTCTTCCGTGTTTTCGGCAATCTCTGACTGCACCATGCCAATAAAGTGCAATCTGGCTGCAGGCATCTCCTGAGAGGCGGCAAGTCTAGTCATGCCTTGGCGGTATGCAGCTATCGATGCTTGATCTGCCCCTATGTATGAATAGGGTAGATCTGAGAAGATTCCGGCATTGAAGCCTTCATCTATTGGGCATAGGGCGGGTGGGATGAAATTGCTTCCACCACGGAATCCCATTGCTTCTGATGTCAAACCGATAAAAACATTAGCAGATCCGATTGGTAAGACACAGGAACTTACCAGATGATTCCGTTCCGGCATATAGGATCCGTTGTTAAGGAAGCATCTGACGTTTCCGTCAAATTCCAGGCTTCCGAAAGTGATCGTGTTGCCGATTCCACCGAGTATTCCCGCTCGAAATGTAACTCCCGACGCCGCCAGCCCCTCGGTGGGCGCCAACTATCGAGACTTCATAGTTAGGATCATGGACGGGGGTGCCATAAGCCTACTGGTAGAACCATGGGGTACGTGAGAGAAATGGAAACGAGGACACGATTTACCCAGGTTCGGTACGTCGCAACTATGGCGGCGTTCCTACTCCTGCAATCTCACTAAAATCAGGGCTGAAGCCAGAAGTATACATAATACAATTGTGAGTATGGTTTTGCTAACTCCACGAGGATGAACTTCTTGGCGAGTTGGCTTCTAGCTATTGTCTGGTTGTTCTCTCACTCCCGTCCGGCATTATATAGATAGCTGGACTAGGGCTTATAGGGAGGAAACCTAGAAAACTACGAAAAGTATCTAATCTTGGAAAGTAAGGCATCCGGCTTCTTCTCCAAGTCGTATCACGTGTGGGCCGTGATCCGGGTTCTTCAAGGATCCGTCTTCCTACGCATTGGCTTACTGTGCCGCCCATTGGATTCCGCTTCATTGCATGTGGGCCACCCTGGTAATCCGGCATCGGGCCAATGCCGGACATACCCCCATTTGGCATATATTCGACAGCATCAATGGATGCCAAAATGACGGAGTTACATGATTTCATGACGCGACTCTTGAAAGCCAAGGGCCCGACATCCGCCTCTTAGATTGCTCCGGAAGAAATTCCATATGCTAAGAGTGATGGGGATGAGCGTGAAGAAAATAAAAGTGAAGCTCCATCCTCTAAGAAAACTTCATATTCTAAGGGAAAGAACGAAAAGGAGAATTACCACAATGTCCCCGGACGGTACTCTCCCGATCCTCCTATCCCACATCCTCATATAAACAATAGAGGCGACCCTCCTAAAATTGATGCACATTCCTTTGGTCAATGGAAATATTCATGAAAAATCACTTAAACTCTTCTTGCATTGAGATGTGGAGAGTCATTGAAGATGGATACAAGCCTCATGACCCCAAGAACTTGGCAAGAATGGAATTGGTAGATTGCCAACTCAACTACACAATCTTGCACATGATTCAACAAGTCGCTGGTGAGAAGATCATGCCGCACATTCAACAATTCTCTGCCGCCAAGGAAACATGGAATTATCTTATCTCCATGTTTGAGGGAAATTAAAGAATGAAGAGGAATAGGTTTGATGCCTTGAGCAATGAGGCCAAAGGGTTCTATATGCATGATGGTGAAAGCCATGAGTAAATGTACCAAACACTCAAGACCCTTGCTACCGCATTTAGTGGTCTTGGTGCCACTCATGTTAATGATGCTTGGATCAAGAGGAAGTATGTGAGTTTCCTCATGCCATTTGAGCCAGTGGACTTGAAGAGCCTTCAAGGAAGACACAACTAACATCTCATGACTTCAAGTGAGGTTATGAAAGAGATGGAATCCTATCAAGTTCAAACAAAGCTTCCTAAACAAACTCGTGCTTGTACTATTTGAATGAACAAAGGGCCCTCCGTTGCTCTGAAGGCCAAAGCTGTGACCAAGATGGTGGATCAACAAAAGAGGTCCAATTGAGGGAAGACTTGACTACACTAAATGCTTAAGAGTATGATCTGGTGCTCAAGGACTTCATTTCTCTTTCCATGCAAAAGTTTTGGAAGAACCCTCCCAAGGCCAAGGCATATGTTCATGAGAAGACCAAGTCAAGGTATGGTAAGGAAGGGACTCAAAATGTGAGGGCTTGTTTCAACAGTAAAGACAAGTATCACTTTGTTGCCGAGTGCCCTTTCAAGAATAGGGAAAGTCAAGGAGGGAAACTTGTTCTCAAGGATAAGTCAAAGCTCCCTCACAAGAATCCTCACTTCAATAAGAAACCCTTCAACAAGAAACCTTCTTCAAGATTTGTGCTAGTGACTCAAGAAGAGTATGATTCCGGTGATGAAGAAGAAGAAGAAACCACAAGTGAAGTGGCCGCTATTGCTATTCATCTTCATCATCTCCATCTCTCTTTGAATCCCCCAGTGAGAATCTTCCTCAACCTTCCGCAAAGTGCTTCATGGCAAAGGCCACCGAGATATCATCTTCTTCCAACTCTATGAGTCAAAATGAAAAGAAAAACCTTGCTAGACCCAGTGTTGAAGATGATATTACCTCTTTTGATCTATTTATGTCTAACTTGCAAGGTGGGACCAAAAGTGTCGTGGGATGATCACGGCAGATGTTACCAGGGGTAACTGATCTTGGGGCAAGTCGACACAGGCGTTTGGGAGAGGATTTAGCTCAGAGGAAAACATGATGGAATTTAATCTGGTAGCCGGCGATGAAGTCGCCGAGTCTCCGATCTCGCTTTATTAACTCGATCTCTTTGTGTACAATGGATACCCGATATTCGGCGATATGATTACTACTTGGATCTCTCTTAAACTAAACCTAGGAGCCGGTTTATAAAACACCCGCACCCCTACCTGGCTTGCCCTCCAAGGCACAACTTGAGTCCTACCCGAACACCGCTTACAAATCCTAGCTTTCCTTACCGCAACCCACAATCCGGATTACGAGGCCTACAAACTTTGGGCCTTCCAGAAGCGTCTTTATCCTTAGCCGGATCCTGCACAACGTCCTTTGGGCCGGGTTATACCTTGGAATTGGCCTACCGGGTTATTATCTCCCCATCAGTAGTCCCCAGAATAGCTTGGGCTTCTCGAGATTTTCTTTGAAGCGCACGCTATTCCCTGCAAAAATACCAAACTCACCACTTCACGGGGGCCGGGTTAGGTTGCTTTGATAAACAGCTAGGCCTAACTCCATGGTGGCCATATAGCAACCCGGCTTTTCTCCAAACCCATTACTCGTTTTTCCGATCCGGTAATCACGGAGAGATTTAGGTCACATCTATCCCGGAAATCTCGTCTAACATTTAACGTATATCTCGAAAAATCCGGGCAGACACGTTTTATCCGTAATTCCCGGTTCTCGTCCATTGGCCTAGGCTTATCCTGCCGCACTCTATAAATAGGCACTTAGGGGTTAACCTAATCCCAACGGCTCATTTCTCCTCCTTCTTCTCTTCGCTTCCGTGCTCAAACTCACGGAGCACCTCCACAGAAACCCTGCGCTCGTCTTTGGATCCATCCTATTGCAGGCTGCGGTCCGCTGCAATTCGTCCCGCGCCGCCGTCGACCCTCACCGATGCATCTGCGAGTGTCTGGCCGGCAATCACAAAGGAGCATTCCTATCACGTTATTCGCTGCCGCCACGCGCTACTCCGATCTCCTCTGGTAAGCTTCTCGCACCCAGCAATTTGACCTTGCAATTTCTAGATTCACTCCAGATTGGATCTAGGTCAATCCGCGAGCCGTTGTTCTTACCGCGTTGAATTAAACCGCTTAGATACTTGCTAGATCCTTCAATAACTTGTTGGATGATCTCATACCACCCCCCTACCGCCATTAATCTCCAATTTCTTCGTAAAATCACTCGCGAGTTCTCCTAACCTAGATCCATTTCGTCCAAACTTCCGCGCGTATCATTAACACCCGGAAAATCCTCCTTTTCCAGTTATTTTGCTCGCAGTAGAGACATGGGCAACCATCCGTGCGCCCCAAACTCACCTCAACACGTAAGTGACCAATGATTTCCACAGCCGTACTCGATACCCGGACACCTCGCAATCTTTGCTCCGGGATACGTTACCCAGATATTTTTAGTCTTCACACTTTCCGAATATTTCAAACTCGGGTAATCCAACACTTCCGAGTCTTATTTCCTGCACCTCTTTTTCTCGCGTTTTGCAGGTTAACCCCATGGCTCCAAAAAGGCAAGGGAAACAGCCGGCTCCGGTAAAGACTACCCAAACCATACCGGCCAATTGGGGTCGATCTACAGTAACAAAGGCCAAGTTGGACGAGCTGGCCGAACTAGGAATCCTCCCCTCTCAGAAGGACATACACTGGAGGGCACCAGGCGACGAGACCCGTCCCACTCCTGCCGACAGTGAGGTGATTTGCTTCATTGAGCACGTGACCCGGGGATTCCGTCCTCCGGGTCACCCTTTCTTCCGAGAGGTCCTAAACTACTACGGTCTCCGGGTATTTGACATAGGGCCCAATTCCATGCTAAATATTACCCACCTCATCGTTCTATCGGAATCATACTTGTGCGTTCCGCCAAGTTTGACCCTTTTTATTGAACTATTCCAGTGCAAGCCGTGCTGCGAAAGCAGTAACGGAACACTTCTTACTTGCGGCGGGGTATCCATCCAACGCCGCAAGCATTCACCAATGCCAACCCTCAACTTAAACTCCCACGTCAAAAACTGGCAATTGTCTTTCTTTTATTTCCATGATACCTCCCCGGACGGCGAAAGGAAGCTGCCGGGTTACTCGGAGAGTCTCCTCGAGCCTTCCGAATCTTTCAACGCCTTTGCCCCTGACTCGGACAGGGAGGCGATCCAGCCTTTGCTGGCTAAGTTGGCTGTTTTCTCGGCCCAAGGCCTTCTTGGGCTTAACTTGGTGAAGACCTGGGTGGATTTCCGGATCCAACCCAACTCCATCCGCTCCAAGTTGATGCACGAGTACTCTGGGCACACCACAGACGCGCTCCGATATTCCACTAAGAACTTTGCAACCGGCGACACCATCAAGACCATCAAAGGCTTCCTGACTGAGAAGTTAGAGGTGATAAGAAATATTGCCGGGTTACCCCCATTCACTCGAGAAAACCTGGCTCCAGCAGTAAGACCCGGTCCCCACAACTTATTTCAATACTTTAACTTGATACTGCCTCTGACTCTTGCTTTCATTTCCTCGATCATAGGCTGAAGATCCCTTCTGGAGGATCGAAACCTTCCCCCCCGTCCAAAGACCCGGAAGTGGAGGACGAACCGGCCGATGATGATGAAGGTGCTTTCCCAAATCTTACAATTAGCCTTTTACCTATACTACTTTCCTGTCACCCATCTTTCTTCTTGTCTGATACATACTCGACTTTCAGGGTTGGAGGACGAGGAAGAAAAAGAAGAGGATGACCCGGAGGCCACCGAATCCGACCAGGAAGCCACAGTCGGAAACAAGAGGAACGCCAGAGGGGTGATTGCAAAGGTTCCTTTCTCCTTCATGTCTTCTGAGCCTTACTCCTTCGAAACTATGCGCATCCTTAATGAACGGTTGTCACACTCACCACTCTTGAAGGATCTCCTCTCGG
Source organism: Alopecurus myosuroides (assembly GCA_028641055.1). NCBI lineage: Eukaryota > Viridiplantae > Streptophyta > Magnoliopsida > Poales > Poaceae > Alopecurus > Alopecurus myosuroides. The sequence goes on along the minus strand of CM054063.1, from coordinate 90,223,475 downwards.
CTAAGCGCAGGGTAACCCGGAGTTCCCCGGGGGACGATCCCCTTAACCCGGGTATCCCCACTTCCCCTGCTCACCGAGCCAACATTCCTCCACCTCAGCGCCATCCATCTCCTAACCACCCACACGCTGGGCAATTCCGGGTACCGCAGCCGGTACCATTGGCAACTTCGTCCGCCTCCAGCAGCGAGCTCCCGCCGGATTATGCCATAAACACCGGGTAAAGGTCCTTTACTTGATATCCTTTTACACTTATTAACTCTTTAATATGTACTACTAACCACTCTTTCCTTTTTCCCTTTTAGTGCCCAAGTGACCACCGATGACCCGGAAATTCCTGAAGCAAAAAGGCAAGGAGAGGAGGAGCCGCACATTAACACGGATGCTGCAGCTGATGATGAGGCTGAGGACGGGCAAGAACAAGACCCCTTCAAGGACCCAGCTAAGCCGAAGACCGCATCCCCCAAATCCTCTGAAGAGGTAGATGAGGACATTATCTTAGAGACCAAGCCGGGCTCTCCTAACCCGGATACCCAGACGATCCGGGTTTCGACCCCAAAAGTCGGAAAGCTCCTTCAACCAGAAGACCAATCTGCCGGTCCTTCACGAATTCGTCCTGAAGACATGACGTTTTCCCAAATGCTTGATGCCCTCTACACCTTGAGGTCCGACGAAGAAAATATTTTAGACGCCTTGATAACAAAGCACAAGGTAAGTCCGAGCAATATCATCTGCATCCTTGTATAGTCCCCAAGTTCCGAGTGAATTACTGATTGATTTGCTTGGAACTTTGTGCAATGGCTCCAATTAACCCTTTTTCCTTGTGTTATCCATCTAGGACTTTGCTGCGCAATCTGAGAAGAAACTGGCCAAAGCTGCCAAACGTATCGAGAAGGAGACCGCTCTGCGCGAAGCAGCGGAAGCTGAAGCGCGCAGAAGAGGAAAAATCACAAGGAAATACAGAAAAAGGGCTCATATAGCTGAAGATAGGCTGACGACTCTTTCAGTGCAGATTGCTGATATCTATCGCGTCGCAACTGGTACAATCTCTGAACTCTGGCGATTATGACCCATATTTCATTTGGTTGGATAACCGGATTTCTTACTCGTTACTTTCCTTGCTTTTCAACAGGTCCGGGTGAAGCTGCCCCTGAAGAAGAAGATGATACCGCCAAACTGCAACTGATTAAAGATACTATCCGGCAACTTGGCGCCGGCGTTGGATGGATTCTTGATGAGCTACGACTGCCGTGCGCTGCGCCAGGTAGCATGAAAAAGTTGCTGGAGGCCTGCTCCACCATCCCTGGATGGATTTGGCATTGGAAGCGCTCATCCTGCCGTTTTGGGGTAACCCGGGGACTCGCCCTGGCTAAAGCTTATATTCCAAAGCTAGAACCGGCCAAGATGATAGCCGGGTTTCCGGAGTTCAATCAGGACGGGTCCAAGTTTTCGCCGAAGGATTTCAAAGCCATTCAAAAGGAAGTTCGTCACCCGGCCAGTGTGATCGCCGATAGCCTGATCATTGACACTATTCTTCCTGCATATGATGCTGACGACAAAGTCATTAAAGCAGATCGCCCCAAGCCATTCGATATGCTTGCCCGATGGAAGGAAGACGTTGCCAAGATGCGAGAAGAAGCTGCACAGAAGAAGGCTGAAGCCGACTCTGCGCCCGCTACCTCGACACCTATCGTCCCTCCACCTGCGCGAGTCGGCGGTGCTGCTGATCCGAGTAGGGCTGCTACCCCAAGTGACGGCAAGGGTAAGGCCAAGATGGATCCGGCGGCCTAGAGTGCCGAGTAATATCTGCCACTTCGTACTCGTTGGTCGGCCGATGTGCCGTTGAAACAATTATTATTTGAATGGTGCGCTTGTGCACCTTTGATACTCTTTCATCCTCAGAATCCGGCCTTCTCAATGCTGTTCCATCATCCGGATCCACCTGGGATCGGTAATACTTGAATTCTTCTTTTCTGCAAGCTTGCTCAGCCATCACTGAATCTCCTTCATCACATTCAGCCGCTATATCCCTACTTCCTTGTATGGTGATGGTCTGCTTAGGACCCGGAATTTTTAGCTGTAAATATACGTAACACGGTCTGGCCATGAACTTAGCGTAAGCCGGTCTTCCGAACAACGCATGATAAGGACTACGCAACTTGACCACCTAAAACGTGAGCCACTCAACTCGATAATTATCCACTGATTCTCCAAAAGCAACCTCCAATGTGATCTTTCCCTCAGGGCGCGCTGAGTGACCCGGCACAATTCCGTGAAAAACTGTTGAACTTTTCTGCAGCTGGGATTCTTTGAGGTTCATGCGTAAGAAGGTTTCCCAATACAAGATGTTAATACTGCTTCCCCCATCCATCAAGACTTTTTTCAACTCGTAACCATTGACCTGCGGTGCGACCACCAACGCCAAGATTCCTGGGCGTTCTATTCCTTCCGGGTGATCCCTTCTGCTCCACGTTACTTCTTGTTCCGCCCATCTCAGGTATCCCGGAACGGCCGAGGGAACCGAATTTACCGTTTGCTTTGGTGTTTCTTTATCCCTGCTAGAAGTTCCTGTAACATGCACATGATATTGTCCTTTTAAGTCAAACGTACGTACCATATCGACGAACATGTTGACCTCGCCGATTGTCACGACAGATCCGGATTCGAGGTGATCTGATTCTGGCCCCCAGCCGGAGTCGTCCACCATCTTCTCTCCTTTGTGGTCGTCGTAGATCTCTCCGACGACGAGGTTCCTCATGCTTTTCCGAGCTTCTCCCGTGATGTAAACACATTTGGACGCAGGCCCCACGGTGGGCGCCAACTGTCGTGGGATGATCACGGCAGATGTTACCAGGGGTAACTGATCTTGGGGCAAGTCGACACAGGCATTTGGGAGAGGATTTAGCTCAGAGGAAAACATGATGGAATTTAATCTGGTAGCCGGCGATGAAGTCGCCGAGTCTCCGATCTCGCTTTATTAACTCGATCTCTTTGTGTACAATGGATACCCGATATTCGGCGATATGATTACTACTTGGATCTCTCTTAAACTAAACCTAGGAGCCGGTTTATAAAACACCCGCACCCCTACCTGGCTTGCCCTCCAAGGCACAACTTGAGTCCTACCCGAACACCGCTTACAAATCCTAGCTTTCCTTACCGCAACCCACAATCCGGATTACGAGGCCTACAAACTTTGGGCCTTCCAGAAGCGTCTTTATCCTTAGCCGGATCCTGCACAACGTCCTTTGGGCCGGGTTATACCTTGGAATTGGCCTACCGGGTTATTATCTCCCCATCAAAAAGGTACTCTGATCTTCTCACGAGTCAATTGCGAGAGGCCCAAGAGGCTCTTGAGAAGAAATGTGAGACCGAGAGAGAAGATGTTATTGAAAAGGGCTCTCTCTCAAATTCTCTTGAGGAAATAACATGAGCTTCGAGTATATCTTGATGAGAAACTTGAATCTATTGAGGAGTCATATAATGAGTTAATGTCTAAACTCACTAAAGAACGTGACTGTAAAATTGCTAAATATAAAATGGCTAAAAAGAAAAAGGTTGAGTTTCGGGTTGGTCATGAAAAACTAACCGAGGAGCTAGAGAAGCTCACCGAGGCTCACAAGGGCTTGGGGGTGAACATTCTACCCTCAACAAGTCACGTGAACAACTTCAAACTCATATAGATCAATTCAATGTGCCTGGTACATCTACTTGTTCTTGTGATCATGCAAATATCATTGAGGACAATGATGGGTTGAAGGAAGAGCTAGCAAAAATAAAGGGCAAGGGCCCTAGTGCTGAGTAGGTTGTGGCTCCTAGGCCACAAGTGGATCCAAGGCGAAGAAATGTCAAGCAAGGTCTTCTCTATGTTGCTAAGAATAAAAATGAGAAGAAGAAGATCAAGAAGAAGGCCAAGCCTGCACAAGCAAAGAATGTTGGTGGGATTGACAATCATTAGGGACGAGACCACTCGTAGAAACTCTGCGGGAACTAACAATCCTCACCATTTGTTATTTGTTGATTATTATGGTTTTATGTAAGCTAAATATGTTGGTCCTATTGAGGGTTTCATTTATTACATTATTTGGGTTCCAAAGACCCTTGTTGCTAACATGACAGGACCCTCCTCGGGTCCTAACACAAGTCAATGATTTCTTGTAGGACTATGCTTCCGGTGGGTCAAAATGGATATTGTCGGAGAGTGGTCTATCAAAGGACATGAACTCTCTAGAGGTTCGAACACTAGGGGCTAACCTTACTTCCTACACCTCTCGAGAAGGTTTCGCGAGGAAAGCTTGAGACCAACGACAATGGTGACACGGGGAGTTTAGCTAGGTTCAGGGCACCGTTGTGGTGTAAAACCCTACTTCGGCTTGTCTAATGGAATGGATTGCACTGTTGTAGTTACAGTACAAGATGCAAGCTTGTGCTCAGGTCAGACTATGAGGGCTCTGAGTGAATCGAGATACCCTTCTACGAGGGTCGAAGGGCTTCTCTTATACTGGCGTTTGGACCTCCTTCCCGCTCATTTGGCGGGAAATGGTTCCAACAAAGCACCAAAGTGTAGACCATATGTGCTTTGTGCCACCTGCTGGGTCTCGGTCACCGAGGACAGCGCCACCGTCCATGGCAGGGGGTGGGGGCGTCCGTTGACGTTTCCTCTGCATTGTAGCGCCGACTCGGTCTTCTTGCACCAAAGGGGAAATCCTTGAGAGGCGCTTTGTCCGGGATGCTGTCTCCCATGCTTTATACACAGGAACGACAACTGCCACCAAAGCGGCTCTGCAGTTCTATGCCTCCTCCGTCAGCACGCAGAGGTAAATGCGTCAGCGGCACATGCTCTGTATCCCTTCCCCTTGGAGATAGGTCCCTTAGGGAGGAACGGGTGGCGAAGTAGAATTCCTTCCCAAGGACGAGGCAACGTGACCCCTCTTGAGGGATCAGCCTCTTGCCGATTGGGCCTCGTAAAGGGTTGAGCCTTGATAAGAGGGCCTCCCGTCGTGAAGCAGACTCGTTGATCCTTGAGAACGCCTGTTGGGCTTGGCTGCAGCGGACGGGTTAGGATACCCTGGTATCCATGGGCCCGACAGATACTTGATAGTGGGTGTACAAGTCATATAACCGGAAGCAAGACTCTTATGACGGAGTTGAGACCAAATTTAAATCAAGCAACCGTCACTTACGGAGATAAATCAAAAGCGGAGGTAACATGTTTTGGCAAGGTGGTTGTTTCTCCTAACATCACTCTTGTGAATGTCATGGTTGCCGAATCCCTTGGCTTGAATTTACCTTCAGTTCGAGCTTTCGGGAAGATGGGCTTTTCCGTCCTCTTTGAACCTGACATCGTGGTCCTCTTGTGGGGCAAGACTCTCGATGTTTCTTATGTTGGGCATGTAGAAAATGGGTTGTATGTGGTCGACTTTTTGGAGTCAACCAACACTCAAGAGATGTGTCTCTTCGGTAAGGCCGGCGTGGGGTGGTTGTGGCATCGCATCTTATCCCATGTCAACATGAGAACTTTGCAAAGCCTTCACAAGGGTGGCCACATAAAATAAAATGTTTCCTTTGCCAAAGATCGTGTGTGTAGTGATTGTTTTGAAGGAAAGATGCATGATTCTTAGCATCCAAGTAAGACTATTATCTCATCAAAGAGGATTCTTGAACTTCTCCATGTGGATCTCTTTGGTGCCATGCCGGAGAAAGTCTTGGAGGAAAGAAGTATTGCTTGGTGATTCTTGATGACTAAGATACACATGTGTTTATTTCTTCAAGTTGATGAGTGAGACCCAACAAGACGTCATCGACTTCTCCAATCAAATTCAACGTCAACACAATGTTCTATCATGGCCATTAAGAGTGATAATGGCTTCGAGTTCAAGAACTACACCCTTAGTGAGTTCCTTCGTGAAGGGGGTATTCGTCATCAATATTCCGTTGCATATACCACTCAACAAAATGGTGTAGTCGAAAGGAGGAATCGGACCATCATGGATATGGTTAGGTCCATGTTGGCGGAGTATGAGTCTCCTCAATATCTTTGGGACGAAGCCATCTCTATGTCTTGTCACTCATCTAACCGGCTATACATCGGCAAAGGCTTAATGAAGACTCCATATGAGATTCTCACCGGCAAAAAACCAAATATCTCCTACTTCCGTGTCTTCGGTTGCAAGTGTTTCTATTTGGTAAAAGGAGTTCGTTTGTGTAAATTCCAATCTAAAACTCTTAAGGGTACATTTGTTGGTTATGGTGCCGAATCGCAAACTTATAAATTCTTTGACAAAGCCTCACAGATTGTCATTGAATCTAGTAGTGTGGTGTTCGAAGAAAATGATGGCTCCTAAGTGGCGCAATATCATGTTTGTAATGTAGATGTTGAAATACCTCAAGAAGCCATAAGAAGAATGGGTGTGGGATTTTTCCGCCCCATTGAGGGATACCTTGTGGCGGATCAACAATAACTATTCTCTACTCAAGTGGAGCTCTCGTCTACATTAGAAGAACATGCCAATGGAGCAAATGGTGCACTAACCCTAGCACAAGTTCAAGACCCTCCTCTTGTTGATCAAGTTTTTATGAAAGAACCAAGTTCTCCTATCATTCAAGCTAGCCAAGATCAACCTTCTACTTATCATGATGAAGCAACCCATAATGATGATCAAGGCCAACATTCCAGTCAAGAAGGGGACCCAAATGAGGAGAGCCCCCCTCTTCCTTTTGGCATGAGTTTTTCTCTCTCTCTGTGTGTCTATCTATCTCTCTCAATCGTGATTCCTAATTGGAGCTGCGCACAAGTCGAGGTTTCTCCACCATATGTACACCGCCGCGTTGTGGGATCTCCGGCCCAAGTCTCTAACTTCCGCTGACTTCTAGACCAGAGCCCGAAAGTCATCGTCTATGTCGTACGTGTATAGAGCTACGACGTGATAACTTTTGTGGCACTAGTCGCTGCTTTGACTACACGACCTTGAGGTCGCCAACGTTCGCCTACCTCAGCAACGCTTATGCGGGAGCGTAATCCTGCTCTCGGTCTTCAAGAGTATGAACATTGATCTCCTCCTTTACTTCATATCTGCATAGTAATAGATCTTGAATTTATCGGTTATCGTTGGTAGGAATTTTTTCTTATTCTACTACGTTACCCTACAATTGTAACAAACACTTTGTAGTATTATAGAAAAAATGGGATACAATTGTAGGAAAAAATCATTTGTGTTATTGTAGCAAAAAATGACTTCGCCGGAGACTCTTGCCGAAGACCTCGCAGCAAACAAATTATGCTATTATAGCCAACAAAATATTCTATTGTCGCGTCGTAACAGAACACGAAGCTGGTAGGGGTTGATCGCGTCTGTATTAGAACACGAGGTGGGCCATACGGGACAGGATAAAGCAGCCCCAATGAAATCATGGAGACAAAATAGACCTGCTAACTAGTTGGGCCAGGGGCTGTGTAACATCCCTACTTTTGTGTAATAAAGAGAGTTGTTGAGTACATGGCATGCATGCATGAAAAATGGACCAAATTTTTTTGCTTTTAAAATTTAATCAGTGAATTAACAGAAAGTCACTTAATCTGGCTTCACATAAATTTTTTTTACAAAGTTTTTCAAAGTGAACCAACCTTGTGCTAGAAAGGTGGCAAATTTGAAGAGCTTTCCAACAAGTATTTTTGTGCAATTTTTGCTTCACAAAAAGGCCCTCAAAACCTGTTTTTGGTTCTGTTTTAAAGTCCAAAAGGACCTCTTTGCAAATCCCCAGTTTCTTCCAGGGGTTATCCGCGAAATCGTTTTTGACGTCTTCTTCCTTGTCGCCGGCCAGGAGGTCAAACCGCCGCCGCCTCCACCTCCTGCTTCCCCCTCTGTGACGTGGAGGCCTGGAGGACCTCAAGGTGACGTCTGCATCGAGCTCATCCCTCAGAGCCCCCCCCCAAACGACCCCCTCTCCCTCTGTCTCTCTCCCTCTGCACCGAACGCTAGCTCGCCGTCGATCCGTCGCCACCGTCGTTTTGCCCCTTCCCCGACCTCCCCGAGCATCTCGTTGGGTTCGCCGTCGTCTTCTCTCCGTCCTCGAGCACGCGGAGCCGCCGAGATGGCCTAGACGCGACGAATCGCGCCATCTTCTTCCTCTCCGGCCGCCGGGCCAATCTCCACCGCGTCGCCGTTTCCTCCTCTCCCCGGCCCCGCCGACCGCACCTCTGAGCCCCTGGTGAGCTCCTGCTCCTCCCTGACCCCTCCGTTCGTCTCCTCCCGCTCGGATTCGACGAGATCGCCGGAGCCCGAGCCTCCCGCCGTCGTCCTCTTCACGGCGGCTCGCCGTCGTTGACATGCAGCGGGCGGCGCCACCACGGTAGGGTAGAACGCGTCCATGCGCACCCAACGCCCCTAGCCTCGCTATCTGGGGTCGCCGGAAACGCCGTCGGCAACCACTCCCGTCCCCGGCCGGCCACCTGCGTGAGGTCACGGTGACGTCACCGTGACGTCACCTGCCCACGTGGCGCGCCAGGTGGTTTTTCTTCCCTGTTTAAACTATACAGTGGGCCATACCCGTAAATAGAAAAACAGAATATAATGGAATTTTGGAAATTAAATAACTTGTAAATTATAACTCCAAAAATTATAAAAAAATATGCAATGTGTTCAGAAAAATGTGAGCTTTTTATCTATACCTTTTTCATACATGTTTAACCAAGTTTAAAATGAGGACACATTTGTAGTTTACATTTAATTCATTTAAATATTGAAAATAAAGTTTTAATTCAATAAAATTAGAAAATTAAGTGTAATATACCATTTTGATCAGTGAAACAAATGCAATCCATCTATGAGGTTCCCAAGGTATTTTGGTCAGCTAATCTTGGTCACACCTCTAGATTAGGGTTTTCTCCCCCTCCGGTGTTCGTTGTTCACGGCGTAGCACCCTAGCTTCCTGTTCTGTTCCCTAAGCTTCAAATCAATTGCATTGTTTTACTCATGCATACATATTGTGCATTGCACGGTCACCAAGTATTGATTGTTTGCTTTCTTTCCGGTGTTGCTCGTTTTCGGTAGACCGAGATCCGGAGGTTGATCCGGCCTTCTACGACAACCCCAGCTACACCTTCGACGAGCAAGGCAAGCACAACCTCATGGCTCCACCCATGTTTTGAGTCTTTCAACCTCTTACTCATGCATACGATTCAACTTGGTTTTGAGTCTGTTAGAGTTAACCTATCCACTGCATGACCCCTCCCCCTCACATGTCACCTTCATACCTGTTTACCCTCCTAGTATGACTAGGGTTGTTTGAGTAACGTAGAGCCTTGTGTGTTCAATGCTTAGACATGCTTAGTCTTATGATCTGCTTCATCCGGTTGATGAACGCTGATAATGCGTGAACCTAGTATGAAAGGTGTTATGCTTTGATATGGTTGATTAACATGATTAACATGGCATGGATGTTGAGGCCACGATGGGTTGTGGTTTTTGTCTCGTTCATGCCCCTAGGTGCGAGTTCTCGCCTTCGAAGCCAAGACTGAATGTACAGCCACACGCGGGGCCTAACAGACCGCGCTCGGCTAACTAACTTGTCTAGTCACTTCCATGGGTCACGTAGATTGAAGTTTCCATTTGCGGGTGTGTCATAAAACGTTTTGGAGAAAACTAGGGCGTGACCGGGACCAGTGATGGACGTACACGGATCTTGTCCCGACTCACAGAACAGGTGCCGTCAGGAGGTGGCCAACTCCCTGTTGACGGGGTGGCCCTGTTTGGGTTGACTCATGGATAGGGCTAAGCAAGGTAAAGGCCGTGGTCGACCACACTCTGTCGCGCTCTTAGAGAGGAGCGTTACCGCGTGGCGTTAAGAGTCGGTTGACACGTGTGGGTAAAGTGTACCCCCTGCAGGGATAAATCTTTCGGAAAGCCGTGTCCACGGTTATGGACGACTTGGCAACGGATTCTGTGATCATAGACAACTCTAACGGAATGACTAAAACTTGTTGACAATGAATGAAGGATGCCTCCTCGACTAAGTCGAGAGGGGTGATTCTTGTAGCATAAGTTAGTCTGGGGATGAGAAAGTACTTGGTGGACTAAAGAACATGATGATCTCAGTAGTTGAGTAGATTCCTCCTCTGTTTTAGAAATGCTCTTTTACACGTGCTTTTCTTCCTCAACTTCGGAAAACAAAGTTGGATTTATGCAAAAGACCTTAACAGCCAAGTCTTGCTGAGTACCTTTTGTACTCAACCTTGCCTCGTTGTTGTTTTATTTCAGACTTCGGCGGTGCAGCTGAAGAAGGGTTCTACCTCGACGTCGATGAGTAGTTAGGGGTTCCAAGGTGGCCAGCCTGGTATCTGTAGTATGGGTTTGGCTACGTTGCTTATATTTCGGACTCTTAGTCCTTTTGCTCTTGTTGTATAGCAACATATTTGCTTTCGCTGCTTGTTGTAATGTTGGGTTGCTTGACCTATGTTGGTCTTGTAACCTCTGCGTGTAAGCTACTCTAGTATGCCTTGTTTAATACAACTTTCATGTCTAGAGTACTGCTTTGATCGATTGTTGGTTTCGAGCCCGTTGTTATACAGTTTTGTCTATGCCTGCATAGTTATCGCAGTCGAGGGGTTGTGGAGCCGATGATCCATGTCCGAGCCCGCCTGCCGGAGATATCCGGCCTAGGGCGAGGTAACCCCAGTAACCCTCGATTGTTGTTGCACTTTCTGGACACATAGCAGCTCTGTATAACTTTGGTCCCGTTCCTTCAGTTTCATCCGACTCGTGGACGCTTGGATATACATATCTGGTTATGACTAGCATGGACACAAGGAGTAGTAGACCGGGGATCCGGACTACGTGCCGATGAATCCGGTCTGCCTGCCGTTGTTTGTTGCGGCCGGGGCTGGTAACCCTGAAGCCCTTGTGGGTCCACTGCTAGGAGCACATGACAGTTTGTATATCTCTGGGTCCGGGGTCTGACAGGTCTTGGTATCAGAGCAGGACTGCCTGTAGGAAACCCTTGCCGTTGGTCGATGTTGAGTCTAGAACTTGTGAAAACTATTTTGAAAAGACAAAATGAGTTGTGAAAACCTTCTTAGGATTCTTTTTACTCCTTACCTGGTATCGCTCTAACTCCGAGTCACTGTATCTCATTTGTTTTATTGTGTGCTGTTTCCTTGGTGTTGTCTCAAAAGTTAGGAGTAAAACCGTTGGGTGTTTTTCTTCCGAGTACTATGTCTCAGGTTGTTATAGTTCCAAATTCAAATCTTTTCTTCATGTCTTTTGACATCTTGAAAATGTCTTTGTTTCAGATGACCTCCGGTCAGGTTGTTCGACACACTCTTTGCCTTGGAGTTCCAGGTTTTCCCCATCTTTTAGCCTCAGCCTGTGCAAACATAGGAGCCCCTTGGTACCCTGTGTATGAGCAGTACCGTGACTTCAACCAGTCCCAGTACTTATGTGGTGTCCGTCTTCCACAGCTAGATGGTACCATCATTCCTGCTGAGCACTATGCTGAGGGTATTGGTTTCACTGTTGAGATGGCTGTGCAGGATGCTGCACGTCACTGTCTTAATGAGCTTTGTTACCACTATCCAGACCACGAGCATAGCTCTTTCCGATATTGTCCTGGTTCTGAGCCTACTCTTGAGGGGTGTCACACTCACACCTTTGCTGATTCCTCCCAGGAGGAAGATCTTAGACTTAGGTGCACCGCTGATCTTCTTGTTGCTTATGCTCGTCGTGAGCGTGAGCTTAGTGCACTAGTCAACACCCTTGCAGCTAGTCTCAGGACTGTGACAGACAGAGTGAGGCCATTCGTTGAGAGTGGTCTTGTTCAGACCTCCGAGATAGAGCTTCCGGCTGTACTTGTGCCTTCTTCGGTTGCGTCTCCAGACGTTGGAGGTGATGTTCCCCCTCGTGGACGCATCAGGAGGCCTAGGATGGTGCGTGGTGTACCACAATCTCTCCATGGACCGCAGGACGAGTCTGTTCGTCGCTACTATGGTGCTCCAGTTCCACTTCCTTTCGACTTCGGAGGATACTGAGACCGTTGTCGGTTCCAGCTAGAGTAATGTTTGCTTTCATGCACTCGAAACCCGAAGTTGTAGAAAAATAATGTATAGGAGCAGAACTTCGGTGATGTGTATCTACCGTACTTCCTTTCAGTGTTGTATGTACTTAAGCTTGTGAGCTTGTACCGCCACTATGTATGGTTTGTACTTCGACTGGTTTCAATAAATGTTGTAAGATGTTGTCTCCATGTTGATGAAACGATACACTTCATGTTCATTCGTTCTGTTCTACTACATTTCGGCATGTATCTTGATTTCCGTTGAAACTATCACATGTCGATCCATTGTATCCTTTTTTTTCATGGATGTGTTATTCATGATTCTTCTTCCTTTTACTCAGGATGTCGAGTGGTACTCGTGGCCGTAACAACCCTCCTCCTGAGCCAACACCTCCGCCGCCACCCACAATGGCGCAGGTGCTGCAGAGCATCGAGACCAACCGTCTGAGGAACGAACATCTTCTGGAGCGTGTGGCCCAGAACACTGAACGTCGTGCTGCCGGCGTTACCCTTGTGGACTTCCTCAAGGCTCAGCCACCATACTTTGCTGATTCCACTGAGCCTCTCGATGCCGATGACTGGCTTCGCACAATGGAGCGCAAGTTCATTGCTCTCCGTGTCCAGGAACGTGACCGTGTGAACTTCGCCACCTACAAGCTTGAAGGTGATGCTGGTGCTTGGTGGGAAGGCTTTCTGGCGTTGCAGGCGCCAGATCATGAGGTCACCTGGGCAGAGTTCCGCACTGCTTTCCGTGAGTCTTATATCCCGAAGGCAGTTATGGACGGAAAAAGAATGGAGTTCCTTGATCTTACTCATGGCAGTATGGGTATTGAGGCCTATGGTCGTGTTTTCACTCGTCTGGCTCGCTATGCTCCTCGTGATGTCACTAATGACGAGGACAAGCAGGATCTGTTCCGTAAGGGCCTGAACCCAACTGTTCGTTATGAGATGTTGCCCTTCAAGTTCCAGAGCTTCCAGGAACATTACAACCAGGCCATCACTCTTGAACGTGGCAAAAAGGAGATGGATGCTGCTATGAAGAAGAGTGCTGGAGATTTCCGTGCATCACCCTCTGGTCAGAAGAGGAAACGCCGTGTGTTCATTCCATACAGCGTTGTCCCCAGGGCTCCGTTTCAGCCAAGGCCATCTGGATATGTTCCTCGTCCACCTGCCCCACCTGCTACATCAACCTATGGTGGTGGACAAGGTTCTCGTCCTCCAGTTGCCGCTCCTCCCAGCAATGTGTGCTATCGCTGTGGCCAGCCCGGTCACTTCTCAAGGGAGTGCCCTCAGAATCATGCTGGACGTGCAGCTCCTCCTCCTAAGAAAATGGCGAAGCCTGCTGGTGCTGGACGTGGTCGTCTGAACTATGTGACTGCCGAGGATGCTCAGGACGATCCAAGCGTCTTACTGGGTACGATTCGTGTCAACTCAATTTCGGCTTTAGCCTTATTTGATTCTGGATCATCGCATACATTCATGTCAGAAGGGTTTGCTAAAATGCATGGGATATCTTTTGAGAAATTGTCAAAACCGTTGGTGGTAAACTCTCCTGGTTGCAACTGGCAAACCACCATGGTTACGCCAGAGCTCATGGTCGAGGTGGGATCCTTACAATTCCCTGCAACCTTCATTGCCCTACAATCCACTGACCTTGATGTCATACTGGGCATGGATTGGCTTGCTAAATATGGAGCTGTTTTGGATTGTGCAACAAAATGCCTCACCTTGAAACATCCTTCCGGTGCCATCATCGACTATTGGTCTGAGTTCACCATTCCTCCATCAGCACGCACACGACTTTCTCCTGAACTGCAGCTATACTTCATGCAAGGTGATTACCCTCCTAAAATTCATGAGTTACCTGTAGTCAGTGATTTCCCTGATGTGTTTCCTGAAGAGTTACCTGGCATGCCACCTGACCGAAATGTGGAGTTTGTCATTGAGTTAGTCCCTGGTACCGCTCCTATGTCTAAAAGACCTTACCGTATGGCCCCAGAGGAGCTGGTTGAATTGAAACGCCAAATTGAGGAGTTAGAAGAAAAAGGTTTCATCCAACCTAGCACATCTTCTTGGGGTTGTCCCACTATCTTTGTCAAGAAGCGGGATACCAATGTTCCACGTCTGGTTGTTGATTATCGGCCGCTGAATGCAGTGACCATCAAAAACAAATACCCTCTTCCAAGAATCAATGACCTCTTTGATCAGTTAGCTGGTGCAACTGTCTTTTCCAAGATGGACCTGCGATCAGGATACCATCAAATAAAGATCAGAAAGGAGGACATTCCCAAAACGGCGCTTACTACTCGTTATGGTCTTTACGAGTACACCGTCATGTCTTTTGGTCTTACCAACACTCCAGCTACCTTCATGAGGCTTATGAACTCGGTATTCATGGAGTATCTTGATAAGTTCGTCGTGGTCTACATCGACGACATCTTGGTCTATTCCAAAACCGAAGATGCACATTCTGAACACCTGCGTTTGGTGTTATCCAAACTCCGTGAACACAAGCTGTATGCCAAGTTCTCCAAGTGCGAGTTCTGGTTGAAAGAACTCGTCTATCTCGGACACGTAGTGTCTGCTGAAGGTGTTGCCGTTATTCCAGACAAGGTCCAAACCATTCTGGACTGGGAAACACCTAAGTCAGTCAAGGATGTTCGGAGTTTTCTCGGACTGGCAGGTTATTACCGCCGTTTCATCGAGAACTTCTCCAAAATTGCCAAACCTATGACTAAACTTCTTAAGAAAGGCAAAAAGTTCGAGTGGTCAGAAAAGGCAGAGGAAAGTTTCCAAACTCTGAAAACCAAACTGACTACCGCTCCTGTGCTTGTTCTTCCTGATACGAGCAAGGATTTTGTCATCTTCTGTGATGCCTCTCAACAAGGACTCGGTTGTGTGTTAATGCAAGAAGGTCATGTGGTGGCATATGGTTCTCGTCAACTGAAACCACATGAGCACAACTATCCAACCCATGATCTTGAGCTAGCAGCCGTGGTCCATGCTCTCAAGCAATGGCGTCATTATCTCCTTGGCAACCGATGTGAGTTATACTCAGATCATCAGAGTCTGAAATATCTGTTCACCCAACCGGATCTGAACCTCAGACAGAGAAGATGGTTGGAGGTAATCAAGGACTTTGACTTGGGTCTCAACTATCAACCCGGCAAAGCAAATGTCATCGGTGACGCGCTAAGTCGGAAGTTTTATTGCAACAATCTGATGATACAGCAAGCCCAGCCTTCTCTTCACGAGGAGTTCTCCAAGCTGAATCTTGAAGTTGTTCCTTCTGGATATCTGGCCAATCTGGAAATAAAACCTTCTCTCGAAGATCAAATAAAAGATGTTCAGAAAAACAACTTAGGCATTGCTAAGATTAAGAAGAACATTGCTAGCGGTGCTGCTAAGTGTTTCTCTGTCGATGATCAAGGCATTGTCTACTTCAAAAACCGTATGGTTGTACCCAAGAACCGAAATCTGAGAAACCTAATACTCCAAGAGGCTCATGACACACCTCTTTCTATTCATCCTAGTAGCACCAAAATGTATCAAGATCTTCGTCTGAAATTCTGGTGGAACCGGATGAAGCGAGAAATCGCTCAGTATGTTGCTGAATGCGACGTCTGTCGTCGTGTGAAGGCAGAACATCAAAGACCAGCCGGTGTTCTTCAACCCCTGCCTATTCCTGAATGGAAGTGGGATGAAGTGGGTATGGATTTCATCACCGGTCTTCCCAAGACAAAGAAAGGCCATAATGCTATTTGGGTGGTGGTTGACCGCCTATCCAAAGTTGCTCACTTCCTTCCTATCCGAGAAGATATCACCGCTATCCAGCTGGCGGATCTGTATGTATCCAGAATAGTCAGCCTTCACGGTGTTCCAAAGAGGATCATCTCTGATCGTGGAAGTCTGTTCACCTCCAAATTCTGGGCAAGTTTCCAGCAAGCTATGGGAACCCGTCTATCTTTCAGCACTGCTTTCCATCCACAAACCGGTGGCCAAACTGAGAGAGTTAATCAGATTCTTGAGTACATGCTCCGAGCTTGTGTTATATCGTTCGGTAAGGATTGGGAGAAGTTTCTTCCATTTGCCGAGTTCACTTATAACAACAACTATCAATCTAGCTTGGGCAAGGCTCCTTTTGAAGTTCTTTACGGCCGTAAATGCCGAAGTCCGCTGAATTGGTCTGAAACCGGTGAAAGATCGTTCTTCAGCCCATATGTAATCAAAGAAGCGGAATAAATCGTTCGCATCATTCGTGAACGACTGAAAACAGCTCAGTCTCGCCAGAAAAGTTATTATGTTCGTCATCACCAAGATGTTCATTATGAAATTGGCGAGAAAGCTTATCTTCGAGTCACACCTCTGAAAGGTGGAAAAAGGTTCGGAATCAAAGGCAAACTGGCTCCTCGTTATATCGGTCCTTTCCCTATCATTGGAAAACAAGGTCAAGTTTCATATCAACTGCAGTTGCCTCCAGGATTTCCGGATGTCCATGATGTATTCCATGTCTCTCAACTTAAACGTTGCTTCAAAGATCCTGTTCGTGGTGTGGACCACGAAACCATCAAGCTCAAGGATGATCTCTCTTACAAAGAGGTTCCTGTCCGTATTCTCGATGAGGCCGAACGAAGAACTCGTAGTCAAACTATCAAGTTCCTCAAAGTTCAATGGTCGCATCATTCTGAGAACGAAGCAACCTGGGAACGAGAAGATCGTTTGCGATCTAAGTACCCTGACTTCTTTCTAAAACCTAGGAATCTCGGGACGAGATTCTTGTAAGGGGGGTAGACTTGTAACATCCCTACTTTTGTGTAATAAAGAGAGTTGTTGAGTACATGGCATGCATGCATGAAAAATGGACCAAAATTTTTGCTTTTAAAATTTAATCAGTGAATTAACAGAAAGTCACTTAATCTGGCTTCACACAAATTTGTTTTACAAAGTTTTTCAAAGTGAACCAACCTTGTGCTAGAAAGGTGGCAAATTTGAAGAGCTTTCCAACAAGTATTTTTGTGCAAATTTTGCTTCACAAAAGGGCCCTCAAAACCTGTTTTTGGTTCTGTTTTAAAGTCCAAAAGGACCTCTTTGCAAATCCCCAGTTTCTTCCAGGGGGTTATCCGCGAAATCGTTTTTGACGTCTTCTTCCTTGTCGCCGGCCAGGAGGGCAAACCGCCGCCGCCTCCACCTCCTGCTTCCCCCTCTGTGCCGTGGAGGCCTGGAGGACCTCAAGGAGACGTCTGCATCGAGCTCATCCCTCAGAGCCCCCCCCCCAAACGACCCCCTCTCCCTCTGTCTCTCTCCCTCTGCACTGAACGCTAGCTCTCCGTCGATCCGTCGCCGCCGTCGTTTCGCCCCTTCCCCGACCTCCCCGAGCATCTCGTTAGGTTCGCCGTCGTCTTCTCTCCGTCCTCGAGCACGCGGAGCCGCCGAGATGGCCTAGACGCGACGAATCGCGCCATCTTCTTCCTCTCCGGCCGCCGGGCCAATCTCCACCGCGCCGCCGTTTCCTCCTCTCCTCGGCCCCGCCGACAGCACCTTTGAGCCCCTGGTGAGCTCCTGCTCCTCCCTGACCCCTCCGTTCGTCTCCTCCCGCTCGGATTCGACGAGATCGCCGGAGCCCGAGCCTCCCGCCGCCGTCCTCTTCATGGCGGCTCGCCGTCGTTGACATTCAGCGGGCGGCGCCGCCACGCTTGGGTAGAACGCGTCCATGCGCACCCAACGCCCCTAGCCTCGCTATCTAGGGTCGCCGGAAACGCCGCCGGCGACCACTCCCGTCCCCGGCCGGCCACCGGGTGAGGTCACGGTGACGTCACCGGTGACGTCACCTGCCCACGTGGCGCGCAGGTGGTTTTTCTTCTCTGTTTAAACTGTACAGTGGGCCCTACCCGTAAATAGAAAAACAGAATATAATGGAATTTTGGAAATTATAACTCCAAAAATTATAGAAAATATGCAATGTGTTCAGAAAAATGTGAGCTTTTTATCTATACCTTTTTCATACATGTTTAACCAAGTTTAAAATGAGGCCACATTTGTAGTTTACATTTAATTCATTTAAATATTGAAAATAAATTTTTAATTCAATAAAATTAGAAAATTAAGTGTAATATACCTTTTTGATCAGTGAAACAAATGCAATCCATCTATGAGGTTCCCAAGGTCTTTTGGTCAGCTAATCTTGGTCACACCTCTAGATTAGGGTTTTCTCCCCCTCCGGTGTTCATTGTTCACGCCGTAGCACCCTAGTTTCCTGTTATGTTCCCTAAGCTTCAAATCAATTGCATTGTTTTACTCATGCATACATATTGTGCATTGCACGGTCACCAAGTATTGATTCTTTGTTTTCTTTCCGGTGTTGCTCGTTTTCGGTAGACCGAGATCCGGAGGTTGATCCGGCCTTCTACGACAACCCCATCTACACCTTCGACGAGCAAGGCAAGCACAACCTCATGGCTCCACCCATGTTTTGAGTCTTTCAACCTCTTACTCATGCATAGGATTCAACTTGGTTTTGAGTCTGTTAGAGTTAACCTATCCACTGCATGACCCCTCCCCCTCACATGTCACCTTCATACATGTTTACCCTCCTAGTATGACTAGGGTTGTTTGAGTAACGTAGAGCCTTGTGTGTTCAATGCTTAGACATGCTTAGTCTTATGATCTGCTTCTTCCGGTTGATGAACGCTGATAATGCGTGAACCTAGTATGAAAGGTGTTATGCTTTGATATGGTTGATTAACATGATTAACATGGCATGGATGTTGAGGCCACGATGGGTTGTGGTTTTTGTCTCGTTCATGCCCCTAGGTGCGAGTTCTCGCCTTCGAAGCCAAGACTGAACGTACAGCCACACGCGGGGCCTAACAGACCGCGCTCGGCTAACTAACTTGTCTAGTCACTTCCATGGGTCATGCAGATTGAAGTTTCCATTTGCGGGTGTGTCATAAAACGTTTTGGAGAAAACTAGGGCATGACCGGGACCAGTGATGGACGTACACGGATCTTGTCCCGACTCACAGAACAGGTGCCGTCTGGAGGTGGCCAACTCCCTGTTGACGGGGTGGCCCTGTTTGGGTTGACTCATGGATAGGGCTAAGCAAGGTAAAGGCCGTGGTCGACCACACTCTGCCGCGCTCTTAGAGAGGAGCGTTACCGCGTGGCGTTAAGAGTCGGTTGACACGTGTGGGTAAAGTGTACCCCCTGCGGGGATAAATCTTTCGGAAAGCCGTGTCCACGGTTATGGACGACTTGGCAACGGATTATGTGATCATAGACAACTCTAACGGAATGACTAAAACTTGTTGACAATGAATGAAGGATGCCTCCTCGACTAAGTCGAGAGGGGTGATTCTTGTAGCATAAGTTAGTCTGGGGATGAGAAAGTACTTGGTGGACTAAAGAACATGATGATCTCAGTAGTTGAGTAGATTCCTCCTCTGTTTTAGAAATGCTCTTTTACACGTGCTTTTCTTCCTCAACTTCGGAAAACAAAGTTGGCTTTATGCAAAAGACCTTAACAGCCAAGTCTTGTTGAGTACCTTTTATACTCAACCTTGCCTCGTTGTTGTTTTATTTCAGACTTCGGCGGTGCAGCTGAAGAAGGGTTCTACCTCGACGTCGATGAGTAGTTAGGGGTTCCCAGGTGGCAGCCTGGTATCTGTAGTATGGGTTTGGCTACGTTGCTTATATTTCGGACTCTTAGTCCTTTTGCTCTTGTTGTATAGCAACATATTTGCTTTCGCTTCTTGTTGTAATGTTGGGTTGCTTGACCTATGTTGGTCTTGTAACCTCTGCGTGTAAGCTACTCTAGTATGCCTTGTTTAATACAACTTTCATGTCTAGAGTACTGCTTTGATCGATTGTTGGTTTCGAGCCCGTTGTTATACAGTTTTGGCTATGCCTGCATAGTTGTCGCAGTCGAGGGGTTATGGAGCCGATGATCCATGTCCGAGCCCGCCTGCCGGAGATATCCGGCCTGGGGCGAGGTAACCCCAGTAACCCTCGATTATTGTTGCACTTTCTGGACACATAGCAGCTCTGTATAACTTTGATCCTGTTCCTTCAGTTTCATCCGACTCGTGGACGCTTGGATATACATATCTGGTTATGACTAGCATGGACGCAAGGAGTAGTAGACCGGGGATCCGGACTACGTGCCGATGAATCCGGTCTGCCTGCCGTTGTTTGTTGCGGCCAGGGCTGGTAACCCTGAAGCCCTTGTGGGTCCACTGCTAGGAGCACATGACAGTTTGTATATCTCTGGGTCCGGGGTCTGACAGGCTGCCTGATAGCAGAGGCGTGAGTCACACCTGGAGGACGTCCACCCCTTTGGAGGAACGTAATCACCCGAAGTTGATGCAATATGTTTCTTCATTTCCGGTGTGGCCATAGCAGTTTCACCTTCTAGCCATTTACTTTTGCATGCAAAATTTCTGGTGTGGCCATAGCAATTTCACCTTCTAGCCATTTCTTTTTACATGCAAAATCAGTTTCATTACCTTTTGCATGCGAAAGGGAATGTCACGGCAAAATGGACAACAATAACAAAGAACGAAATAAATTCACAGAATGAAGGTTGGGTAATTTTTTTCCGAAAAATAACCATATTGGATAGCGCGTGTCAATCAGGCGCTATACTCTATGGTGTAGCGCACGGTGATCAGGCGCTACACGCCTACCTGCATGGCGGCCAGGTGCGCCATGGAGGGCCCCAGCCATGGTCATGTAGCGCCTTGCTACTGGGCGCTATATGCATGGATTTCTAAGTCGCGCGGGCGCCGCAACCCTGCCTTCTAGTCCAGTCTAGTAACCCGAAAGAAACCGAGAGATGGTTGCGCCGGTGTTCTCTCCTCCCCCTCTAAATCATCACCAAATCCATAACCAATCTGAAGGAGAAAGTGAGGGATTTGGTACCCAAGTACTTTGCCCAGGTATTCCCCTCTGTTCTCCTCTTTTCATCCACAAATTTTGTAGTATTTGGCCTCCATGTACAAATTTCGGTGGAACCCTAATTTGTATTTTTATTTATTTTGCTATGGAATAATGACATGTTACAGTTATCTTTAGCATTAGGATAGGTATAGTTTCCATTTGTAATAATTTAGTAGGTTAATTTTGTTTAGAAACCAATCGTGTATGTTAGATTATTTAGTTTTTACTATGAACGTGTGTAGAAATATGTATGGAATAAATGTTTGAAGTGTGATATACTCACATAGTCCTATTATTTTAAATATGTAGGATGGTGTGGTTACTCGATGATTTCTATGAAGTTTCACACCGATCCTATTTGATATCAGAGAACAAGATGGTAATAAAATTACTTTTGCACTTGTATCTTTCGAATATCTTGTTGTAGCAAATATGCAGGATATGTTTTAATAATTTAACTTGTATATTTGCATAAACTTAACCCCTTGAAGATTCGGTTTCATGGGGTGTCCGACCCGGGTGAGATGCCATATGATGAGCGGTACACTCCGTATATCGATATGACTAGCCTTCTCTCTTTCATCCAATTTGTTAGCTGGTCGACCCCAAACTTTAAAGCGGGTGCAATCACCGCCCTTGTCGACCGGTGGAGGCCGGAGACACACACTTTCCACCTCCGAACCGGCGAGATGACCCCCACTCTTATGGATGTTTCCATGATCTTTGGACTTTCTATTGAGAGGAAGCCTTTATGTATGGACACATATTCTAAATGGTGGCGTCAACAGATAGAGGCGCTTGTTGGTAATGTTCCCCTAGAGCCTCCTAACAATAGTAAAGCGGGAGTCTCACCGGCGCTTCTTACACATGGATAGTAGAGCACTACGCACATTGCCCTCAAACGCCGATGAGGATATCATCAAGACGTACGCTCGCGTGTACATGTGGTATGTTATCAGTAGGACTCTATTTGCTGACAGCAATGGGAGGCACGCTCCATGGATGTGGCTAAAGGCGTTGACCATCTTTGACTATGGATGGAGCTGGGGGACTGCTGCACTTGCCTACTTGTACCAGCAGGTAATTAATTGGTAACTTATAGTTAGTTTATCGATTTTGATTTTGAACATGTATTAACTTTGTTTGCAATTATGTGCAGTTGGACGATGCTTGTCGTAGGAGTCTATCCACAGCCAGAGTTGGTGGTTATATGCTTCTACTCTCCATGTGGAGATGGGATCGCTTACCAGTTGGACGCCCGAGACAAGTCAGTTACGTTACTTGGGCAACATATGGAACCACCCTCTACGTCGCCCCACTTGGGCTTACAAGTACGGCATTGTATCGTAGGCTCACCGCAATACAGACAACATGTATAGGCTGTACATGAATGAGTTGGATGCCCTTACCCCTGAGCAAGTAAGTATTTATCCTTACATGACTAGCCCGCATTATTTTTATCTTCCTTCTAATTGATGTTGTCGTTCTATGCTGCAGGTAATATGGGAGCATTACGGGGGCAGGGAAAGATTTGGTGTTACGAGTGATTTCGAGTTAAAGTCAAAGTGGTTGGAGGAAAAGTGTTTACGTTTTATGCGTTTTTCATTAATATGCAATTATATCACTTGCCACATCGCATGATGACGCAGTTTGGGATGTTTCAGCCTCACCCTCCTGAGTGGAAGGACACAGATAAACTTCTTCATGAGTAAGACTGAATAAAATATGTTGCATTAACTTTTTTTGTTTATATTTGCTGACAGTACTTGTGTGTTGGTTTCTTTATATGCAGCTTGGACAGGAGAAAACAGAGGAAGATGACGAATTGGGCGAGACACCATAAGAAGTATGTGACCGAATTTGAGTTTTGTGTGGAGGAAGCTAACAAAATTGATGGAAGCTGCAGAAGTAGCATTTTCCAATTGCTTTCAACAACTACATTCGCTAGTTTCTTCAGAATACTCGTGTGGAGATATGCCCACCGGCTTTCGAGAAGGAGATATTGGAAGAGCCCATCGTGTTTGACGACCTTGCCTAGATCCAATACAACAAGTTCATCGGGGAGGGCAACCAAACTGATTTTTCTAAAGTGATCAACTTTGTGGTAAATTCTTCACTTATTTGTTCTCTTTTCATATTTACCAATTATATTTTTCTTGCTTAACTTTGTGTTTTTCTTTCCACCTATAGCGTGTAGAGATAAAGAGAAAAGCCGGTGAAAGAAAATATTTGTTGGATACCACGCGGGGTGGAGAAAAGGGCAAAATTACACTTCGAGGCTTTGTTAAGGTACACAACAAAGTCTTTGTTACCACAACATGATCTACTTGCTTATTTGTCAATTCTATGTTTGACATATCCTTCACTACCATTCAGCGCTCGCCTCAACGATTACGCCAGTTGGCAGACCTACTTGATTGCCATGACCCCGAGTACACAACACCGTCGTAGTCTAGGTCCAATTCACCTTCTGACCCCACGGTTGATCTGAAAGATGAGCGTGAGGGTGAGACTAACTCCGCAGCTGATGATGAGGTATGACCTTAACCATGTATTAATTTTTGGCCATATTGCGTGCATCGTTTGACCTTAATCATGTACTTCTACTTGTTTCAAAGGCGAGATTTCCAGATGACATGACATTGCGGGAGGCTAGGCAACAGTCCTCTTACATGCTAAGAAAGAACACGAGAATTCTCCAGTTAACATCAGATGAATGGGTCAAGAAAGGAAAGGAGCAACGTGTTGAGGAGGAACGACCACGAAGGTCAGCTACGGTCAGGAGGATGAGGCGTATTCATGATGATGAGGAGGACGATGAGGATGATGATGAGCATGAGGAAGAAGAGCAGCCGCCTCCAGTGAGAAGACCGAAGATTCCTACAAAGAGGGGTCGTGCACGAAAGTAGAAGACGTGACCGGACATGTCATGAATTTGTTCTAATGGACTCATACCTCTTGCACTTGTTTATAAAGTTGTAGCGATGTCGCACTTCTACCTCTCTTGTTATATTTGAAATTTCATGGACATGTAAGAATGTTGCACTGGTTATCATATTTGAAATCCGGTTGATGTATTTGAAATCTGGTTGATGTTTTTGAAATTTGGTTGATGTATTTAAAATTTGAAATCTGGTTAAATGTTTTGTTCTTTCTGTCAAATACAGGACGTGTAGCGCCTAGGTCCTAGGAGTGAAGTTTGGGTAGAGCCTTGTGGCAAGGTGCTACATGTATAAAAATTTCACCTCACCGAAAGCACCCGAGAGCAGACACGAGCAGGCACGCTCGAAAAATGCTAAGTCATCGTGTGGTGCCTTGATTTTCGAGCGTGTCTACTCGTGTTTGCTCTTGGGTGCTCTCAGGGAGCAAAAATTTCTGTACATGTAGCGCTTAGGCTCTAGGGGTGAAGGTGGTGTAGCGCCGCTACGTGTATAAAAAATTGTGCTTCCCGAGAGCATGAACGAGTAGGCACGCTCGAAAAATACAATGACATTATGTTGCATGCATGACTTAGTATTTTTCGAGCGTGTCTGCTTTCGGGTGCTCCCGGGGAGGTGAAAGTTTTATACAAGTAGCACCTTACGACCAGGCGCTACACCACCTTCACTCCTAGAGCCTAGGCGCTAAACGTCATGTACTTGACAGAAACAGGAAAACACTTAAGATGTCCCATTACAAGAAACAGGAAAACACTTAACATACAATATTTGATAGAAATAGCAAAACATACAAGTTCACAAGCACACCAAATTTAAAATGTCCTTTTACAATAATTAAATTCCACATAGTTCACAACAACATGAAGTACAATAGTCCAATATGTGACAAGCTTCAAAATAAAGAGACATAGTTCATGAAGTTCACAACCATATCAAGGAAAATAGTTCTCTAGGTGATGTCCACTGTCGTGCTCTACTATGTCGAGGAAGGTCTCTTCCTCTTCTCCTTCCTCTTAGAAGTGCATTCTATTTACTACTCCTCTTCCCTTGCAAGACGAGCCTCATGAAGCACACTCTCTCTAAATATGTTGCTCTCCCTCTCTCTCTCTCTCTCTCTTTTATCGGCCTCCGCATCCCACAATTTCATTGTTCTCTCTTCAAAATCTTTTAGACGTTGCTCCGGCGCTTTTTCAACCATTCTGTTCTGACGGTGTAGATACATGTGGTGGTCTATCCTCATTTGTAACCTTCTCTCCATCTCCGCTTCTTCCTCTTCTTTCTTCTTCCTTGCACGTTCCTTAGCATCTTGATCTTTCACCCTCCTCAAACCCACCTCCAAAAAGTTTGGCCTCTCACCTTCATCGTCCAAGTCATCCACCCATTTCATTGGTGCCTTTTTGGGTTGAGATGCCGCCATACCTATAATTTTTTTCAAGTTATAAGTTAGTAAGAAGACAATAGTAGAAACAATATTAATGCAAAACCAAAAATAAGTTACATACGAAAATGGTCCACGTAGGTATCATATTATACTCTCTCTTCTGCCACCGCCATGGCCTCCATAGCTACCATGGCCTCTAAAAGCACCATGGCCTCTCGGAAGCCCAAGTTGCCTCCCTCTTTATTGTCTAGGAGCTTGTTGGATCACTCTATTTTGCGTTAGAGCTTGTTGGATCGAACCTTGTGGTGTTTGAGTCTGTTGCGTCAATCCTTGGGTGGTGTTCGAGCTTGTTGGATCACTCTTTGGTATGTTGAAACTTGTTGGCTAGGACCACAAGGTTGGCTATTTCTTGCTTGACTACCAACTTTTTGGCTTGTGCTCGCTTCATTTCCCTTTGGTCTCTTTCCTTGGGTGCATTTCCTTCAATTGTGCCCCACAACATTACACTTGCCACAACGGGTTCTCTCACGAGGCTCTTTGAATTGGTCGTTGCGACATTCTCGCCCACCACGGCCCCAACGGTCCATTTCGCCCCTAAAACACTTTGTATTGCGTATTTCCCGTTTGTTCACCTTCCATTTCGCCCCTAACATTACACTTTCCATAGATGAATTCCATGATACTTCGGCCATTGTGATTGGTCAAGGTATGGGTGAAATCTAGGAGCCCATGTCTTCTTGGTCGTCCAAATAGATAATTCGGACTCTCTCAACGTGAGTAGGTGATTAATATCCACATTTTGAGTACGAGCCGCCATTAGTAAGTGCGAGCAAGGCAGATGAAGAAACCGTGGCCTTCCGCATGTGCAATCACAATTCTTGAGAGAGATCTTGGACGCTCGACCTCCGTGTTGGACACCATCGGCCATGGTTACTCTGGGATTGTTCACTTGGTAAATCAACTCCTTGTTATCATAAATTATGACTATTTAGGAGTCCACCTTCTTTGATTCAAATTCCATGAAATTATCGACCTTTGGTGGAAATCATACTTGTATTTGTGCTTGTTGTCTCCCACAATCTGCTTATCCGTTTCCTCTTAGTGCTTTAGAAAATACCCACTCAACTTGGTAAATGTGTACTCAACTATTGCGGTCATGAGCAATGCACGCACACCCTTCAGAACCTTGTTGAAGCATTTTGTCATGTTGCTTGTCATTTGACTGTACATCCGTCCATCTTCATCAAAAGATCTTGCCCAATCCTTGGTAGTTGAAAGTGCCTATTCAGAAACTCTTTCTCACCGGTGTTGAGGGATCTATTAGCGAGCAGTTTATTGTACAAATTTGTGAAACGCTTTTTAGAGAAAGCCATACAACAATCTTGAAAATAACCGGTCAACTCCTTGCTCCCACATGTCATATAGAAGTTTTAACAAAAATGCCTCATGTACCATCTATGGTGCAAAGGAGCATGCCCGGGAATCTCAATATCAACCGCGTTTAGAATTCCTTGATGGCGATCGGGGATGACACAAATTTCCCTTTGAGGCAACAATACCTTGGTCCTCAAAAGATGAAAGAATCATGCCCAGTTAACATTGTTCTCCGCATCCACCAAAGAAAAGGCCAATGGCACCAAACGGTTATTGGCATCATTTCCTATTGCAACCAATAGAGTTCCCATGTATGGACTGGTAAAAAAGGTGCCATCAACGGAGATGACCGGTCCTCAATGTTCAAAATCACTCACATATTGCTCAAATGCCAAAAATGCACGGCCAAATAACCAGACAATATTTCCGTTGAGGAACCTTGTTTTTCCCCATAAGGCTCAACCGCACGAACCATCCCTGGGTTAGTGGTGGCCATGGCTTCCAATGACCTAGGGATTCGGTTGTATGCTTCTCCCAGTCACCGTACACCATCTTGAATGCGGCTTGCTTCGCCTTCCATGCCTTTCTGTACTTCACCTTGTAGTGAAAAAGGTTCTCCACAAGTTACATTACACTCTTAATACTCATCGCTAGAAGTGACGAGATGGAGTTGGAAAGCTTGTAAGCGATGAACTCGGAGGTGAGTTGTCAGTGGTCTTGATTCACTTTCTTGCCTCAAAACATGTGAGTCCGCGCAACTAGATAAGTGCCATTCGGGCCCTTTTTTGAATGGTGTTCCACGCAAAATCCATGGGCGTCCATTCTCCAAGCAAGCAACTGTGTAACGCTTCTTTTTGTCCGAGTGAACCACTCTAAACGGACGATGATAATTCATCGAGTACTCCTTTATCCATATCTTAAATTCCAACAATGTTGGAAACTTCAAACCAGGATATATCCCATTGTTCACATGATTCATATCCCGGCAAAAAGTTGGTCTAGCTCCGAGCACTATACCTTTCTCGCCGTCGACCGTGTCTTCATCCACAAGACTAAGATCACAAAACAACGAAATCTGATGATCCCGTCCCAATACCTTCTCGTAAACTTCGACTTCCTTGGCCGTGAACCCCTCCTCATTAACTTCTTCATCAGGACCCTTATCATCCGACTCCAATGCATAGCATCGAGAATAATGTATGTCATGATCCATAGTCTCTTTCTCATAATATATGTCCAAATATCCAACATTGTTGTCGTGAAGTTCGACCACATCCTCATTATCTTCATACTCATCATCCTCATACTCATTATTTTTCCTCAATGCCTCATCTTGGTTATTTGTAATGGGGCTCAAAGTTTTCCTCACTTGATGTTGGGTGGAAGGAGGTTCAAGCACTTCATCTTGTTTGTGAGTGTTGGACTCCTACCAGCAAATGGGGAGGCACAACATGTCAATTCCAAGTTCACACGAGTACCAACCTTTTTAGTGGCAAATAACTCGATAGACTTGTGTAGTGACTTGGAGACGGTCTCCTTGTATGCAACCCAACGTAGCTCGGAGTTGATACGCAAAAAATTCCAACGAAGGTGCACTCCATGACCCGTATTATATCTTCCCTCCAACTCTACTTCATCACTTTGGTCCATCCAATTCAACTAAATTCTAAGTTGTTCCAAAATCTCCGCATATGTAGGACTACGCTCGAAAACCACAGATATCTCATCCGGGTCCGGTTCCAAATCGCCTTTCAAAAATGCGTCCTTGTCAACATGATGAACATGAACAATTCTTGACATCCCTAAAATAATGACAATACCAATATGGAAAATTAAATCAATTAATTACTAATCATGCCAGTATTAACTTATATTCCTACTCCTAATCTTAGCCCTAACATACTACCCAAATAAAAAGACGAACTTTAACCTAAAAACACTCTAACCCTAACATATAAGAACCCAGCCCCTAACAAAATGCCACCATTTAGGCAATCATATAAGCCACCAATTAGGCAATACAACAACAACCACCATGCATCATTGCGGTGAAATCGAATTTCTACGGTTTCAAGATTTAAACAAGAATAAACCAAAAAAAACAAGTTTTCAATGGGTGAAAACATGGGGAAATGAGAGAGATTACCTCTAGGAACTTGTTGGGGTCAAGATTTGAGGAAGAAACCTTAAGATTTTCGGATTTGACGGAGGATTTGAGAGGAGAGGGAGGGGAGCCATCGGGAGAGTTGCTTTTTGTTCTTCTAGACCGAGAAGTGTCACTTGGTGTCGGGGGAAAGAGAGCAGCGCGTGACTTACAGGTTTAAATGTGTAGCACCTTGTACTCAGACGCTACATAACCACGACCCGGGCCCACCTGGCCATGCAGACGCCCGCCTGGCCAGGCAGCCACCCGCTTAGCACTGCAGCCACCACGATGGCAGGACGTGTAGCGCCTTATAGATAGGCGCCACACCCTATGTAGCGCCTGATTGGCGGACGCTACTTAATATGGTGAAATTCTTTCGTTCTTTGGTTATTGTTATCCATTTTGCCACATGTCGCATAGGAAAGCTAGAGCGGGTGTCTAACTGAATGCCGTAAAATAAATGTTTCTCATTTATAAGAGAAACATCAACACGAAAGAATAGTCATGTGAAAACCATGTTCTTAATGTATTTATTTTAGCGCAAAATACATACACGTACGCCTTTTGATATCTACTCTCTATAATGCCCAATTGAGGTCATCCTGTGTAGGGCTGGAATTAAAACTCGGAACTCGCGAGTTAAAAAAGTAGCTCGCAACTCGACTCGGCTCGGTTCGAACTCGTTGTCCAACGAGCCGAGTCGAGTTTTCATTTTCGCCGGTAAACGAGTTCAAGCTAAACGAGTCGAGTTTACCGAGTACTAGTTTAACTCGTTTAACTCGGTCAAAATAGTTTTTAATGATATTCTTGTTTATTTAAATAATTTTTGACTGATTATTGTAGTTTGTTTACTACAAATTGTTTGATGGTGACATATTGTCACTGATTATTGTGATAATTTTATTATGCATCACCCAAATAATCAAAAATAATTATATATACATCTTATCTTACCTAATAATAAAAGCGTCAAGGCTTCCCTGGTTGGTTACTTGGTCGGTCGGTCAGTCAATAAAACTACCCCTAAAGTTGACATAAATTACCCACCCTGCCACCAGTAATCTTAATCTTGACCTAAAACGTGTGAACAATTACCGACTATGCCACCCGCATGTAAGTCAACAAAACGCCTGCACAAGACGGTTCGGTTTCCTTTGTTTCCTTCGTCGGGTGTTTGCATGTTGAATCATGGATAAAATTAGTCCACGCAGGTCTCATCTCTCGTGGAGGAAAAGAACTTCAGGTCGATTGGGTTTGGTATTCCGTAGCGGGCGTGTTGTTTCCTAGCTCTCACCCCCCCGGTTCGCTATATATAAAGGTGAGATAGAACAGACACATAAGGAGAGATCGAGGAGGATAGGAGATCGACCACCACGAGATTTGGCAACGGCAGTTTCAACCGGTTCAGGTAGCTGCCGTCATCGGCCGCGTAAGCGTCATCGTGGTCGAGCTCCGTCTGTACCAATCGAAAGCACCATGCTTCTCATGCATGATCCGTCCGTACCTATCGAAAGCACCATGCACGTCTCATGCACCATCCATGAATCATTCAGTAATCTCATAAACTGTAACGATCGCGTGTGCATGGGCCGCGCTGCAGTCTTTGCAGATGGATGAAAAAACTCAAGTTGATTACGAAGCTTGGGAGTACCTGGATATACGTACACGGATACACATACGAGTCTAAGTACGTACCGAGCCCACGTGAGAACCACTGCTGGTTAAGTTGAGTAGCAAACTGTTGCTAGCTACCTAGCTAGCTCATGCAATTTCCTTTTCCAAAGAACACCGTACCGGGTAGGCTTGACGTGAAAAAAATCTGATCAAAACTATTAATGACAATTTTTGTGTTCTTGTCAGCTAATTATCCCAAACTACAGTGTTTCTTTATTGCAAAAAGTAAATCTGATCTATTCGTCCCCCACGTTCGATCGGAGCGCCCCCGATGTTGTTGGTAACCCGTGCGACAACAACGGCCAATGCGTCGTCTCTACCTACGCCCTTCCAGGGGCCACCAAGACAACGGTCATGCATGGTCTATCTGGCACCCATCTCCACTTGATCCGCCACCCCCTATTCATTTTTTTTTGGTTCGGCTCTTCTGGAGTTCTGTTGATTCTTCAGCGTTGGTTCAGGTTCCTACTAACGTGCGTTCATGCTGATAATTCCAAGGAAAATTTACCATGTTTGTGGATACATGCAACCATGCATTGCTTTTTTAATCTGCATGAGATGTTCGCAAACAGTAAGATTCATATTTGTTCCAGCCCGTGTTGAAACTTGTCAAGCCATGCAGCCATGCGAGCAGCTTTGGTCAAGCCCGATCCAATGGAACCCGCCTCACCGAAGCATGCAATTAAGTTAAATGCTAACTTTATCCATATCAGATCACACCTGATCTATAAATATTTTACATACTATCCTACGTGTGTTGCTTGCATTCGATAAGATACTTGCAACATGCTCCTGCAAAAAAAATTATTTTTTGAACGGAACCGTTTCACAGTAGCTACCTTCACACAATACGAAACATTGTTACACTCATTAAATTTGACTTACATAATTCTATGGACCTGCCATGGATATGACAGTCTTATTTGCACACGCTTGAGGAGACTTATGTTTTCACGTCGTATTTGAACAATGTATTTACTATCATTCCTTTATTTTCAAAGAAACACACATATTAGATCTTACGAGTTTAATATCACGTTAGATTATTTTACCTTTCTGAGGTGGTACTAGCATGTACATTAGGGACGATGTTTGTCTCTTTAAGGACGCACTTGGGTTCCCGGTATTTTACCCGATACCGTCGGAAATTTCCACGGACCTCCAGACGTCCTGCTAAAACTACTGCTATGGAGGGGTAGAAAAATATGGACCATGCTAATTTCCAACGATCCAAGCGGGGCCTAATTCTTAAAGCTAAAGGGTCCTTATATTTGGTTAATGGATTTCTAATTTGATCTCTCGAACTTGAAATTTACATATTGTCCTTCTTTTTTCTCTTCATGGTATTTTACGGTTAACTTGATTTCTTTAGGCCTAAACAACCTCTATGTAAATTTAGCTCCATAGTTTCCGACGGAGGGACAGGAGGAACTGAATCCAAACCTCTAGATTGCCTAGATGACTATTGTGGTTACAGATCAAAACATATGAACATGAAAAGGACAAGAGTGAGATGTCACACTATAAAATTTCGAAATTTATGAGTTTTTTGGGTGACGCCTATGATCTTACATGGTTGGTTGGCTGATGTGGTTCAGGTGGCAATATCTTGCACTAGGGAATCAATTGTAGTTTATGTGGAATACTAGATGATGTAGAAAAAGTTTTGAACTTTGTTCAAGCCGTCAAGTTGGGGGCAATCCTTTAAAAGGATTGAGAATGATCCAATCACCTATTAATCCAGAAAATGAGGCTATCCATCATGGAAATGCCAACCATTCTCTTGTTAGTGCCTGGAAAAAATGCACACCATTCCGATGGAGATGTCGAGTGAAATTGAAAAGGTAGGTCGTTTATTTTGCTTACATAATCCCGGTTGTTTAGTTGAATAAATAAGTATTTACTATTTGTGATACAGATTATCATGTTCTGTTATGACTACTTTTCAACGGGTGAGTTTTTGAGACCCAGGTGCATTGCAAACACAAATATTTCAAAATAAAAAAGTACAAAAAGAAAATATGCGGACGATACAACCAAACCGGTGTATATTTAAAGGCTAAAATGTTTCATTTCTGTTACACCCGTTGCAACGCACGGACACTTTTGCTAGTTATATAATATTGACTTTTTTATAGTTTTATAAAATTAGATAAGTTAAACGAGTAGCTCGCGAGCTACTCGCGAGTTCACCGAGCCGAGCCGAGTTTTAATTTTAAACTCGTTTGTTGAACGAGTCGAGTCGAGCTCGACTCGTCCGTTGACCGAGTTTGAGCGAGTCGAGCCGAGCCGATTCGCCTCGGCTCGAATTCCACCCCTAATCCTGTGCCTACATTTTTAAATAGACCGTATTATGACTCTGTGTGTGCCCCGTGCATCACGCAACTGTTACACGTGACAATGTAGATCGATGACCGTCAGAAGCAAGCAAAGTTTTTGAAGTCCCATAAACTTGCAACCCGAGTCGACTAGGCCATGATAAGGCAAGAGTTGTTGGTGGGATCGACCAGGGCCGGCACGAGGTACCTCCTGCCGTTCCTGCCCACCACGTTGTACCCGGCGCCCGTGGTCGTGTCCAGCCTCACCGTGCCGGGGTAGCCGGGAAACGCGTCGCGGCCGTACACTCCCGGACACCCGGCGCCGACCTCCACCGGCGCGTCCGCGTCGCCCTGGAAGTACCCGTGCCCGTACGGGTTCGTCACCTGCGCCGGCCAGCAGCGCCGCCAGGTTGATTACCATGCCGTCCACTCCGGCGTCCCCGTTCGGCGCGCGGAGCGTGTCGCCGCTCCTCTGGTGCCCGGCAGGGTAGTCCGGGGCGTGGAACGGCCACGCGCACCTGCCCGGGCACTGCACGGCCGCGTTGCCCACCCACACGTGCACGGCCCC
Organism: Alopecurus myosuroides; assembly: GCA_028641055.1. Classification (NCBI taxonomy): domain Eukaryota; kingdom Viridiplantae; phylum Streptophyta; class Magnoliopsida; order Poales; family Poaceae; genus Alopecurus; species Alopecurus myosuroides. The sequence goes on along the minus strand of CM054063.1, from coordinate 90,190,096 downwards.
GCCGGGCGCCGAGGAGCCGTGCAGCCCGCAGGAGCTCTCGCAGAAGCCTTCCACAGCAACGTCCGCGGCGGTGAGCACGACGGTCACACCCCCGGGCGCCACGCCGAGCCGCGCCGCCAGCTGCTCGACCTGGAGCCGGGACAGGCGCTTCCCCAGCGAGCACCCTTCGTCGGAGACCTGGTTGGTCAGCAGCACCCGCGTCCGCTCCCTACCGGCCCTCTGCACGTACCGGTCCACGGTCTCCCACCACCGCGCCACCGACGGCGATGTGGCCGCCGGAGTGCCGAAGGCGTGCGGGCGCGCGCGCGGGGAGAGCGAGAGCAGAAAGTCGGCCAGGACGGCCTTGTGGTGCGGCGAGAATGCGCCGTAGTACATCACGGACAGCGGCACGGTGCCGTCGAGCACCGCACCTTGGTGGTAGGCCATGACCGGCGGCGGGGGATTGTATAGGGAGGACGTGCACGGCGACGGGCGCGTGAAGCCGATGAGCAGGGCGAGGAGGAGGGAGCACGCCTCGTGAGATTTCATCTTCGTTGTTGGAAGCCTAGAATCGCGAACCATGCAACTTATAGGCGTGTGCAGTTTATACGCGTGACGCGTTGATCTGTTTCTTGCACGAGCGAAGGAGCAACACATGGACCGGATCGGATACCCAGCGTGCTCCTGATTGGCCTTTTGATTGGAGTTCCTTCCAAGGCAGGTTTAGGTTACTTACTGTAGATCATGGCATAGCGTTATGCCGCGTGCCTCCATTTTTACAATGGAATGATTCGATATTTCCTTTCCATAGATATATTGGATATAAAACATACTACAGTACTTCATAGTACATTCTTTCAAGGGAAACAGAGGGTACAAAGAAGATACAACTCGACAGGGACGGAGACAAGGGGAGCTAGCAGGGGCTAGACCCCGCCAAGGTTCAACCCCCACTAATGATTTGGAGTACGTATTACTAGTGTGGATAATGCATATACTTTCTAATTATCTCATATATGTGTTAATTAGTACTTAAAGCACATGACTATATACGCAGTGAGGCCGAGCCCAGTTAAACACGTTTCTGCTTAGCGTAACTTCTTTTTCTTTCCGACGGCCGCTCGGCCGTACTCTTGCCCCATGATCAGATTGATCTGCCATGCCGCCATGGCGTCCTTGGCTACTCGAAAACTATGCCAAGAGCCATCCGCTAGAAAACTCTCCCGTGATACCGTCGTGTCAACCTCTGTGTTGAAATATTAATCGGCATGACTGTTTCTTCGCCTCACCATCATTCAGGAAGTCGACCTCTGAGTTATGCCACTCGTTCTGTCAATATAGAGGTACGTTGATCATTCTATACACTTAATTGATCATTTGCCTTTGAATACTGGTATGCAATACTGACACTCCTTGTAGAATTTCTAGTCAAGATCAGTAATAATTTTAAATTCAAGGCAGATCGCAAGTGCTAGCAGAAAATACAACAATTTCACCTATACTCGGCATGTAGAAGTTGGTAATGCATTTTATATTTATGATTCCTAGTTATGCTGATTAAGATCTGATTTTACGATTTTTTGCACTATGAATGGTTCGACGGGTACTAGAGATTATATGAGGGAAACATGTCGAGTACCTTGCTCGAACACGGAACAATTTTTGGCCATCCCGTGGCTCGCCCCCCTTATACCTAAATCCTGGCTCCGCCCATGCAACTCGACCCAACATGACCGGCACAAAAAAAGTAGTACAATGAAACCCATATTGGTCGTCTTCTTCCATCGATTATTCCACGGTTTCCAGAACTTGAAACATGCATTGAACAAGTAACAAAAAACTGGACCACCTGCAAACACATCACCAACCAAGACTTTAAGGGCCGCTTAACTAGAGGCTTTCTAGGAGCTCCGGCTTTAATCATCCAAATTAGTGAAATTTGGTTCATCCGATTTGCATATGAGTGGTCCTAAATCGTTGGATGAAATTCCGTTGGTCCAACTGGGCTCGGCCTACATTCACCTTTGAACTTGTCATTGTCCGCCTTCACGGATCTTCCTTTTTCTCCCCTGACCTCCCGTTTCGACGGTGGCAGTATTTTCATGCGGAATACGACTATGAATCCATTTTAAGAAATCCAAATATGATTTTAAATAATCTCACGAATAAGGATGTTCGAGACTGACATGGCGTCCGGATACGGTGTAGTATATGGCATAGCGAATGGCATGCGAATATTGATTATCTGAATTAATTAGGATAATCTGAATGTTTCAAGTTCGACTTTCGAGTCCAAATTCAAGGTTAGATTGGCACAAAATATACTTAGGGTTCCTTTGATTCAAAGGTTTTCCTAAGGATTTCTGTAGGATTCAACCCCATTGGATTTTTTTTCCTTCCAATTACGTTTGATTCACGGGATTGTAACATGTAAGAACCAATCCTATAGGAAGTCGGCAGTGTATTTTCAAAGGAAATGGAACATGAGCTCTGACCTCATTTTAGAAATCCTTCGTTGGAATGAAACAACCCTTATGAGATTTCCTTTGTGCATAGGATATGGTTGGGCAGGGCATTCCATTCCTACGTAGTTCCTATTCCTTTGGTTTTTCTACCTACGAATCAAATGAGGCCTTATAGAGTTCGTCATTTCGCAAGCATATCTTATCTAGCTCTCAATCTTTCATTAATGGATTGATGATTCAGCTATTTAATTTCTATTTCTACGCTTAGGTTTTAATCTGAAGCATCCTTCTATTTTATTACTTAATTAATTTTTGCAAAGCTGAAATATCAAATCTATCATAAAATTTTGCTAGAGATATAGATCTATGGTATCGGAGTATTAGATCTATCACATTGGAGTATTTATTTGAGTATTTTCTCTTTTGATCTGAGTCCATGATATCCCACGAGTATAGGGGATCGTATGTAGCCTTTTCGATAGGTAAGAGTGTCGAATCCAACGAGGGACTAAAGGTAGGATAAGTATTCTCTCAACTTCTATCAACTACTGATACAACTCTACGCACACTAAGCATTTTCAATATTTAGAAAATAAAACTAGAGTAACAATACGGGTAAATAAGATAGTTTTGCAGGATAATAAATACATGAAAGTAAAGTTAGTTAGTCCAGCAAAAAGTACACTAAATGACTATATAAACTAACAGTACCATGAGTGGAAAAATGGTGAAAAGTGTGATGGATTTGTCCATGATCAAATAGCCAAATACAAGGTTGATATTTCTCTTTTATGGGAGAGAGGCAAAGTTAACAAGATCCCACTTTCCAATGATTGCAAGTATTTATGATTAGAACTCTAGCAGACATCCGTAACTATTAGAAGATACATTAAGGTAAAAATACCCAAACAAAACATTAAGATCAAAAGGTCCTCTTTTATCTCATATGCTTTAATCACTAGATTGAGGCTCATGTTTCTGTCACTTAAGCAGCCCTCTCTCTACTTTTCTCCATATACTACAAACCTTATGATGTGATCCACGCGCATAAACATACGATGGCACCATAGGATTGTAACAAATTCAATATATAGCTCAAACCATCCATAGAGATTCAACAATCAATCATATTACAAAAGAGATCTACACAAACATGACATAGATGCAATAGATCATCTGCAAATAATTTATAACGTCAAATACCATGTTCACATAGGACGGTATAGAGGTGTGTGAGAGGATGAACCACTGTATACAAGGAGGAATTGGCAATGGAGATGACAGTGAAGACGGTGGAGAGGACAGCGCGGGGCGCAGGGCGGCGCAGGCGATGGCGCAGGGACTCCTTCCCTGCGCCGCCCCTTAGCCCTCTTCCTTCATGGTATTGGGAGCACTTCCCCATGGATATGGGATCTATGGGGGAGGCTAATGTGGCTTTGGTGGCTAGAAATTCGTGGTATGGGGTGTCTCCCACGACCTAGGTTTCCTCCCTTTATATAGTCTCACGGATTTCCGCCATCCCATCTAGGCCTGCGGTAAATCGGGCGTATCTTGGCCGTCCGGACTTGCAATCAGGCGAATTTTAAGTCTAGAACGTTCGTCGTGAAATTGTCCACAATTTTGTCTTCTGTGAGATTTCTATTTGACGCCGTCTTCGACTCGTAACGTGACAATTTTTAAAAAGAGTTTCCACACAGATTTCAAGAAAGTCCCAATTCGACTCCAACAAGGTTTACTCTTCTATTTTTTTAATAATTGCTACACATCAAAGTGTAAAACAAGAACATTATGCACTTTTGCAACTATTAGTAGGTTAGTCCAAATAAATCATAAACTTAATATAAAAACAATTATCAAAAGCATAAAAATAGCATGAAACTATCAAAAATTATAGATACATTTTGAACGTATCAGTCCACAACATTTTCGATTTGAACCGTAGTTGGATATATCCACATCCGATCTGTAACTGAGCCCCGCACCAAATCTAAGGGAGAAAATGTAATTAACGATATGACACAAAGAAAATCCGATTCATTCAGTTACATCGCTAGAGATAAGTATTTCAGAAAAATAATACTCGTTTCGTAAGGAACCCAAAATAAATTATGAAGGACAATCGTCAGTTCTTTTTAGGGATCAATAATCGTAAGTTCGGTGTTGATTTTGTGCATTAGAAATTTCATTGACACATTTTAAAAAGTTTAGTCCAGAATTTAACCAATTATCACGAGCATAACCAAAATACGAACTTATTTTGAGTGGTCCAGGAGCCAACTCTTTTTTCGACTATAATTTCGAGCCCACAATTAGCTCCACTCCAACTCGGCGCTTGTTTGCCACCCATCATTTCATCTCATAATGCCATCATTTCATTTCCTTTTATTTAGAAAGTGAAATTACATGGTTAGATACAGGAATTGACATAACACACAATAGACATATGCTAGAATTCCAAATGAAATGACATTCTAACTACATGACAACCAAAAAGGTTTGTTACGGAAGAATTTCAGACGAATTCCATTATTCCAGCTTAAATGATGGCTACCAATCGACCTCTAAATGAAAAATGTGGTAAAGGATATATAATACAACCAAAATCCGATCGATTCCACCCCCCAAAAAATAAAAAATCTGATCGATTCCGTTTAAAAAAAAAAAGAAGACCAACCAGGACTAGCGTTTGGTGTCATATTTTTATAGTATAAGTGCCACTTAGTGAGAATTTCAGAAAATCGTCCCTGACAGGACACGAACTATGGTTGTTGGGCGGGCCACTGCCCTTTGCCCCGTTCTCTGATCCATTCCATTTACACCCATAGAGGCAAGCATTTCAGAAGAAAAAAAAACTATCCTTGTTTAACAACAACCCCCCCCCCCCCAAAGGGTGGACAATCGTGAGTTCTTTTTGGGGAGCGAGAATCGTGTGTTCAGTGCGATTTGGGGCATTTAGAATTTTATTGACATTTTTAAAGGTTTATTTCAGACTTTATTTCAAGAAAAGACAAACCAATTGTCACGTGGAGAATCGTGCAGTTTCACCACGGGTCTTCAGGAGCGTGTGTTTGGCTGGAATTGCTCTATTGGTTTACCGCCTCCCGCGGGTAGGCGTGACTTTAACTCATGGTGGGACAACATGGTTGCGGGGATCCCAAGGAGAAGAGGAAGGAGGCGAACGGATTATTCATCTACACCTTGTGTGAAGTTTGGAAAGAGAGAAATAGACGGGTGTTTCATAACGTAGCTTTGCAGGTAAATAGGGTGGCCTACCTTGCGTGGGAGGAGATTCAGCAAAGGGCAGGACCCACGGCTGTTTTGGTTCGCAAGATAAAGTTCTCTGTAAATAACCTATATTCTATCTAATCGGACACCAGAATCGACTGCTTTAAACCTAAAAAAAGGATTAAAATTTTGTCACGGGCCGAGCCAAAATACGAACTTATTTTGATTGGTCCACGACCACGAGCCAACTCATTTCTCAGTCCTAATCCCGAGCCCACAAACAGCTTGGGCACTCTTCTCTTCATTTACGCTCAGTCGTTTGCATGTTCCTCCATTGGCCGGCGCGGTCAGTTCTTCTCTTCCCCCTTCGTTTGATTACACGTGCGCCAGATCTACCCCTTCTCCGGCATCCGACTCGCAGAGCTCCAGCCGGAGGCCCCCCGTGAACTCCTCTCTCTTCAATCCAATCAGTTCGCTGCGTCGCGGAGTACAGATACCAAAAGTCTCTACTATTAAAGCGCAGCAGGAGGAGTCCGTGATTGCGGTACGTCCTGCCCACTATCCCCCGTACGAAACCTTCTAACGCTGAAAAAAAAGACACAAACTCGACCGCTTAAAAAAGACCGGAAAAATCCGAACATTATCCCGTTCACAATCCCTCCCGAGATAACCACCCATCCCCTTGAGTCCTCTGCTGCTGCTCGCCTCCCTGCTGCGCCGCCGACCCATCCCGTCGATCTCCCCCATGAGCATGCGCTCCGTCGGGCAAACCCGCCAACAACACTCGATGCCCCGTCGCGTCCTCCTGATTCCCCGCTGCGCTTCCACCCCCATCCCCTGGCGACATGGCAACCGCCGGTCAGCTACGCGTGGGTCAATCCATGGCAACCGCTGGTCAACTCCGTGCGCAGCAACTGCTGATCGTGGAGGGCGTGATGTTACCCCTCGGCCAGTACAAAATACTCAAAGCCCCCGCCCCCTCCCCACCCTTGTTGTCCTCTCGCTTCCGGTCGGTTTTCTCGAATTCGGCTACTGGATAAGCTACCGCCTCTACTCCTCTGAGCGCAACCGTTCCGACGCCGCAGGCGGTCGCTAAGTTTGTGCGCATTCGAGCTCGGGTTTCAGGTCGAGCAAGGTGCGTTCGAGGTCTGTTAACTCCTTTTTGGTTGATGATTTCCATTGGCAATTTCGTGATGTACGAGTGTCTTATTCATAGGATTCCCGTAGCAAAATCGATTCACCTCTAGCCGCAGCATTAGAAGGCGAGTTCTTGGAGACCGAGAAGCCTCTCCCACCTCTCTCCAGCGCACCAAAGACCTACGTTGTCACGCCGTCGAGGTCGAGTTCAAGGTCGAGCAAGGTGAGTTCATGGTCTGGTAGCTCTTTTCTATCTCCCCGTGTTCCTCCTTTTTTATTTGATGATTTCCGATTGCAATTTCGTGATATACGAGTGTGTCTGTCCGGGAAATTGATCAAAAGAAGTTAGTTATAAATAAACTCAGGTGGCCTCCCTATCCACCCTCCTAGAGGGGGCCGTCGTGGCACTCACGGTCCTGGCCGTCTGATTGAAAATTCTCAGGACATGCAACAGTATTACTGTCAAGCACGCACTGTGACCCAGGAGCTGCTTTTTTGTTTATTGGAACGGCCGATCCTTAGTTAGTGATCCAACTTGATAGAGTCGGCAGTGATCCAACTTGATGAGTGCGTATGTGCCAGTGTTTATTTTCCTTTATTAAACCAATGAATCATTAGTTTAATGGTACAAATTTTATTGTTCCAATTAGGGAAGGGTCAAAACAAATTTGATTGTTCCAATTAGGGAAAGGGCAAGTTCACTGTATTTTGTCTATCTCCAAGGACATGCATTTTGTTTAACTTACCTTGATGTATAGTTCATGATTATTGCATTTTTCCATCATGATAACATCTTTCCAAATCTGTTTCGGTGACATGTAAAGATGCTTCTAGGACTCTTTAATTTCTCATATATACTGTACCATGATGCTAAAAAATTATTTGACATTCACGCGGTTGTGAGACACAATGCCACATGTTAGCGCTATTGAGAGTACATCTTGCTAAATATTTTTCCTCCCCAATGTCCGTGCTTTGGACCATGCATTTGTTTCTAAAATGAGTTTACTATTTTAAAAGGAATAATGGTGTATTTTATACATTTGGAAACATCAAGAACTGTATTTTGATCAATTGATTTCCGTTCAATCTTTTTTGTTCTGTAGCGACGTCCCTTCACCTCTAGCCGCAGCATCCCCTTCGAGTTCTTGGAGAGAGAGAAGTCTTGTCGAATGTAAATAGAGGTAAACGAAATGTCCCTCTCTCTGTTGTGATGCGCTGCTCTGCTTGTTGGCTTTATCAAAGCAACCGTGTGTTATTTTTGCTGTCAAGAATTCAGAGAGTTCATAGGGCTGAAGCGAAGCTGCTGTTCTACTTCTTTATTTTCTTTCTGTGTATAGTACGTGCAATGAGGGATGAGCTACTAGAATGCATTTCTGAGTAGACAATAAATTATAACAGGTTTACTCCATTGCTCACTATAACTTCGTGTGGTTTTATTTATAACAGTTTTGGTAGCTAATTTACTCCATTGCACGTACTATAAATTATCTTGACGAATTTCGTACTAATTTAGAACCTGTTCTAAGATATCTCTACTATTTGCTGTCAAGATGATTTACTCCGGTGCATGTACTATAAATTATCTTGGCACTGCCAATCCTCATGGTTCTTAAAAAGGTGCAACACTCTGATTCGGAAGATAGATTGGAAATACAACAATACAAATTCAAATACAAATACAGTACATGATTTTGTGTTACACTTAGCTACCAAAACTGTTCTGAAAATTTTATCAATCCTATGTCCGTTTCCATTATTTCGGCATTAATTTAGAACCTGTTCTAAGATATCTCTACTATTTGCTGTCAAGATGATTTACTCCGGTGCATGTACTATAAATTATCTTGGCACTGCCAATCCTCATGGTTCTTAAAAAGGTGCAACACTCTGATTCGGAAGATAGATTGGAAATACAACAATACAAATTCAAATACAAATACAGTACATGATTTTGTGTTACACTTAGCTACCAAAACTGTTCTGAAAATTTTATCAATCCTATGTCCGTTTCCATTATTTCGGCATTGTCAATCTCCATCTTAACATGCTGAAAGCTCTGGTTCTGTTTCTTTACTCGACCTTTGATTTTGGATGCTCCATCAATTTTGTTGTACTGCATGTCAATTTAAACAGTGACTCGTCTTATCTGATTACACTATCGATTTGAGTACCTGTACCTACTATGCAACTATTCGTTATAGTACTTAAACATTAATACATCAGCTGTGTCATTCTTCTTGACTTGATTTAAGAACCGAAACAACTGCATTTATGTTTAGCTGAACTATGTAAGCTCTGAACAGGAGATATTTCTCTTATTCTGTGTCGGTTATAATTTCGTACTAGATACTACCAGTTTTTGCGTGTGATATAATTAAATGGTTTTCTGCAGAGTCTAGGCTCAAGTGAATTGGCAAGCACAATTATGAAATCTGTGAAGTCGACATTCGTGCTCAAGTAAACTGAGATTCACTAAAGTGTTTTTTGTATTGATTGGTTCCCAAGCATTCAGGTAAGAGAATCCTTACTTCTCTCATGTAGATAATTCTACTATGCTTTTGATGGTTGGTTTTCTTGCTCCTGCATATGCCTTATGCCTAATACATGAATTGTATTGAGGTTGTCCAGAAATTGACAAACATCATGAGAGGAAACCCCTACTCTCAGCAGTTTAGAAGTTTGGGGGCTCATAGGGACAATCTCCTGGATTATCGGATAGAACTGAACACCGACCAGAAGTTAGACCAACGAAGATACAATCTGCCATTATCATCGGAGGTGGCTGCCATCTGGGTCGAGGGTAGCGAACTAGCAAATAGAATCAAGCGCAGCTTTAACCTCTACGGTAACAATAATGAGAAGTATAACATACAAGCCACACAAGGGTGCTATGACCCGCTCTCGTATCCCCTCTTCTTCCCGAAGGGGGAGCTAGGATGGCATCCAAATATTCCAAAACGTGACAAGTCTTGGCTCCTTGCGCAACTCCCTAGGGCGGATCGTGATGACGAAGGTTCGCCTATTTGACATGCTTGTCCATTTTAAAGATAAAAAATAATTCTCCAATTTTCTCTAACTTTCATTTTTCAATGATTCACGCAGAGGGGGGTGGCCGCTTATGCGTCTCCGTCAGGGACTACTACTGCTATAGACTAGAGACGCGTCCTGCGATATTCAACCCCATACTGCATGGAGGGCGTCTGTTCCAACAGTGGGGGGTCGACATGTACATAAAGATAGAGGGGTGCAGGTTAAAATGGATTAGAGACCACCAACCGGAGCTACGTGCTGACTTATACAAAGGTGTTGTCGATAGCATCATGGTAGGGGAGACACGAGCGAGCGCTATTGGCACTAGTACTGTTCTCCCATGGTCGTTCTAGGGGGGCTTCCGTGACATGAAGCAGAGGCATATGGATGCCATGGCATTGGTGCAGACGTATGGCAAGCCTGACATCTTCCTTACGATGACCTGCAACCCAAATTGGCAGGAGATACAAGATGAGTTACTTCCGGGACAAACCCCGCAGGACCGACCAGATCTTGTGGCGCGAGTGTTCAAAGCCAAGATGGAGAAGATGAAATATATGCTGACCAAGGAAAACATCCTGGGTGTTGTGAAGGCGTACGTCTATGTGGTAGAGTTCCAAAAAAGGGGCCTCCCGCATGCCCATTTTCTGTTGATTATGGATTCGAGATATAAGCTTGTTGTGCCAGAGCAGTACGACCGCCTCATATCTGCCGAGCTGCCAGACAAGCATAAGTATCCGGAGCTCTACGCCATGGCGTGAAGCATATGATGCACGGCCCATGCGGGGTCTTAAATCCCAACAATGTGTGCATGCAAGAGGGTTCGTGCAAGTGCATGTACCCACGAGAGTTCAGCGAGACCACTGTACAAGGAAAAGACTCCTATCCCGTTTATCGGAGACGGAAAGATGGTCGCTCAGCGAAGGTCCGTCGTCAAATTCTAGACAATAGATGGGTTGTGCCGTACAATCCTTTCCTCCTGCGGATGTTCAACTGTCACATCAACGTGGAGGTGTGCTCCAGCATAAAGGCCGTCAAGTACCTGTATGAGTACATATACAAGGGTCATGATCAGACTTCATTCAATATCGACCAGCCCGACGCCGACGGTAACATAGACGAGATAAAGAGATTCATTGATGCGAGGTGGATAACTCCACCGGAGGCAATGTGAAGGATATTCGGCTTCACCCTCTATGAGAACCACCCATCTATCCTGCAATTTCCTCTACATCTCCCAAACATGCACATGGTCACATTCAAAGCGGGAGAGAACCTGAATAACGTCCTCGCCAATGATAAAGCATCAAAGTCTATGTTGACAGAGTATTTCATGGCTAATCAGGAACATATGTGGGCTCGAGATATTCTATACAAGGACTTTCCGGGAAGGTTCACATGGCAAAGAACAAAGTATTGGAAAGAAAGGGAACAAGGTTACCAAGTAGGCCGGATTGTGTCAGCCAATCCTGCCGAGGGGGAGCGATACTTTCTGAGGGTACTTCTAAACCATGTACCAGGCTCAACGTCTTTTGAAAACCTGAAAACCGTGGACGGTGTGCTATGTGATACCTTCCGTGAGGCCGCAGAGAGGAGGGGTCTCATCGAGGCCGACAACACGCTCGACGAGTGTCTTACTGAGTCAGAGCAGTGGGCCATGCCAATTTCGCTCAGGAGGATCTTTGCAACGATATTGGTATTCTGCGAGCCTAGCAATGTTCGTGGTCTTTGGGATAGGCACCTTGAGGCGATCTCTGAGGACTATAAGAAGTGTCACACATGCCCAATCACGGTGGAGCAGATGGTGTTGCTTGATATAAGGGGAATGTTGCAGTCCATGGGCAAGGACATAAAGTCGTTCCCTCTTCCAGAAATCAATGAGACTTATGACACCACAGACGGGGAGGCCAGAGAGATCATCGAGGAAACCAACATTGAGGTTGACAAGGACGAAATATCCTTGGAGTCCTCACTAAACACCGAGCAGAGGCTTGCCTATGACGAGATACTAGCGGCAGTTGATGACAACAAAGGGGGTGTCTTCTTCATCGATGGCCCGGGAGGGACTGGGAAGACATTCTTGTATAGGGCGTTGCTAGCAAGGGTTCGACGTGCGGGAAAGATCGCGGTGGCCACAGCGACGTCGGGTGTCGCTGCTTCTATCATGCCTGGAGGCAGGACCGCCCACTCGAGGTTCAAGATACCACTAAACTTTGAAGAAGGGGCATCGTGCAAATTCAACAAGCAGAGTGGGACAGCCAAGCTGCTAGAAAAGGCTTCTCTTATCTTATGGGATGAGGCCACCATGACAAAGAGACAAGCAATTGAGGCATTGGATATCAGCATGCGCGACGTAATGTGCCAAGAGGAGCAACCTTTCGGGGGAAAGACTGCCGTATTCGGTGGGCACTTCAGGCAGGTGCTTCCAGTAGTCAGGAAAGGGTCGAGAGGTCAGATAATCGACGCCTCCCTGTGTAGTTCATACCTTTGGAAATGCATACGACAGCGAAGGCTCGTCACCAACATGAGGGCTCATAACGATCCATGGTTCGCAGAATACCTATTAAGGGTAGGAAATGGTACCGAGGAAACAGACGAGGAAGGAAACATCCAGCTACCTAAAGATATATGCGTGCCTTCGACAGGAAAGGTAGCCGACATAGAGAAGCTGATCGACCACGTGTTTCCGTCCCTGGACCACAATATGGCTAATTCGGGTTACATGACGTCTCGAGCAATCCTCTCCACCAAGAATGAAAATGTCGATGTAATAAACATGCGTATGATAGAGCGTTTCCAGGGTGAAGAAAAGATCTACCACAGCTTTGACAGTGTAGAAGAAAATCCGCATGGCTACTACGCTCCTAAATTCCTGAATGACTTGACTCCAAATGGGCTTCCTCCGCACGCACTCAAACTGAAGATAAACTGTCCTGTTATACTGCTCAGAAACATCGATCCAGCTAACGGGTTGTGTAACGGAACAAGACTTTTGGTCCGTGGGTTCCAGAGGAACGCCATCGACGCAGAGATCGTGATGGGACAACATGCCGGGCGTAGGGTGTTTCTTCCTCGAATACCTCTGTGTCGCTCCGACGATGAAATGTTCTCATTCAAATTCAAGAGAAAGCAGTTCCCGATCAGACTCAGCTTTGCCATGACAATCAACAAGGCGCAAGGGCAGACCATACCGATCGTCGGCGTGTACCTACCAGAACCAGTATTCTCCCATGGTCAGCTTTATGTGGTGCTGTCAAGAGCTACCGCGAAGCGCAACATTAAGATCCTCGCATTCAAGGACAAGAGAAAAGAACAAACAAAAAATTCAAAGAAGCGAAAAATATCCGAGTAGTCTTTAATAACGACCACGCAGAACATAGTATACAAGGAAGTTCTTAGTGCTTGATATCGTTGGGCCAAATTTAAACAGCTTATATGCTTTGCCATTTTATCTTTCCGCTAACTGGTGTAATTATTTAATGTAATCGTTTGGAAACATATTTCATATATGTGAATGTGGAAATAGAGTTGAGAATATCTTGTGACTATCTTATAGATGAATGTTTGCTTGTATTACTTTTTTATGCATGAATGTTTGACTATATTGTATTAAATACTTACGAGAAAATAATAGAATCCGTAGCAACGCACGGACATTCAACTAGTAGGAGTACATTTTCCAAAGAAAGAATTGGGTGGTTAAACCGCCCCATGCTCCACGTTGGTTCCGCCCCTTTCTTATTAGGTACGCGCTGAGCGTCCCCCGGGGGATAAAACAACTCGATCCCCCGGGTCGCGAGCCGTCCGATCGGGCGACCGACCGCCGCACGATCTACTCGGCGCGCACCCCCCTTCCCGCTTTTGCTACAGGGAGCAAAAAGGCGCAAGCAAAAGAGCAAAACAGACAGCCGCGCGGGTCGGGCAATTCCCCGTGATCTCCGCGGGCGGCGCGGGTGGAGATCGCCGCGGGCGCGCGGGCGGCGAACGACTCGGCGGCGCGCCGCGAAACGGAAACATGGCTAACCACGTCCGCAACCGGATCCTGTACACTCCTCCTGGGGATCCTCACCACGTCCCCCCACCCTCCATAGTAGCTTCGAGCTCGGGAGCAAATCCGGCTAGCCGGCGGCGGAGACGGAGTACCGGCTTGTACGACGGCGGCCTGGGAGCATGGTTTGCTCCGCGAACGAGTGAGGGCGTCAGGAATCCTCCTTCCTTCTTCGATGAAGATCCAGAGCTTGATGTACCAGCGCGTTCTGTGAGTAATTTTGCTCACCTAGTTGTTCCTCCATAAATTGCTCCCCAAATCTGTGATTGTTGCTCAAATTGTGGCTTGGTTTTGCTACTGAACTTGTTTTGATGATTTGGGAGCAAAAAATTGTGTGGTTTGTTGCTGAAAAATGAGCCCAATCAGGTGTGTTTGGTGTTGTTGCTATGAATTGCTCCCAACATCCTGTGATAGATGCTCAAAATAAGACATGGTTTGCTCCTGCAAAAAAATGCTACTACAACATGTTATGATTGTTGTTGCTATGAATTGGTCCACTTGGTGAGGTTTTTGTGCTGGTTTGCTTGTACAAGAAAAAATGGTCATTATGCTCTGTTTCTGATGTTTCTACAGAAAGTTTGCTCCCATTGTTTGGTTATGTGTGTCCAATTGGTGTGGTGGTTCCTGGAAGCATTTATGTAGCAATTTGCAAGCTTGGATTGATACAATTTGCAAGCATTGGAGTTGATCCACATATTTTGCTGAACTTGTTACTTATTGACATGGTGTTTTGCTCCAAAACTAAAACAAAAAAATGTGTCTTATGTAGCATCAACAAAAATAAAAAAGAAATATATTCTTATATTTGTGGAGCAAATAACCATCAAAAAAGAGTAAATCATGGTTAGAGTATAAAGATTGAGGAATAATTGCTACAATATCTCAAAGAAACATGTTCTGTTCATTGCAAGTGAAATTCTATTTTTGTAGTTTGTGACCAAAGTAGATTGATCAAATTTTGATGTTTTTTGTTTCAGGGATTTGTTGGTGACAACATTTTGGAAGGATTTGACCTCAACACCGCACCTGAAGGAGAGGATCATAACCACTTCGATTGTCAGGACACTACTCCTAATGGTTTCGTTGATGGGCCTCATAGCGTGAATACTGGTTCTGTTTCAAATGCTGTTGAGGAAGCTGGCGAAGAAATAACATCACAGCCGGTGGAGCCATTTGTAGGGATGATTTTCGATGATATTGAGGAAGCACGAAAAGTTTAGAATGACTACGCGATGAAAATGGGCTTCGGCACATGCATTGGAAACACGAAGTACAGCCAGGCGAGAAATGCTCCTCCGGATACTATACTGAGCAGGGTGTTTGAGTGCGTGCACACAGGTAGACCTCCATCTGAGAAGAAGAAGCCTGGTAGCAATGGTGGTAGAAAATTGCCAGTTGAAGAAGATAATGACATGAGCATTCATAGCGCGCAAAAGTCCTGTAGAAAACATGCATCTGAGAAGGTTGAAATGTCGGACACAAGGCAACGAATGAAGGTCATTCGCCATGATTGTAAAGCCCACATGGTCGTTGGCGTGCGCAATGGAGCTTGGACTGTGACGGTTTTCCGAGCAGATCACACACACACCCTGGTGAAGCAAGTGGGGCTGCGCAGGTTCTACCGTTCACACAGGAAGGTGCCGGAAGAGGACTATCAGTTCATATAAACCTTGCATAACCAGAACATAACCACAGCACAACTGATGTGAGCTCTTGGCAGTGTGCACGGTGGTGACCCAAGATGCTTGGGGTATGTTAAAAGGGATGTTTCAAACATCCGAACAATGCTCCGCAATGAGGTTACATTAAGAGACATGGAAATGACACTGGAGTATTTCAAGCAACGGCAAGATGAGAACAACAACTTCTTTTATGCTACGCAGGTTTTGCTTCTTTACTTATTTCTGTTTGCTACTTTACTTAGTTGTGGTTGCTACTTCAGTTAATTCTGCTTGCTACTTTACTTAATTCTGCTTGCTACGCAGGTTGATAAAGATGGTGCTGTGAGGGCCTTATTCTGGGTGGATGGTCGAACAAGGTCATTGTATCATAAGTACAAGGATTGTGTGTTCTTTGACACAACTTTCTGTACAAATAGATACAACATGCCTTTTGCTCCCATAGTCGGAATAAATAACCACTCACACACGATTGTGCTAGGCTGTGCTCTGTTAGCAGATGAGAAGATAGAAACATTCAAGTGGGTGTTCGAACAGTGGATGCTTGCAATGGATGGTGTCCATCCGGATAACATAATGACAGACCAAGATCAAGCAATGGCAGAAGCAATACGTCATGTTTTCCCAAACTCGGTACACAGGTGTTGTCTCTACCATATCCTGCATCTTGCGAGGAAGAAGTTGGGACCAAACTTGGCGGAAGGTAATCCTTTTAGTGATGCTTTCTATGGGTGCATCTATGGGACCGACACGGTGAAGCAATTTGAGGATTGCTGGGAGCATATGCTCACCGAGTTTGGCATGTCTGAAAACACTCATCTGCAAAACATGTGGAAGTCTAGAACAACATGGGCCCCTGTTTATTTCAGAAAAAGGTTCTTCCCTTTCACGAGCACCACTGGAAGGTCTGAAGGGCTGAATTCGTACTTCAAAACACTGATACGGCCAGGGGACTCAGTGTACAATTTTGTCCAACAGTATGAGCTTTGCCAGACATTGATGCTTGACCGGGAGGATAACGCAGGTTTTGCAATGGAGACAACAAGAAGATCTCTTTGGGAAAGGTAAGCAAAAAAAGCAGCATTTCTGAAAATATAGCAACCATTGTAGCACACCAAAACATACTGTAGTGGGTAGCAACTAGTGCAAAAAAAGCTCTGCCTGCTGTGTATGTGTAGCATCCCATATCAGTTGAAGTAGCAACCAAAACATACTATTGTAGCAATTATTTTCATCTAATGGTGCAAAAACTTGTTTTGCAGTTATGCAATTGAGAAGCAAGGACAAGAATTCTACACAGCAGAAATCTTTGAAAGGTACCAGAAGCATGTTGCTGCATCAACAAAGTTCTATCCAGTACGGGCAGATGTAGAGGGCATTTGTTTTGATCTAGTTCCAAACCCTAGGCTAGATGTGAGAACATACCGGGTTCAAGTTGAGTTTGAGGAGGGGCTGTACTCATGCGGCTGCAACGGGTTTGAAATGTGTGGACTGGTATGTGCACACATCATCAGGGTCATGGTCCACCTAAATGTCCAGAAAATTCCAGAAAGGTACTTGCTCTACAGATGGTCCTCGGTAGCAACAACACCAGCACCTGATCCTGGGGACAACGGGCTCAGATTTGGTGTCCCACCAACCAATACACTGAAATACAACTCACTATGCAGAAAAATGAATCATCTTGCCTCTGATGCTTGTTTTGTGGATGAAGCTTATGAGGTTGTTTCAGGAATGGTGGGTGAGGCTAGCAAAAAGGTTGCTGCAATCTTGAGAGCAAAAAGAAATGTTGTTGAAGGAGGTGAAGAAGAGGATGCAGGATTGGATGAAGAGCAACAAAATGGACCACGGCAAGATGAACCAACAACAATGGTTGGTGACAGCGGGCAATTTGCTACCGGCGGGCAAACACTGAAAATCCTAAACGGGTAAAACCTAAAGGACGTCCCACGATGAAAGAACAGAGGCGGAAGACTTTGGTTGAGCTACGCGATGAAGAAACTTTGAAGAGGCGCAAGCAAGCTAACGATGCCAAAGCAACAAACAAGACACCGGTGAAGAAGCCCAAGCAACCTAGAAAGAAGAGAGTAATGAAGTGTCCATGGTGTCATGAGGAGGGACATGCGGTGAAAGATTGTGTTGCTAAACAGGTGGAGGATGAAAGAATAGCTGCTGGGGCTGAGCTAAGGCTGTAGCTGTTTTGTGATGATGTTTTTGAAAACAATTGCTACGAATAAGTTGTTAGGGTAGAAGTTTTACTTGTACATGGCGTTGGTACTATTGGTATAGAACGATTTAAACACATAGTTACCTTGCAATGGAGCAAAAAATTATTCTGTGGATAACTTGTATTCTTGCGTTGGAGCAAATGTAAAAATGTGGTCAGCTATGTGAAACATAAAATTATCTACTTTTATTTGTGGAAAAAATGTTGGTAGCAACATTTTATTGTATTTGAAGCATTGCAAATCTTTTATTGAAGCAAATGATTTACTCTGCGAGAGCAAAAACCTGTTCTTGGCCAGGGGTTTCAGAAAATCTCTGTATGATACAAAATAAAAAGGTGTTCTGTAGCAACTAGATTTCACTGTTGTAGCATTGGAAAATACCTATTGAAGCAAAACTATACACCTAATGAAGCAAAAACATGGTCACCTCCAGGAAAAACAGAAACCCACAAAAAAAGGTGCCAGGAAAATACACAGAATTCATTTGATGTGAACTAGTAGATAAAAACCAAGCAGGTGAAAAACTACATTCATTCCCATGGTTAAAAATACACCGTCAACTCTTTGTCATTGATAGCCACAGTAATTTGTTCGACAAACTGACACAATCCGTGGATTAGTAGATACTAGCGGGGATAAACAATATGAAAACACATATAGAAAGGCTGTTTCATCCATCCAAGGCTACACGAAACTAGATGAGGCAAAAGCGAATGTACATGTGGTGATTGTCACTCCAGACTACATGAAACTACAAATGTCTACACCCCCGGCCGAGGCTCCAAAGCAGCCTCAATGATGTCGACAATGTTGCATTTGTTCTCTCTTTCCTCGATGAGCTTCGCTGCGATAGCCATGCGATATAAAAGAATATCATCCTTGGAGAAAGGCAACATGGTTTTAGCATCGAAGTGCTGAATGAAGAGCATTGTGAAGAAGCCACAGTCATAGCTGTAAAAAGGAGAAAAGAAAACAAATGAACATAGTTAGCAGCAAACTCGAAAGCAATGTGAAATGAATGGTTACATGAAGGTAGCAATTAGTTGAACCTATTGTAGCAACCATAAACTTCTAAAAGAGCATATAAACCTAAGTATGGGAGCAATCCCGCCCCAAAAACAGAAACTTGTACAATTGCATCAAAAAGAAGAAAAAAATCTTACAGAGTCTTCTGTTGTGGGTGTGCGGGTGTGGAAAGTGTGTAGCGGTTGATGTCTATGTGGTTTGACACTCCAGAAGCTTTGCAAAGTGTAGCAAAGTTAATAAACTGGAAAATAGCAAAAATTTAGACATTAGTGTGATAGACAAAGACAACAAAAATGTAATACTTGTAGACAGTTCTAACAACAAACCAGGTTCTTTGCTGCTTCCTCGAGAAAACTCTTGTCCTTGTGGTTCATTGAGT
Organism: Alopecurus myosuroides; assembly: GCA_028641055.1. NCBI lineage: Eukaryota > Viridiplantae > Streptophyta > Magnoliopsida > Poales > Poaceae > Alopecurus > Alopecurus myosuroides. The sequence continues at coordinate 90,170,897 of CM054063.1, read as the reverse complement.
CAAACACGTGGAATTGGTCATGGATCAAATTGACAGTGCAAACCATCCAGTGGTTGTCTTTGACCACAGGGAAGTATAGCTAGAAATGAAGCGGAACAAAATGAAAGCCAAATTAGAAAATATATAATCACTGGATATATGAATGTAGCAATTATTTGAAACTAATGTAGCAAGCAAAAACTTCTAAAAGAGCATAAAAATCTAAGTATGGGAGCAATTCTGTCCAAAAAAAACAGAAAGTTATACAATTGTCCACAAAAAAACTGGTTCATAAAAGAAATACCAATGTAATTACAACGTAGCGAAAACAATGTAGTAAGAGGGAAAGCATAGCTCACAAGGTCTTTCTTCATGATCTTGAACTTCGCATTTTGCATTTTGAACTCTCTCGCAAGTGCAGCTGGGTTGAACTTCGCTGGGTCGACTATGAGCTTTTGCTACTCATGACGAAACAGAAAAAGAGCAAAAGTTGTATTAGATCTTAGGACAAAACTGAGGCATGCAGCTAAAAAAGTCTTAGGACAAAACTAACCGTTGAGTAGCAATTTAAAACATATCTTTTTAAAGCGGTTGTGCTGTTTTCCTCTTCTCTTTTAGCATCCTTATTGAAGCTCTCAGACCAAACGCACATGACCTGAGTGTCTAGACACTTCCTCGGGCCTAGGGAATAGTGGAAACTCCTGTAGTCACAGTGAGACCCCCCAATCATAATGAAAGGAGGCCTGGAAAAGAAAAACAATAAAACATAATCAGAGGTGTCCCGGTTGCTACAATGACCAAAAGTAAAAAGCAAAAAAGGAGTAGCTAGTAGCAAAACAAAGAATGTCACGTAATTACAGAACTGTGGTAAAAAAAGCCAGAAAAAAAAAGACTCACGGGTCATCTTTCCCCTTCTTTTGAGTCTTGAGATAACGCGGATGGCGCACAAACTTGTCGTACAATGCAACCATATCTGCAGAGGGCTTCTTCAATTTTTTCGCCACCGGAGCCTTGGCATCATCTTTCATAGCCCTTTTGTGCCTAGTCCTCCTTTGAAAAGTTACCACGCTAGTGCTGGCATCCTTCTTCTCTTCAGCACCTGAGCTGCCCCCAATGTCTAGGAAAACCAACAAAAAATAAGCTAGTGGTTAAGGTTCCCAAAAGGAAAAGGAGCTTTGTAGCAACAAAGAAAAATGTGATAATGAAGCAAACAGAATTATGTAAAATTAGCAAACCAGAAATATCTAACGAAATCAAACAGAATTATGTAAAAAGAAGCAACAAGAAAAAATATGTAAAAGGTAGCAACCATAAGTATCTAAAGTAGCAAGCAGAATGAGATAAAGTAGCAAGCAGAATTAAGTAAAGTAGCAACCAGAAATATGTAAAGTAGCAAACAGAATTATCTAAAGAAGCAAAACCATAACACTAAGATAGCATTTTTTTTTAAAGCCAGCAGAAAGAACAGCGAGGCGCACATGGGAGAAAAAAGGCAAACTTGTATTGTCACCATGATCCGGTGTTGCAGCTTCCGGAATCTCCTCCAAATTTTCCGGTATGGGGGCGTCAAGGAAAGATTTGGGAGCTACACAACAAAAGGTCAATCAGAAAAGAAAAACTTTGAAAAATCTTGTTTTGGTGGGCAGTGCACACAAAACCAAGATGAGAAAAGGGGGAAGGAGAACATACACGTGGGAGCAACCTTGTCTCCAACTATCGGAGCAGCAACATCATCCACCTTTTCCGCACACACAAGGTCGTTCTGGTCACGGGCTTGGGAAGAATCATTGTCTTGGCTCCACACATTAAATTTCGGACAGTCATCCCAGTATCCCGTTGGTATGTTGCGCCGAGGTGAGGGAGAAGCCGACCTAGGAATGAAAGTACTATCCGCAACCGCTCTAGGTGGGCTAAGGGCAGTGGGCATGGGTGGAATCACCGCAGCAGGACTGGATGGACTACCAACAGCAGCCACTTTGTCTGGACTACCAACAGCAGCAACTACATCTGGACAACCAACATCACCTCTAACCGGACTACCATCAGCAACTTTTTCTGGGCTACCAACAGCACCTCTAATCGGACTACTAACAACACCCTGTTCCTCACCATCAGCGTCCGTCTGAGAGGACCCTACAACAACTGCTGGTTGCGGGACATCATTGAGCTCCGTAGCATTGGTTTGTTCATTCTCTGCTGCACCAGCATTGCCTTCTACGCAAACATGAGAATCACAGTCCGTAGGATCCACAGCAACCATATCCTCATCAATATCAAGATCATCGGCGTCAGAATCAGACTTGTCACCATCCATTTTGCCCTGCCCGTCCAGTCCTACCCCAGAAGCTGGAAACACAACACTCGGGCCATCGTCTTCCTTTAGGGCAGCTTCAACATCATTCAATAGCAAGGCCATTTGCTTGGACTGCATTGATTTTAAGCCTAAAGCGAGGCTCTTGAGAGTAGCATCAACGTTTGAAGCGAAACTAACCCTGTGCTTGTCATATATGTTCTTGAAGCGAGATGGTACCTGTGGTGAAGAAGAAACATGGATTACATTCAAAAAAGAAGCAAAAAAACAGCAAAACTGAGGCAACTACATTGACAGAACAAAACAAAACAACCGATGGTGCAAAATAAAATTATTATAGCAGCAGACATGTAAAAACAACTAAAAACAGAAAAAGAACGCACGATATAAAACAATGGAGCAAAAGAAAATAACTACAACAGCATTGATTAAACACTAATGGAGCAAAATGAAATAAGTAAAGTAGCATATTGTTGAAAAGAAAACACCCTGCTACACACGCAGAAAAAAATGCTATATGAACAGACAAAATGACCTACAAAACCATCACATTAGAAAACTATACAAACCTCCATTTGCTCGATGGTGGGGAAAACAAGCCATTCATTGAGCGACGCGGACGGATTTACATCAACGTCTTCGGGCATCGAACTATCCACGGGACTCGGTGCATACACTGTTTTGGATAATGGAAGGAACTGCACAACCAACAAACCAATCAAAGTTGAGTTCAAAAAAAATGAAACATGGCAATGGAACGCAAACAACGAAAAAGGCAAAAAGAAAAACAACAAAGAGAGTCTACTCACAGGACGCCTCCCAAAGACAGTCTTGTTACGCAGGATTTTATTGTCGCGGTCGACCTTGACAATGAAACTGAAATCCTCACTGGTCACAAAGCAAACTCTAGGAATCCCACTGTTTATGAAGTGCTCATTCTTTGGGATGAGCAAGTGGTCCATGTACACCAGCTATATACGCAAAAAAAAAACACAAGAATCAATCCTGCAGCTGATTGGAGCAACAGAAACTAACTAAAGCAACAAAAATATGAAACTATTATAGCAAAAAAAAACTATGTAAAGTAGCAAGCTCTGGAAAAAATGGAAAGAAACTACAGCTAGAACATAAAAAGAAACAAATACACACAGAAATAACACAAAATGGAGCAACATAAAATAACTAAAGTAACAACAATTTAAGTCTATTAGAGAAAACAAAAGTATGTAAAGTAGCAAGATGTGAAAAGGTAAAAACTTAAAGCTAGAACATAAAAACAGAAACAATACACAAAAATAAAACAATGTAGCAACAAAAACTAACTAAAGCAACAATAAATTAAATCTAATGGAGCAAACAAAACTATGTAAAGTAGCAAGCTGTGAGAAAAAAGGTAAAAACTTACAGCAAGAACAGGCAGTGGGCCGGACATCCTGAATTCGAACATGTTCTTGACCCTCTTCTTCTTCGATGGACCGGGTGCTTCCTCGGACTCAACCTGCTGCTTGCCCTTCCGAAGAGTAACACCATCAAGCTCGAGCGGTTGCTCCTTCTTCTTCTGAATTTTTTCAATATAATGCATCAGCAACTCCAAGATGTGCTCCTCCCAATCATACTCATGGGTCCTCTTTGGGTCACTCATGGACCCTATGTACTCTAAGCACATCATGTTGTTGGTGGAAGGATTCAGAACAGTCGCAAAGCAAAAGAGGTCTCATGTCCTGATAATGGCATCCTCATCACCGTCATCAAGCTCCTTCAACATCTTTGCTGCATTCTCTATGGGAAGCCTCGACAACGTGCCTTTGTATGCCTCTCTGATTTCTGAATGTACACTCTTGGTCGGCAACTCTACTGGGTTCGATCCTGAGCGTAGACCAAACACCTTCTTGATAATGTCTTTTGTGAAAACTATCCGTTTAGATCCACAGTGAAACTCGCGAAGCTCAACCACAGTGTTGACGGCGACATAATCAATGAGCTCGTTAGGGACATTGAAAGGAGATATGTTGAGAAGCGAGGAAAAAGCGCTGTGTTGCTCGATAATTTCTCGCTTCCGCGGTGATAGATCATTTGCGCATTTGAGCAAACGCTTCGCAGCGAATCGGTCCTTGCTGCACCAATATTGCCCCTGCTCAGCAAAAAAACAGAACACTATGAACAAAAAAGGGAAACAAAAGAAGCACACAAAATGTACAACAGAAGTAAAAACAATGCAGTAATAGAACAAACCTCCATTGCGCTGTTGATTATAGATTGCTAGCTGATATACTAGGAGGCCCAGTAAGAACACCAAATGCCTGCAAAAAGAATAGTTGAAATTCAGAAATACAGCTACTTGCACATACGGTTTCGAACTGAAAAGGAAAATTGCTACAAAAACGGTTATGTGTACACAGGGTGTGGAATGCGGTTGAGCAATAAAAAATATGCTCAAAAAGTCTAAAATCTGCTACACTACTTTGCAATTTGCTCAAAAAACAACTAACAAATATGCACAAACAGGGAATATGCACATGGGAGGTGGACTGCCAACAGGGAATATGCATGTGGAAGGTGGAGTGCAGAGGAGCAATTTGCTCCAAACAATTGCTACAACAAAAACAGGAAACTAGCCCCTAAAAATTGATAAAAAAACCTAAAACTCCGCACACCGGGTTATATGCATGAGGGGTCGCTGCAGTGGAGCAAACTTTGAACCAATTTATTGCTACTGAAGCAGAGCAGGAACAACTATTGGAGCAAAATTAAGGGCAAAAGTTGCTCAGAACCAACGATTCTGGAGCAACAATGGTGGTCGAGGGCAGGGGGTCGCCTGAGAGAACGATTGGGCGCGGCAGGGGGGCGCCAGAGTCCGCGCAGGCCTGCGACAGCGCCGCCGCTCGCCTCCGCTGCGTAACCCTAGCCACCGGCGATGATGCAAAATAACGACGAAATTGGTCACGGCGGGGGGGGGCGCCTGAGAGCACGATTGACTCGGGCGGGGGGGGGGGGGGCGGAGTGCGCACAGACCCGCGACCGCTCCGCCGCTCGCGATTGCTACCCTATCTACGTGAGGTCGCCGGTGATGAAGAGGGGGGCCTAGCCGGAGAGGAGGAGGGGAGCGCAAGGAATAGCACCTGAGAAACGCGCGGAATCTAACCGGAGGGCGACCTCGTCGACGGCGTCGCCTCTCGTCGCCGCCCGCGAAGCCTCTCGTCGCCGCCCGCGTCGCTCACCTCGCCTTCGTCGCCGCCTCCGCGCCGCGCGAGTGGAAACGTAACGGTACGGGGCGAAATAGGAAACAGGGCACGAACCAAAACCGTGCCTGTCCTAATCCAGGCGAAAACGGCGGGGACGTGGGCCTAATCTAACCGCTCGACTCGCGCGGATCCAACGGACATCGACCCGGGGGACGGAACGCAACGTTCCCCCGGGTGATAACCAGCGTTTTCCTTCTTATTATGATGTTGCAAGGAAGAGGGCTGCTAGGTTTGGCCTCTCGGGTGGCAGGGGCGAAGGGTTTCAGCACCGAGATATTCGTGAGCAGTAAGTGAACCCCTCTGAATAAATAGACTAGCAGTAGTCTTCTCCTGGTTGTAACTAAACTACGAAAGCCTGTGGAGTATGAACGACGAGGTGTAATTTGTAGTCACGAATTTCTTGTGGCGAGCTGGGCACTTTGTTACCTTCAAAATCTTGGAAAATGGTTGTGCTTGAGAGATGCTGTCCATGTTAGTTGATCTGTGCCTCAGGTCCACAGCAAAAAGAAAAGGCAACATAGTTGCAGGTGTTAGCAATGGCTCTAGATTGTACCATTGACATGCATGCCATACCATTTCTGCACATCGTATAACCTTACAAACTCTGAGTGTTCAGAGGGAATGCTTGATTCTATCTGATATAAGATTTGTACTCTTTATTTTTGGTAACTGTAGGATTATCATTTTACACAACAGAGGAAGAACTAAAAAACATATTTTCACCATTTGGCGCCATAGAGGAAGGTACTGTTTCTATGAATTTTCAGGGACTGTTTCGTCGGTTTGTGATAGGTCAATTGGTTGATTCATTTTTCCATTCTGTATCTTATATATACATATAGCACGACTGGTGAGAGACAACCAAACTGGAAGGCCAAAGGGATTTGGTTTCGTAAAATATTCGTCCCAAGCGGCGGCTGAGAAAGCTGCCAGGGCAATGGATGGAAGGGTATGTGCTCTGCTCACTCACTAATCACTATCCATCTTGGTTTAAAGCTTCAGACATTTATTTGTTGTTGACCTGTTATTATTGAAACAAGCACAACACGACAACTGTGGTTGTTCAACTGTATAGCTTCCATATGTTTATTAATTCCTAAATAAAAAATGCATCAGATAATGCACTTACCTGGAGCACTGCACAGAAATGATAAATGATTGTGGAACTAATGTAGGCACTTTAGATGTTGGCTAGAATTTTTGCTGTTAGCAAATAGATAGAGCTCCTGCCAGTTTTTTCAAAAAGGAAAGAAGGAAAACATACCTGCTATGCCATATCCATCCTCGTTTAATTCACATTTTTTTCTACATTTTCCAGTTTTACCATTGAATCATGGTACAATTTTTTGGCATCATGAACATCTCAATATGCTCTTTTTAGAGTGGAGGGAAAAAATTCCATGAGTAAAATTAAACATAACAAAATTCTGGTCTGGGTGTGAAATAGTAATAGGTGCTCTGTAGTGTAAGTCTTGATATATTCTCTTGATTGATTCTCTCCTGTTATCAGATCATTCGTGGAAGACTAATTTTTGTGGAAACTGCAAAGGAGCGTGATGATAGTGGATAGGTGCAGATTGCTTTTCCTAGTTGTACAACCTTGAGGATTTTACTCTATAGCATGTTCCTGAACATGAAGTGCTTTTGTTACTGACAGAAACAGGTGCAGTTGAGTTTGTTTTATAGCTGAATTGTGGATGTATGATTAATGCGCATTAGTTTTAATTGTGTGAAATGGTTGATAATCTAGATGCTCGCTTGTGATATAGACAATGTGAGCTGTGACTTTGGGTCCTAAGATTTCATTTGGGCGAACATAGAACTTCTGTCGCCGGCTGCTTGACTGATGGAACAAATCGCATCATTGCTGAATCTGGTTACAGAGTTGAAACTTGAGGACAGTATGGATTCCTAGCAAAGTAACATTGTACGTAGATGGTTTTATCACCATTTAGTCAATTTAATAGCATTATTAAACTACCACTTTGATGGTCGAATTTATCATTTTGTACCAATTTACGTTTTTCGGACACAAATCTACCAGTAAGATTTTTTCAAATCGTGCTAAACTGCAAGTGAGAGCGAATTGACACCCTAACTGAGTGTGTCCCACTTGTCAGCCCAATTAATAAAAACATAAAAAAAGGTAAACAAAAATAGAAAAGAAAATATGCTGTGTAATTAGCCCTAGTTTCGGTAACTCCCCACGAAATGTGCGCGGTGCCCACCCTAATCATACATCGATGGTGTGTCCTTTCATCCAACGGCCTACCACTCGTCCAATATGTGGTGGCCAAAAGTTTAGGACCCAAATCGATTGATATGCATCTCATTCTTTCACGTGACACCATTCAAATCGGATTGGCATTACCCTGACGCCCCGATCGAATTGGACTCGAAGACGCGTATGAACCCAGTCCGATTTGGATCCTTATGTGCACCTCCTCACTGGCGGAGGTTGCCCAAACATGCTAGGGGGGCAGAATAGAATATACAAATTCTTGGGGAGAGGGCGGGGGGAACACACAAAACCAACTAAATTAAGGTGTCTAAAATAAAATTTTCTTCATGCAAGTCAGAATCTTGGGGGGGGGGGGGGGGGGGGGGGGGCGGTGGCCCCTGCTAACATACACTAAGATCCGCCTCTGCACCTCCTCACCTCATTCTTTTGAAATCCGAGTCCCATCACAACTCGGCCTGCCGGCCGTAGACTCGTGGTATATATCTTGGCTGCCTAGCTGGAATAATCCATTGCGTACACATCCTTCTTCCCTGCCCTAGAGTCTGAGAGCTAGGCTAGGCATGGATTATCTTGATGAGCTGAGAGAAAGCAGGAGGAGGTGGAGGTTGAGGGAGGAAGATCACATAGTGATGATGAACGGAGAGAAAGGAGGAGGAGGCGGGGGTGGACCGAGCTGTTAGAACCTCTAGATCACTACTAGGTCTAGATGTTCTCGATGAACCAATTGCTATGCCTCTGTGAGATTAGATCGAGAGAGAGAGGAGAGGGATACCACCTTCAGACCCTTTGGAGGATGACGGCGTGTCGGTGGTGGACATGGTGAAGTTGGTGAAGAGTGGCGGCGGTGGTGGAGCTTCCCGTCGGCTCTGCGCTTAACCTAGATCGGGTTAGGGTTTCGGCAGGTGGCTTGGCAACGCGGTGAACTTCGTACTGCGTGCCGCCGGCCCCCACCTGTCTTTATAGCGCAGGCGACAGGGGCCCACCAACCAGATGTCGTTGGGCGCCCCCAATCAGGGCGCATTGACCAGGGGGCACGAAGTGGCCGTTGGGCCACTCGTGAGATGAGATCAATCTAACACGAGCAAGCCCTGGAGGACGATGACAGGCGCAGGGCCATGGAAAGAGAATCTATGCTCCGGGTATACGATCACATCGCGCAAGTACTCGCACGCGAGCGCGAGAAAGAAGAGGAAGAAAAGAGGAGAGACCCGGCCTGCAGGGCGACCATGGCGGCTCTGCGAGTCCCGGCATTCGGTGAGACGAGGGAGCAGGACTGCGCGGTATGCCTCGAGGAGTTCGTAGACGGCGGCAAGAAGCTCAGCTGCTCCCACTCCTTCCATCAGCGCTGCATCTTCGACTGGCTACACCGTAACCGTCTCTGTCCGATCTGCCGTTTTGCAATAGCGCCCGATCTACCGTAACCGTCTCTTGTCAGCAAGAACAAGCAGCGGCCTCGTGATCCATCGTGTGTTGTCAAATGTACTCTCTCGTTTCATTGTAGTACAAACTATTGGAATAACATGTATGTGCTCTGTTCTTAGCAAGTTTGCTACTGTCCGGCCAACCAATAGTACTTGGTATGTGCTCACGGAGAGTCCACAAATTCTCCAATCTCAAATACTGAGTTCTAGGAAAAACCGTGAACCAGGATGCTCTATTGAGCACGTTATGTATGTATACATACTAAAGCGGTCAACGCCACCTGACATGTATCATGTAATCTTGTCGATGCCGTTGATACACCAAAATTTCCATCTATCAAGCACAGACACTGTACATCGTATCAGTCTTTACAGTAAATGGCCAATACAAGCTGTTTCATGTACTACAAAATTATTTCCTGGTACAATTAGATCACCAGGGACAGTCGGATACAACCACCACTAGCATTGGTATTGCTCATGTTCACAAAATATTTCCGCCGGTCGACGGATTAAAGCCCAAAGATGTGTGCCAAAATGTTGCTAGCATTTATATGGTACCTAAGATACGTTCGTGTTTGTCGAACATTCAAGGCTATCGGCCATGTCTCACCTCGAGTGTTTTGTAATGAACATTCAAATGCCTTTAAACACGTTTCGTATTTTCAGTGAACACTGAAGGCTGCCGGGGCCATCACTTCTGACTTTCTGAGTACAAAGCATTGTTACTGCTGGTGCATACCCTTGTCGTAGACTAAAATTATGATATTCATAAGTGAAAATGCACATGTAACAATTTAAAAAAACGCATGCATACCCGCCGCTTTTCCCTCACAACATCAAATATGTGTGTGGCGCTGGCTGGGGCGTCCAATCGGACAAGCCTACTTTTTATATGTTGCTAACAGTTAAACTGATTAACCAGTTTTTTAGAATGACCAAATGACGTATGTGTATCATTCAGACTAGCAACCTGAATGTTTGTGAATATTTAGGGAGATCGGCAACTAGCGGGCATTTTTGCTGGTGAATTCATCATCACCAGATAAATATTTTGGAATACAACATCCTACGCCTCGGAGTCAACCTCATCTCCACCCGTAGCTGAAATGCAGATCACGAATAGTATCACACAAAATTTTGGGCCCCATAAACATTTCCCTGATAAAGCTAAAACATCTTATAATTTGGAACAAAGTAGATTGGAAACGTAAGATGGACGATCAGTATGGCATGTGATCTATTTTTGTTTGGTGTGGAAGAAGGAGACGGCCATTCCACATAAGCAATCATTGTCTCACAACGACTCCAAGTAAAGTATGGCAAGGGTTGAGAATTTAGGTGACAGGTCGAGCCAAAATACAAACTGATTTTGAGCGGTCCATTAGCCAACTCTTTCTTCAGCCATAATTGGTTCTCTTCGTTTCCAACTCTTTTGAGTGGTCCATTGGTGCTCTGTAATGTAAGTCTTGATACTGTCCTGGTTGATTCTCTCCTGTTATCAGATTATTCGTGGAAGACTATTTTTTTGTGGAAATTGCAAAGGGACGTGATGATACTGGATAGTGCAGTTCGCCTTTTCTAGTTGTACAACCTTCAGGATGTTACTGTAGCATGTTCATATGCATGAACAAGTGTTTTTGGTTACTGACAGAAAAAAGGTGCATTTGAGTTTGTTTGTTTTGCACCTGAATTGTGGACGTAGGAGTAATGCTCATTAGTTTTAATTGTGTGAAATGGATGATAATCCAGTTGCTCGCTTTAGTTTGAATTTTTCTCTCAAATCCTGGGAGTGAACCTTAACCTCCTGACAGATTTTCCAGCCTAACAACACAGTACCAATCTCTGCATCAGCCACTTTATGTTCTCAAAATTTTAAGAATAGACTGAAACACAGAATACTTGGTCCAGATGTTATTCAAGTTAATTTTGGCAATTTCAAGTACTATCTTAGGTAATATCTTAGCTGATTTGTTTCAACAGCTATCCGTTATTTATGAGACTTATTATGTTTATTGGTCAGGTGTTTATCCCCCCTCCGCAAGTTTGACAGCTTATGCCTGGGCAAAGTTTCTTGTGGTATTTGGTTGGATCGCCTTTTTCTGATTATTTATGTAATCATCTGTGCTCACTTCATGCAGTGAGAATACAAAGAAGGTGCTCTTATCAGCTGGACGCGTACACATGGAATAAAAGTTCAGACTCGTGAAAAAGGAGCTCATCAAAAGCTTATTAATAACTTCGCCTTTAAACCCGCGAATTCTATTGTCTGGTCCATCCGGTATTGTCAGAATTTCTTTATTATTTTAGATTAACTAAGGCCCACGGGATGTGCTGATTTACTTTCTGATTGGCAATTTCGTAATGCTTGTTTTTCTACTTATTTAACTATTTTGCAAACATGCTTCTAGGGTCTGAAATTTATCAGGAAACATTAATAAAGGCCCTTGCAAAGAATTTTGGTGCTAGACTTCTCATCGATGATTCTCTTCTGCTGCCTGGTTAGTGTGAAATTGCCGTGCAATTGGCTTTTTGGTTACATACTGATGCTTTTCTGATCCTGTTTGTGATTCACTGTTCAACATTTTCTATAATGAACTTCACGCAGATTCTTCTAGTGATCAAGAAGCTGAGACCCTCGGTATAGACGAGTTAATGGAGGTACTGACTGTTTATGGTGATCATATTTGTCTGAAATCTAATCTTCTACAGCCTGCCAGAATATCATTTTCATTGTCTTTCAGGTGATTTCAGAAGAAAGCATAAAAAGCAATTTGATTGTGTTAGTTAAGGATGTAGAGAAAACGCTGACGGGAAGAACAGAATTACATGCATCACTAGGGAAGGAAGTTCCACATGGTGTTCTGATAATTGGATCTCGCACTGAGAAAGACAGCCCGAAAGATAAGGTATGCTCCTGTGGAAGTGATGTACAAGAAAGAGATAAAGATGCTAGAAACGCAATGAAGCATCTCGAAAATCTTTTCCCCACTAAAATTTCCATTGAACTTCCAAAGGTAGTGTGAGCCCATACAACTTCTTTTAATCATTAGCTTGCATGTAATATTGTATCTAACCTAGAGATCCATGCTTTGTCTTAGGATGAAGCACAGCTATCAAAGCTGAAGAAAGAACTGAAGCATGATGCCGAAACCCTTCTGAATGACAACGTTTCTGATATTCATAAGGTATAAATATATGTAGGACTGTTTGCTCAAGGAAGCTAATTGCATGGTTTCGTACTTTCGTTTCCGATTTGCTATCTGATTGAATGCAAACATCTGTACTATCTGAAGAAGCAGGCTACCGAAGAGAAGCCAGAGGATGCAGTGAAGGATGAGGACTGCTCCTCCTCTGACGACAGATGGAGATATCTGCCGAAAATTTCAGGTAGCTTCTTGGTCCCCTCTCTTGAAATTCCTGCTGTTTGATTCTTAAGTGTGTACTTGAACTACATTGACATGCATCCTGTGCGTAGCGGGGGCATGTATGGCTACGGTAGGAACTGCTGGGGATAAGCTTCAAGCTTGGTGTGCATGCCTATCGGGATATCATGGATCTATGGTGTTCATGAGTGACTTACTGCAACGTGTGGCAGCATATCCCCCTGCCAGTAGCCTAGCAGGAGAAACTCCACCCCGTCTAGGTCGGATCATCAAGGTGCGGTGAGGTTGGGGCCTTCCTAGGCCATGCGGCGACCACTGTACAGGGGGCCACCGCAATGGGGCAGATGCTCGGAAGTGGCTTTCGCACCTTAGCCCGGCTCTACGGGCCAGAGGTGGTGCCGGAGCCGGAGCCGGAGCCAGAGCACGGCGCTCCTTCTGAATCTGAACCAACGCTGATTCTCGTCAGTACAGTTGAGCAGTTTTTCGAATTCATACACTTGTTTGATCTGGATTTAACTTGTAGTCCGTATTAATTAACTTGTCTTCTGAATTGTCACAGGTAGACGAGGTGCGGAAGTGGGCACTGGGAGGCACCGCAGAGGTGGACGTGGCACTTGAAGTCACGCCTGCTATGGCTTTCAATATATACAATGAATTCCGCATCTACGGGCCTGAAGCATTAGCCCTGATTAGCGGGGGGAAAAATATGATTGCAAAGCGGGCGGCATACAACGCTCAAAGAAGAGCAGCTCAGTCAACCTAGAATCTACCGAGTGTATAACATGATGGAGATAATACAATAGAGCTGCATTTTTTGTATAGCAACTGTTTGACATATCATAGGTTTAGAGATATATACATCTACCTTTTTGCCTATCCTTTCGTCTATCTTAAAGAAGTGAAAGCTCTGCATGCGATGGGAGCCTCTTAAGGAGAGGACCCCTTACAATATCGAGGGCAGCACTATCCAGTGTGGGGGTTTCTTCATCTGGATCATAAGCGTCAGTTAGTCTCTGAGTTGTGTCTACAGTCACCGCCTGTATCGCAGGGGCATTCTCCACAACATGCAGAAGGAATTCAACCTGGCCTCTTGCTCCTCTGAATCCTGTAACACGTACATTCTTCAGATTCACGTATTTCTGTTCGCTTGTGGGTATTTCTTGTCTCAAAGGCCCATCGTTTGCAAACCACAAACTATAAAGGCCAAGAAACTGCAAACAACAACGTCAAAGATTACTACAGTTACTGGAACAAAATACTACTACTACCTCTGTTCCTAAATATAACATGTTCTGGGAGTTCAAATTGAGCTCCCAAAACGTCTTTTATTTAGGAACAGAGGGAGTAGTTAATATATACTACATGCAGGTTGAAAATAACAGGTGTTAAAAGAAGAGCCGATCGAGAATGCTACTCACATGTACTTCAAGCTTTTCAACAAAGGGAGCAGCCCTCAGAAAAGAAACTAAGTAGAGAATTTTGTCAGCGTCTTCATCATATATGAGAAGCAGTATCTGCACATGCCTGAGCTGAGAAAACATATGAGGGCTGTTTAACACCCATCGTGTCTGAAAGATAAAAACAGCAAAGGTCACTGCTAAATGATGTGTCCATACAACTAACTTTAAGAAGGATAATTAGAGGAGTTCCGGGTAGGCGACGGATTCAATGGCGACAGGCGAGGCGACGGATGCGCCCGCGCCCGCTGACGCTGCTCCTCCGGACGCCGATCGCCACCGTCACCGGAGATTTACCCTCGCCCCTGGGGATCCTCTTCTCTCCTCTTCGTCGGGCGCAGCTGCGGGATCCCGTTTCGGGGCGTTGCTCGAGGACTGCGCAGGAGAAGGAGTGGCGGCAGGAGAGGTCGCCGTGGCTGCGGCGGAGGAAGTCTTAGGAGAGGTCTGGGAAGTTTCGGCCGCCGAGGTGATCCGTCCGGCCGTTTCCGACGAGGAGAGGGCGGCGGCTTTCTGGGACGGCGCCGGATTCCCAACGAAGGAGAGCCGCGTCTGGGAGAAGGATCAGGCGCGCGTCGAATCGGGCTCAGCTGCGGCATCTGCGTCATCTCCTCCGACGGCGCCGCCTGCGTCGTCTCCGGGGTCTTCATCGAGCAAACCTGGCCACCGCGTGCGGTTGCCAACGGTGCGCGTTGGGTGGAGGGGTCCGATCCCGCGGCCTCGGGTCACCCCGGCGCCTTGCCTTGGGGACTTCTTCCCGGCGGAGTACGGTGGAGCGACGACGAGCGCTCAGACGAAGGAAGGAGCGGTGGAAGCGGAGGCCGATCCGCGATCAGCGCTGCATGCCGTGGATGGCGTTGTTCGCCCCGATTGGCTGACAGCTGGGGCCCGCGGGCCCACAAAACCGTGGGCTTACCTAAAGGAAGCGTTCACGTACTTCTGGGCGAAATCTGATCGCTGTAGGGTTCCGCTCGCGATCGTTTCGACGCCGCTGGTTCGTTCGCCATCGCAGGAGCCATCGTCGCAGTCCCGTACGCAGCCACAAGACAAGCGCTCCTTCATCCAAGCTCTCCTCTCGCCCCCCTCGAGCTCGAGCATGGCGGCTCCTCCACGACCTGGTGGTCCTCCCGGACTGCGGCCTCCAGCGCCGGCACCTGCAGGTCGTGGGCGCGGGGCGGGGCGCGGGACGGTGGCCGGCGCGGGCAGGCCCATGGCGGGGCCTCCGGCCTTTGCACCGGTGCTGCAGGGGGGAGTCCCTAGGCCGGCACCTCCGCCTATGGTGCATGCGGCGCCGGTGGCTCCATTGGGTGCGGTGCCGGCGACGGTTGCGGCGCCCGTCGCGGCGATGCAGCCGGTTGGTATGCAAGCGGCGGCGGCAGGTGCGGCTCCTACTGCGGCAGCGGCGGGTGGGGGTTTTGCGGTTGGTACGGTGGCGGCAGGGGGCGCGGTGCGGCGTAAGAACAAGAAGAAGAAGGTTGCTCCGGCCGCAGCGGTTCCTGGGAGTTCTCAAGGGGTAGCTGTAGCATTCCCAGCCCCTGTGGTTGAACAGCAGGCGCTAGTCGCCGCTGGACCCGTGGGGGTTGATGTTGTCGCGGCTCCGGTTGTTAAGAAGACGCGGTGCTGGAAGTGCGACGTCGACTCACATGCAACACGGGACTGTCCGATTGATCATTACTGTTATGTGTGCGACACCAAGAAGCATCCTATGAAGAAGTGCCCTACTCTCCGGTTGCCTAAGCCGACGGTGTCTCTTGGTGGGATCGGCAGCCTTCACACAATGTTCTCTCAGTTTCCCGATAGCTTGTTCCAGGAGGTGGATGTGTCTGGTGGACTTGTTGCGCTGGTTACGGTGGTGGGCACTGCCGCCACGGCGAAGCAGGTTGAGATGACAGTTGCTCGCATGAGCTCCACTCCGCGGTGGAAGTGGGAGGCGCTACCGAGCGGGGATAATTGCTTTAAGGTGGTGTTTCCGTCGGAGTCTGAGCTGGTGAGGTTTGATGGGATGGACTTTGGGATTCCGTCTCAGTCCACTAGGCTTGTTTTCAGCAGATGGAAGCCAGAGGATGTTGAGCCTAAGCTCGAGTTCTATCAGACGTGGGTGCATGTGGAGGGGGTGCCAAACCCCTTGCGACACTTCCTCGGTCTGTGGGCGGTTGGTTCTCTCATCGGTATTACCCTGGATGTGGACCTCTTGGCTCTACGTCGTAGAGGTATTGTTCGCTTGAGGGTGGCGCTGTCAGATGATGAGGTGTTCAACAAAGTGGATGAGGTGGGCCCCTATACTAGCACAGATGGTGTCTTACGTCTGCAAGGGTTTAGCTTCACTTTCCGACCTGAGCCGGAGGATTATGTGCCCGAAGCAGACTTCATTCCTTACGTGTGGGATACGAAGGTGCCGTCGGAGTCCTCTTCTAGAGGGATTCGTGATTCTGGTGTTCTTGACTCTGCCGTGGTAGATGGTGAAGCCGAGGGGACAACGAACATGGCTATTGACCCGCCCTCTGCTGATGGTGCTGATCAGGTTCATACGCAGGCGTTGGAGTTACTGAAAAATTATGCACTAACGCCAATTAATATGTCTCCTGTCACTCCTCGAGGGAAGGAAATAGTGCGCTCTTTGCAGTCCTCAGGTGGTGTTTCCGCCATGCGTATCTCGGAGTGGGCTCACTCGGTTGAGGAGACTAGTGGCGGGGCGCAGGGAGCAGGCGGCACTCAGCTCCCCGCTGCACAGGCGAGCTCCAGCGGAGGACGGCGGCTGTCCGCTAGGCCGGGCGACGAGCGGCTATTCGACGCCCAGGCGGCTGCTGCGAGCGGCGGTGATCAGCTGGGGTCGGCCCACTTGCCGGCTTGGCCTGCGGCCGGGGCTGGCTGCCCTACGGCTGATGGGCCGGGCGAGGCTTTGCTACTTGCCGCCCTACCGCAGCGCACCGGAGCCAGCTCGCTGCAGGCCCGCTCGCCTGGCGGCCTGGCTGGCAGCGGTCGGGGCGGTCTTCAGCAGCCTGCTGCTCAGGCGGTGCCCAAGGGCGGGGATGCACGGGCGGAGTCCAGACGTGGCAGCATGGAGCTAGCTGCCGCGCCTGGAGTAGTTGGGCCGGGGACGAGGTCTCCGTCTTCGGTGCGGGAGGGGTTGACAAGCTCACCGAGGAGACCGTTAGTGTCCGCCGTGACACGAACGGTGCACCGGGGGACATCGTCGACACCGGTGACTCCGTCACTCACTTCTGGAGGCGACATAGACTCTATGGTGGCCGGGGGGGTATCTCCATCGTCACTACCCCCCTCCGCCGTGGCGCCTACTGTGGAGCTGCATGGGCAGCCCAAAGGAGGGCTGAGGAGGAGCGCTCGTCATCCCGTCGCAGCGGACGGGGCTTCATCGACAGACGAGGACGCGCTGTCCAAAGCTATGCGACGGAAGGCGGCTTTGTTCTCAACACCGCCACGGGGTATGGGCTCTAATCAAACTTCATTTCTTTCTTTTTCAAATACCAAGTTATCCTCTAGCCTAGGTGTGGTTGGTGTTTCGTTAGGGAAGAATGATAAAGAGATCACGTTGTCAACTAATGTGTTGAAGCACATGGAATATGATCGTTTAACGGTTAAACCGACGGTCAATCCGAGTGCTTCTTCCATGGTGGACATACCCCACATGGATGATGATTCAGCGTATGCCTCTTCGGATGGACAGCTTTTATCACATTTAGTGGGGGAAGTGACTGAGGTGGGATTGGATGAGGACGGGCTTGGATCTTTATTTGATCTATACGCTTCCGGCCGGAAATCCAAAACCGCCAAACAAAAGAGGAAAAACTCACCGAGAAATACCACGAGACCGCCTAAAAATCCAATTGTTTCCCGATGAATGGCTTATTCACTAATAGCAGAGGTCTTGGTGACTTGGCTAAACATTTGAATATTGCTCAATACGTCAGGGATCACGATTTGGAGTTTCTGGCTATCTCCGAAACAGGGAGGAGAGATTTCCAAGTGAGTGTTCTGAACCGCCTTTCAGGTGGTATCGATTTTACTTGGCACTCTATCCCCCCTCGTGGTAGATCGGGTGGCATTTTACTAGGCGTTAAAACTGACTCCTTTGATGTGTTAGCAAGGTCGGATGGTGATTTTCATATTAAATTACACCTCCGTAACCGGGTTGACAATTTCATATGGAGCTTAGTCGCTGTGTATGGTGCTGCGCAGGAAGAGTTTAAAGAGGCTTTTCTCCGTGAGTTGGTTCACTTGGCTAATAATAATCCACATCCAATCTTAATTGGTGGCGATTTTAATATGCTGAGGTTCCCACATGAGAAAAGTCGTGGGCGGTTTGATGGACATTGGCCTTTCTTGTTCAACGCTGTCATTGATAGCTTGGATTTGAGAGAGGTCTACATGTCCGGAAGACAGTTCACCTGGGCAAACAGTCTGCCGGAGCCTACATACGAAAAGCTAGATCGCGTATTAATGAGTACCGACTGGGAAGATAAGTTCCCTCTGGTAACCGTACGTGCTCTAGAACGCATTGAGGCTCTGTCGGACCACGCTCCCCTTCTGCTTTCAACTGGAACACCAAGACCAAAAGGCCAGCCACAGTTCAAATTTGAACTAGGTTGGTTTTTGCGAGATGGTTTTGATGAACTAGTAAAGAAAGTCTGGCACAAACCGGTCTTAGGTGATAACCCAATACGGAGATGGAATAATAAAATGCGCAATGTGCGTAAATATCTCCGTGGTTGGGCGAGACACACGACTGGGATGTTAAAGAAGGAGAAAATGCGTCTTTGTTCCATTATCGATGAGTTAGACCTACTCGCTGAAACTAGGTTGCTATCTTCGCAAGAGATTGAACTAAAAAGTCAATCCAATGCAAAAGTAGCACAAATGTTGCGGGAAGAGGAACTCAAATGGTATCAGAGATCAAAGGCTCAATTCATTCTTGAGGGAGACTCGAATACTCGGTATTTCCATAATGTTGCCAATGGCAGGCATAGGAAAAAACGGATTCAATGTCTCCATCAGGATGAAGGTCTCATTGAGGGACAGGAGTGTCTCAAGGCCTATATCACAAAGTTCTATAAAGATCTGTTTGGGGCTCCTGAAGTAGGTAATATTACCATGGATGAGAGCCGCACAGATGATATTCCCCAAGTTTCAATGGAAGAAAACGCATTTCTTACTGCTCCCTTTTCTGAGGAGGAGATAAAGAAGGCTATATTCCAAATGGAACATAATAAGGCACCTGGTCCAGATGGTTGTCCGGCGGAGTTCTATCAGCATTTCTGGGAAATCATTAAACATGATCTCATAGAGATGTTTGATTGCTTACAGAGCGGTCATCTGGAGTTGTATCGCCTTAATTTTGGGGAAATCGTTTTGTTACCTAAGGTTTTGAACGCAGAAAGGATACAACAGTATCGACCAATCTGCCTTCTTAATGTTAGTTTCAAAATCTTTACAAAGGTTGCAACTATTAGGCTAAATTCAGTGGCAGATCATGTGGTAAAACCTACACAAACTGCTTTTATGCAGGGTAGGAATATCCTAGATGGGGTCGTGACTCTACACGAAACTGTACATGAGTTGCACACGAAAAAGCTTAATGGGGTAATTCTTAAAATAGACTTTGAAAAGGCCTATGATAAAGTGAATTGGGAGTTTCTACAACAGACTCTGAGAATGAAAGGATTTTCGGAAGAGTGGTGTACTCTAGTTCGCAGCTTCGTAGTTGGAGGTAGCGTGGCTATCAAAGTCAATGATGATGTTGGCCGTTACTTCCAAACTAAGAAAGGCTTGAGACAAGGTGATCCGCTATCGCCCGTATTGTTTAATATTGTGGCAGATATGTTAGCAATCATGATTGATCGAGCAAAGGAAAATGGCCTAATTGAGGGAGTAATTCCACATCTAGTCGATGGGGGATTGTCTATCCTTCAATATGCAGATGATACAATTCTATTTATGGAACACGATTTGGAGAAAGCGGCGAATCTGAAATTAATTCTTTCAGCGTTCGAGCGATTATCTGGATTAAAAATCAATTTCCATAAAAGCGAATTGTTCTGCTTTGGCGAGGCACAAGATGCAGTTGCACAGTATACCGAGCTATTCGGTTGCGAGCAAGGTCAGTTTCCTATTAAGTATTTGGGAATACCAATACATTACAGGAGGTTGACTAATGCAGAATGGGCTCACGTCGAAGAGCGTTTGCAGAAAAGGCTATCTAGTTGGAAAGGAAAATTGTTGTCACTTGGTGGACGACTGGTACTCATTAATTCAGTCCTTACTAATATGGTACTGTATATGATATCATTCTTCCAGCTACCCAAAGGGGTCTTAAAAAAATTGGATTATTTCCGATCAAGATTCTTTTGGCAGGGTGACAACGAGAAAAAGAAATATCGACTAGCCAGATGGGACGTAGTTTGTCGTCCACGAGATCAGGGAGGGCTCGGGATTCATGACCTGCAAGTCAAGAATTCAGCCCTACTTGGTAAATGGATTTTTAAACTACTAACCGAAGATGGCGTATGGCAGACCATCCTGAAACGTAAATACATAGGTTCAAAAGCAATATCACAGGTTATGTGGAAACCAGGTGATTCACACTTTTGGGCTGGACTCATGGCGAACAAAAATAAATTTTTTCGCTATGGGGTATTTATGATTAAGGATGGATCGCAGATACGGTTCTGGGAGGATAAGTGGTTAGGTAATACCACACTCCGAGAACAGTATCCGGCCTTGTACACGATAGCGCGACATAAGGATGATACGCTAGCTACGGTTATGCAAACATCACCTCCTAATGTTACGTTCCGACGAGATTTACTCGGGCCTCGACTCGCGTCTTGGCAAAACCTGGTTAATAGATTAACAATGGTTACTCTTACACCAGGCGCTGATGAGTTTCGTTGGAAGATCACTAAGAATGGTATGTTCTCGGTGGACTCCATGTACAGGGCTCTGATCCAATCGGATATGCCAGTCGATATCTTCAAAAATGTATGGCGTATGAAAGTGCCGCTGAAGATTAAGATCTTTGCGTGGTACCTTCGTAAGGGGGTCATACTCACAAAGGATAATCTTGTCAAACGTAATTGGCATGGGAGCTCTAAGTGTGTTTCTTGTTCTCATGATGAGACAATTAAACACTTATTCTTTGAGTGCACATTTGCGCGTTCTATATGGTCCGCTATCCAAATGGCTTCGAATCTATATCCACCCACTTCCGTTGCGAATATATTCGGCAATTGGTTAAACGGGGTTGATATACGATTTAAGACTATTATTAGGGTAGGAGCGCTTGCCGTTATTTGGTCGCTCTGGCTATGTAGAAATGACAAGATTTTCAATGATAAAAACTTTTCTCGTATGCAGGTTCTATTCAGGAGCACAGGTATTCTCCGTTCGTGGTCCACATTACAGCGAGGGGAGTTACGAGGCCTTTTTATGGAGGCATGTGCACGACTGGAGCAGGTGGCGAGGGATATTTTTATCCCACATGGATGGCCGCTTGATCTACGGATTGAGGCTCCATAGCATCGATAGTCTACAGCGCATGTTCTGTAGCATTGTCGCTCTGTTGATTTTTATTTTTATTTTCAGTTTCGGATGTCGGCTGTGTGCATCTCATGATGCAGAGGCCGGGTGTAATGCTTAAACCTTTTGAGTAATAAAGCCCTTTATCAAAAAAAAAAAAAAAATGATGTGAAGCAAACTAGATGATAACGCGGAAATATAGTTCCAGTAAAATACCTCTGGTCGCTGACATGAAAACTGCAATGTCAGGTTTTGTACATCTGGAAGGCCGTTGAGAAGTGAGGCGAGTGCATGCTGAAAAGTTGTACCGCTGAACCAAATTTTTGCACTTTCTAATTTGGAAGCACGTCGTAGGGCAACAGGTATGAATGTTCCTTTGTAAACAAAGGTGGAGAGTTTTGCAGCATGGAAGTCTATCTTGGTTATGTCGCAGTGCATCACTCTCAGGTAATGCAGGCAGGACAATGGCTGAGTCACCTTGAGTTCATCCTTCAGATGGCATCTCACTATGCTCAGCCACTCAAGTTTACAGCAAGTGCCCAATATATTGTCGATATCCTTACTCGTGGTGTTCAGTAGATGGAGAGCAAGCTTTCTTAGGTTCGGGAAACCTACAAACTGCGCAGGAGGTGGTTTGAAAGACACAAAGCAAAGCTGAAGACGCTGTAGGCAGGACACGCCTTCCCTGTCTAGAAGTTCAAACGGGAATCTGTAATCATCCCCATGCATGAGGAAATTGGACAGTGGTGCCAGATCAAGAGCTAGATTCTTTGTCCGGGACGACATCGCAAACCTAATCCAGCTATTGAGATGGTGAGCAAGCTTGCTCTCCATTATATATTTGACCTCAAACTGGTCGACAGCCTTGCCGCGGTGCTTGTGCAGAACCGCATTGACGTGGTCGATGAACGCCTGGGTGTGTTGCTGTTCCGCTTTCCCACCACCACGCCTACACGCATCGCAGCCATTGAAGCTCAGCTTGGTGCAGGTTGTCCACACAGATCTCCACTCGCTGGACAACACGCTGGACCGCACGACCTCCTTTGCGGGCAATTTCGACAGAATCGTACACAGCATATCCTTGAGAGGGAAAACATAAACATAAGTACCAGTTATTAGTTGAGAAAAATCGGTTACCCTGGAAAGTCAAATCAAAGGGCGATTTATAGACATCCATGTACCTCTGGAAGGTCTTGGAGTCTAATGATCGGCCTTCCCCGTTCATTTGTCAGTCTCCTTGCTGGTCTAACATGTAGGAAATATTATTTTATGTGGCTTGCAACATTATAATTCATACTACATTATTTTCTCCTGGAATTGTACTCAATATGGAAATTACCTTTGCATTGGATATTGCTTAACTCAAATGGAATTTATTTGAGGAAGCCGGTACAATATATATGGAATTACAGTATTGTTTAAATGCTGGAATTATGTCATATGTGTTTGTATGAATAGCCCGGGCACATATATATTGGAATGACCAAGTTGTTCATGGGTTGGCTCCATGAATTGATAAAGCTTGCGAATCTGATTATTTGTTCGGATTCGGCACACAACTCGCATGTGTGTGTTTGGGACTTTGCAGATGAATTAGACTCCTTGTATGCTACTAATGATCGTGGTTGGTTTGGTTAGCTAGGAGTCTTGTTTAAACAGTTTATCTGGAACTTATCTGCAGTTTAACAGTTTGATTCAAACTGGAATTAGCACGGTATATATAGTCCCTAACCCTTGGCCTCAATTGATCATGGCGAGCGGCACCACGGAAAAGGATCGAGGAACAAGGGTTAGACTAAACTCGTGCTGGAAACTTACAATGGTATCAGAGCCTAATTACGAGATTAGCGTCCGATCGGCGACAAGCATCGTCGTAAATTCGTTGTCTCTGTATCGATCTAGTATACAGCCCGATTCCATCTCCTATTCAACTAGGCCAAACTCAATATAGAGGAATTGGGGAAACAAGGACACGTCCGCTGCCAACACCAAGCACAATCCTGTACGCAAGCCAAGAAGAAATAGAACTTGCTCCCGATCCGGTACGCCAAGCCGCCCGCTGAAGCGCCCCACCCGCCGTCGACTCCTACGCCGCCCCACCCGCCGTCGACTCCTGCGCCGTCCCGCCCGCCGTCGACTCAATCTCCGCCCCTGGTCTGCTGCGCCCCCTCTACTTCACGTTCCCGCTCGAATTCGGACTGCAGCAACTCGCCGAGATCGATCTCGCCGAGGAACTCGACGTGTTGCTGCTTCGTCTGTCGTAAAAATCGCCTACCGCTGCGTCAAGTCGTCATCAACAACTCACGAAGCTCCTTCAACAAAGACATAAGCTGTTCTGCTCCTCTTGATCAACACCGCCCGTGACCTGTTCGACAGAACTCCTACAACAAACAGGGCACCATCTACACTGTAAGCACCTGGTTCTCAATGGCCTCCAATGCTGTGTTTGCTGAGTTGATGCGTGCATACAAGCTAGATGGAAACAATTTCACTGTTTGGAAGAGAAAGTTGATGTATTTGCTCACTTCGGAAAATATCGATTATGTTGTTGAACAACCTGCGCCAAATCAGCCATTTGATGTTGCAACAGAGGCTGAAAAGCAACAATACAGAGATGAGTTGAAACAGTGGACCAAGGATAACAAGAATGCGAGGGTTTTCATGCTCGGCTCTATGACAGATTCATTGGCTGCGGAGTATGAGAAGGAAGACACAGCTTATGGCATTATGCATAGGCTGGAAGAAGATTTTGGGGAGGTTTCTCTCATGAAAGTATTGAGTCTTGTGAATAATTTCCTGAATTCAAGGATGGGTGACAAATCTGTTAATGAACACTTGAACAAGCTTATTGTCTTGGCCGACGAATTGAAGAATGCTGGTTACCCATTCCAAGAGGAAGTACAAGTAATGGTGGTTCTTAATTCCCTGCCACCTTCTTGGGAGCAATTTAAAATTTCTTTTTGCCACTCAGAGCGCACGCTCAACATGAGGAATCTAAGGCAACACTTGCTGATGGAGGAAGACAGGAAGCTCAACAATGGGAAAGAGAGGAACTCTTCACATACGGAACTGCACCTTGGTGAGTACCGGAATAATGGGAATAAAAGGAATTGGCAGAAAAGGAAACCTAGGCAAGACCTAAGGGACAAAATAAACTATAAGAGAGATAGAGATCAGATGCACTACAGAGATGATAGGAAGGAGAAGGAGCAGCGGAACTACAACAATAACAACAGCTCAAATAACTCTTCTCAAAGACATGGTAAAGGAGACTACAAGTGCCATAATTGTGGAAATTCTGGCCACTTCAGGGCAGATTGTCCCAAGAGGAGGAAGAACATCGACAACAAGCAAACTGGCAACAAAGAAGACATCCGCAAGGGGAATGCATCCCCTGAAGGTATAGATGATATTTATGTTTGCACCGAGTCTTTATTTACAACTACTTTTCATAATAGTTGGGTAGTAGATTCTGGATCCACGGCACACATTGCTAAGGAACATAGCTCTTTTTCATCACTAAAAACAATTCCAAGAGGAATTAGACATGTCTATTTAGGAACCAATGCTAAAGCTGACATACTTGGAATTGGAAACTATGTTCTTAACCTCCCTAATGGAGGGAAATTAGTATTGGAAAATGCCTTGTATTCACCCAACATGAGAAGGAATTTGATTTCTGTATCAAGAATAGAATCTGTTGGATACAAAGTGCTTTTTGGCGATGCAAAGGTTAAAATTTTACTAAATGGACAACTAGTGCATTCTGGGCCTAGGAACGATGGTCTATATTTTCTAGAAGATGTTTTAGAAACTGATTGTTTGCTTGGTGAAGATAACTCCACTGTGAGGAATATTAATGGTCAAAACAACTGTTCTGAATCATATATTTGGCACTTGCGTCTTGGTCATATATCCAAAAATAGAATTAAGAGACTTATTAGTTCTGGAATTTTGAACTTTAAGTGGGAGGATTATGGAATTTGTGAAGCTTGTGTTATGGGAAAAATGACCAGGTCACCATTCCCTAAAGCTAATAGGTCAACTGAATCGTTAGCGATTGTACACTCTGATATTTGTGGGGAATTTTCCACACCCACTTTGGGAGGGCAGAAAGTTTATTTTATTACCTTCATAGATGACTACTCAAGATTTGGGTATGTTTATCTACTCAAGCACAAATCAGAGGGTTTTGACGCTTTTAAAATGTACAAAGCGGAAGTGGAAAATCAATTAAATAAAAAGATAAAGATTCTTAGAACTGATCGTGGAGGAGAATACACGTCAGGAATGTTAGATGATTTCTGCAAAGAACATGGGATTGTCCATCACTATACCTTGCCATATACACCACAACAGAACGGGGTGGCGGAAAGAAGGAATAGGACTTTAATGGACATGGTAAGGTCAATGATGGCCTACTCTGATCTGCCACTATCTTTTTGGGGGGAAGCTTTACATACTGCGGTATACTTATTAAATCATTCTCCATCAAAAGCAGTAGAAGTAACTCCCTATGAGCTATGGAAAGATAGGAAGCCCTCTTTACGACACTTAGCAGTTTGGGGCTGTAATGCTCAAATAAGAGTGCCTAGTCAATTGCGCACCAAGCTACAGCCGAAAAGTACCCCAGGGATTTTTATTGGTTATGCATCGGGCTCCAATGGTTATAGATTTTATGACCCACAAACAAAAAGATTAATTGAAAGTGGAGATGCTGTATTTTTAGATCAAGTCACACCACGCCGTGCTAAACGTGCTAGAGTGGAACTTCTAATTCAACCTGAAACTAATGAAGAGCCAAACACTGAAATCCCAATTCAGGAAAATGAAGATATTAATATGGAAGACAACTCTACTTCAACTAGCATGCCTAGGCGAAGTGGGAGGAATATTCAAGCACCTTCTTATTTAGATGATTATTATGTTTTCTTGGGGGAAGTACACTCTAAAGTAAATTTAGAGGAAGAGCCAAAATCTGTTAAGGCTGCCTTATCAAGTTCTGAATCTCAACTCTGGATGGAAGCAATGCTAGAGGAATTAAACTCTATGAAAAGGAATAAAGTTTGGGAATTAGTTCCTTTACCAAACAATCGAAAAGCTATAGGTTCTAAGTGGATTTTTAAGAGGAAATTAAATGCATGTGGTCATGTAGAGAAATATAAAGCGAGGCTGGTTGCTAAGGGCTTCACACAAAAGGAAGGAATTGATTTTGTGGAAACCTTTTCTCCTGTTGCTAAATTTACTTCTATACGGATCATAAGTGCCTTAACAGCATACTATGATCTGGAATTGCATCAAATGGATGTAAAGACTGCATTTTTAAATGGAACTCTAGACGAGGAAATATATATGAGCCAACCGAAAGGTTTTGTTGAAAAGGGAAAAGAAGGGATGGTCTGTAAGTTAAACAGATCAATATATGGCCTTAAGCAAGCCTCACGGCAATGGTATTTATTGTTTGATAATGCCATCACGTCATATGGGTTTTCAATGACGGAAGGTGACCACTGTATATATTCTAAAATAGAAGGAAATAAATTTATTTTGCTATCTCTTTATGTAGATGACATTCTTATTGCATCAAATGATTTTGAAGCCCTGTTGAAAGTCAAATCTTGGTTGTCATCTAAATTTGACATGAAGGATATGGGGGAAGCTTCCTACGTCTTGGGAGTGGAAATACATAGAGATAGGAAAAATAGAATATTGGGCTTGTCCCAAAAGGCATATTTAAATGCCGTACTTACGAAATTCTCTATGGAAGTATGCAAGCCAGTTAGTGTACCTATATTAAAGGGAATTAAACTCAGCGAGGAAATGTGTGCTAAAACTCCTGAGGAAAGGAAATTTATGAGCAATATTCCTTATTCATCTGCATTGGGCTCTTTGATGTATGCTATGCTATTTACTAGACCTGATCTGTGCTATGCCGTGGGAATTCTTAGCCGATATCAAATAAATCCTGGTGAAACTCATTGGAACCAAATGAGGAATGTTTTACGCTATGTAAAAGGAACAGTGGATTATCACCTATGTTTTAATGGTCATAATCTTCAGCTGCAGGGTTTTACTGATGCTGATTGGCAAGGAGATTTGGATGACCGAAAGTCAACGTCTGGTTACATATTTAAGCTGGCAGGAGGTGCGATCTCATGGAGAAGCAAGAAGCAGGAACCTGTTGCATTATCTTCGATGGAGGCAGAATACATTGCTGCGTCTGAAGCAGTGAAGGAGGGAGTTTGGCTGAAGGAATTTCTTGCATCTCTAGGTGTCGTGAAAAGTGCAGCAAATCCGGTCACTATATTCTGTGATAACCAGGCAACGATCAAGGTCTCTAAAGATCCAAAGTTTCATAGCAAGAGCAAACATATTGAGGGAAGATATCATTATATTCGTGATGTTATAAATAGGCTGAAAACAATTCGTTTGGAATTTTTGCCGAGTGTGGACATGGTGGCTGATCCACTGACTAAACCTCTTAGTCAGGAAACGTTCCGTAAACATGTCCATGACATGGGTCTTAGTGTTTGGAGTTAAATGTCTCAGCCAAGTGGGAGATGTAGGAAATATTATTTTATGTGGCTTGCAACATTATAATTCATACTACATTATTTTCTCCTGGAATTGTACTCAATATGGAAATTACCTTTGCATTGGATATTGCTTAACTCAAATGGAATTTATTTGAGGAAGCCGGTACAATATATATGGAATTACAGTATTGTTTAAATGCTGGAATTATGTCATATGTGTTTGTATGAATAGCCCGGGCACATATATATTGGAATGACCAAGTTGTTCATGGGTTGGCTCCATGAATTGATAAAGCTTGCGAATCTGATTATTTGTTCGGATTCGGCACACAACTCGCATGTGTGTGTTTGGGACTTTGCAGATGAATTAGACTCCTTGTATGCTACTAATGATCGTGGTTGGTTTGGTTAGCTAGGAGTCTTGTTTAAACAGTTTATCTGGAACTTATCTGCAGTTTAACAGTTTGATTCAAACTGGAATTAGCACGGTATATATAGTCCCTAACCCTTGGCCTCAATTGATCATGGCGAGCGGCACCACGGAAAAGGATCGAGGAACAAGGGTTAGACTAAACTCGTGCTGGAAACTTACATAACACGGACATGATGCTCCTCTGCCGTTGTTGTGCTTGTGAGATAGTTGCCCATTTGATCTTGCTGCTGAAAAGAAGATGGCCACAACAGTGACAGTATAAGGGGAAAGTGAGCATACAAGTGCACGTGATTCCTTCTAGTAAGAGGACTAATTCTAACTGCCGTGAACAATTGCAAGTGCAAGTACAGGCAATTCAGTACAGCCGTAACTGTACTCAAGTAATTAGCCAACAGCAACAGGCGCTAGGTGCTGAACTTGACAGACAGACAGCCGTAATAAAGAAGAGGAATTGGGAGACAAAGAATAGGACTGGAGAGCAGAGTGAATACCTGTGGAGGCTCCGGCGACTCCTCCTGTTTCCCCACTCGCCGGCCGGCACGATTTGTCGAGAGGTCTGAGGGGCGACGGAACGGTTTTGGGGGCCGAAATTTCTGGCTGTGAGGGAAGGGGAGGCGTTGGGGTTGGCGTCGAGCTTCTGATGCGGCCAATTGTTTCTCCTTTGGCTTCCGATACCGGCAGTGGAAGGACGGCGAGGGCTTCCTCCTTCCCGGCGCTGCCCTATGTTCTCTTTTGTGTGCAGGACGACTATCCGACTCCGAGCGGAAGCTGCTCTTCTGAGGACTATCCGACGTGTACACGTTTTTTGTGTCCTGAGAACGAACCGGTGTATTTTTTTTTTCTTGGAGCCTGCTACACGGCGCCGTAGGGTAGCTCCTATCCAGCGTCACCGAAGCGAGTGCGCGAGCGTACCAGAAAAGGCATGCGCTAGCCTCTCGGGAAAAGGCGGCCAAGCTATTAACTACCCTCTCCGTTCTACTCCCTCCGTTCCATAATATAAATAAGATTTCTAGATATTCTACACGTTGTCTAGATTCAAACCAAAATGAGTGTACATATACACTAAAGCATGTCTAGATACATATGTGTATGTGTGAACATAGTAAATGTCTAAAACATCTTATATTGTGGAGCGAAGGGAGTAATATGTAAGCTGTTTTAGCAAGCTAAACTAATTTGCCAAAAAAAATTACATTTTGGAACGGAGAGAGTAATAAAAGTAGGAGCGTCAACCACGCTAAATCTCCAGCCGTCCTCCCGGAGCCCCCCGAAGCGGTGTTTTTCGCGCCGTTTCGCACCAGTCGCCCCCTAGGAACCGATTTAGCGCCGCTTTTCGCCGTTTTTTGCGCCGTTTCGCGCCGCCGAACTCAGTGCGCTGAGTTCGGCTTAGGGGGCGAAATGCGCGCGCGGGCCACACCTGTCGGCGACGGAAGACGATTTTCCTCCCTTATTTCGGCGTTTCCCTCCACTTTCCCCCCTCATGTACCTCTCCCCCCGCTCCATTCCCGCTATTCCCCCCCCCCCCCCCCCCCCCCCGAGATCTAGACGCCATGGCTCCCGCCCGATTTACAGGACCCCGTGCCGCCGCCACCGCCATATCCATTCCCGCGGCCTCCGATCTCGCCAAGAAACCGCGCAAGCCGAGAGCGCCGAAGGAGAGGCCGCCCGGCATGTCTAGGGCTGGAATTCGAGCCGAGCCGAGCCGGCTCGGCTCGACTCGCTTAAACTCGCTGAACTGACGATCTAGCTCGACTCAGCTCGTTTACCAAACGAGTTCAAAAATAAAACTCGGCTCGACTCGGTGAGCTCGCGAGCTACTCGCGAGTAGCTCGGTAAGAACTGATAGCAAGCAATCTGTATGAATTAACGATGCATTTTCCTGATTATTTTGACATGAAAAATGCAAATCACAACAATCATTAAAAATATGATACCACAACTAGGGGCATATGACAAGAATAATATTAGCAGGAGATGAAACGAATAATATAGGGGCATATTTCAACAATCCATATCACATAGCAAAGGAAGTTCACGGTTCAAATAGCTAGCTTAAGGTTACAATCTCAAAAGTACACACTTTTAGTACTTGACATAGCACAAACGCATATTTTAGAGGATCCTGGAAAGCTCTCACTTAGACCATCACTTGGAGCTGCTGGAACTAATGGCTTCAGTGGAGGAGCTCCAGGTGATACAGGAATGTGCGGACTAACAGAAGCTTGAAAAGGCCTTCCACTTCACAACTTATCTACATGGCTTCAGTGGGGGAGCTCCAGGTGATACAAGTATCTGTATAATTGGAAAACTGTAAGCACGAGATGATACAGACCATAATTTGTATGAAGCGGTATATAAAGTAGCTACAATAGAAGATGATACAGACCGGGAATTTAAATAGATCACACACAACTATAAGACAAGATGATACAGACCAAAAATTTACAGAAAGTAAAAATGAAATAATACCAGCACATCTAGATGCATACTTGTCATCTAGCTACTTTCCACCACACATTCAGGAGAGGGAACCAATTCAACATCATCATCATCCTCTTTAACCTATACATAGATAAAATGGAAGACATGCAAGTTAAAATAGGAATTGTACAAATAAATAGGAATTGTACAAATAAATGAGCCATACCACTACTATTGGGGATTTGTTGTCTTTGTATGAACCTCGTATCCAGCTAGAAGCACACACTAGTTTCTCAACCATTGATGGAAGTAGAGAACTCCGGTAATCATCAAGTACTCTACCTCCTGTTGAGAAAGTTGATTCGGAGGAAACACTAGTGGCTGGTATAGTCAAGAATCTCCTTGCCATCCTTGATATAACCGGAAACCTATGAGTGTTCACCTTCCACCAATCTAGTAACACAAACGTTGGCTCATCAGGATCTACATTTGGTTCATCAAGATAGCGGCGCAATTCTGATTTTGAAGCCTCCGTAGTTGTCGCTTGTAGATGCCTCCGAAATGAGCTTGGCTTAGCTGTGCTTATTGTTGTCCCTGTTTGTGTACTTGAAGACCTCCCATCACTACCTTCAGCCCCACTTTTGCTCTTTTTGTATTCGGCATCATGATCGTCATATATGTCATACAACTCTTTCCTAATATTCTCTATTTCCTCAGACCCCTTCACTTCACCATAAATTTCTTCAAAACAGAAGGCTACAAACCTCATCTTCCACCTAGGATCAAGAATAGTAGCAAGAGCCATAACGTTGTTCTTCTCCTCCCAATACTTAGCAAATTTATCGAGCATTGCATTAGCCATAGCCGCAAGAAACTTTTCAGTGAACTTGCTTGCTTTGACTAACTCCATTTTCACGGATACTATATATGGATAGAAGATATTGGCTGTAGGGTACAGAGAACATGATAAAACCTTAGTTATCTCGGCAAATTCAGCCAAGATGGGTTGTACCGTAGCATACATCTCCCAATCCCCATGTGAAGGCTCCCACGTGTATTTCAAATCATGATCTCCATATTCATGAAAGGCAGACCTATAGGGAGTACAAGCATCAAACATCTTGTATGTTGAGCTCCACCTTGTTGACACATCTAGACATAGACCAGCCCCCAATTTTATATTCAATGTTTTACAAACGTCAACGAATTTGTATAAGCGGGATGTGGACTTCTTCAAGTACTTCACTGTTTCTCTTAGCTTGGTTATAAATGGCAGCAATGGTTGAAGGCCATCTTGTACTACCAAATTGACTATATGAGCACAACAACGAACATGAAAATGATGGGCGAGGAAGCCTGGTACTTTCCTAGCAATAAACTTGGCCATCAAATTTTTTGCAGCCACATCATTGGAAGAAGCATTGTCAAGTGTAAGTGTGATGACCTTGTCCTCTATTTTCCATTCAGCTAGACATTCCATTACTGCTTGAGCTATAACAACTCCAGAATGTGGTGGATCTAGCTCGATAAAGTTGAGTACACGACATTGCATAACCCAATTAGCATCTATGTAGTGAGCAACCAAAGCCATGTAGGAAAGTGTTTGGTTTGAAGTCCACAAGTCACATGTCAAACTAATATGCTCAACATCTCTAAGACTCTTCTTAAGAATTTCTTTTTCAGATTCATAAACCTTTACGCACTCCTTTCTTATGGTCTTTCTACCAATGAACTTATATTTTTCATTCATATGCCTCATCAAGATATTAAACCATTTGTGTTCTACCATTCTAAAAGGATAGTCATGGACAATAACCATCTTAGTAATAATTTTGCGGGTTTCCTCATGATTATATTCAGTATGAACAGAAGTGAGTGACGAACCTCCCCGCTCAAAGTTCAAAGTACCTTGACCTTGAATCTGCCCCCTCAGGAAATCTTTGTAATGTTGACATAAATTGGTATGCCTATTGAGACTAGATGTCTGCCCACCTTCCTTGTAAACAAGAAAATCCCCACAATAGTTGCACCTAGCCTTTTCTATAGTCTCCCCTTCAGGTTTGCCCATAGTAAAATGCTGCCAACATTTAGAAGTTTTACCTCTGCCCCTCTTCTTCCCCTTTGGAGAAACCGGTATACCCTTTTTCTTTTTTTTGTCTCTTTGGCTTAGGAGAAACACCACCACCATCAACTGACACATCTTCATTTTTACTTCCAGAATCAACAGACACATTAGAAGGTAAGCTCTCAGACATCTCATCATTCATATCATACTCGTCCTCCTCATACTCGTACTCGGGAACCTCCTGCGCATAAACATACAAACATACCACGGTTAACATAAGTATGCTGTCACCATCGCACAGCACACACTATAGATTTATTCTATAGCTTGCTGGTCAACTCAGGTAAACAGAGTATATCTGGTGCTAAATAAGACTGAAATATTGCGCATTTTTCTTTTATTTCCCCTGTAGTTTCTCAGATAAAATTAGGAGTGGATCGCCGAGAGGGCGCGCCTGGAAACGGCCAACATCAAGCGCCGGGGGAGGGAGGCGGCGCAGCGGCAGAGGCAGCTGATGGCACAGCTGCAGGCGGAGGAGCAGGCCGCCGCCGAGGAAGAGGAGCTGGAGGACGAGGAGGAGGAGGAGGCCGCGCCGGACGAGCCACCTACTCCGGTCGCAGCCACGGCGCCGCTCGCCAAGCGGAAGAGCCCCTTCGGCCCCATGTTCGCCGGCTGGAAGCAGTCGCCGTCGCCATCGCCACGCATGTCACCGCACCCGCCACCTGCATGGTTCGTCGAAGGCGACTCCCTGGGAGGTTTCAACCCCAACGTCACCTTCCCCTATCACCCGCCGATGATGTATGGCGCCTCGCCGGGCTACGCAGCTTCCCCGTCCCACCGCCGTGCGATTCTCGCCGGGCTTCAGCCCCAGGACAGCAGCTACATGGAGGAGATCATCGCGGCCGACTCGATGGCGGCGGCGGCGAGCCCGGGCTTTCTCGAGCACAGCGGGGAGTTCTTCACGCAGGGAGGTGGCGACTACGGCGAAGGTAGCTCCGGCACGCGGGCGACGGAGGAGCAGGGCGAAGACGACAAGGTGGACGAGACGCCGGTAGTGCCAGAGGGGACAGATCCGGCCGGCAAAGGCCGAAAGCGCCGTGGTCCTGGCCGTCCCCGCAAGGAATCCAAGGTGCCCCCGCCCCCCGCCGAGCCTCGCATCAAGTGGCTGAACAGGGAGGACGCCCTCCTCGCCGAGGCGTGGAAAACGATCAGCATGGACCCGATCGTCGGCGCCAACCAGCACGTCGACAACTATCCGAAGCGGGTGAAGACTGCGTACGACGAGCGTCGGATGATCGATCCCTACTTCGCCTGTTGCGTCACCGACCGCGGCCAGAAGGCCATGGCGAACCATTGGGCGAACATCCAGGCGTCCTGCAACAAGTGGCACGGCATCCAGGAGGAGATCTCGATGAGGCCGCAGAGCGGCGCCAACCGTGAGATGGAGATCGTCCGGATGCTCGAGGCGTACAAGAACGACGAGGGCTCCGACTTCAAGTTCCTCCACGTCTTCGTCCTCATCGAGAAGTGCGAGAAGTGGGCGGAGGTGCGGCGGTCGATCGGCAAGGGCAAGGAGTACGTTCCCGACGTGGTGGCTACGTGCGCGTCCGAAGGGCGTCCGCCGATGGGCCATAAGAAATCCAAGCTGGCTAGGGACGGCGCGCCGGCAGCGGCAAAGCTCCAGGCGTCCATCGAGACCTGCATCGCCGACGCCCAGGCCCAGGCCGGCAAGAGGGAGGAGGTCGCCAAACAGCGATGGGCGGCGCTCATGGCCAACTCGCAGGTCAAGATCGACCTCCTCAGGACTGGCACCGCGGCGAAGAAGAGGAACAACGACCTCGCCTTCCTCACGGGCGGCGACCCGGCCACGATGACCCCCGAGGTGAGAGCTTGGTTCCTGGTGCAGTGCAACCTTATCCTGGCCGACATCGGCATGCCCCCGGCCCCGACATCGTCTGGTGGCGCCAGCTACACCATCGCGCCGACAAGCACACACGTCGACCTGGAGGATGCCGCGACCGTCGTCGACAAGGATGCCGAGCCCGTCGTCGACCTGGAGAATGACGCGCCCGTCGTCGACAAGGATGTCGCGCCCGCCGTCCGCTCTGACGCCGTCATCGACCTGGAGGATGCTGCGCCGAGCTCGCCGCCTGCTCCGACACCGGCCGACGCTTCTGCCTGATCGCCTACGTTTGCCCACGCCGCGCCCGCCCGTCTGTGTGATTCGATCTAGACTATATTTGATCGCCCACCTGTGTCATTTTTTGTAATATGATCGCCCGAAACTATGGCTGCCGTGATCGCCGAACTAGGGCTCTATTTTTTGGGGCGGGAAGATGAAGTTTTAAATGATATCGCCGGTCTCTTTTCTGGGCCGCCGAACGGCTGGTGAAATCGCCCCCGCGGGTTTTGGTGCGGGCCGGCGCTTTCGCTAAAAAGCACCGATCTGAAACCTGGGGGGGCGAACGACTGGAGATGCCCTAACCTCTCGGGAAAAGGCGGCCAAGCTATTAACTACTGTCTCCGTTCTAATATGTAAGCTGTTTTAGCAAGCTAAACTAATTTGCCAAAAAGGCTTACATTTTGGAACGGAGAGAGTAATAAAAGTAGGATGTCAACCACCTACCTTCTTCCTTCCCAAGACAACGACGCGTAAACCCAGGTTTTTGCTCGAAAGAAATTCGTCCCAGGAAGAAAACCACCAAAGAAATGGATCTGGAGCTTCACTTGTACCATGAAAAACTAAGGCAAAATTGCAGGTATTAACCTCCCTACCTCGTTCCAGCTATTTCCCAAAGATCAAACCAGCTATAAACTGCCCCCACACCCTCTCTTTGGTTCAAAAAATTGTTCTTATAAGAAAACCTAGATGGATGGGAACAACAGCCAGGATTTCCTACGAATTTCACCTAAATCTTTGTGGCTAATACATTCTACACATATGCCACCTACCCCCTACAGTTACCTGCCGAATCAAAAATTTGATGGTTCCAAACATTGTAGAAACAATCTGATCACAACAATTTATCTCTATTTTTGCTAGTGTCAGCTGTCACTTATGGTTCTCATATGCTATAGTACCTTTGGTTGATGCTTGTCGAATAAATTAACAGAGTTATACACAGGTTTGTGACAGTT
Organism: Alopecurus myosuroides; assembly: GCA_028641055.1. Lineage (NCBI taxonomy): Eukaryota > Viridiplantae > Streptophyta > Magnoliopsida > Poales > Poaceae > Alopecurus > Alopecurus myosuroides. The sequence goes on along the minus strand of CM054063.1, from coordinate 90,134,736 downwards.
TCATAGTTAACCCCCTAGGGTTCATGCTTAGCACAACAATTGTGATAAAAGGAACATGCAAATGAGTTGCACAAAAATCAAACAAGTTCTTGGCATTATGCATAAACTTGAACCGTAGAATGATAGTGTGATAAGTGGCGACATAGTAACTAAACAGAAGTAGAAAGAAAGGGATAATGCTAACATCTAGTCTTCTTCATAACTCAAATAGCAATGTACTGGTTTTAACAACGAATAATTTGCACACTAGAAGACTAAGCCTTGACTTGAAAGAAACAACTTCCTTAAACTTCACGTGGGAGAAATTCTGCACCATTGAAACTTTCATAGCCTTATGCAAAAAAAAATAACAAACTTGAATTATTTCAAGGTACTTACTTCTTGAATTACTCTGACAAAAACTACAGGTACAAGAAAAAATGTATAATTGTGGAGATTTGCAAACTGATGGATATAATGAAGCAAGTTTGGTGGTTGCCATGCTAGCAAGCCAAGGTAACAATTTCCCTACGAGCTAGGCAACCATTATAATATACTACACCTACACACCTACCAGTTTTACAAAGAAATGGGAATGGAAATAAAAATTCATATGGGAAAAAATATCAAAAGGCAGGTTATTAGATATTACAACATGTAGTATTTCTGGACTAGTTACCAAAATACAGAAACCAACCTACCAGCTAAGTTTAGCTTAGTTACCATAAGCAAAATTATTATTTAGAAACCAACAAAAAAGAATGTTGTCATCCGGTATTGGAAAATTGTATGCAATACAAGCAAAGTAAAGACACTTAGCTGGTAGCAATAGTTTGAGTGTAGCTAACTACCACGTTAACAAATGGTAGAAATCATGCTAACTAAAAGAAACAGCCAGGTCAGAACATAAAACATGCTCTCTTAACTATTTAACTTAGGTAGATTTAATACATGTTAGAGCAACGAGAATAATTGAGTGTAGTTGCCAAGTTCAAGATATATAGCTACCAAATAAACCTATAGTGAGCAGTTTCTAATTTTTTATTTCAAAAAATTCACATGACTTTCAGGGGTTGTTCGTGCTGAAGTTGATGAACAAGAATCAGTTGCTTCTACGCATGAAATTGTCAACGTGGAAAACAATATCGAAGAATCAAGTGTGCACACACCTAGGAATGAAGGGGGCAATGCAAATGATGCTACAACGGATGCTATGTCAACACCACAACCTCCAGCTACCCACATGAGATTTGACACGCTTTTGGAGGCAGAGAAACACTATAGGAGATATGCAAGGAGCAAAGGCTTTGATATACGATACGACTACAGAAAGCCATCTAAAGTTTCCGGGGACATAATAAGAGTAGGTATATAGTTTGCACAAAGTCAGGGAAGCCATTTAATTTGAAAGAAGACACGCAAAACCTGACATTTGTTGTGCCGGAGAGAAGAAAAAACACCCACCCAAGGACTAAATGCCATGCACGCCTGACAGCCAAGTTTCGGGATGGCGGTTGGGTTGTCATAGACTTCAATGACGACCACAACCACCCAATCATCAAAAAATGGTCATTGACAGGATTCTTGCGTGGACACAGGGATATACGGCAAGATGACAAGGACTTCATAACTTTGCTGCACTCATGCAACTTGGAGACAAGCAGACAAATGCAAATCATTTCCAAGCTATACAGTTCACTTGAAGGCCTAGGTTAAACGTCAAAGGACATGGCAAACTTTAGAGAAACCCTTCGTGCAGACAACAAGTGGACTGACATGCATGATACCAGAGCATACTTTGAGAAATGCAAGGATACTGACCAAGATTTCTTCTAAAAATACAAGGTTGATGAGGAGGACCGGGTAGTTAATCTATATTGGGTTTATGGGCAGCAAGGAAGGCATACAAAAAGTACAATGACCGCATATCATAAATACAACGTACATGAAAAACACGTATAAGATACCGTGTGCACCTTTCATAGGGATACACAAACACGGGGAGTCGATTCAGTTTGGATGTGCATTGTTAGAAATGAACTAACAGATAACTTTATTTGTTTTTTTTAGACTTTCCTGGAGGCTATGGATGGGCTAGAACCAGTCAACATAATAACAGATCAGGACTTTGCAATGAGAGGCAGGATCAACAAGGTTTTCCCTAATTCATGCCACCGAAATTGCCGGTGGCACATTATTGGGAAGGCATCAGAAGAGATCGGCCCATTCCTAGCAAAAAATGAAGAACTCCGTCTAGCCTTCGACGACTGTTTGAACAACAGCTTGTCAGGTGAGGAGTTTGGAACAAAATGGCAAGACATGATTGTCAAGTATGGTATTCAACAGCACAGAAAGTTAGCAGCTTTGTATGAGAAGAGAAGGTATTGGGTTCCAACTTATTTCATGCATCATTCTCCCCCCTTTTTGCAAACAACTCAACACAGTGAGGAGTTCAATGCTGTACTAAAGAAGTATGTTAACCCTGCCAACTCAGTGCTTGAGTTTGTTATGCAATACGCTGCAATATAAGCTAAGATAATGAAAGCTGAAAACCAAGAGGATGCACACAGTTCGCTGACAACACCGTCAGCCTTTTGCTATCATCCGATAGAGAATCAGGTGTCAAAGATTTACACAAGGAACATATTTGTCCGCTTCCAGTTTGAAATGTAAAATATGTATTCATACAAGATAAGACAGAAAAGGGGAGAAGACGTTTGTTGCTGAGTGCATTACAAAATATGTACCAAACTACTACAACCGATGCTATGAGGCTTATGCAGATCCTGATAACAGCGAATATAGATGCACATGCAGCAAGTTTGAAAGGGATGTAATAGTGTGTTGTCACATCCTAAGGGTAAGAAAAAATCTTGACTTATCATGTTACCAATGCAAAAAAAAAACCTATTTCATACTTCCTAGATATCAGATTTGTCTCTTTGCAAAAAGCTACACAAATATAATGATGACTAGGGCAACAAAAGGTTCATAGAACGCAGTCACCTAGTATGTACTTAAAAGTTACCAGAATTTATGTGTGCATCGTCCTATCAAAAAAAGGGCTAGGGCAAATATCAGGTTACAAGTACACAGTTCCCAAAAAAATAGTTCATAGTTACCATGATTGTGTATGGGTCTCTAACTAATTTGACACTTTTTGAACAAACTTGCAGACTATTGCACAGATCGGGGTGACTAGACTACCAGATGCATACATCTTAAAAAGGTGGATATGGAGTGTAGAGGACGACTTGGTTGACGACACTCCAGGCAACCGACCTATGATGCTGGAGGAGTCAGGGACAATGATGAAACTTGCACTATACTGTGCGGAATTTAATACTCTAGCAATACAAGGAAACCAGTCATAGGACAACAGAAGGGTGTTGAGCACTCATTTGAAAAGCATAATGAAGGAGTTGGCTGATCTAAAGAGAGAACAAGCAAAAAGAGAAAAGAAGGCTGCAACAACTGCACAAGCCCATGCTACAACAAGTAGTCCATCTACAGCTACGACTGCACCACCTACAACATCAAACCCTACAACAAGAGCTCCTAAAAGACGAGCAAGCTCAAGACCTCAATCAAGTGTCAAGAGGCCAAGGAGTAGAGCTACGGCGACAAATTCAACACAAAATACTAGGCCTGATGTAACCATGCAAGAGAATCATCACAGGCTGCCATTCTCCGTGACCCACGGACATCAAACACTAAGGGGAGAAACAAGAAGTGGGCTTTTCAGAACCCGTTGAACATTAACAGGAAGGAAATACGCACTTGAAACAATGCGGGTCAGAAAACCATGATTACAGGACATGCCGGAAAGGGGAGAGCTACCAGAAGCGAACAACACGTGGAAGAAACAAAGCACTAGTCATCTTGTCTTAAGTTATTTAATATCAATTACAAACTTGGTTATGTAATATTTATGGTACTTATTCGTAAAAGGGTTTTGGGATACAGAGATGGTTATGTACCTCACATGTTATTCTCGAGATGCCACCTCCGATCAACAGATTTGTTGAATTTTGCATTTACGCAGTTGTACAACATTATTTTCCTCAATTTCAGCACATCGTCCTTGCCAATAGGAGCGGTGTTCACTCCATCCCATTTCTCAATGTCGTAGAGAACGTGGTATCCACAATCATGGCTGACAAAAAGACAAGGTTAGTTACCATTCAAAAGCACATACATCTAACAGCTCGAGAAAATTAAAAAATTACCAAATTCTACAACTTTAGAAACCATGATAACTCAACATAGATACATAGTTATATCAGTAAAAAAGTCTAACAAAAAACAGGAGACAAAAAGAACAGTTACCATGTTAAACATATTTAGACACCATATTATTTCAACACAGATACCAGTTTTTTGTTATAAAACACAACAGATGTGATTACCCCACGAATACCATGTTCAACAGCTTTAGCCACACAATTATTTCAACATAGATACCAGCTTTTTGTTTGAAACCACAACAGTTAAGATTACCCCACGAAAAAATTACTACAAAAAAAAAGTGTGAAACTAAGCTACCAGTTTAAACCACCTAAAATATCAGAAGAATTAACTACAAAGTTATTCATGTATCTTCAATTTATGCCCGGAGAAAATTTGCACAGACTAAGACAAGATTTGGGATAAAAAACAGTATATACACCTTTGTTACAAGAGATAAAAAAAACTTACTTTCCATGTTGTTTCGAAACATCTATTATCTTGAGCTCATAATTCTCAAATTGAATCTTATAATCCTCATAATAGGTTGACCATAACTTGATAATCCAATTCATGAGCGCGCTAGCATGGGAAATGAGACCTAAATTGCCTTCACCACGCAGTGAGTCAAGAGCTTCAAATCTTTCAGCCTCAATATTCAAGCAAAGGTTGTACCAGTGGTTCTCATGGGGCTGTCCTTTTGAAATTTCTTGTAAAACTAGAAAATGGATCTCCGGTGATAGAAAAAAAAGAGGAAAATAAAAAACAAGACACGTTGCATACATAGCCAAGCACAACATACCATGCAGGTCTCATGCACAAAACACACACACAAAGCAAAAAAACAAAAGCTATCGGGATATGTACAATGTAGCTACAAGATTAAATTTGAGCCAGCTATCAATTTTATTACAAGCAAATACCAACTAGAATTAATATAGCTACATGGATGCATGTAACGACAAAAAAATAGACAAATCTAAAATGGAGAAGACAAATGATGTTACCTGATTAATAATGCTGAGAGAATACATTTCAGTCCTTTTGAAAGTTGAAACAATCATATGCTTAATCCAATCCTCTTCCATGACGTACTTGGTGAGCTGATGTGACCTAATCCCCTTCCCCTTGATCAAATTTGATTTCTGCAGGTACTCAATGCCCAGTTCCATACTATGGTTTGACAATTCATCCCTATCGAAAATAGAATCAGCTATATCTTGGGGTGTATGCCCAACTATTTTTGTACATGACAACCCGATAACTACACACACAAAAAAAGTATACAACACAATGAGTTAAGACAGTAAAAAAGAACATGAAGACAATCAACCAGATACCATGGAAAAAGAGGGACAGGAAGTAAAATAAATAAATAACAGAAGGTGGTCACCATCTCAGATTTGATGTATCTCTCCTACGAACTGTCTTGTGTTTTAGTAGCAAGACAATTCATCATGCTCCTGATTGATAGCAAGCTTTTCACCATATGGGGACTGCTGGAAGCGTGAACCCTTCTTTACCATTGGTTTGTTCAGTACCACCTTGGGTGTTGTGCTACGAACACCTTTCATGCTTCCTGGTTTTTCTTTTTCTAGTAAATCACGTTGCCTTGCAGAAAAAACCTTTGCACACTCCTCATACATATACCACTCCTGCTGGACCACTGCAGAAACTTCAGTAGTTTTTCCTAATACAAAATCTTGCAGCTCATTAGACATTTTAAACTCTCAAAGATCATCATCTACATTAAAAAAAATAGAAAAAAATATTCTGAAGTATATAATGTGAATATAAAACAGAAAAAGTATTATCTTACAAAAATAGGAGACATAAAACTACAATGTAAACAAATAGGATTGTACAAAACAAGAATACAAAATAAAGCATCTAGCATAATTTCAAGCAGCTACCAAAATAACCAAAAGGAAATATCATGTTAGTCTGAGACACCTACCAAGATAATTTATAAGAACATGAGTTACCACAATTTTTTAGTGCAACGAAACAAAAAATCTAAATACACAAAACATGATAAAAAAACGAAAAAACTTCTAGACATATAAAAAAGGTAAGAGTACCTGAAGCCCAAGCTAATGGACTGCTTCAATGACATCATCAACCACATCAGCAACAAAATCATCTGTGCCTGAAGTTCTTGTGAACTCCCCAGCGAACTGAGATTGAATGGGGTGGAGTAAACATCCCTGGGCGATTATCTCTTTTATTGCTTTCAGATGAAGATTTGGAATCTGAGAGTTTCCTTTTAGTACGAATCCCACCACCTGACAAAGGCTTTGCTCCTCCAACACTAGAGAACAAACCTTGCCTGCTAACAGAGTCTGATAAGTTTTTGACAAGGCGAACAACATCCGGAGGCACACTTATCGGATTGTGTCTAATTGGACCAAGACTGAGCATGTGCTGGACGAAAATAGGAGACAATGTGTACTTTCGAACATAATTCAGATTATCCGTTGCATTCCTTTCCTACAACTTTGGTGAGACAATCATCTCCATGTAGTTGTTCTCTTTTAGAATGGCCTAAGTAACCGTTGGTGAGATAGGGATTGCACTGCTAACCTTTTTGCCATCATTAATCTCCTTCAACTTACTCGCAGACATACTGTTCTTGGGTATCCTGGTAGATGTCGGAGACACCACCAAAGAAGTCCTCGCACTACTCCCATCTCTTTGAGGACTTCGCCTAGAGTTGGTAGAAACTGTGGGATACACGCCAACATCATTCCTAGCACTACTACCATCTCTTTCAGCGGTTTCCACCGGTGTATTAGAAACGGTGGGCGACACCAGGAAGGAAGAATTAACATTGTTCCCATCTCTTTCGGAACTTTCCTTTCGGATGTTGGTAAGATCAGGGGACAATACATGATCAACTTCTGTTATCGGAGATATCTTGCTGCTACCCTTGGCAGCTTTTTGCATATGTGCTTTACTGCGAACACGTGGGCTGCCAGCCTGCATTTTAGCTAGCCATGGAGACTTCCTTGAAGGAGACAAGGCTGATGAAGCTTGGCGTTTCCTTGAAAAGAAGAAAAACATAAAAATATAAAAAATAAAGTTAGAACAGAAAACAACACAGAAAAACACTCTATTAATTTGAAAATCTGATGAATACCATGAATTTATCAAGTTGAATGGTATTGGATATCAAGTTAATTGGTGGTGCCTACTACGATAACACTAATGCTAAAAAATTCATTTTGAAAAAAAAAACATGATGACTACCAAGTAGATTCATAATAGATATCAATTTGGTTGGTGACACCTACCAAGTTACCTAAAAGTGGTGTTATGATGGCAGGAAAAAAAGGTAACACTAATTCAGAGGTTTTCTGAAGAAAAAAGTTGTAGCTTCCAATAAACTTTATAACAGAAGTAATGGTGCTTACCAATTAAAAATAACAACATATATCTTGTTAAATGATTAAAGCTGGAAGATTAATTAAACAAAAGCACTACCATTTTTAGCGGAAAAGATGGAGGTTACCATGCAATTTAAAAATACATAAGAAATGGATTCTTTTGCAAACCTTTTGTGGAGTGGGTTATATTTTGGAGCATCACTAGTAGTTGCATCCCCTTTTGCTTTTAAACCTTCATCAAGTTCCTTGCTAGCATGGTTATCAATAACTTGGTTCTGAGCAGGCCACTGCAAGTCCATGATGGTGCTTTCAGTATTGTAAACAACACTGCCAACATATAGATGTGGTTCCCTTTTCAACAATTGTCCTGTAAAAAAAGCATGTAAGTTAAAAAGGAAAAGAGAGTACTACCAAGAAGTTAAATTCACACAAAACAAATCGAAAAGGAACAAAACAAAGCTATAACAAACCTCTTCTTAAACACAAACTGCTCAGCAGCAACATCACTCTGCCCACCTGATCCATTTTCCAAATCTGATAACTCATGCCCCTTGTTGACAACTTCATCGTCTAAAGGTTTCATAAAAATTGTTAGAGGAATGTTTAGTTCCTTTGCAACAATAAGCTTCATCTCATTGTGAATACTTTTCTGTAATTCTGTATTAGTTGTTTGATGTGCCTTCTGTTCTTTAAGCTTTGATGCAAGATTTGTTGTTACCCCTTGATTTCAGAATCGGCAAACTGTCCAGTGGAAATGTGTGAATCACCCACAAATCCACCTATCTGACCGATACCATATGATCCAAACAACTCAGTGTATGATGGAACATTGATTTGCGAGTGGATAGGGGGGTGAAGGACTAGAACTCTCCCTAGCTTGCACAATACGGGTCAGTGAATAGTTACTAGGTCCTGCTTCATTGGAACAAAATTGTTTGCGTCCAGGATGACTTGGCTCAGCGATATCTTTGGTAATCTTGTAGGCATCTAATTATGTTTCCCCATCATCTGCAGATGTGGATTCATCAGCATCTGCATCTTCCCCCGAGTCATCCTGGCCATGAACTTGATCTTCTTCAACTGCCCTGTCTGGCTCTGAAGGTTTAGAGCCTTCTGTTCTAGGACACTTCTCGCACGACACTGATTCAGTTAAGCCATGACACTGATTCAGTTAAGCCATGACACTGATTCAGTTTATGCGGCGAGTGGGTACCTATGCGCCTTGCAGTACCCTAGTAGGAGAAACTCCAGCCACACTAGGTCGCATAGCCAAGGCTTGTGGCGATATTGGGAGCTTCTTTGGTCATGCAGCGTCCACAATAGAGGGAACCGCAGCAATGTGTAAGATGTTAGGAGGTGGGTTTCAGAACATGGCTCATCTCTACGGGCCAGAGGTGACTCCGGAGCCAGAGCCGGAGCCGAGCCAACGCCCGAGGCTTCCACTGAACCGGTGAAGTTAATAATTAACACCCTCCAACAGGTTTGCTCTGCGAAGCCACTTTTTTCATTTGTACACATGTATTATCTGACTCTAGCTTGTAGTAATTAAGTTTGTCGTTTGAATTGCCACAGGCAAGGGAGGTGTTGGAATGGATCTCGGAAGTTCCTGCATCAGGCATACAGGTGGACATCGGACTTGATGTCACGCCATCGACAGCGGTCAATATCTGTAACGAGTTTGACACTTGTGGGTCTGAGGCATTGGCCCTCATCAGCGGGGGAGCCAACATGATGGCTAAGCGATATTTGTACCAGAGTCGGACGAGGACCTCGTGAGTGAGTGTAGAACACTCGTGGTTAGTGTAGAAAACTGTGGTAACCGTACATGTTGCAGAACATGATTGTTGAAACAAGTATTGTGTATATATTGCTACTATATGATTGCTGAAAGGAAATCCCCTTCATATATTGTGTACACGGAAATGTACCCGTACTCAACACGTTATGATTGGTACAAGAACACTTTGCTGCCACCAAAGCTTCAGAGTATCATCAGTTACTTGTAGGTTCGCTCATGGCAACACTTTTCCCCATACTGTGTTAGCTATTGCAGAACCTGTGAATACAGTATATGTTTGACTACCTCTTTCGTTGTCATGCAGAAGGGGCAATTTTCTTTATGTGGCAAACCTCTTCTTGCAAGCCATGTGCAAGAAGGGGATCAAGGCAAACATCAACTCCATGTGCCCATGGCCTCAGATCAGATGGAATGTAGTGTATGCCAATCTGGCGGCAAGAAATCCCAAAGCGCCGAGTATTCAGATCATGGGATAGGATGTCGGTCTTAACTCAATCTTCTTCTACACTTATACACTACTTATAAAAGAGCAAACTCCGTAGATACATTAAATCTCAACCATCAAACTACACGAACCAACGTACTAGATCGATCTAATGTTGAGCTTCTCAACAAAAAATTGGGCAAATTACAACATAATGCCACCTCCTAAGTACCACGGAACCGGTACAAAACAACTATTTCTCTCTCCTCTCTCATATCGAACAACTCTCCCTTCTCCGATACATACGGCCGTCCCATGTTCAGTTCGATGGCGTGGAGGTTCTCCTCGCAACGGAGGCGTAGAAGACATGTCGGGAACTGCACTGGGAGCACGTCTCAGCCATCTCGACCGCGTTGGGAGACTAACTTGGCGCCGAGCTCCTGCAACCCGAGCTGGCGACGATGGGATTCATGGCCTGGCCGGCGGCACAAAGTATTCTGGGGAGCGCGCCGCGCCCTAGCAGTTTAAGATCTCCGGCAGCCGCCGAACCAGCCACCTCCAGCTGATGGTGCCGTGATAGCGCGCGGTGCCAAGCCGGCTAGCATCGCCGCGCTCTAGTAGTTTAAGATCTCCGGCGGCTGCCGAACCAGCAACCTCCAGCTGATGGTGCCGTGATAGGATGTAACCGCTCGGCCGTCCCGCTCAGCTTCTAGCTCAGTGCGTATCGTCCCGGACAAGGCGGGATAAAGCCTACGCATCCATCCCTTCGCAGCTTGCAGGACGCAAACGGTGTTGCCCAGACTACGGAGCAACGACCGGCAAGACATGGGCTGAAAAACACATGCTTCGAAGTTTGATCTACAAGACAAAGGTACACGGACGCCCACATATGAAGGTGCAGAGGCAGTGAGCCATCCTACCTGCACTGCGTTTCTTTGGCCATTCCTTAATTTCTTGCCGATTTTCAGGTCAGGCAGACAAATACTGCCATCATCCCGTGAGGTGTTCGAGCACAACTTTTTGAGAAAGCAGGGATCCAACATGATTCAGATCATGGAGCTAGGTACTAGAGGCCATCTGTTTGCTGCTCTGAACAAAACAAACCATCCTGGTCGGATGCCTCATCAGAGTTACTGACGCGATGTTTGCTCTGAAAGCTGTCTTTTTTACTTTGTTGGCTATGTTTCTTATGCTCATCGGTGCTAAGCATTAGAGCTTATGGCCTAGTATTTTCCTTCCTTGTCTATCTATCTCAAGGGCTATGGCGGTGCTTGTTGTTTTAGTATGAACTGGTTACACGTGTGATGATTGAAAGCGAATATTTGCTCTGGCATATATGTAATTATGAGCTTGTTTTTCTACATCTTCGCTAAACAAGTTAACTAATAATAGGAGGTTTTTTTCAGCACTAATACCCTATGTACCCATAGTATGAAGGTGAATGTGCTTTTTTGGCAACTTTAGGGAAGTTATGCAAGCAAAATATATAATCTTTTAGCAGTCCAACATGTTTCGGAGATTTTAATAAATATGTATAAATCAATATTCTCACATACAAGAATTGAGAATGTGGACGATCATATAAAACTAAAAAAAAGAAAGTTAGGTTTCATGGGATTATGCTCTTTCATGGAATTATGTGTTAAACACATTAAGTTGGGTTTCAAGTTTGGAAAATGATGTCGTGAAATGCAACTATAGGTCTATTTGTCATCGAGATTCTTATTGCGCTGCCATCAAACAATTTCTTCTTGCAGTAGGACATCTACAAAACATGATAAGTTTTCTCCCGAGGATTGACTTTCTAAACAAATAGGCACTACCATAGTACCATCACATCAACACATCAATCTTATCACTTTGGATTTTCAATCTTTTGAATTGGTTTATTCAAAATTTAATTTCCAAACGTATGTGAGTCATATATTATAATTTCTTTAAATATGGGTGGGTGCATCAAGGCGCGGTTTTATGTTGCTTAAACAATTTGATGATATCATTATTTCAAAATAGCCATGCTTAATTTCAAATTTATATGACACAATGGACATGATCATCGGGTCATCTGTACATAGTGCCAAATCAGACATCAGCGGTTATATTACTTAAGAGCAGTACCTAATAAGACCTACTTGCCCCCAATAAATTAGAGAAGATTGCTGCAGCCTAAAAACAAAAAACTACTGCAAACCGCATGCCCACTGTCTCCCACACATTTTAGATGTTTTTATCCTCCACCACAAGTAGTAGTACTTCACACTTGACAACCAAAGTTGCACGTACCAAGTTCAGAAAATAAAACTAATGTCAGGAACATCCAACAGGATGAGTTGGGATATACACAAAGGTGCATCTAAACAATTCAGAAAAGACTCTGCATCGTTACATACAAAAATCATAACATCTGTGAAATCAAAACAGAAACAATCAATTCCCCCAACTAGCATGGCACACTAACTTTGAATGGAACTAACATACATATCGCCTCATCTACTACTAACTACTGATAGATACATATCAACCGAACACAACAAGCTCATAACACCCTGCACAAGTATCAACTGTTACCAAACTCGAATGATCAAAAACATGTATAATCGCCATAAAGAAAGCACCTACAACCTACTCCACAAACAAGACCATAGAATAGTGACAGTTCCGAGCGCGAATTCCTTACTTATGTTCACTAACCACTTCGGCTATTTTGGAAATGAATCTCGAATCCCCCACTCCCCCGTGGACACCGGTGGGAGGTCGTCGCACCCCTGCTGTTGGCGGCAATCGGCCACCGAATGGGGGAAAAGGGGGTCCCCGATTGTGGACAATACTGAGCCGCTGATGTGGATAAGGTCACCGGAGAGATGAGGCGCGGGGAGCAAAAACTTCACCAGGAGAGAAATTAACGGGATCCAGAGCTTCCCGGCAAGGCGCACAACTTCTCCACCGCCAAAACTTCCCTCGCCGACGGAGAGCCGTCGCAGCCGCCTCCGTATGCCAGATCAGAGGCAGCGGGATCTGACCGCCTCGTACGCTCCTCTGCTTCTCCCTGGTGAAATGAACAGAGTGGGAGGGGAAAACAGAGCCGCCGAGAAAAAAAAGAAAAAGGAACAAAGACAAGAAAATAAATTCAAAAATGAAAAACGATGGGCCCCGCTGAACAGACAGATGGCCAAATGGTTCTGTGGCTAGCGTTATTACACAGACGAAAAAAAAACAAAGCCTGCACAAAACATCACCGCACCGAGCCCATAAAACAAAAAGGCCCAAGACAAAACATCACCGCACCGAGCCCGCAACGAAACAAACGCACCTGCCCTGTTTACACGCGAATCTTAAAGTGACACCGTATCTAACGGTTCCGCACATTAGTGTGCTCTAAGCTAGTTCTCACTTGAGTGAGAAGTAGCGAATCCGTTTTATTATAGATTATGATACGTGTGTTGCCACTTTAAAATTCTACATTTATGTGACATTAATGTCCCATGTAAGACGTGTGTTGCACGTGCGCGTGTACTACAAACGATCGATTGCCAAGATATGAGACACATAGGCTAAGCGATTCGACAAGATCATGCAAGAACCATTGCGGCAACTACGACAAACGAGCCGAGCGCTACCACACAGGGTTTTTGTCCTTCGGGTGAATCAAATCCCCCCCCCCCCCCCCCAAAAAAAACCTTGGTTGAAGGCAATTGAGCTTGTGGCTATCTATCATAGACATGCTATTTTGGCCACTCAAGGACTACTTCGCTTGGATGTTCAGTTATGGCAACTATATCAAGGCACTCGACTACGACATGGTCGAGCTCAGCAACATCAAGAGTTTGGTATGGAATCAACCTAATCAAGTAGTGGCTCGACTAGGTTGCCAAATGCGTAGACGTCGCTGCCCATATTGAGACGGTGATTACAAGGCCAGCTTCTGCTCACCAGGCGATAGGCGTGAATTGGTTAGGTTCTCAGCTCCACGAAGAAGTGGATCTGCTGACAGAGGCAAAGAGTTTTACTTTTATTAAGCTAAGTTCGAGATATATGGACACACTTGAGGTTCAAAACTTCATATCAGATGTTCAGATCATACAAGTGGACTCATGTCAAATATGGGGATTTCTAACAATTAATTGTAAAATATGTCTGCTAAATATAATGCGAGACGTGCATTGCACGTGCCTAACTACTAGTATGGCAAAATACACAAATTTACATGGCATTATATCAAATTTGATATACTACACTTGTTGCTTCTATGGATACACATCTACCTATGCCTGTCTATCTTAAACAAGTGAAAGATTTGCATGCAATGGCAGTCTCTTAAGGAGAGGATATCTAACGGTATGAAGAGCAGCACTATCCAGTGTTGGGGTTGCTTCATCTGGATCATAAGCGTCAGTTAGTTTTTGAGTTGTATCTACAGTCACCGCCTGTATCGCAGGGGCGTTCTCCACAACATGCACAAGGAATTCAACCTGGCCTCTTGCTCCTCTGAATCCTGTAACACGTACATTCTTCAGATTCACGTATTTGTGTTCGATTGTGGGTATTCTTGTCTCAAAGGCCCATCCTTTGCAAACCACAAACTATAAAGGCCAAGAAACTGCAAACAACAATGTCAAAGATTACTACAGTTACTGGAACAAAATACTACTACCACATGTGTTCCTAAATATAACATGTTCTGTGAGTTCAAATTGAGCTCCCAAAACATCTTTTATTTAGGAATAGAGGGAGTAGTAAATATATATACTACATGCAGGTTAAAAAGCACAGGTGTTAAAAGAAGAGCCGATGGAGAATGCTACTCACATGTACTTCAAGCTTTTCAACAAAGGGAGCAGCCCTCAGAAAAGAAACTAAGTAGAGAATTTTTTCAGCGTCTTCATCATATATGAGAAGCAGTATCTGCGCATGCCTGAGCTGAGAAAACATATGAGGGCTGTTTAACACCCATCTCGTCTGAAAGATAAAACCGCAAAGGTCATTGCGAAATGATGTGACAGCAAACCAAATGATAAAAGGAATATTGTTCCAGTAAAATATCTCTAGTCGTTGAAATGAAAACTGCAATGTCAGGTTTTGTACATCTGGAAGCCCATCGAGTAGTAAGGCGAGAGCGTGCTGAAAAGTTGTACCGCTGAACCAAATTTTTGCACTTTCCAGTTTGGAAGCCCAACGTAGGGAAACAGGTATAAATGTTCCATTGTAAACAAAGGTGGATAGTTTTTCAGCATGGAAATCTATCTTGGTTATGCGGCAGTGCATGACTCTCAGGTAATGCAGGCGGGACAATGGCCGAGTCACCTTGAGTTCATCCTTCAGATGGCATCTCACAATGCTCAGCCATTCAAGTTTACAGCAAGTGCCTAAGATATTGCCAAGATCCTTGCTCGTGGTGTTCAGTAGATGGATAGCAAGATTTCTTAGGTTCGGGGAACGTACAAACTGCGAAGGAGGTGGTTTGAAAGACACAAAGCAAAGCTGAAGACGCTGTAGGCATGACACGCCTTCCCTGTCTAGAAGTTCAAACGGGAATCTATAATCATCCCCATGCATGAGGAAATTGGACGGTGGTGCCAGATCAAGAGCTAGATTCTTTGTCCGGGACGACATCGCAAACCTAATCCAGCTATTGAGATGGTCAGCAAGCTTGCTCTCCATTATATATTTGACCTCAAACTGGTCGACAGCCTTGCCGCGGTGCTTGTGCAGAACCGCATTGACGTGGTCGATGAACGCCTGGGTGTGTTGCTGTTCCGCTTTCCCCCTAAGTGCCACAACCTTATGTTTCTTCCTGCCTTTTCCCTTCAAAGGAACGGGAGAAAGGCTGAAGGGAAAGAAAAACCGAGATTAAAAATCCGAGCAAGAAGATCCAAGAAAAGTATGTAAAAGAAAATCATATGAAAATAAAGTTCAGATCTTTACCTGGAGGTGGTGACAGCAACACCGTCGAGGTCGATCACTCCCTGACTTTAAGAGATCTTCTTGCACCGTCATCCGGCAGCTAAGAAGCGGGCTTTTAGCTCCGCTAGTTCAGCTTCAAAGGCAAGTTGATCTTCTCCGAGATAAGCAAGCTGCAAAGAAATAAACTCGAATCAGTAAAACCATCCGAGAAATATAGAAGTTCGAAAAACTACCCCAAAAGGAGAAAACTAAAAGGATACCTTGGGAGAGGGGTTTTTGGCGTGGTACATTTGTAGACTTTCCTCGTACTGATCACGAGTCGCTACCAAATGATTGACGTGCTTTTTGAACTATTTCTTCGACAAAGCTAATTTTGTCACTCTTATTGCATCGCCAGACCCTGTTTTTCACACAGAAGCATGCCGCCATGGAATGCAAGAGGTTGGATACTCCTTCCGAGCCAGCAAAGGACCGTGTCCATGCCGGTCAGAGGAGGACAAGAAGCGGTGAGTTTTGCTATCCGCCTTTTGATTCGCAGAAGGTCTGGAGGCAGAACCTGGACCGCGTCCAAGGTCTAGTTATCTCTAGGCGTGGCAGCGGAATTGGTGAAAGCCGGAATTCCCGTCTCCTTTTCAGAATAAGGAACGTCCGGGTGGTAGAAGAATGAGCCCGTCCATAATTTGACGGACTCGGAAGTTTTTATATTCGCGAACCACTCCTCCCTAAACCTACGAATGTTGAAGGAGATAGTCCCACAAGTGGGAAGAACACCATCGGTGGTGTTGTGCTTCACACTGAAGCAGTACTGAAAGAAATGTAATCAGGGTTCTATCCCTAGATAACCCTCAAAAAGAGCCTGGAACCCAGCTATGTACAGAATAGAATTGGGAGGCAGATTCTAAGGTTGAACACCGTAGTGGTTGAGGGCTTGAAGGAAGAACGCAGAAGGCAGAAAACCCATACCTCTGATGATATGGGAGGCCAAAATAACCCTTTCTCCGTCTTTTCGAGAAGGCTCGGAATGTTATTAGTTTCCTTTCGCTCAAAGCAGTGGAGTGGGCTCTGTGCTCTGGGAGGTTCGAGATGGAAGATGATACATAAGGAGAACCGGAGGGCTCGAGGCAGCTATTTATAACCACTTTTGCATCGAGATTCGCCCCAGCGGCTCTTTTAGCCATTGGATGACTGACGCATGTTTCCCCGGAAAACCTGGGAAACGAAGGGACGGGGTGATAATTGCTATCTCCTCGTTCCTCAGGCAAAATCAGTCAGAGATACGGTTTCAGTCTTTTGACTGAAACCAAGCATCCGTGACGCAAGCACGATTTCATCGCTTACGTCACAGGTTCCTTCTCTGTGAAGACTCGTGGAAGAAAAGTCCTATTTCAGTGAATCCGAGTTTGGCATTGAAAGTTTCTAATGGAAGAAGAATTAAGATAAAACACCGACATTTATGAAAAGAATACAAATCCACGAGAGACGGCAAGATGAAGTCTTAATCCTTCTTGGGGCTATTATCGGATATATGCCAGTTAGGGGTGTGTTCGGCATTGGCCGAAGGCCGGATTATCAGGATGGCCCGCAGGTCATGGAACACAACCCATTGGGCGGCCCAGTAAGCTGACGCGTAGGAAGCCGGATTCTAGAAGAACCCGGACCACGGCCCAATCGTGGTCCATCTTGGAGAGAAGCCGGATGCCTTACTTTCCAAGTTGGATACTTTTCATCGTCTTCTCGGTTTCCTCCCTGTAAGCCCTAGTCCGGCTATCTATATAAAGCCGGGCGGGAGCGAACGACAAGACAAGTTCTCAACTTAGCTAGAAGCCAACTCGCCGGGAAGTTCACCCTCGCCGAGTTAGCAAATACACACTCACAATTGTACTCTGTATACTTCAGGCTTCAACCCTGATTTTAGTGAGATTGCAGAAGTAGGAACGCCGCATCGTTGCGTCGTACCGAACCTGGGTAAATTGTGTCCTCGTTTTCAGTACTTTGATGTTTGCACCCACGGTTCTACCAGTAGGCTCACGGAACCCCCGTCTATGATCCTAACTATGAAGTCTCGACATTGTCGAAAATGCCTACTCCTGGAATCTAGATGACCTACAGATAGGTCAGACTAGTTCGGGCTTATCCATCTCTCGTCTGAGGCCGGTCTAAGCAGCAACTATATCTTGTTCTGGCTGTACTTATCCGGGCCGCCCTGTCCGGAATGGTCAGACTTGTTCGAGTGCAGTCCAGGATACCACCCGAAGTAAGCGACAACCCATCATCCCTCTCCACAACATTCGCAAGTATGAGAGAATCATGGGATGATCCCTCCAAACCAGCAAGAACATAGGTAAACCTCAAATCAAAGTCTACCGCAACCATGACATTTTGGGTGGTGCCATCTTTTCTACCCCTAAAGGCGGCTGAGATACTTCTTGGGACTCTAGCAAGCACATGTGTCCCGTCAATTGCTCCAATACAATCCTAAATTTTGAACACAAGTTTTTATTATTCATATATTTTTTTAAATACAAGTATATACGGTTTTGAAATAAAACAAAGTATTACCTTTTAAATAGGGATTAAAGCGGTAGTTTTCCAGAATTTTAGAGTGGGTCTGAGTGGAGGGAGGCAGATCATCTCACCTAGAAACTCTCCAACATCATACAATATCGCTTTAAAATACCTACTGATTACTCCAATAGATCTCCTAAAAATAGGTTGTAGATCTCTAAACCTTGTGTTGTGGCCAACTACTAGGAGAAACATTGCTACTTGTTCCTCGATAGAGGTAAGAATGTTATCTAATAATAATTCTCTCTCTCTAAACAAAGTGCAGACACAAAATAAGGGGGATCTTTTCATTCTCGACTGATTAAGGCAATTTGTGTCACTAGAATGATATATGTATCCCAGATTTGATTCTCTAGAAATATCCATACCAATCTACAACCTATTGTTATCATTGGTTGATTACTAGCTCTCCTTGAGATGAACACAACGTAAGCACCCAACACAGCTACGAGACCAGGTGCTTTCACAGTTAATTGCCAGTATATTTCTTGCCAATACATTCATCTAAAAAATAAAAATAAATCATTTTGCAATGAAATAAATGGCACACAATAAATATCCAACAATCATAACATTTCAGACAATGAAATCACCTAGTGCTATCATTCAAGACAAATATCCTGCTGCTATCATTTCATAAAATAGAAAATAAATAGCAAGTAGATGGCATGAAGAGGACTACCTTGCACTGGAGACGTGGGCATCGCTGGAGCTGGTTGGGATTCGAAGGGGAGGGTTTTCCTTCACTGCTGATGTCCTGCCCGTGGCGATATGGACCACCGGAGGAGGGACGAGGTTTGGGTGGAGACGACATGAGGAGAGGTGCTGCACATCTGGTTTGATGTGTCGTCGAGGTGGAGGTATGGGTTCTGCATGCTGGTGCTAGAGACGACAACGACATCGTCGGATACTGTTAGGGAGGGGGTCGGGGTGATGGTCCGGCTGCCGCTGGAAATCATCCTGTTGCGAGATCCATGCCGCGAGCTGGTCCAGGGCAGCCTCGAGGTTCGATACCTTGCTCAGGTGGCCGTCTTGGAGTGACCTCCATGTTGAGGTTAGAGGGACAAGTCGGGGTAGTATGTGAGATGGCGGTGCTGGTGGAGAAAAAATCTAAGGAGGGCGGCGATGGGGTAGGGGTGAGAGAGAAGGGAACTAGGGAAAGAGGAGAGTGCAGGGTCGCGAGTAAGGGGATTCGGCCCGCGGGGCCGTGGGGGCACGAGCGGGAAATGTTTCGGGACGCGCGAGTCTTGTTTTTCGGGGTCAGATCGGTCGAGCTAAGGTGAGAAGCTCCAATCAAGCTTCTCAACCGGGCAGGGCCGAGACCCCTTTTCCGTATGAGGTGGACATGGTCCATGTAACAGCCCAAGTATGAAAACCTACCATTTAGAATGTTTGATTTCTTGTTATTAAAGTATTGCATCATGTCATCATATTGTTGCATTTGTTTCTTTTGTTTTGCATCTGTTATTCTTTGTTTTTCACAATGAAAATCAAACAAATTCAACTGCTTTGTTTTCATACTTGTTCTGTTACAACTTTTGGAATAAAAATAACAAGTGAAAACAACCAAATTGTTCCATTTTTATTCCATGTTGGTCACTCATTATTTTGGTGGTTTTAATCAAACCAATAATCAATCAATTAATTCAATCAATAATTCCAAATCATCTCAAATTCAAATCAAATCTTTAAAACATCAATCAACTTGAGTTTATAACAAATCTCCAAAACAATCAAACTCATTTTAATCACTTTAATCAATAGGGTTCACCCTATTAAAATCCTTGTTTTCAATATTAATCTATTAATTTCTAAATTGCACAAATTCAAATCAAATGCATCAAACAGAACACTCTTGAACTTATAAATTTTAACAAGCCAATCAACTATTTTCAATCAAATTAATCTTAGGGGAAACCCTATTAAAAATGTTGTTTTAAATAAGGTTTATTTAATATTGAAAAAATTCTTTCAAATTGGGTTTCAAATGCAAACACTATTTTAAAATGTCACCTTTCTGCAAACCAATCTTGGAATTTGTTTTCTTTTAACCTAAATAACTAACCTGAATTTTCCTAGAATTTTTACTACCCAACCCTCATGTTTTGCTTCCATTTGCTTTTGTTACAAAAAAAAACAGTAAAACAAAAAATAACAAAAGAGAAAAAGGAGCAGCAGCTAACTAACCTCTACCTAAGCCCAGCCCACTTCTTATTCTTCTGGCCCAGTACCCCTCTCCCTGTCGCTGTCTTCTTCCTGACGTCAACAGTACGATCACCCCTCCTCCACACGATCAGCTCTCCCCTCCTCGATGCAGCTCCGTACCAAGCCCCTCTCCCTATAACTAACCTACTCCCTCTGCCCTAGACTCGAACCCTAGACCCTAGCTACCCATCGCCGCCGTCTCACCTCTCCCCCCCCCCAAGTTCTCTGTTTTCCTCTGAGCCTGCAAACACACCGCCGCTGCCTCCCGTCAGATCACCGCCACCATCCCCTCGCCATGTTCCTCCTCGGGCCAAGCCAGCCACGGGAATGGAGCCCCCGTGGCCTGGCCTTCCTCTTCGCTGAAGACGTCAAGGCCGGAGGGGCAACTATCGCTTCGCACGCATCCGTTTCCTGCCGCCGGCGACCACCTCCGTCAGCCACCGTCCTCGCCTCTTGCTGCTACTGCGTCGAGCAGACCGAGGTGAGCAGGGCCCACCTCCCTCCTTTCCTCCTGCAATCTCCCGTCTCACCACACCCCCGCACGGCTCACACCCCAGTGCACAGCAGCAGCGCCGGCCGGCGATCGTCGCTGCCTCCGCGTCGTCAGGCAAGCGTTTGATCGGTCTGTTCCGTCAGGATTCAGATAGCAGGTGTTCTAAAAGTTCAGTTAACCTCGCCTGTTATTTTACCTTGTCTGCGTACCTGTTCGTATCACAACTACTGAAGCACCGCAGTGGTATCGGTCGATCTGCGCGTGAGCTAGGTCCTGGGTTCGAACCCCAGGGCGCACCACCCCCACCTTTTCCCTTTTATTCCCGCAGCGCGCGCCTGGCCCCACGCGACAGTGACTCCACTGCCACGCGTGCGTGCTCTCGCCACGCTGGCCACGGGCCCCCCTGGCAGCGTGTGTGTATCACTCCAGTGCGGTAACAAAAGTATTAAAAGCTAATCTGTTTTTATTTCTAATTTCTTTTAATTGGCAGAATAAACACCAAACTTTAAAAATCAATAACTTTCAATCCATAACCCCAATAAATAAAAACTTTATATGTTTTCTGTTCAAAATTTAATAATCTTTCCAAATAACTTATTTGTGTACTGTTTTGACAATTCCAAATGTATTTAAAATTCAAATTTGAATAATTCAAATGCAAATTGCTAAATACAATAACTAAATCATTCTTAATCCAATAAATGCAAATAAAATATGTTTTTCATACCATTTCAACTCATATTTTCAAATATAAATTTTGTTTCCTTGTTTGAATAATTTAAATTGCCTAAATAATTTAATACTTGTTTAATCCAATTAAAATTGCTAAAATCATAACTTGCTCAAATTAAATTATTTTTGCACATGCAAAATATGTTTTCAAACCATCAAAGTGTGAACTTTTCAAATGTGAATGTGAATTTATGATTTGAACAAATAAAATTCAAGTAATATTCAAACTTGTTTTAAACTCAATTAAAACTTGTTTAATATTGTTTACTTCATAATAAATTCATCCTAATTCCAATTTCAATATTTGAAACATGTAATCCAACTAAAATTTGATGTTCTTTTCAAATATAAATTTTGTTAATGGTTTTGCTCCCTTAAACTTGTTGAAAACAACAATTGCTTGTGTGACATGTTTTAAGTAACCAAACTTTCCAAACTTAATCAATGATTTCCAAAACTTGTTCCAATCCTATTCACTTGCATCTATCATTGTTATTTGTTGTTATTTTGTTGTTATCATCATGCATGCATCATGCTAACAACTCTCACATAATAATTAATTGTAAATCATTTGTTTCCACTTATTTCAATGGATCTTTTCCATATGCAATCCAATTGCATATGGGTCCAATTAAATTGTGTTATCTTGTCAAGTAGTTTATTTTGATGCATCTATTAACATGACATGCATCATCCCATGTTTGTGCACCTATGCCATTATATTGATTGTTTATCTTTCTGCAATGTTGTTTGCTTCTTCCCGGATATACGACGACGTTGAGACCGACGATACTTACGACACCCCTTCTAAGGATTTAGCTCAGTACCAGGCTACTGGGTTTGCAGGCAAGTTATCACTCACATGAAACACTGTGTTCCTTTCAACATTGGTTACCGATACTTTCCGTTGTTCCTTTCTGCTAGCCTTAGTAGTAGTTGTTTCTGTTACGAACCCATCACATGAATCCTTTAACCCTGATACTGCCTCACCTCCATACCTATAACCATTGCTTGTTGCCCGTGTCTTACTAGCATGCTTAGGTTGTTTTGCTCGAGTCTGTTACCCGTTACTTTCTGTTACTATTTTATTATGTTCTGGGGGCTCGATGATTAATCAATCAATCAATCATGCTACTGTTATTGTTAAATAATAATTTGATGATAAGGCACCGGCAGGAGGCCCTGTGTGGTTTTGAGGCCTGCTAGTGTCGACCCTAATAGGAAAAGGGTCTTGTCTACTGATCCATGATGAGCGCACTAACCGCATGTGGGAAGCGAGTATGGGCGCCCCCCTCAACTTGACCTGATTCGCATCTCGTCCAAATCGCCTCATTTAGTTCGTGTTTTCCATTTGCCGCATGCATGTTTTTGCGAGCCCAGGCCAGGGTGGAACTTTCGTAGTCGGCATATAGGGGGACACGTTCTTAGAGTGCTATGAGGGTCCATTTTCTTTTGGGCTCGATTAGCCGTGCGCCCAAGGTGCTTTGGGCTTGATGCGAAGAATGGTTGGTTGTGTAGAGTACCCCGCTTGGTGGGAGGCATCCCATCTGGCGGGTTATTCTTGCGTGTACGGCCAAATTGGTGCAACCCTGCAGGGATAATCTTCTCGAGAAGCCGTGTTTTCCGCGGTTATGGATTACTTGGTGAAAGTACTGGCTAACAAGTACTCAGGACAACTTAAACATAATGATCAAACATGTTACACCCAATGATTAATAACTTGACTAGTAATAGGTTGATGACACAATAACTTGATTCACCTTTAATACAACTGTGTGAGTTATCCTCGGATTGCTTCTTTGGATAAGGGGCGAGATCCAGGATGGGTTTGTTTTTAAGTTATCTTTCAGTTGGTTACACTCCTCGATCTTATCTCTTTTCTGTTAGCCGGAAGTGTTAGAATCTCTGTAGTTGGTTAGCGCAGCCAGTTGCAGCATCTTTTATATCCCCTCTCTTCCGTTGAACCCAAGGCATCTGTGCTTGGTGTTGACGGGTTACACTTTGGTGAACTGTGAGTCTTGCTTGCCAGTACGTTTATGTACTGACCCCTTTGGGGCTGTGGTTTCCGCAGACCTACGTTTCCGAGGATCTACATGGTGGCTACTACGTGGAGTATGACGAGACTGCTGACGAGTAGATAGCGGACCCGGGCAGGATCCGGGACTTCGTGGATGGGCTCCGTCTTTTCGTTTCCGGCCTCTTAGGCCTATTTGGTTCTTGTCTGTACTCAGACATGTTGATTGCTTCCGCTGTATTGTAATGATGTATTGTTGGGGCATGTGCCCTCTGAATGATTGTATTTGCTATCTCTGCTCTAATGAGAGCCAGTTGCAACTTATTTCAATCTTTTGTGTCGTAGAGATCTGTTGTGATATCACTTGTTAAACGCCGTTGACGTAACATGTGTGTATGGTTTGAAGTACGTCGACGGAAGTGCCTTTGATCTCTAGTGGATAGTTTACATCGACGATGGAATAGCAGGGCTTGTGTTGTCGCGCATAAGCGCAGGCCTACCAGGAAGCTGGGACGTGGGAGCAGTTATGCCCCATAATCCAAGCATCTGCTATCCAGTTCGTACTGTGAGTATCCCCTAGAAATCAGGGTGCGACAAATGGTATCAGAGCCTGTCTGCCTGTAGGATCCCTTTTTACTGGTCGCAGTTGAGTCTAGAAACTATTTTGTAGCTATATAGGAAAAATGAAACGTGAGAGTAGGAATTCTG
Organism: Alopecurus myosuroides; assembly: GCA_028641055.1. Taxonomy (NCBI): domain Eukaryota; kingdom Viridiplantae; phylum Streptophyta; class Magnoliopsida; order Poales; family Poaceae; genus Alopecurus; species Alopecurus myosuroides. Next base: position 90,110,304 of record CM054063.1, on the reverse strand, counting down.
TTCTTTTTCTTCTTTCCCCACCCACCCTCCCTATTTCTGGTAAGGAAGTGTAACGTTGATTTTCTCCCTTCTCATCTAAACTTTCAAGTTAGGATTTCACGAATCCTGGTTTCTCTAGGATGGTTATATCTACTAGACCATAGGAATGGAGGTGGTTGTGACATGATTTATCATGTTGCCTACTCACGATTGAGAACGGAGGCGTGTAAGCCCCGGAAGCAAATCCTCTATTCCTTAAGCAGTAGATATTGATCCTTTAGAAGCCCGGATGGGTTTTCCGTAGTACCTCAGGAGTGTTGTTCTCGTTTTCCCCGATGTTGATATCCTGTTCTTCTCAACATCCTTTTCGTCCGTTGAAATCTTGTTGTTGTTTTCCACTTCAAATCTTCTACCGGTGTCTAATAAAAACTTCCTCGTAAACTCTTATCCAGTTAAAGTGTTAGTTGATACCGGAGCATCACATTCCTTTGTGTCAACAATCTTTTCCACAACATACAACCTAATTCTGGTTCCACTAAGCAATCAAAACTCTGTTCACTCCCCGGGATCTCAAATGTTGACTTCCAAGATAAGTAAGAACAATCCAGTTCTAATGGGAGGCCACATATTCCTCGTTACTCTCATGTTGATGATTCTGACATTGATGATTATTCTTGGTGTTGCATTGATGTCAATAACTCTGTTCCACCATTCTAGCCAGATAATCTATTCTCCAAATGAATCAAGTTCCATTCAGCTATACACCCTTGGTGCAAAATCTCTCCCCTTTACTTGAAAATGTTCCGGTGGCTTCCAAATTCCCTGACGTCTACCCAAGAAGTTTCCGGATCTTTTCTTTTCTCAGTAGGAATCTCGGGGCGCGATTCCTTCAAGGGGGGGCGTTTTGTAACAGCCCAAGTATGAAAACCTACCATTTAGAATGTTTGATTTCTTGTTATTAAAGTATTGCATCATGTCATCATATTGTTGCATTTGTTTCTTTTGTTTTGCATCTGTTATTCTTTGTTTTTCACAATGAAAATCAAACAAATTCAACTGCTTTGTTTTCATACTTGTTCTGTTACAACTTTTGGAATAAAAATAACAAGTGAAAACAACCAAATTGTTCCATTTTTATTCCATGTTGGTCACTCATTATTTTGGTGGTTTTAATCAAACCAATAATCAATCAATTAGTTCAATCAATAATTCCAAATCATCTCAAATTCAAATCAAATCTTTAAAACATCAATCAACTTGAGTTTATAACAAATCTCCAAAACAATCAAACTCATTTTAATCACTTTAATCAATAGGGTTCACCCTATTAAAATCCTTGTTTTCAATATTAATCTATTAATTTCTAAATTGCACAAATTCAAATCAAATGCATCAAACAGAACACTCTTGAACTTATAAATTTTAACAAGCCAATCAACTATTTTCAATCAAATTAATCTTAGGGGAAACCCTATTAAAAATGTTGTTTTAAATAAGGTTTATTTAATATTGAAAAAATTCTTTCAAATTGGGTTTCAAATGCAAACACTATTTTAAAATGTCACCTTTCTGCAAACCAATCTTGGAATTTGTTTTCTTTTAACCTAAATAACTAACCTGAATTTTCCTAGAATTTTTACTACCCAAACCCTCATGTTTTGCTTCCATTTGCTTTTGTTACAAAAAAAAACAGTAAAACAAAAAATAACAAAAGAGAAAAAGGAGCAGCAGCTAACTAACCTCTACATAAGCCCAGCCCACTTCTTATTCTTCTGGCCCAGTACCCCTCTCCCTGTCGCTGTCTTCTTCCTGACGTCAACAGTACGATCACCCCTCCTCCACACGATCAGCTCTCCCCTCCTCGATGCAGCTCCGTACCAAGCCCCTCTCCCTATAACTAACCTACTCCCTCTGCCCTAGACTCGAACCCTAGACCCTAGCTACCCATCGCCGCCGTCTCACCTCTCTTCCCCCCCCCCCAAGTTCTCTGTTTTCCTCTGAGCCTGCAAACACACCGCCGCTGCCTCCCGTCAGATCACCGCCACCATCCCCTCGCCATGTTCCTCCTCGGGCCAAGCCAGCCACGGGAATGGAGCCCCCGTGGCCTGGCCTTCCTCTTCGCTGAAGACGTCAAGGCCGGAGGGGCAACTATCGCTTCGCACGCATCCGTTTCCTGCCGCCGGCGACCACCTCCGTCAGCCACCGTCCTCGCCTCTTGCTGCTACTGCGTCGAGCAGACCGAGGTGAGCAGGGCCCACCTCCCTCCTTTCCTCCTGCAATCTCCCGTCTCACCACACCCCCGCACGGCTCACACCCCAGTGCACAGCAGCAGCGCCGGCCGGCGATCGTCGCTGCCTCCGCGTCGTCAGGCAAGCGTTTGATCGGTCTGTTCCGTCAGGATTCAGATAGCAGGTGTTCTAAAAGTTCAGTTAACCTCGCCTGTTATTTTACCTTGTCTGCGTACCTGTTCGTATCACAACTACTGAAGCACCGCAGTGGTATCGGTCGATCTGCGCGTGAGCTAGGTCCTGGGTTCGAACCCCAGGGCGCACCACCCCCACCTTTTCCCTTTTATTCCCGCAGCGCGCGCCTGGCCCCACGCGACAGTGACTCCACTGCCACGCGTGCGTGCTCTCGCCACGCTGGCCACGGGCCCCCCTGGCAGCGTGTGTGTATCACTCCAGTGCGGTAACAAAAGTATTAAAAGCTAATCTGTTTTTATTTCTAATTTCTTTTAATTGGCAGAATAAACACCAAACTTTAAAAATCAATAACTTTCAATCCATAACCCCAATAAATAAAAACTTTATATGTTTTCTGTTCAAAATTTAATAATCTTTCTAAATAACTTATTTGTGTACTGTTTTGACAATTCCAAATGTATTTAAAATTCAAATTTGAATAATTCAAATGCAAATTGCTAAATTCAATAACTAAATCATTCTTAATCCAATAAATGCAAATAAAATATGTTTTTCATACCATTTCAACTCATCTTTTCAAATATAAATTTTGTTTCCTTGTTTGAATAATTTAAATTGCCTAAATAATTTAATACTTGTTTAATCCAATTAAAATTGCTAAAATCATAACTTGCTCAAATTAAATTATTTTTGCACATGCAAAATATGTTTTCAAACCATCAAAGTGTGAACTTTTCAAATGTGAATGTGAATTTATGATTTGAACAAATAAAATTCAAGTAATATTCAAACTTGTTTTAAACTCAATTAAAACTTGTTTAATATTGTTTACTTCATAATAAATTCATCCTAATTCCAATTTCAATATTTGAAACATGTAATCCAACTAAAATTTGATGTTCTTTTCAAATATAAATTTTGTTAATGGTTTTGCTCCCTTAAACTTGTTGAAAACAACAATTGCTTGTGTGACATGTTTTAAGTAACCAAACTTTCCAAACTTAATCAATGATTTCCAAAACTTGTTCCAATCCTATTCACTTGCATCTATCATTGTTATTTGTTGTTATTTTGTTGTTATCATCATGCATGCATCATGCTAACAACTCTCACATAATAATTAATTGTAAATCATTTGTTTCCACTTATTTCAATGGATCTTTTCCATATGCAATCCAATTGCATATGGGTCCAATTAAATTGTGTTATCTTGTCAAGTAGTTTATTTTGATGCATCTATTAACATGACATGCATCATCCCATGTTTGTGCACCTATGCCATTATATTGATTGTTTATCTTTCTGCAATGTTGTTTGCTTCTTCCCGGATATACGACGACGTTGAGACCGACGATACTTACGACACCCCTTCTAAGGATTTAGCTCAGTACCAGGCTACTGGGTTTGCAGGCAAGTTATCACTCACATGAACCACTGTGTTCCTTTCAACATTGGTTACCGATACTTTCCGTTGTTCCTTTCTGCTAGCCTTAGTAGTAGTTGTTTCTGTTACGAACCCATCACATGAATCCTTTAACCCTGATACTGCCTCACCTCCATACCTATAACCATTGCTTGTTGCCCGTGTCTTACTAGCATGCTTAGGTTGTTTTGCTCGAGTCTGTTACCCGTTACTTTCTGTTACTATTTTATTATGTTCTGTGGGCTCGATGATTAATCAATCAATCAATCATGCTACTGTTATTGTTAAATAATAATTTGATGATAAGGCACCGGCAGGAGGCCCTGTGTGGTTTTGAGGCCTGCTAGTGTCGACCCTAATAGGAAAAGGGTCTTGTCTACTGATCCATGATGAGCGCACTAACCGCATGTGGTAAGCGAGTATGGGCGCCCCCCTCAACTTGACCTGATTCGCATCTCGTCCAAATCGCCTCATTTAGTTCGTGTTTTCCATTTGCCGCATGCATGTTTTTGCGAGCCCAGGCCAGGGTGGAACTTTCGTAGTCGGCATATAGGGGGACACGTTCTTAGAGTGCTATGAGGGTCCATTTTCTTCTGGGCTCGATTAGCCGTGCGCCCAAGCTGCTTTGGGCTTGATGCGAAGAATGGTTGGTTGTGTAGAGTACCCCGCTTGGTGGGAGGCATCCCATCTGGCGGGTTATTCTTGCGTGTACGGCCAAATTGGTGCAACCCTGCAGGGATAATCTTCTCGAGAAGCCGTGTTTTCCGCGGTTATGGATTACTTGGTGAAAGTACTGGCTAACAAGTACTCAGGACAACTTAAACATAATGATCAAACATGTTTCACCCAATGATTAATAACTTGACTAGTAATAGGTTGATGACACAATAACTTGATTCACCTTTAATACAACTGTGTGAGTTATCCTCGGATTGCTTCTTTGGATAAGGGGCGAGATCCAGGATGGGTTTGTTTTTAAGTTATCTTTCAGTTGGTTACACTCCTCGATCTTATCTCTTTTCTGTTAGCCGGAAGTGTTAGAATCTCTGTAGTTGGTTAGCGCAGCCAGTTGCAGCATCTTTTATATCCCCTCTCTTCCGTTGAACCCAAGGCATCTGTGCTTGGTGTTGACGGGTTACACTTTGGTGAACTGTGAGTCTTGCTTGCCAGTACGTTTATGTACTGACCCCTTTGGGGCTGTGGTTTCCGCAGACCTACGTTTCCGAGGATCTACATGGTGGCTACTACGTGGAGTATGACGAGACTGCTGACGAGTAGATAGCGGACCCGGGCAGGATCCGGGACTTCGTGGATGGGCTCCGTCTTTTCGTTTCCGGCCTCTTAGGCCTATTTGGTTCTTGTCTGTACTCAGACATGTTGATTGCTTCCGCTGTATTGTAATGATGTATTGTTGGGGCATGTGCCCTCTGAATGATTGTATTTGCTATCTCTGCTCTAATGAGAGCCAGTTGCAACTTATTTCAATCTTTTGTGTCGTAGAGATCTGTTGTGATATCACTTGTTAAACGCCGTTGATGTACCATGTGTGTATGGTTTGAAGTACGTCGACGGAAGTGCCTTTGATCTCTAGTGGATAGTTTACATCGACGTTGGAATAGCAGGGCTTGTGTTGTCGCGCATAAGCGCAGGCCTACCAGGAAGCTGGGACGTGGGAGCAGTTATGCCCCATAATCCAAGCATCTGCTATCCAGTTCGTACGGTGAGTATCCCCTAGAAATCAGGGTGCGACAGTCCAAATGCCTCAACCAGGCGGCCAAACACGTGAAATTCGTATGGGGAGGGAATATCTGGGGTGGCACGGGCTACCAAACACACCCTTAGTTACCCTAGCCAGACATTAGCGTCGCACTGGTCTGGGCCTCCTTGTCCATGATGGGCGAACAAGGCAGAGCGCTATCCGAGTCGAGATCGAGTGCCCAAGCCGGACCGTTACATCGAACTGGTCTGCCCTCCCTGCCCAGGTGGTTGTACTATCGGGGATATCGGGATACGATGCATAAAATTTGGATTTTTCTTCACTCATATATAATCCCCCGTCTTCCTTTAGAAGGGGAGGTCCGTCTCGTTTTACCGTTAATACCCTTCATAAAATCGTCTAGATCTCCCTCAGTAGCCTCCCAAACCCCTTGATTCATTGGGGGCTTGGTGGAGAATAACTAGATCTACAATAGCACCAAACCGATTTGATCCCGCTGTCCTAATACTTTGTTGATCTTGTTACTTCTGGGTTCTTTGGAACCATGGATGGAAGTTGGTGCTCGAAGCTTTGCCTTGGCGCGAGAAGCTCTGAGAGCTTGTTGGGAGGCTCCAATTCAGCTGTAGAGTAGCTCCAACTTTTTCAAGTTCTCCTCTTGGTGAATTGAGCATCTTCCTCTGTGAGAGAGCTCAAGAAGAATAGGCTCGGCCTTTATGGCACCCATCCCATCCTATGGCATACTTCCTTTGCGAAGGAACTTCGAAAATTAAATCCTCATGCCCACTATTGCGTTTATCTCTTACCTTTGCCCGTTATTTATAGTTGCTTCATATATCTTGTATCTCTTAATTTGAAAACAAAGATAAAGACTGCTAGTCGTTTTTTCACTCCTTCGCTAGTCGACCATACATATCATTTTAATTGTACCAGTGTCTCGTCTCTTTATTTGGGGCTTTATCGCGTAAAGAGTATGGTTGACAACAAGGTTAAGGATAGTGAATAAACCACATCCATAGCAAAAATCTTATATAAATCAAAGATACCTTCACATGATTCCATTTTGGAAACATTTCCTACCACACAAGCCCCACGGATTTATCGGTGCAAAATAGAAAACAACAACCCATACATGGGAAAACTGCATAAATAGTAGTTTGGATGCAACAACAAAAAACGCCTTGATCCAACGCAACTGGGTCTTATAAGAAGGTTGGAGTTGAAGGGGAACGTAGCATAGAAAACAAAATTTTTCCTACGCGAGAGAAACCCGAAAGGCCAAGATCTAATCTATGAGACGAAGTGCAACGGGCAACAAGAGGGTTAAGGAGAACACATACCCTTGAAGACTCAAAGTGGTACGAGATCAAATCTCGTTGTTGGCGTAGTCGTACTCACACCGATCCCGATAGCGAGAAGATGGCACCGCAATCCGGCGGTGCATCCGTGATCGGTCACACGTACGGTTGATGACGACCTCCGTTCCCTCGTTCCAGCGGGGCACGGAAGTAGAGGATCCCTCGGAACTCCAGCAGCACGACGACGTGGTGGTGGTGAAGAATCCCACGGTCAGGGCTTCGCCAAGCCGGAGACCATGAAATGGAGCAGTGGGTGGAGGGAAATGGAAGTGGCCAAGTGTGTGGAGGAGGGAGAGCTCTCACCCTCCTTTTATAGGAGAGGGGGGAGGCAGCCCAAGGGGGGTGCGGCCAGCCCCATGGTGTGCCCCCACCTCTTCCCTCATGATGTGAGTGGACACTCCACTCACACCCACTCATTTTCCTTTAAACCCCACTTAGAAAATCCAAGAGTTTTTCTTTAATAAATCAATAAAACATTTTTATTTCTTTATTTCAGCATTTGTTAATTCTATTAACAAACATTTGCATAAAGCACCTCGAATCATTTGTTAATTCTATTAACAACCATTCGACGAAAACCCCTTGAACTATTTCAATTTTCCCCGAAACAATTTCGGTGCTGTCCAAAATATTCTTCGATATTCCGTATCCTCTCAAACGCGTCATCGAACTTTAAGTGTGTCACCCTACGGTTCGCGAATAAGATAGACATGATCGAGACTCCTCTCCGATCAATAATCAACAGCGGGATCTGGAGATCCGTGATGACTCCTATATATTCAACGATGACTCTCGTGATCGTGTGAACCAACAACGCCGTGAACTATTCCCTTTGTCTCGCGATATTTTACTTGTCCGAGATTCGATCATTGGTATCAACCATACCTTGTTCAATCTCGTTACCGACAAGTACTCTTTTCTCGTCCCGTGATATAACATCCTTGTGATCATATCACGTGCTTGCAAGCGGTTTCGATGTGATATCACCGAGAGGGCCCAGAGTATATCTCTCCGTCATTTGGATGGACAAATCCCACTCTTGATCCATGATCCTCAACTAATACTTTCCGAATACTCAACGACACCTTTATAATCACCCTGTTAGGGTGTGACGTTTGATGCCATCAAAGCACTCTTCCGGTATCAGTGATTGACATGATCTCATGGTCTAAGGAATAAGTTACTTCGTATGTTTGATATAAAAATGTAAACTAAATGACTTGATCGCATTGCTATATTCTCTTTGGGTATATGTTCATCACATCATTCTTCTAATGACATGACCCCGTTATTAATAACATCAATGTTCATGATCAGAAAACCTTGATCATCTATTAATCAACGAGCTAGTTAAAAGAGAGGCTTTACTAGGAACCATTGTTTGTTTATTAAGCACACATGTATCAACGTTTCCGGTTAATACAATTCTAGCATGAGAAATAAACATTCATCATAAACAAGGAATAAGATAATAACCATTTTATTATTGCCTCTCGGGTATATTCCCTTTAGTCTCCCACTTGCACTAGAGTCAATAATCTAGTCTGTAAGCACTTAAACACATATGGCGTACCAGTGTTATTACCATGCTTCGCATGCGGTAAACATCATCAAAAAGATCTGAACTGTTCAGGTCCTATTGTATTTGCATGTTCTTTGCGTCGTCTACACGCATCACTCATTCTCTAATGAGATGGCTTTGTATATATATGGTCAATCGGTGAAAACTTAATTCCTCAGCTTAAACTGATGTCACTAACATTGTGAAAATATAGCTTCATAGTGTTAGCATTCTTGGAAATTCACCAAGTTCCGGTGATACCTTAATTCCTCAGCTTAAACTGATGTTACTAACATTGTGAAAATGTAGCTTCAAAGTTTTAGCATTCTTGGAATTTCACCAAGTTCAATAAAGAACTCCTTGACACAAAATACGCTTATTATCAGTTGTCAACACAACGATATACTTTAGCCTTTGTTGTAGTATCTGTCACAATATTTTAATTTTGAAACTCTTTCAAATCCAGCATGGAACTTTCTTCCATCCTATTGTGCTACCCTTCATCACATATTTTATTTGAGATAAAATTACTTGAATAAATGACAAGACTATTAGTGTAACATATTACAACTAATATTTTGCCATTACTATATAGGAAAACATATCCTTAGCATTTCTAAAATGACACAAGGATCTCTCCCACTGTCGTCTAATCATCATATGAATTATCCTACTATAACATTTTATAGCATAGGACTCATCTGGTTGTGTACATAGTATGGAAACATTACTTAGAAATCTCAATTTCAATGATGCTCATCATGTGTCAAAACACATGAGTCTTGCTCAATTATTTTCCATGTGACAAGAACTCCTTCTTATCAATTTTATATTGACTTACTTCAATATTTCATCTATGTAATTTGGCTTCAATCATATCAGGCGCTTCAATCCATCTTTTATAGATATCGATGCCCAATATCTTCTAAGCCTTTCATCAATATGAAAATCTTAACCGTGTTAATTTAAAATACATATTTTCCAATTAACCATATGTCATCTACATAAAGTATTGGAAATATGTCATAGCGCTCCCACTTAATTTCTTGTAACTTTACAAGCATCTTTATCGTTCATGATGGAATCAAACTCTTTTGATAACTTCATTAAGTTAAAGATTTCAACTTCGTTATGCTCATTTAAACCATTGAAGTGTGTATACCTTTCTAACAATCTTTTGAATTTTACAAAAATCTCAGACTGTGTCAAGTACACATCCTTGATCAAACTTCCTCGAGAGGAGAGTTGGTTTTGTTATTCAACTGCCATATCATAATATGTAACTTTTTGCTAGAACTATCCGCAAAGACTAAAGCATCACTACGGAAGATCAAAATCTTGTAGTAGTTAACTCTTTGAACTTCGTCGAAAACAACTTTTCGATAAGTACAACTTTCAAAGGATGTAAAATCCATGTCTTTGTCGCTATATAGACCCTTTTGCTATCGTTAGGCATCATGCCTATCGAAAGGACTACCAAGTCACATACTTGATATTCATACAAGGATACTATGGCGGATATAATGACTCATAGTCAATTTTACGAAGTCAGGGCCCATCATTTGCTTCCTTTATAAGGTCCATGTCCTTTTGTTGTCAAAACAACACTTTACACTTAAACCACAAGTTGTTCTAAGTACAAAGTTTTTGGACTTTTCTGGTACAGCTCGCAAACTCATTTGAAGTATCTACAACATTTGTAGTGTCTTCTACTTAGTCAAAATAGTAAACCCCGGAACAACTTCCAGTGCTGCGCTACTCTTGACATGATAACGAAGATTCTCTAACCTCGTTGAGTTTGTACTGTTCTCCCACTTACTTGTTTCGCAAGAACTACTTTCTCGAGAAATCAACCCTTTCTGACAAACAACATTTGTCTTTTGGTTCGGTGATAGGAGAAATACCCAATGTTTTATTTGGGATAACCTTATAAACATATATTTATCCTATTTTGGTTGTAAACATTTTACACATGCTATGCATACCAAAACTTAAGAAAAATGACAATTCGGGTCATTACCCAAACCATATCTTATATGTTGTCAATTTCAACGGATCATGATGGTGCTCTTTTCAGTGTAAAAGCGGTTGTCCTTAATGTATAAACTACAAAATTATAATGGCAATTTTATTAATCTTATGTCAAACAGGGTTTGATTTTGTCTTTTGAATACTCCAATCTAATATGGGGTATTCGAGAAGTATAAGTTGTAGAACAATTCTGCAACTTCTCAGATGTTTTGCTAAACTTGTAACTCAAACTTTATCCTTTATGATCCAATCATAAATACTTGATTATCTTGTTACATTGATTTTAACTTCATATTAACAACCTTTTGAACCAATTCAAAATGTCAAACTCTGTTCCCTTTAAATAGATATACTCACATATCTACTTAAATCATCGACAAAATTTTATGAAGGAAAAATTAATCCACCATACATGACTACACATAATGGACTATATATATCAATATGTATAATCTCCACTAAATTAGTCGTCCATTCTACTTTGGCCTATGAACGGAATTCTAGTCATCTTTTGGAAGAGGTCTCACAAGCGTCAATTTATTCAAAACAAAATGACTCCTGAAGTCCATCAATATGGAATTCCTTCATGTTTTCCTTTCCGATATGAACTAAAATGGTGGTGCCACAATTTAAGTGAAACTCTTTTACGTCTTGCAACGTTTAGCATTCAGTCTTATAGATGTTTACTTTACCAACATGATTTATATTAACATATCCATCAATTATGGAATATGGTCATCGTTTGAACAATCTCATTTGTTCTCACAAAAGACTAGAACAAAATAACAAATTATTAAGTTCTTCAAATAAATCTTGACTGGTTGGTTCGATACGACAATGAACACAATAACACTTTATTTATGTTCTTGTCATAATCGATTCCACATCTATTACTAGTTCCTTTTAGGCCCTTGTATTTCTTTCATTGCGTTGCTTTGTATGACAACTCATACCAACCAATGTGGTATCAAAATACCAAAAATACTTTGTTAACTAGTAATACATCTATAACTTGTATATCAAGTATATACTCCTGAGCTGGACTTTTCCAGTTATCTTCTTTTCTGCCATATATCTATTTGTAATTCTATTTTCAATATTCCCTTTCCTTTATAGAAGAATCATTCAACATCAAACAATGCTAGTCTTACTAGCTCATTTTCTTTGGCGTGTTAGTCATATACTATCACCCATTGATTCATACTTTGAGTTTGATTGTTCTACTAATATCACCATATTAATAGCATTCTTCTAGATTCCACTCTTAACAGTTTCCAAGTAAGGTAAAATACTTTACCCATACTTCTAATCCATCCCATCATAATAATTTTATGATTAAGTTACTATAGCTCGAAGGAAGGGATTTAGAGGATAATTTTGAGCGCCCAACTTCTTGGAATATTCAAACGCCCAGCGTCTTCAATCATTGCATATATTCAGATAATATAAGCAAACATTGTCACGCTAAATTTGCATATATTCAGATAATATAAGCAAACATTGTCACGCTAAATTATACTCAGTCATGTTGCCACAAATAAGTTTCTAGATATCAATATATCTTTCACTTGATTGTTTCTGAAAACAACTCTTTTCAGTTCCTAAATCACCTTGATCAACAAAACATTCTTTTGAAGATAAAGTAATACGGAAGCAACCATGACTCTGGATTCTAAGTAGGAATTATTTGCTCTCTAGATTAATCAATCATTAACCACATGGAGCTAGGTAGGAAATACCAAAAATCTACAATAGGACTCAATTTTAAATTTCACTAATACGGTACCAATCTTAAATGGTATTTACCAGATCATAACAGTTATATCTCAATTAACAATCTAAGTGTAAGGTAGTTATGTGGATGCCAATGAATACTACAATTTGTGCAAATTCACTTTGATTTGTTGTTCATGATAAATAAGTTCAAGTTAATTCAAAAATTAAACCATAAACTCCCACTCAAAAACAATATCCCTCTTAGTCGTCTTTAGTGATTACACGAACCAAATTCACTACACCAAAACCGATCATCACGTGAGATGATGTAGTTTCAAAGGCGAACATCGACATGTTCATCATATCATCCATATGACTCATGCTTTACCTTTCGGTTACGTGTTCCGAGGCCATGTCTGTACATGCTAGGCTCGCCAAGTAGAACCGTAGTATTGCGTGTGTTTCAAGGCCATGTCTGTACATGCTAGGCTTGAAAACACCCGTTGTATGCGAACGTTGAGTCTGTCACACCCGATCATCACGTGGTGTCTCGAAACGACGAACTTTCTTAACGGTGCATACTTAAGGAAGAACACATTATTATCTTGATATTAAGTGAGAGGGATCATCTTATAATGCTACCAACGTTATCTAAGCAAAACAAGATGCATAAAAAGGATCAACATCACAGACATCACATGAAAGGATAACGTGATATGATATGGTCCTTCTTGCACTTGATCTCCATCATGTGCATTATGGTATGATCTCAATCATTCCACCGGCGTGGTACCAAGTACCACGGAACCCCAAACTTGTTTGTCCATCAATAAGAAGACAACCATATGGATACCTTACGGTATATCAATAATTTACAAAATAGATCATCTCATAATCAAATTTGTAATATTGACCATATCACATCACATGCCCAGCAAAAACTAGTTAGACGCTTCTAATTTATTTTTTGCATATTTTACGTGGCTTAGGGCTTTCGAGGATAGAACCGTTCATACCTACGAACATCAACCACAACGTTGATAAACACATTTTTAACAACCCTTCATAGATTAGATCTTAACTATAGTAGGAGAAACAGACACCCGCAAGCCACTTATGCAATACAAGTTGCATGTCAATTGTGGAACAAGTCTCATGTACGTGGACATGTAAGGTTAGTCCGGGCCGCTTCATCCCACTATGCCACTAAGATCATAAAATAATCAAGGAGGTAATACCATGATCATCAACGCCCACATACACCTATGTGTTCTACCCGTACAAAACATCTACGCATAGATCCGGCTCTGATACCACTGAAGGGGAACGTAGCATAGAAAACAAAAATTTTCCTACGCGAGAGATACCCGAAAGGCCAAGATCTAATCTATGAGACGAAGTGCAACGGGCAACAAGAGGGTTAAGGAGAACACATACCCTTGAAGACTCAAAGTGGTACGAGATCAAATCTCGTTGTTGGCGTAGTCGTACTCACACCGATCCCGATAGCGAGAAGATGGCACCGCAATCCGGCGGTGCATCCGTGATCGGTCACACGTACGGTTGATGACGACCTCTGTTCCATCGTTCCAGCGGGGCGCGGAAGTAGAGGATCCCTCGGAACTCCAGCAGCACGACGACGTGGTGGTGGTGAAGAATCCCACGGTCAGGGCTTCGCCAAGCCGGAGACCATGAAATGGAGCAGCGGGTGGAGGGAAATGGAAGTGGCCAAGTGTGTGGAGGAGGGAGAGCTCTCACCCTCCTTTTATAGGAGAGGGGGGAGGCAGCCCAAGGGGGGTGCGGCCAGCCCCATGGTGTGCCCCCACCTCTTCCCTCATGATGTGAGTGGACACTCCACTCACACCCACTCATTTTCCTTTAAACCCCACTTAGAAAATCCAAGAGTTTTTCTTTAATAAATCAATAAAACGTTTTTATTTCTTTATTTCAGCATTTGTTAATTCTATTAACAAACATTTGCATAAAGCACCTCGAATCATTTGTTAATTCTATTAACAACCATTCGACGAAAAACCCTTGAACTATTTCAATTTTCCCCGAAACAATTTCGGTGCTGTCCAAAATATTCTTCGATATTCCGTATCCTCTCAAACGCGTCATCGAACCTTAAGTGTGTCACCCTACGGTTCGCGAATAAGATAGAAATGATCGAGACTCCTCTCCGATCAATAATCAACAGCGGGATCTGGAGATCCGTGATGACTCCTATATATTCAACGATGACTCTCGTGATCGTGTGAACCAACAACGCCGTGAACTATTCCATTTGTCTCGCGATATTTTACTTGTCCGAGATTCGATCATTGGTATCAACCATACCTTGTTCAATCTCGTTACCGACAAGTACTCTTTTCTCGTTCCCGTGATATAACATCCTTGTGATCATATCACGTGCTTGCAAGCGGTTTCGATGTGATATCACCGAGAGGGCCCAGAGTATATCTCTCCGTCATTTGGATGGACAAATCCCACTCTTGATCCATGATCCTCAACTAATACTTTCCGAATACTCAACGGCACCTTTATAGTCACCCTGTTACGGTGTGACGTTTGATGCCATCAAAGCACTCTTCCGGTATCAGTGATTGACATGATCTCATGGTCTAAGGAATAAGTTACTTCGTATGTTTGATATAACAATGTAAACTAAATGACTTGATCGCATTGCTATATTCTCTTTGGGTATATGTTCATCACATCATTCTTCTAATGACATGACCCCGTTATTAATAACATCCAATGTTCATGGTCAGAAAACCTTGATCATCTATTAATCAACGAGCTAGTTAAAAGAGAGGCTTTACTAGGAACCATTGTTTGTTTATTAAGCACACATGTATCAACGTTTTCGGTTAATACAATTCTAGCATGAGAAATAAACATTCATCATAAACAAGGAATTAGATAATAACCATTTTATTATTGCCTCTCGGGCATATTCCCTTCAGGAGTTTATGTTCAAATTCGTATGGAAGTGTTAAGGTATATGAATTGTAGTGACATTCTATTACCAAAGCAATTATAGGAAAGAAAACCACGTAATTATTTAATATTTTAATTCTAAGAAATCCTATGAAATTACACTCTAACATAGCCCTAGTATATTCTATTGGAATCAATACTTTTTTTTCAGAAAAAACATTATAAATTTGGAAAAACAAAATTGTCACATAATCCTTGCATTGCTTGCAATCCATCAAACCAAACAGAGACAACCCAACAAATCTTCCAAAAGATCCTACTCCGCTTTGGGAAAGTTGGACGACGGTTACTATATAAAGTAAAATTACCAAGCGAATTAAAATTATAACTGGAAATCATCTCCTTATCTCTCGCCTACTATAAAGTCAAAGTCCCCTTCTCTCACCGACTCACCATTTCATTTCTCGCGTGAAAACAATAACAGAAATCCACCGGCAGAAAAAGGTTTCCGAAAACAGAAACAGAACCCTCGTCTCCGGCGACCGCCAGCCATGGTGGACGCTCCCGCCGACGGCAGCGGCGGTAGCGGGGACAGTGCCGGAGGGAAGCGGCCGCCTCCATCCTCTCCGCCTCTGCCCTTCCGTTCTCCCGCCAAGCGCACCGAGGTGAGCTCGGCCCGGGGTCGCTCCCTTCCCGCGTCGGTTTGGACGTCTTGGGTTGACCCAACCTGGCCTCGCAGGCGGAGGTGACGGAGAAGGGGGACGCGGAGACGGGGAAACCCGAGGAGGTGGTGCCCGTGGCCGCGGCGGCGGAGGAGGAGGCCGGGACGAGCTCGAGGTCTCCTAGGGCGCCATGGAACAGCCCCAGGCCCTCGGGGCAGCAGCCGGCCGCGACTGGGTCGCAGGCGGTGGAGCCGGTTTCGTGGGCGAGGCTGATATCATACAACCAGGAGGTGCGTGAATGCGTTTGGACTTGGAGTTGTTAAGTCCTTGGTTCTCCATTCTCGTCAGGAATCTCCTTGGGATTCCGTGTTTTGTTCGTTGCGAGCGAATGCTGTGTTTCTCGATGGTTCTTGGCGTTCGTTGGTATCCATATCTACGCTACGTTTTAGAGCTCGTCTGCATCGATTTGTGAATGGTTCATCACCTCCAGGTTCACTCGTGAAGATCACTCGAATGCGATGTTTGCGTGGTTTCGTTTTGGGGAATCGCTGGGGTTTGCTCGACTCAAAACGCGCCGCAGGATTTGATGGTTTTGGGGATTCGATGGATTTGATGGTTTTGGGGGTTTGCTCGATTCAAAACGCGCATGTACACTTGAGGTTTAAGCAAAACCATGTACTGTGCAGGTTCCTGAATAAGGGCAGTTGACTTCTTCGTTCTCCATTCTCTTCAAGATTCTCTAATCGCCAATAGTTCGTCAGGATTCCACATTTTTCTCGTTTGGGTTGAATGCCTCTGTTTTTTAGAGCTCGCTTGCATCTGTTTTTATGGTTCGGGGTCTTCAGGTTCGTTGGTGGAACGTATTCAACATGTCTGCGTTTTCTAATGGTTCTTGGAGTTTGCTTGCGTCAAGATCACCAACTGTTGATTTAGCTAAGAAATGTAGCACTTGATTCATGATTAACCACTCACAGAATTTTTTCTTAGTTTGAAGATTGCATTGCAAGCCGTTATGTGTAGTTTTGCCAAATTTGTCCTGTCACATCTTGGTGAGAACTTCAGCATATGGAATGTGAAACATTGTATGACCATCGTCTGCTGACTCTTAACGCATTCCTTCTTTTTGTCACCTATGCGTGAATCGCCTTAATTGCTACCTGATACCAACCACCACTGATTGCAGGTTCCTCATGAACACGTCATCTTTGACACTGAATTTTATGTCGGCAGAAGTGGCTATTGTGAAATTGGTTTCACGCATACTAGCCGTGTTCTATGCAAGTTGAGGCGTCTTGAGGTACTAGTAACCTTGATATGGTTCTGTAATAATAGAGTGCAGCCATGCTGTTACATTTCTTCGTTGCTTGCATAAACATTGTGCTGTTTATTTCTCCAGAAACCAGGTCGATGTCTGTTACAAGTCAAAGGCAAAACTGGTCTGGTTGAACTTAATGGTTCAAAAATTGGCAAAGGCGAAAGCCGTCACCTTTTAGAAGGGGATAAAGTTGCCTTTTGCAAGCTTGCCTATGTATCCTTTTTAAGGTTAATCTGTTCTTACAATGTACTTTGCCCTTTTCTGTCATCTGTCCTGTCTTCATGGATTTCACTAGTAGTAGTTACTCCGATAATGAGGGAATCTTACAAATTTGTTAGTTTGAATTTTTCGCTGAAATCCTGGGAGTGAACCTTAACCTGCCGGCAGATTTTCCAGCCTAACAACACAATACCAGTCTCTGCATCAGCCACTATATGTTCTCAGCGTTTTAAGAATAGACTGAAACAAGGAATTCTCGGTCCAAATGCTATTCAAGTTACTCTTGGCAATTTCAAGTACTATCTTAGGTAATATTCTTAGCTGATTTGTTTCAACAGCTATCCATTATCTATGAGACTTATTAGGCTTGTCAGCTGTTTATCCCCCTCCGCAAGTTTGATAGCTTATGTCTGGGCAAAGTTTCTTGCGGTATTTGGTTGGATCGCCTTTTTCTGATTATTTATGTAATCATCCGTTCTCACTTCATGCAGTGAGAATACAAAGAAGGTGCTCTTATCAGCTGCAAGCGTACACATGGAAAAGAAATTCAGACTCATGGAAAAGGGGCTCATCAAAAGCTTATCAAGAACTTCGTCTTTAAACCCGCGAATTCTATTGTCTGGTCCATCCGGTATTTTTCAGCATTTCATTGTTATTTTAGATTAACTAAGGCCCACGGGATGTGCTGATTTACTTTCTGATTGGCAATTTCGTAATGCTTGTTTGTCTACTTATTTAACTATTTTGCAAACATGTTTCTAGGGTCTGAAATTTATCAGGAAACATTAATAAAGGCCCTTGCAAAGAATTTTGATGCTAGACTTCTCATCGTTGATTCTCTTCTGCTGCCTGGTTAGTCTGAACTTGCTGTGCAGTAGGCATCTAGGTTACATATTGATGCTTTTCTGATCCTATTTGTGATTCACTGTTGAACATTTCTACAATGAACTTCACGCAGATTCTTCTGGTGATCAAGAAGCTGAGACCCTCGGTATAGACGAGTTAATGGAGGTACTGACTGTTTATGGTGATCATATTTGTCTGAAATCTAATCTTCTACAGCCTGCCAGAATATCATTTTCGTTGTCTTTCAGGTGATTTCAGAAGAAAGCATAAAAAGCAATTTGATTGTGTTAGTTAAGGATGTAGAGAAAACGCTGACTGGAAGAACAGAATTACATGCATCACTAGGGAAGGAAGTTCCACATGGTGTTCTGATAATTGGATCTCGCACTGAGAAAGACAGCCCGAAAGATAAGGTATGCTCCTGTGGAAGTGATGTACAAGAAAGAGATAAAGATGCTAGAAACGCAATGAAGCATCTCGAAAATCTTTTCCCCACTAAAATTTCCATTGAACTTCCAAAGGTAGAGTGAGCCCATACAACTTCTGTTAATCATTAGCTTGCATGTAATATTGTATCTAACCTAGAGATCCATGCTTTGTCTTAGGACGAAGCACAGCTATCAAAGTTGAAGAAAGAACTGAAGCATGATGCCGAAACCCTTCTGAATGACAACGTTTCTGATATTCATAAGGTATAAATATATGTAGGACTGTTTGCTCAAGGAAGCTAATTGCATGGTTTCGTACTTTCGTTTCCGATTTGCTATCTGATTGAATGCAAACATCTGTACTATCTGAAGAAGCAGGCTACCGAAGAGAAGCCAGAGGATGCAGTGAAGGATGAGGACTGCTCCTCCTCTGACGACAGATGGAGATATCTGCCGAAAATTTCAGGTAGCTTCTTGGTCTCCTCTCTTGAAATTCCTGCTGTTTGATTCTTAAGTGTGTACTTGAACTACATTGACATGCATCCTGTGCGTAGCGGGGGCATGTATGGCTACAGTAGGAACTGCTGGGGATAAGCTTCAAGCTTGGTGTGCATGCCTATCGGGATATCATGGATCTATGGTGTTCATGAGTGACTTACTGCAACGTGTGGCAGCATATCCCCCTGCCAGTAGCCTAGCAGGAGAAACTCCACCCCGTCTAGGTCGGATCATCAAGGCGTGCGGTGAGGTTGGGGCCTTCCTAGGCCATGCGGCGACCACTGTACAGGGGGCCACCGCAATGGGGCAGATGCTCGGAAGTGGCTTTCGCACCTTAGCCCGGCTCTACGGGCCAGAGGTGGTGCCGGAGCCGGAGCCGGAGCCAGAGCACGGCGCTCCTTCTGAATCTGAACCAACGCTGATTCTTATCAGTACAGTTGAGCAGTTTTTCGAATTCATACACTTGTTTGATCTGGATTTAACTTGTAGTCCGTATTAATTAACTTGTCTTCTGAATTGTCACAGGTAGACGAGGTGCGGAAGTGGGCACTGGGAGGCACCGCAGAGGTGGACGTGGCACTTGAAGTCACGCCTGCTATGGCTTTCAATATATACAATGAATTCCGCATCTACGGGCCTGAAGCATTAGCCCTGATTAGCGGGGGGAAAAATATGATTGCAAAGCGGGCGGCATACAACGCTCAAAGAAGAGCATCTCAGTCAACGTAGAATCTACCGAGTGTATAACATGATGGAGATAATACAATAGAGCTGCATTTTTTGTATAGCAACTGTTTGACATATCATAGGTTTAGAGATATATACATCTACCTTTTTGCCTATCCTTTCGTCTATCTTAAAGAAGTGAAAGCTCTGCATGCGATGGGAGCCTCTTAAGGAGAGGACCCCTTACAATATCGAGGGCAGCACTATCCAGTGTGGGGGTTTCTTCATCTGGATCATAAGCGTCAGTTAGTCTCTGAGTTGTGTCTACAGTCACCGCCTGTATCGCAGGGGCATTCTCCACAACATGCAGAAGGAATTCAACCTGGCCTCTTGCTCCTCTGAATCCTGTAACACGTACATTCTTCAGATTCACGTATTTCTGTTCGCTTGTGGGTATTTCTTGTCTCAAAGGCCCATCGTTTGCAAACCACAAACTATAAAGGCCAAGAAACTGCAAACAACAACGTCAAAGATTACTACAGTTATTACTGGACCAAAATACTACTACTACCTCTGTTCCCAAATATAACATGTTCTGGGAGTTCAAATTGAGCTCCCAAAACGTCTTTTATTTAGGAACAGAGGGAGTAGTTAATATATACTACATGCAGGTTGAAAATAACAGGTGTTAAAAGAAGAGCCGATCGAGAATGCTACTCACATGTACTTCAAGCTTTTCAACAAAGGGAGCAGCCCTCAGAAAAGAAACTAAGTAGAGAATTTTGTCAGCGTCTTCATCATATATGAGAAGCAGTATCTGCACATGCCTGAGCTGAGAAAACATATGAGGGCTGTTTAACACCCATCGTGTCTGAAAGATAAAAACAGCAAAGGTCACTGCTAAATGATGTGAAGCAAACTAGATGATAACGCGGAAATATAGTTCCAGTAAAATACCTCTGGTCGCTGACATGAAAACTGCAATGTCAGGTTTTGTACATCTGGAAGGCCGTTGAGAAGTGAGGCGAGTGCATGCTGAAAAGTTGTACCGCTGAACCAAATTTTTGCACTTTCTAATTTGGAAGCACGTCGTAGGGCAACAGGTATGAATGGTCCATTGTAAACAAAGGTGGACAGTTTTGCAGCATGGAAGTCTATCTTGGTTATGTCGCAGTGCATGACTCTCAGGTAATGCAGGCAGGACAATGGCCGAGTCACCTTGAGTTCATCCTTCAGATGGCATCTCACAATGCTCAGCCACTCAAGTTTACAGCAAGTGCCCAATATATTGTCGATATCCTTACTCGTGGTGTTCAGTAGATGGAGAGCAAGCTTTCTTAGGTTCGGGAAACCGACAAACTGAGCAGGAGCTGGTTTGAAAGACACAAAGCAAAGCTGAAGACGCTGTAGGCAGGACACGCCTTCCCTGTCTAGAAGTTCAAACGGGAATCTGTAATCATCCCCATGCATGAGGAAATTGGACGGTGGTGCCAGATCAAGAGCTAGATTCTTTGTCCGGGACGACATCGCAAACCTAATCCAGCTATTGAGATGGTCAGCAAGCTTGCTCTCCATTATATATTTGACCTCAAACTGGTCGACAGCCTTGCCGCGGTGCTTGTGCAGAACCGCATTGACGTGGTCGATGAACGCCTGGGTGTGTTGCTGTTCCGCTTTCCCACCACCACGCCTACACGCATCGGAGCCATTGAAGCTCAGCTTGGTGCATGTTGTCCACACAGATCTCCACTCGCTGGACAACACGCTGGACCGCACGGCCTCCTTTGCGGGCAATTTCGACAGAATCGTACACAACACATCCTTGAGAGGGAAAACATAAACATAAGTACCAGTTATTAGTTGAGAAAAATCGGTTACCCTGGAAAGTCAAATCAAAGGGCGATTTATAGACATCCATGTACCTCCGGAAGGTCTTGGAGTCTAATGATCGGCCTTCCCTGTTCATTTGTCAGTCTCCTTGCTGGTCTAACACGGACATGATGCTCCTCTGCCGTTGTTGTGCTTGTCAGATAGTTGCCCATTTTATCTTGCTGCTGAAAAGAAGATGGCTACAACAGTGAGAAATAAGGGGACAGTGAGCATACAAGTGCTCGTGATTCCTTCTAGTCAGAGGACTAATTCTAACTGTTTTTCGTAGAGAAGCGTGAACAATTGCAATTGCAAGTGCAGGCAATTCAGTACAGGCGTATCTGTGCTGAAGTCATTAGCCAACAGCAACAGGCGCTAGGTGCTGAACATGACAGACAGCCGTAGTAAGGAAGAGGAATTGGACGATAGAGAATGGGACTGGAGAGCAGAGGGAATACCTGTGGAGGCTCCGGCGGCTCCTCCTGTTTCCCCACTCGCCGGCCGGCACGATTTGTCGAGAGGTCTGGGGGGCGACGGAAAGGTTTTGGGGGCCGAAATTTCTGGCTGTGAGGGAAGGGGAGGCGCTGGGGTTGGCGACGAGCTTCTGATGCGGCCAATGGTTTCTCCTTTGGCTTCCGATACCGGCAGTGGAAGGACGGCGAGGGCTTCCTCCTTCCCGGCGCTGCCCTATGTTCTCTTTTGTGTGCAGGACGACTATCCGACTCGGAGCGGAAGCTGCTCTTCTAAGGACTATCCGACGTGTACACGTTTTTGAGGTAAATGTGGGCTTTATTGATCACATAATCATATGTCATTACAAAGTTTCTCGCAGATACAATCCGGAGCACACCCACCACACAGAACATACAAAAGATTCACTAAACTGATCTAAACAGTGAGCAGGAAAATTGAGCTCACGGTAAACATTAATAAATAAAACACGAAGTGAAGGTCTTCGCCACAAGCTTGATATCCTTGATGACAGGTCCAATGAGCGAAAGATCTTTAGACTTGGACTTCAACTTGTTGATCACTGACAAACAATCAGAGTTGATTATAATTTTGCTGAATCCCTCGTCCTTTGCCAGATTAATAGCCCTTCGGAGGGCGAGTGCTTCTGCAACTTCAGGTGATATCACCTCACCATGGCATTCACTGCAGGCAACTAGGCACTGACCAAAGTGATCTCGGATGACGACCTCCACGCCATCCAACGTGTGGCGGAGAAGACATCGGCGTCAACATTAACAAGAACTGACCCCTCCGGCGACGGAATCCATTTGTGGATTGAGGAATTAGATTCACACCTTTGGGTGGGTACAGAAGAATACAAATGTGGTGCAATCATCTCCGAGTAAGCCAGGATTTTCTCACCTACTGATCTCGGATGCACCATAGGTTCGCCTTCTCGAATTTTGTTACGCGTATCCCAAATGTGCCACGTAGAAACTGCCACTACCGTGGCCTCCATAGGTCGCAACTGCTCCAGAAAATTGAAGGTCCAAATTTTCGGTGAGATGAAGTTCTGACGGCTAAGGGAAAAGGGGTGAACAGCTTGTACACTATCCCAAACTTCTTTCGCGAATTGGCAGAACAAGAGTGAGTGCTCAATCGTTTCATGACGTCCACAAAACACACATTTTCATGACGTCCACAAAACACACATTTTCATGACGTCCACAAAACACACATAGGGATGATGTCGGGATCTGCCGCTTCTGAAATTGATGTCCACATGGAAGGTAGTCATGTGCGAACCTCCAAAGTGTGATTTTCATCTTACCTGGAGCTTTAATCGCTCATAAAGCCTTCCACACCTTCAATCATGCTCAGTAGAAGATGAAGAACCCCGCTGTGACTTCATACGCTGGATGTGGAAAGCATCATGACGGACCAAGTTGTAACGAGACCAGACAGCGTAGTAGCCGAACCGAGTGTGTGGCCAGGAGTTGAAATCCGCACCGCCATGTCGGTTTACAGGAATCTGAATGATCTTTGTCGCAATTTCATCAGCAAATATGGTGCGAACCTTGTCCACATCCCAGCTTCGGGTGCCATCCAGGAAAAGAGAATCCACTGTTTGATCATCTAGTAATGGAACAAGGGGACGAACCAGGACCGAAGGTACCTCAGGGATCTAGTTGCCAGCCAGGATCTTGATCGTTGTACCATCGCCAACTCCCCACCGAGCTCCCCTATGCAGTAGCTCCCTCCCAAACAAGATACTCCTCCATGTATAGGAAGATGACCGTGGACGAGGAGCTTCCCAAAAGTCACAATTTGGCAAATATCGTCCTTTTAAAACACGAGCACACAACAAGGATGGGTCAGTGATTAGTCGCCATCCTTGTCGTGCACTGAAATCGATCATCACGTGAGACAGTGTAGTTGCAAAGGCGAACATCGATATGTTCATCATATCATCCATATGACTCATGCTTTACCTTTAGGTTACGTGTTCCCAGGCCACGTCTGTACATGTTAGACTCGCCAAGTAGAACCATTGTATTGCGTGTGTTTCAAGGCCATGTATGTACATGTTAGGCTCGAAAACACCCGTTGTATGCAAACGTTGAGTCTGTCACACCTGGTCATCACGTGGTGTCTTGAAACGACGAACTTTCTTAATGGTGCATACTAAGGAAGAACACATTATTATCTTGATATTAAGCGAGAGGGGTCATCTTATAATGTTACCGTCGCGATCTAAGCAAAATAAAATGCATAAAAAGGATTAATATCACATGCATGGATAATGTGATATGATATGGTCCTTCTTGCACTTTATCTCCATCTTGTGCATCATGGTATGATCTCCATCATTCCACCAGCGTGGCACCAAGGTCCATGGCACCTCCATCTTGATTGTCCATCAAAATTACAATATATCATATGGATATGATATACAACACGCAGGCCATAAATAATAAGCAACCATATGGCTCATGCCGGTATGTCAATAATTTACAAAAGAGATCATCTCATATATCAAATTTGTAACATTGACCATATCACATCACATGTCTGGCAAAAACAAGTTAGGCGTCTCTAATTTATTTTTGCATATTTTACGTGGCTTATGGCTTTTGAGGATAGAACCATTCATACCTACGAACATGAACCACAACGTTGGTAAACATATTTTTAATCACCCTTTGTAGATTAGACATTAACTATAGTAGGAGAAACATAACACCCCCTCAGCCACAAGTGAGACAGGTCTCACGTACAAAGTACACGTAAAGTGTGTTTAGGGCAGCTTCATCCTACTGTGCCACTAAGATCATAAAATACTCAAGGAGGCAATAACATGATCATCAACGCTCACATACACCTATGTGTTCTACCCGTACAAAACATCTACGCATAGATCCGGCTCTGATAACACTGAAGGGTATGTTGCATACAAAACAAAAAAAATCTACGCTAGAGATACTCGAAGGGCCAAGATATAATCTAGGAGATGAAAGCAACGGGGAGAAAGAGTCTTAGAAGAACATACCCTCGAAGACTCTAAGCGTTACGAGATCGAATCTCGTTGTTGGCGTAGTCGTACTCACCTCGATCTATAGACCGAGAAGATGTGCACCGGTATCCGACGGTGCCTCCGTGATAGGTCACACGTACGGCTTGATGAAGACCTCTGTTCCCTCGATCCAGTGGGACAGCGGAAGTAGAGGATCCCTCGGAACCCCAACAGCACGACGGCATGGTGTGGTGGAGAAAACTTTGTTCAGGGCTTTGCCAAGCACATGAACATGAGGTGGAGCAGCGGGAGGAGGGAGGTGAAGATGACACCAAGTGTGTGGAGGAGGGAGAGCCCTCACCCGCCTTTTATAGGGGACGGGAAGGCATCCCAAGGGGGGTGCGGCCAGCCATGGTGGTGCCCCCACCTATTCCCTCTTCATGTGAGTGGACACTCCACTCACACCCAGTCACCCTCCCATAATTTTCCACTTAGAAAATCCAAAAGTTTTTTCATTAAATAAATAAAACATGGTTATTTATTTAATTTAATATTTGTTAATTCTATTAATAAATATTAGCACATAACCCCTCGAATCATTTGTTAATTCTATTAATGACCATTTTACGGAAAACCCCTTGAACTATTTCAAATTTACCCGAAACGATTTCGGCGTTGTCCAAACTTTTCTCCGATATTCCGTATCCTCTCAAATGCGTCATCGACCCTTAAGTGCGTCACCCTATGGTTCGTGAATAACATAGACACGATTGAGACACCTCTCCGATCAATAATCAACAGCGGGATTCGGAGATCCGTGATGACTCCTATATATTCAACGATGAATCTTGTGATCGTGTGAACCATCAACGCCGTAACTAATTCCCTTTGTCTCGCGATATTTTACTTGTCCGAGATCCGATCATTGGTATCAACCATACCTTGTTCGATCTCGTTACCGAAAAGTACTCTTTTACTTGTTCTATGATATGACATCCCTGTGACCTAGTCACGTGCTTGCAAGCGGTGTCGATGTGATACACCGAGAGGACCCAGACTATATCTCTCCGTCATTTGGATGGAAAAATCCCACTCTTGATCCATAAGCCTCAACTAATACTTTCTTAATACCGAACGCCTCTCGTTTATAGTCACTCTGTTGTGGCGTGACGTTTGATGACATCAAAGCACTCTTTCGGTATTAGTGATTGACATGATCTCATGGTCTAAGGAATAAGGTTACTTTGTATGCAAGATATAACAATATAAACCAAATGACTTGATCGTATTGTTATACTTAATTTGGGTCTATGTTCATCACATCATTCTCCTAATTACATGACCCCGTTATTAACACATGCAATGTTCATGATGAGGAAACCTTGATCATCAGTTAATCAACGAGCTAGTTAAACGAGAGGCGTTACTAGGAACCATTGTTTGTTTATTAAACACACATTGACGTGGGTATGACTCCAGGACCTATCGAGTGGGCCTACCTAGTCCATGGCCCAAGACTAAAGCCCAACGCAGGGTGCCACCCCGTAGTTCTAGAAGGCCTAATGGAAGCCCACCCACAAAACTTGCGGGTCAAGATGGAAAGTTTCCACCGCCTTAGAGCAAGGGTTTTTAACCCCCTCGAGCACGATTTGAGACCGGGCCACCTATAAAAAGGCTGGGAGAACCACCGAGGGGGATCCAATTTAGTTTTCACCACCATAGCCATAGCTCGAGATCAATCTCTCAGCTTGCGCACCCACGTTTGTAATCTATCTACTCATAATACAGATCAGAAGAGCAGGAGTAAGGGTATTACCTATACGAGCGCCCCGAACCTGGGTAAATCTTGCCCCTGTTAGCCGACGAAGTTACCAATGCCTAATTCTTTCTCTTACTCGAAACCCTACCGGATCATCCGAGGGAATTGGCGATATGAGTAATCGACAATTGGCGCCGTCTATGGGAATGGCAGGCGCTGGATTCACGGCATCTTCGGCCTTATCTTCACCGAGCTTCAGCTGGAGCTCTGGATCATCGACTCCAATGGAGCCGATCTGCTTCGGGTCGTTCATCTACACGCCCCACTCGCCGAAATCACACCCGGCGTTCGATGGGCTTCAGGAAGGCATCAACCTGACATTCGGCGACCTCCGCTTCCGCGCCAGTAAAACCGGAATTCTACGCTTCCCCGACCATATGGAACTCGGCGGATCAGACTCCGAGTCCGTCTCAAGCCCGGCGATCCTCGAGTCACCATCCGGCAAAGCCAGTCGTGACTTAGCGCCTAGCGATGGATCCATCTGCCGCAAACACGCGCAACTTCCACACCATTGCGATTGAAGAACCCTCCAAATTCGGCGAAAGCCATCGGCCTACGCCTAGGACTCACGAGCCATATCTGGCCCAAGTTTGCATGGCAAGTTCAACCAAACAACCTCAGGAAACGGAGGAAAGTCGAGTGGAGCAGGAACGCATCAAGGTCTCGCGAGCCTCTTGGCTCAAAGCGAAGGCAGCGATACACGAGGCAGCGATCCTCTCGAGAAGACCTGACCGCATACCACTACCACCTGCTGCGGACAGGCCGACAGTTGGCAGAAGACCGCAAGGAACTAGAAGCATGGAAGGAAGCGGCGGAAGTTTCGAGTTCGCGCCGTGTGACGCTTTCGAGGACTCACTCAACGGGGAACCAGCCCCCAAAGAAGGGAAAGTACGTCTCAAAAACTGCTCGCATGGACCAGGGGTCTCTCAGCGAGGTCAGCAAGACTCTCGATACTTCCTCATGCACGTTAATGACGAGGGTAACATGCACCCGACAACTCCCGCCGTCGCGGTCCTAGCCGTAGCTACATACTTGCAGGCGAACCAGCCACCCGAGAACGATCCCCGCGCAGAACATCACCGGCAGGTCCAGAGGGGACTAGGCATGGCCGGAGCAGCAATTGCTACCCATAACCGCAAGAACACAACACCCTCTCAAGCTGACAAAACACCTCGCAGACGCGAGAGCACGTCGCCAAACAGAGGAGATAGGGGGTCACCTCATCGCCCCAGGGGCAAAGAAGCTAGGCGCCGCGGCGACAGCCCGCGCAGCGATGATGATAGCCCGCGAAACCGTGACAACAGCCCATGGCATCACGGGAGCCGCTCGCGACACCATAGCAGGGAACCGCGGCAGGAGGATAATCGCGACCAATCTCAACACGACGCACGTGGATACATCACGCAGAGCAAGGTCGACAGGGCTCGAGCCCGCAGGAACCGTGCCCAATCGCTATCCTTCTCCTCTGACGAGGAAGCTTGCGGAGCAATGTGCTTCAGCAGCAAAATCCGCGAGGCACCAATGCCCAAGAGATTCAACCTCACAACGGAGGTCCCAAAGTACGACGGCTCGCAAGATCCCACGTCATGGCTTTCAGATTATCTGAACGCGGTAAAATGCCAGCGGGGGAACAAAACGACGGCCATGCAGTACCTAAACCTGCACCTCGTAGGCGCCACCGGAAGCTGGCTCGAAGGAAGACCGCATGCGTACTACAGATCCTGGGACGATCTCACCCGCGACTTCGAGAAGAACTTTCGGGCGACATACAAGCGGCCAGCTTCTATCGAGGAACTGCGAGCCTGCAGGCAGAAGAGCGGCGAGTCTACCCGCGAGTATATCCAGAGATGGACCACACTAAAGAACACGGCGGGGAACATATCAGAGGAAGTCGCGGTTGAAGCTTTCACCAAGGGTGCCCGATGTGCCGCCTTCCGAGAAGAACTGGGGCGATCCGCACCCATATCAATCGGAGAATTAAATGGTGATAGCAGACAGGTGGACGAACGGCAAAGAATCCTTGCGCAACGAGAAAGTTTCCTCACCCACGCATGACGAGGACCGCAACGGCGACCGCCGGAGGAAGAAGAGGAAACACTACGACCAGGATGACCAATCCGAACTGGTAGCGGCCGATTTCACTAGAAACCGCGACAACGGATCCAGTGGAAATCGCGAGTGGAAGCCAAAGCCAGACGATAAAACCCCCGAGGAGGACCTTGACGGATACTGCTCCCTGCATCTGTTTACATATAAGCGCACGGGAAAAACCAAGGCCACTCACCTTCTCAAGGACTGTCGAAAGTTCCACGAGTTCTGAAGACCAACACTCGCCAAGTTAACATGGCAGTACAAGCACCACCGTCCAAGCCTGAATACCTGAATATGTCTGAGCACCTGATAACCTTTTCATGGGAAGACCACCCGCCACGGGTGCATCGACCGGGGCACGTGGCGCTCGTCATCCAGGCGCAAATGGGCAACTACGACCTAGCCCGGGTGTTCATGGACGACGACAGCGGAATCAACATCATATACGCGGATACACTCCATAAAATGAACAAGAACTTAGAAGGACTCGCAGCATCAGAAACATCCTTCCACGGGATAGTACTGGGTAAAGCGGTACGACCACTTGGAACAATCAACCTGGAAGTGATCCTTGGAGACCCACACAATTACAGGAGAGAATTCCTCGACTTCGAGGTAGTCGATTGGCCATCCCAATACCACGCCATTCTCGGCCGGACAACGTTCGCGAGATTCATGGCAGTGCCTCATTAGGCATACCTCAAGTTAAAACTCCCAGGAAAATACGGTACAATTACCGTAAACGGCGACTTCTAGAAATCAGACAAGTGTGACAATGAATTCCACAAGATCACGAAATCGCGAAATCCTTCGGGATGCGGGAGGAGCTAGAGGAATTGGCAAAAACAACGGATAACTCCGTGATGCCACTAACCAAAAAGAACGCTCCAGACCTCGAGTCCAGCCCGAGCAACGACACTCGAAAGCATCATGTGCACCCGACGGAATCCGCGAAGACGGCGATCGTGTCCACCACCCTATCACCCGCATAGGAAAGCACGCTCGTCGATCTCCTCCGTGAGTACTAGGAAATTTTTGCCTGACAGCCCTCGGATATGCCAGGAATACCCAGGGAGTTCGCCGAGCACTCATTAGAAGTGTACAAAGATGCAAAGCCGATCAAACAGACCACTCGACGCTTCTCTGAGCCAAAACAGAGAGCACTCGGAGAAGAGGTGAACAGGCTCCTAGCCGCCAAGTTCATTAGGGAGATCAAGATTTCCACCTGGTTAGCAACCCGGTGCTGGTCCCGAAGAAAAACACAGACAACCTTCGTGTGTGCATCGACTACATGTCGCTAAACAATCATTGCCCCAAGGATAATTTCCCGCTCCCGCGGATCGACCAGATTATCGACTCCACAGCACGCTGTCAGCGCCTCTCCTTCCTAGACGCCTACTCAGGATACAACCAGATCAGGATGAACCAGGAGGACGAGGAAAATACAGCATTCATCATACCACACGGTGTATACTGCTACACGATAATGCCTTTCGGGCTTAAAAACGCAGGCGCAACATAGCAGTGTTGCATGCAAAAATGCCTCGCCAAGATCATTGGCAAGAACGTACAGGTGTACGTTGACGATATCGTCATCAAGACTCGAGTGGAGGATACACTCCTCGAGGACATAAGGGAGACATTCGACGCCCTCAACGCATATAGAATCAAGCTCAACCCGACAACATGCGTCTTTGAGGTCCCCGCCGGCCAACTCCTCGGCTAACTGGTCTTCGCCCGAGGAATTGAGGCCAACCCGGAGAAAATTCAAGCAATATTGACAATGAAAGAACCGACAAATCTGCGCGGAGTCTAACAAGTGGCAGGGTGACTGGCGGCCCTCAGCAGGTTCATCGCACGATTGGGCGAGCAGGCGCTCCCTTTCTACAAACTGCTGAAGAAAACGGATAAGTTCGAGTGGACGCCAGAAGCGAAAAAGGCGTTCATCGATCTGAAAAGAGTGCAGAGTAGGCGCATATTGGCAACACCGCAGGAAAGGGAACCTCTCTACCTTTACCTAGCCGCAACAAATCAAGTGGTCAGCATTGTAATTGTCGTCGAGTGGCCAGAGGACGGAAAGGCATACGGCGCTCAGAGACCGGTGTACTACATCAGTGAGGTACTTTTGTCGTGCAAACAACGATACCCCCACTACCAAAAACTCGCGTATGGAGTGGTCCTTACAGCCCGCAAGCTCAAACACTACTTCCAGGAACATACCGTCACGGTGCTAAACGACGCGTCACTCGGTACTATTATGAAGAATCCCATGGAATCTGGAAGAATCGCAAAGTGGAGCATCGAGCTAGACGCGTAGGATATAATATACACATGACGTAACGCCTTCATATATCAGGTGGTCGTAGAATTCCTGAGCGAGTGGATGGAGCTGCAAACTCCAGGACCCCTAGAATACACGAGTAACTGGATCATGTACTTCGACGGATCGAAAAGAAACGAAGGGGCAAGAGCCGGCGTCATCCTCATATCGCCAAGAGGTGATAAACTGCAATACATTCTACGCCTCGACTTTCCCTTGGACGATCCTGTAACATCCACCTTTTTGTAATAAAGTGTTTATGTTTGTGTTTGTGCTCATTGATAATGGGTGGCCCAATCTTCTCAGTGAACTCATAGATAACTTGTGAATGATAACTAGTGCGCCACTAGGAACTCTCCCGGCTGATCCCTGATGCCAATGCAAAAGATAGCAACCCCAAGGATATTCTCAACTCCACACTCTTGCACAAGTAATCCACCGAATACAAGTGATCCTGTACCGTCTTATTCCCAGTGGAACAGCAGGTAACACGTAAAGTTTGCAGATGAACTTCCAGATGAAGGCTTACAAGCTGTTTCAATCTAGAGGTCTAGGGTTTATGTTTTAACGTAGTCCTCCTATGCGCCTAAGGGGGAATATAAGAGAGGGGTTCGGCCACAAGGGGGGTCCCTTGCGCAAGCACCTAACCTAATAGGACTAGGACTCCTGGTTTGGGTGGACACAAACCCAAACCGACCAACTATGGATACAAACCGACCCCACATGATAGGGTGCAGCCAAGATGGTATACAAACCATACCTAACACTTGTTAGGATTTCTACTAAGTGCATTTGACCTTGTGGAGGCACCATCCCCTTGTCATCATCATAATAACAATTGTTGCTATGCATAACAATTGTTATTTCTTGTTATTTCTTGTTTTCACCATGCTATTGTTTGTTCTCCATCTCCTCTTCTAGTCCATCTTCATCCTTGTGTATCTCCTCTTCATGATCTCCTCCATTCATGCTTGTGTTATCAATAAACCTGAGAATACATAAGTGCAAGGATTTAGGTAGTTTAAAGTTCTCACAATTATAAACATTATACTCAAGTAGGAGTGAATTCACCTGTTGTTGTAATAGCTTGGTTCTTGATCTTGTCATTGGACCAATCCTTACTTCATTAGCTTGTATAGGAACATCCTCATGTGTAACAATAGGTGAAGAGCTAGGGATGTCCTCATCATCCTCCCCCTCTTGAAAAGGCATCGACCTCGATGCTAAATCATCTCCATGGTAAGGTGTCAAATCAGCCACATTAAAAGAATTGCTAACACCAAACTCATCAATTGGGAGGTCAATCTTGTATGCATTATCATTGATCCTTGAAATAACTCTATAAGGACCAGCACCTCTAGGCATCAATTTTGATTTTCTCAATGTGGGAAATCTATCCTTTCTAAAGTGCACCCACACGATGTCTCCTGGCCGAAATATGACTTCCTTCCTCTTCTTGTTTACTCTTTCAGCCACATGTCTTCCTTTCTTCTCAATTGCCTCTTTTGTTTTCTCATGAATCTTCTTCACAAAATCAGCCCTCTTTGATGCCTCCATATTAATTCTCGCATGTATAGGAAGTGGTAATAAATCAAGAGGAGTAATAGGCTTGAAACCATAAACCACCTCAAAAGGACATAATTGAGTAGTTGAATGCACAACTCTATTATATGCAAATTCCACATGGGGTAAACACTCCTCCCACTCCTTCAATTTTTTCTTGATCATGCCTCTCAACAATGTGGACAATGTTCTATTAACCACCTCGGTTTGGCCATCAGTTTGGGGGTGGCAAGTAGTAGAAAATAATAGCTTAGTGCCAAGCTTACCCCAAAGTGTCTTCCAAAAGTAACTCATGAACTTGACATCTCTATCTGAAACAATAGTTCTTGGCACTCCATGTAATCTCACAATTTCTCTAAAGAATAAATTTGCAATGTGAGAAGCATCATCACTCTTGTGGCAAGCAATGAAGTGAGCCATCTTTGAAAATCTGTCCACAACCACAAAGATAGAGTCATGTCTTCTTTTTGTCCTTGGCAAGCCCAAAACAAAATCCATACTTATATCCTCCCATGGTGTACTAGGTGATGGCAATGGTGTGTACAACCCGTGGGGTTTTAGCTTTGATTTGGACTTGTTGCAAGTAATGCATCTTTGCACCAATCTGTACACATCTCTCCTCATATGTGCCCAATAGAAATTTTCAGCCAACATAAGCAATGTCTTCTCTCTTCCAAAGTGTCCCATCAAACCTCCACTATGAGATTCCTGTATTAAGAACAAACTCAAAGAACACTCGGGAATACATAATTTGTTAGCTCTAAACAAGTATCCATCATGTATATGAAATTTATCCCATGCCTTAACATTAGTACACTTATTAAATGGCATAGAAAATTCATTATCTTCATCATATAAATCTCTAATACCCTCCAAACCCAAAACCTTAATTTCTAAATTTGAGAGTAACATATTCTTTCTTGACAAAGCATCAGCAACTACATTATCCAATCTCTTTTTATGTTTAATGATGTATGGAAAAGATTCAATAAACTCAACCCATTTAGCATGTCTCTTATTCAAATTAGATTGGCACTTTAAGAATTTCAAAGCTTCATGATCACTATGTATAATAAATTCTTTAGGCCACAAATAATGTTTCCATACCTCTAAAACTCTCACAAGTGCATATAATTCCTTACCATAAACAAAATAATTAAATTGTGCACCATTCAATTTTTCAGAAAAATAGGCAATAGGTTTCTTTTCTTTCATGAGCACACCACCAATACCTATGCCACTAGCATCACACTCAATCTCAAATTGTTTATCAAAATTTGGTAGCATAAGAAGTGGGGCCGAAATCAATTTTTCTTTCAATGTATCAAAAGCAACATCTTGAGCAACACCCCACTCGAAATCAACACCCTTTTTAGTTAGATCATTTAAAGGGGCAGCAATTGTACTAAAATTAGGCACAAATATTCTATAGAAACTAGCAAGCCCATTAAACCTTCTAACTTGACTCACATTAGTTGGAATTGGCCAATTTCGAATAGCTTCAATTTTTGATGTATCAACTTCAATTCCATGCTTAGAAACAACATAACCAAGAAAGATGACCTTATCTTTGCAAAAAGTGCACTTCTCAAGATTACCATACAATTTATTTTCTCTTAGCACTTGCAAAACTTGTCTAATATGATCAATGTGTTCATGTTCATTGTGGCTATATATGAGAATATCATCAAAATAAACTACCACAAATCTACCAATAAAGTCTCTCAAAATATGGTTCATTAATCTCATGAAAGTACTAGGTGCATTAGTTAAACCAAAAGGCATCACTAACCATTCATATAAACCAAATTTTGTCTTAAAAGCAGTTTTCCATTCATCTCCCTCTTTCATTCTTATTTGATGGTATCCACTACGCAAATCAATTTTAGAGAAAAGAGTAGCACCACTTAATTCATCTAACATGTCATCTAAACGTGGTATAGGATGACGATAACGAATAGTGATGTTATTAATTGCTCTACAATATACACACATGCGCCAAGTACCATCTTTCTTAGGAACCAAAATAACATGGACAGCACAAGGAGAAAGACTAACTCGAATATAACCTTTATCTAGTAGCTCTTGTACTTGCCTTTGTATCTCCTTTGTTTCTTGTGGATTGGTTCTATAAGGAGCTCGGTTTGGTAGAGATGCTCCAGGAATTAAATCAATTTGATGCTCAATCCCTCTCAATGGTGGCAATCCCGAGGGAATATCTCCTGGAAAAACATCATCAAAATCCTGCAAAACATTAGAAACACCAAGAGGAATAGGGGTCATGTCATTAGAAACCAAAATCTCTCCCTTGTGAATAAGAACAATAGGGACTAATGTAGGATCATCCCTAAATTCCCTCAAATCCTCTTTGGTGGCTAACATGCATAATAGGTTCTCTCTCTTTTTACCACTCGAATTGGTTTTACTATCACTCCCCAAAGCTTGTGAATTTTTTGATCCCTCATCCCTCTCTCTTTCTTTTTCCACTCTCATATCAATTTTGGATTGGGACTCATTTAAAATTTGTTGTGGAGTCATAGGTATCAAAATAATAGTCTTCCCATGATGTTGCAACTCATAAGTATTTGCTCTTCCTTCATGCTTCACACTTCTATCAAATTGCCAAGGTCTTCCCAATAATAAGTGGCAAACTGTCATGGGCACCACATCAAACTCAATAGTATCCTTGTAAGGTCCAATTTGAAATTCCACACGCACCATATGAGATACCTTCATTTGTCCCGTGCTACTCAACCATTGTATATGACAAGGAGAAGGGTGTGGCAAATATTTTAAATTGAGCTTTGCACATAGATCTTTGCTAGCCAAATTCTTGCAACTCCCTCCATCAATAATGACTTTGCAAGCCATATTAGGACCAATAACAACCTTTGTTTGAAACAAATTGCACCTTTGATTTTCAGGACTAGGCATAACACTTAATGAGTTTTGTGTGCAAATAATAGATGGCATAGTAGTAGCATAAGCATCCAAAGGAGTATCACTCAAATAGCCATCATCATCATCATCATCAATATCATTAGGATCAACATCATCACCTATCTCATACTCGTTGTTGTCATTAATAATCATCACATTTGTATTTGGACAATCCCTCTTGAAGTGCCCCTTGCCTCCACATGTATGACATGTAATATCTCTAGTCCTTGTAGTAGGAGCACTAGAACCCGAGGCACTTGCAGTTGGTTGAGTTGATTTATTTGTAATAGAAGCACTAGGCTCGGCCTTGGATGATGAAACACCACGGCTAAGAGAAGGAGGAGGTGGTGCACTAGGCATAGTAGATGATCTCATGGGAAATCTAGCTCTTGTCCTTGTAGTAATTTTTGCCTCCTCAATAAGATGTGCTTCGGCCTCCCTTGCATGATGTAGTAACTCATGTATATCATGATATTGGTGATGCCTAACAATGCCCTTGATTTTATAGTTCAAACCTGAAAGAAACCTTTGCATTGTTTGCTCCAATTGCTCTCTCACACGTGCCCTTTGCATGATTAATTCCATCTCTTGATAATAAGCATCAACAGTCATAGTACCTTGCCTCAATTGTTGCAGTTGATCAAATTGTTGCCTTATGTAATTTGGTGGAACAAATCTATCCCTCATGACTCTCTTCATGGTGTTCCAAGTGAGAATGGGTAACTCACCATCTTCTTGCCTTTTTCTCACAAGATTATCCCACCATCTAAGAGCATATCCATCAAACTCAGAAGATGCCAACTTGATTTTTCTATCCTCATTATACTCATGCAATCTCCATAGCTTCTCAATTTTCAATTCCCATAGCAAATATTCTTCCACATCCATAGTATCAAAGCTGAAAGAAGGAATAGAGAATTTGGGCTTACTCAAACCATCCTCTCTTGGATTTTCATGACCCACATTATTGGGCACTCTCCTTGCACCCATATGATTGGCTCGGCCATTAAATCCTCCTCTAGCTCTATCTCCTCTAGCTCCACGACCAAGATGATTATCCACCTCTCCATTGGCTTCCAAGCCCTTATTAGCATCACTATGGACACTAGCATTGTTATCATCCACAAGAGGAAATCTGTCTTGAATCATGGTTTGAAGTCCAGCAAGGGTAGTAGTCATTTGAGCAATTGAATCATTGATTGATCTCACTTCTCCACTATTTGTTTCGGCCAATTTATGAGTGGCCTCCATCTTGGTCTCCATAGCTTGGAGAGCCTCATATAAAGGATCACATGCATCTTGTACAAATTGCTTGAGTCCATTATGATTGTCCATGATTTCTTTTGCCAACACATCTCTAAGAGCCTCATACTCCCTCCAATTAACTCCCTCCTTATGGTCCTTCTTTTGCTGCACAAGATCACCACTAGAAAGATCCATTAGTAGGTTAGTGTAATAGAAACAAGTATAGGTTGTGGTGTTCTCTCACAACTCACTCAAAAATCTAGCAAGACAATAGGTTA
Organism: Alopecurus myosuroides; assembly: GCA_028641055.1. Classification (NCBI taxonomy): domain Eukaryota; kingdom Viridiplantae; phylum Streptophyta; class Magnoliopsida; order Poales; family Poaceae; genus Alopecurus; species Alopecurus myosuroides. The sequence goes on along the minus strand of CM054063.1, from coordinate 90,072,931 downwards.
TCTTACCCTTCCAAAGTGAATAGAAATACTTACCACAAGTAGAGGCAATTAATGTACTTTGATGTGAAGAAGAGAATACCCAGGTTTTTAACTCTCACAAAGGAAAACAAGGCTATTTAGTGGGGCTTGGTATGGATACCTAACAATCACCAAAGTAACAATCCTATTTGCTGTCTTTGTGAAGATATAAAAATACCCAAGGAAACTCACACAATAATGGAGACAAATGTGGCAAAGCAAATATATGGATGAGATTTTGCAATGCACTAAAAAGTCACTAGCTAGGCTCTTAATTGACAGGCACAAGATTGCTCAATGAAAAACCAAGTGTCACAATGGCAAGCTCAACTAGGAACAATAGTAATGATATGGCCTCTTTGCACTTTTTTGTTTTTCTCTTTTCTCTTTTTTTTATACTTTTACCTTTTCTATTTTTTTATATTTTTCCAATGGCCTTAAACACAACTAGGAGCAAAACCAATAAACAAGTGAACACAATGGTGGTGATGAAAATGAGCAACCTGTCACAACACAAAATAGCTATACTTTTGGGGAAGTTCCTATTAATATGATGTAGAAAGGCTGTGGCTAGGTTCACAAGGTATGGATGTATTGTTCCTAATGAAGAAAACAGGAGAAAACAAGGAAAAACAAAAAAAAAATCTAAGCAAAAACTAGCTCCAATTCTCTCACGACAGCAAAAACAGCACACAGCAGCAAAAACGATCACTTTCTCTGCCACGGCAGCGCGCAAGCTCGCGAAACAGCAAAAAGGTAACCGCGAAACGGTGGAAAACCTAGCGCGCGCGCGGACAGCAACTCATGGCAGCAGCAGTGCGGTGGCGGCAGCGTTTTGCGCAGAATCTATGTCGCGGCAGGGCGCTGTGGGTGCGATGGTAAGCTGCGACGCGGGCGCGGGTGGTGATTTTGTAAGCGCGCGCAGGTGCAATCCGAGTGCGGGTAGTACGCAGCAGCGGGGGCGGTACGGCAGGGAAACGGAGCGAAACACTGCCGCGGTAGGAATTCGATAGGGACTAGGGTGGTGCGGTACGGCAGAAAATTGGAAGATTTGCTGCCGCGGTAGAGCTCAAGGTGGACTTGGATTGGGTGGTAAAAAGGCAAGGAGCAGCGGATTTTTTGTGGTTTTTTTATATGAAATCGACCAGGGGAACAAGAACCCTAACCCTAGCCGAAAATAACAAAACTAAAAAAGATAAAAAGAAACACAAAAACAGCACTAGTAATTGAAACTAAGGTGATATCTAGGCTAAGGCAATGAACTACACTACTTTTGTGGGGCAATTTTCTGGATAGGAAATAAAACACTCAAATCTAAAGGGAAATTTGATAGCTCACCGAGGCAACCTGTAAATCTGATACCAAGATGATAAGGGGTGGCCCAATCTTCTCAGTGAACTCACAGATAACTTCTGAATGATAACTAGTGCGCCACTAAGAACTCTCCCGGCTGATCCCTGATGCCAATGCAAAAGATAGCAACCCCAAGGATATTCTCAACTCCACACTCTTGCACAAGTAATCCATCGACTACAAGTGGTCATGTACCATCTTATTCTCAGTGGAACAGCACGTAACACGTAAACTTTGCAGATGAACTTCCAGATGAAGGCTTACAATTGTTTCAATCTAGAGGTCTAGGGTTTATGTTTTAACGTAGTCTAATCTCTCCTATGCGCCTAAGGGGGAATATAAGAGAGGGGTGCGGCCACAAGGGGGGTCCCTTGCGCAAGCACCTAACCTAATAGGACTAGGACTCCTGGTTTGGGTGGACACAAACCCAAACCGACCAACTATGGATACAAACCGACCCCACATGATAGGGTGCGGCCAAGATGGTATACAAACCATACCTAACACTTGTTAGGATTTCTACTAAGTGCACTTGACCTTGTGGAGGCACCATCCCCTTGTCATCATCATAATAACAATTGTTGCTATGCATAACAATTGTTATTTCTTGTTATTTCTTGTTTTCACCATGCTATTGTTTGTTCTCCATCTCCTCTTCTAGTCCATCTTCATCCTTGTGTATCTCCTCTCCATGATCTCCTCCATTCATGCTTGTGTTATCAATAAACCTGAGAATACATAAGTGCAAGGATTTAGGTAGTATAAAGTTCTCACAATTATAAACATTATACTCAAGTAGGAGTGAATTCACCTGTTGTTGTAATAGCTTGGTTCTTGATCTTGTCATTGGACCAATCCTTACTTCATTATCTTGTATAGGAACATCCTCATGTGTAACAATAGGTGAAGAGCTAGGGATGTCCTCATCACTCATGTAATGTCATGCATGAATTTTGAACCCCTGGTTGTGTTTAAAACATGTGCATTAAAAATTAATATGGGATTTATTAAAATCACTTAAAAGTGCCAATTTAAAATGATGGTTTAAAATGGTGCAATTTTTATCAAACAAAAATATGTTGAGGTTGCCCATGTTGTAAGGAGCTCAAAAACATTTTTTGCCAATTTTTTTACAAATTGCAAAAAAAGCCCTCAAATCCTTTTTTAAGCTGTTGTTTTAAAAATAGCAGGACCTTTTCACAGTTTCTGGAAATCCCAGGGGGGGTTTCAGAAATGTTTTCTTGTCTTCTTCCTCGAGCTAGTAGGCCGGAAGCTCCACGACGCTGTCGCCCCGCCACCTCCTGCCTTCTTCCCGCACGGATAGGAATCGAGGGAGACGTCCCCATCTCGCCCTCTCCTCGCAAACCCCCTCCTCACCTCGGCCTCCTCACTCTCTACCATCTCTCCCGTTGAAGAACCCGAACCCTAACCCCTAACGCCGACCGCCGCTCCCCGCCGGCGATAGAACCTCCCCCGCGCCCTTCCGAGAAGGCCCTCGTCACCGCCGCATCCTCCTCGTTTGCCTCGAGCGCGTGCAACAGCAGGGACGCCCCGGGAGGGCCTAAATTCCTCGCCGGATTCCGCCACGGCTGCCGCCGTCCCCTCCTCGCCGTCGGTGATTGACGCCCCGCTGGTGAGCTCCTGCACCCGCTGGTGCCTTCCTTTTCCTCTCTCCCCCTCCGCGGCTCTCTGCGCCGGCCGCGGTCCACCGCCGCGCCCGAGCTCTCCGGCAACCTTTCGGTCAGCCGCGGCCACCCCTAGCTTCCCCTCGGTCTCCTCTACCTCGTGGGAAGGTTTAATTTTCGAATCGAGCGCGAAATTCATCGATTGCTTGGCAACTGTGAGGTTCTGGCACGGGATGACGTCACCACGACATCATGCTCACGTCACTGCCCATTCCATGTTTATGTTCTTTTAAATGAAATGAAACTGACACGTGGGCCCCACCTCTGTTTCAAATTACAGAAAAATAAATAAAATTGTAAATGCAATAACTTTTAATTGGCTAATCAGAAAAATGTGTTCAATATACCAAATTGTTCAAAAAAATGTAATCTACATGTTTATTTCATTTGCACACATTTTTGACAAAGTTGAGTTTTGACCATTATTTAAATCATTTAAAACAAAGAAAATAAGTTTGTATTCAAGAAAATTAGAAAATTACAAGTTATATGTCAAAATGCTTAGAAAGACAAATGCAACCTAGTTATGGTGTTTTCACGCCCATTCGAGAAGTTAAAATTAGTCTCACTTTCAGAATTGCCCGAATTGGCCTCCGAGGTCCACTCTGGGGCTAAATTCAGTAAAAGTGCATACTTAACATATGAACCCTAGCAACCCATGAAACATGTTTAGGTCTTCTCTTTAATGCATTTAAATTTTCATGCATACATATTGAGCATTGCATCGATGCCTGTGTTGAGTGTTGTTATCTTTCTTTCCGGTGTTTGCTCTTATCCGTAGACCTCGAATCCGGAGAGAAGTTCAACACCCCTGTTGACGAATACTTGGTCTAAACAAGCAAGTCAAGCACTTATTCCTGAATCCTTTATCTGGTTTTCTTGAAGCAAGGCAAGCATAACCTCTTATCTTCCTATATATGTTTTCGAAGTGTTTTCCTTCTCGTACGATGCATGCTTTTACAAAGTATCTTGGGCCAATAGATAGAGTTGTCCTATTTATTTGCATAACCCAGATATCATGTTTCACTGCTCCTAGCAGACATAGGTTTTGTTTGCGTGTATCGCGAGAGCCTCAAATATGCCATGCTTAGTCATACATGTCTATTGATCTATGCTCCATCCGGTTGATGAATCAGAGTTACGAAATGAATCTAGTATGACAGGATGACGTGGTAAGGTTCAAGATGTGTGTTTAATATGATTAAAGGCTTGGATGAGTTGCCACATGGGATGTGGTGATTTGCCTCGTTCATGCCCCTAGGAGCGAGTTCTCGCCTTTGAATCCAAGACTCATCGTGCAACCACACGGGGATTGGATTCCCCTCGGTTTCAACTTGTCTAGTTTGTTCCATGAGTTGCCTAGTTCGGGAGTTCCATTTAGATTTGCGAGGATATTAAAAACGTTTTCAAAACTAGGACGTGGTGGTGTATCGGTGCTATGTGGGTAGATAACCGTCGAGCACTGCGCACAACGATAGAGACCCGGCAGGAGATGGCCACTCCCTATTGGCGGTCCATCTCTACTCGGAGCGACTCATGTAATAGGGATAACAAGGGAAAGATCGTGGTCAGCCACCCTATGCCGGCACATCGTCGGAATTGTGCCAATAGCTTGGCATTAAGAGTCGGTTGATACGTGTGGGTCAAGTTGTACACCGCTGCAAGGTTTAATATTTTCGAAAAGTCGTGTCCGCGGTTAAGGACGACTTGGTGACGGATCCTGAGATCATAGATAACTTGAACCGAACGTAAAATATGTTGCCAATGAATGTTTAGTTTCAAGAGGTGGTTCCGGTTATCATGTGTTGGATGATGCTTCAAAGGTTCTGAAAGCAATACCCGAGGAAAGGGTATTCTTTTAAAAGATTTGTAAAAAGCTTCTCAGTCTCCCTCTATTCGAAACAAAGTTGGCTTTACGCAAAACAGCCATCATAAACCCTTTATGAACAAGCAGATATATAATAGGTTAACTAAGTTTTGTTGAGTACCTCATGTACTCATGTTTTCTTCAATTTGGTTCAGGTGGAGTTCCATATCTTTGGTGGTGTTTCAACATGGACATCGACGGATAGTTTGGGGTTTCCGAGGTAGAAACCTGGAATCTATGGGCTGGGACGTCACCTTATGTTGCGGCCTCTTAGGCCTTTTTGGTTCTTGTTGGCTAGCAACATAATTTGCTTTTCGTTGTCTGATGTAATGTTGGGTTGTGTGACCTCTGTTTGTAAGCTTCACTCTATTATTACTTGCTTAATAAAGCTTCATGTCTAGTGTGCTGCTTTGATCGGTTGTTGGTTTCGAGCTCATCGTTATACAGTTTTGGCTATGCCTGCATAGTTGTCACAGTCGAGGGGTTGTGGAGCCGATGATCCATGTCCGAGCCTGCCTGCTGATGTGATTCGGCCTGGGGCTAGGTAACCCCAGTAACCCTCGATTGTTGTTGCGCTTTCTGGACACATAGCAGCTCTGTATATCGTTGGTCCCGTTTCCTTCAGTTTCATTCGAATCGTGGACGCTTGGTTATGCATTGTTTGTTATGACTAGCATGGACACAAGGAGTAGTAGTACCGTGGTGATCCGGCCTGCGTGCCGATGAATCCGGACTGCATGTTGTTGTTTGTTGCGGTAGGGGCTGGTAACCCTGAATCCCTTGTGGGTCCATGTCTAGGAGCACATAACAGTATGTATATCTCTGGGTCCGGGGTCGTGACAAGAAGTGGTATCGGATCGGGACTTCCTGTAGGAAAACCCTTGCTATTGGTCGGTGTTGAGTCTAGAGTTTGTGAAAACTATTTTCGAAATGACAAATGAGTTGTGAAAACCTTCTTAGGATTCTTTTTACTCCTTACCTGGTATCGCTCTAACTCTGAGCCACCGTATCTCATTTGTTTTCAATTGTTTTACCTCTCACCTGTTAACTTCAAAGTTAGGAGCAAAATCGTTGGGTGTTTTTCCTAGTACTCCGTGTCAGGTTGCTAATGTTCTCAGAGTTTCCAAGTTACCTCCATCGGTCTAAATCGTTGATTCCTTTTGACTTCAGTTGATCCACATCAAGTCATGAATCTTTCTATTGCATTCTTTCCCATGGGAGTGTTTCTCATGGTTCCATTTCTTTGTACTCAGGATGTCCGGGAGTACTCGAGATTCCGTTGAAAGTGGTCATATCGAGGGAGAGTCGTCATCTTCCTTAATGACGCAAGTTCTTCAGGATATTGAGACCAACCGCCTGAGTGATGAACATCTCCTTGAGCGTGTGGCGCAAAACACTGAAAGTCGTCATGACAAATGTGTCACATTCGGGGATTTAGTTCATGCTAAGCTTCCATCTTTCAGCAGTCCCAAGGAACCCATTGACGCTGATGATTGGCTTCATACTATCGAGCGCAAATTTAACACTCTCCATGTTCCAGAAAGTGATCGTGTGGACTTCGTCGCCTACCAGCTAGAGGGTGAAGCTGGTTCATGGTGTGAAGGTTTCTTGGCGTGGCAGTCGTCGGGACATAAGGTTGCTTGGGAGGAGTTCCGTAAAGAGTTCCGTGCTGCCCATGTTCCTGAGGTAGTTATGGACTCCAAAAGAAAAGAGTTCCTGGATCTGACCCAGGGACAGATGGATCTTGAAACTTACGGGCGTGAATTCACCCGTTTGGCTCGTTATGCACCCCGAGATGTTGCAGATGATGCGGATAAGCAAGATTTGTTCCGCAAGGGTCTAGATTCCATAGTTCGCTATGATCTACTCTCTTTCCAGTTTCCAACCTTCCAGGACCTTTATAATCATGCTCTTACCTTGGAGCGTGGCAAAAAGGAAATGGAGATTTGTTTGAAGCAGATTTCTAGAGAGTCACGTGCGTTTTCTTCTGGTTCCAAGAAGCGTCGCGTGTTCGTTCCGTACAGCGTTATTCCATACCCACCTGTTGTTCAACAAGGTCACCTTGGTGGGCAATCTAAAGTTGTTGGTGGTAAGAAACGGCTGGTGAAATGTCATGTATATGATGAATTTGGCCATTACTCCGACAAGTGTCCGCAGAGGATATCTCCTGCACCTCCGCTTGTTCCTACACGTGTTGTTAACTGTGGTCGTTTGAACCATGTTTCGATTGAAGAAGCTCAGAAAGCACCTGATGTTGTGTTGGGAATGCTTCGTGTTAACCAAGATCCAGCCTCTGTTCTGTTTGATTCCGGAGCGTCACACTCATGTGTATGAAGAGCTTTTGTGGTGTTTCATGACATACCTCTTGCGAGTATGGTTCCTCCGTTGATAATTTCCACCCCAGGGTCCTTCTGCTGGACTAATCAGTGTTTCCCTGGTGTCCCAGTTGAGATAGGAGGTTTGGTGTTTCTTTCTACACTTGTCATCATGGACTCAGATGACATCAGCGTCATACTGGGCATGGACTGGTTGTCAACACATCATGCTACGATTGACTGTGCAGCCAAGTCTGTTACCCTGATTCATCCATATGGTCAGACAACTCGGTTGGTGTTCCCTTGTGGGACAGTTCAACCACAACCATGTCCTCAACTTAATGCAATCGAAGTCCGACCGTCTCTCGAGATTCATGAGGTATCAGTGGTGTGTAAGTTTCCGGATGTCTTCCCGGAAGAGCTTCATGGTATGCATCATGATTATTCAGTGGAGTTTGTTGTTGAACTAATGCCTGGAGTGGCTCCTACTTCTGAAAGACAACACCGTATGTCTCTAGAAGACCTGGTTGAGTTGAAGAAGCAAATAGAGGAGTCAGAAGGGAAAGGCTTCCCTCAGGCCAAGACATCTTCTTGCGGATATCCTACACTCTTCGTCATGAAGAAGGATACCACAGTTCGCCAGCTGGTTAGTGAATATTGTCCGTTCAATGATGTGGCAATAAAGCACAAGTGTTCTCTTCCTCAGACAAATGAATTGTTTGACTGTCTGATTGGTGCCACTATCTTCTCCAAGATACACTTAAGTCTGGGTTATCATCAACTTCAGACCAGGTCCGGAAAAGTCCCTAAAACGGTTGTCAAAACTCGTTATGGTCTTTATGAGTATACTGTTATGTTTCCCGAACTCTCTAATGCTCCAACCATGTTGATGGGGCTTATGAAATCCATTTTCATGGGGTATCTTGACAAGTTCGTTGTGGTTTACCTCGACGATGTTATAATATACTCCAAGTCCGAAGAAGAACATGCTGAATATCTTTGGCTACTTTTGACAAAGCTTCGTGAGCATCGTCTCTATGCCAAATATTCCAAGTGTGAGTTCTGGTTGAAAGAGCTTCTATTTCTAGGCTACGTCCTATCCGCCGAAGGAGTTGAAGTTTTCCCTAATAAAGTTCAAGCCATATTGGACTAGGAGTCACCTAAGTCCATCAAAGAGGTTCGAAACTTCCTCGAACTTATCGGTTGTTATCATCGCTCTATGGAAGGTTTCTCCAAAACTGCCAAGCCAATGACTGATCTTCTTAAGAAAGATAAACAGTTTGTATGGTCAAGAATGGCAGAAGAGAGTTTCCAGTTGTTGAAAACCAAGATGGCTAACGCCCCTATGCTTGCCCTTCCGGACACGCGCAAGGACTTCGTCATCTTCTATGATGCCTCTCGTCAAGGTATCGATTGTGGTCTATTGCAAGATGGTCGTGTGGTTTCTTATGCTTCCCGACAACTGAAACCACATGAGCTCAAATATCCAACCCATGCTCTTGAGTTAGCAGCTGTTGTGTATGCCTTGAAACAATGGTGTCATCATCTGCTAGGAAATCAATGTGAGTTCTATTTCCACCAGCAGAGCTTCAAATATCTTTTTACCCAACCAGATCTGAGTCTCAGACAAAAAGATGGTTGGAACTAGTCAAAGAACCCAATGTGGAGGTCAATTGTCAATCTGATAAAGGTAAAGTCATGGCTGACACGACAATCCAGAAGTCTTACTGTAACAACTTGATGATACAGCAAGATCAACCTTCTCTCCACAAAGAGTTCTCCAAGCTTAATCTTGAGGTTGTTCCCTCTGGTTATCTGGCTAATCCAGAAGTGAAACCATCCTTCGAACATCAAATCAAAGAGGCCCAAAAGCGGGATCTAAGCATTACCTTGGACAAGAGAAAGATTTCTCGTGGAGTTCCCACATGTTTCTCTGTTGATGATCAAGGTACCCTTTATTTTGTTGAATGTATTGTTGTGCTGAAGAAACGGAGTCTGAAACAACTTATCCTCCGTGAAGCTCATGAGTCACTTCTCTCTGTTCATCCTGGTAGCACCAAAATGAACCGTGATCTATGTCAGAGGTTCTGGTGGACCAAGATGAAGCGAGACATCGCACAATTTGTGGCTGAATGCGATGTTTGTCGTCGTGCTAAAGATGAACATCAAAGACCAGCTGCTACTCTCTACCCCACACCTATTCCTGTTTGGAAGTGGGATGAAGTTGAGGTGACTTTCATTGTTGGTCTTCCAAGAAATGATCAGGGACACACCGCTATCTGGGTAGTGATTGATCGCCTGTCAAAGGTTGCTCATTTCGTTCCAATCCATCAGAGCATCAACGATAAACAACTGGCAGATTTATATGTCTCTCGGATAATACCTCTTCATGGTGTTCCTAAGAAAATCATTTTTGATCATGGAAATCTGTTTACTTCCATGGGGTGGGCAAGTTTCAAGCAAGCTATGGGAATTCGTCTACATTCCACCATAATCTATCAATCATCTAGTAGTGATCACCTCGGAAGTCGGAATCAAACTCTTGAAGACATGCTTCGATCTTGTGTTGTATCTTTTGGTAATGATTGGGAGAAGTGTCTTCCATCTGCCGAGTTTGTTTATAACAACTGCTTCCAAGTTGTCTTGGCCAAAGCTCCGTTTGAAGTACTCTACAGTCGAAGATGTTCAATTCTGTTAAATTGGTCAGAAACCGGTGAAAGACAGTTCTTTGGACCGAAGAACCTGATCAATGAGACTGAAGAAACATTTCGTATCACCCGTGAACATCTGAAAGCTGCTCAGTCTCGCCAGAAGAGATATGGTGACCGTCAACAAGATATTCGTTATGATGTTGGTGGACAAGCCTATCTTCGAGTCACACCTTAGAAGGCTGTTCATCGTGATGTCATGAAGGGAAAATTACCGCCTCGCTATGTTGGTCCTTTCCCTGTTCTTGCAAAAAGTGGAAATTTTGCTTATCGTCTCCACCTACCTTCAACGTTCCCACGGGTTCATGCTATGTTCAACATCTCACAACTCCATCATTGTTTCAAAGATTCCAACCGTGGTGTTGATCATGAAACCATTGATCTTAAGGATGATCTGACCTACCGAGAATGTCCTCTCCGTATCCTCGAAGCATCTGAACGAAAGATTTGATGCCGAAGCATCAAGTGCCTCAAGGTTCAGTGGTATCATCATTCTGAAGCTAAAGCAACCTGGAAACGAGAAGATCGTTTACGATCTGAGTACCCGTCCTTATTTGCTAAAACCTAGGAATCTTGGGACGAGATTCTTGTAAGGGGGATTGACTTGTAACATCCACCATTTTGTAATAAAGTTTTTGTGTTTGTGTTTGTGCTCGTGTCATGTCATGCATGCATTTTGAACCCCTGGTTGTGTTTAAAACATGTGCATTAAAAATTAATAAGGGAGTTATTAAAATCACTTAAAAGTGCCAATTTAAAATGATGGTTTAAAATGGTGCATTTTTTGTCAAACAAAAATATGTTGAGGTTGCCCATGTTGTAAGGAGCTCAAAAATATTTTTTGCCAATTTTTTACAAATTGCAGAAAAGCCCTCAAATCCTTTTTTAAGTCGTTGTTTTAAAAAGAGCAGGACCTTTTCACAGTTTCTGGAAATCCCAGGAGTTTTTCGGAAATGTCTTCTTGTCTTCTTCCTCGAGCTAGTAGGCCGGAAGCTCCACGACGCTGCCGCCCCGCCACCTCCTTCCTGCTTCCCGCACGGATAGGAGTCGAGGGAGACGTCCCCATCTTGCCCTCTCCTCGCAAACCCCCTCCTCACCTCGGCCTCCTCACTCTCTGCCCTCTCTCCCGCTGAAGAACCCGAACCCTGACCCCTACCGCCGACCCCCGCTCCCCGCCGGCGATAGAACCTCCCCCGCGCCCTGCCGAGAAGCCCCTCGTCACCGCCACATCCTCCTCATTCGCCTCTAGCGCGTGCAGCAGCAGGGACGCCCCGGGAGGGCCTCAATTCCTCGCCGGATTCCGCCACGGCCGCCGCTGTCCCCTCCTCGCCGCTGGCGATTGACGCCCTGCCTCACCGCCCCGACCCCATAGGCGCGTTCCGGGTGAGCTCCTGCACCCGCTGGTGCCTTCCTTTTCCTCCCTCCCCCTCCGCAGCTCTCTATCGCCGCCCCGCGCCCGAGCTCGCTGGCGAGCTCTCCGGCGACCTTTCGGTCAGCCGCGGCCACCCCTAGCTTCCCCACGGTCTCCTCTACCTCGTGGGGAGGTTTAATTTCCGAAGCGAGCGCGAAATTCATCGATTGCTTGGCAACTCTGAGGTTCTGGCATGGGATGACGTCACCACAACGTCATGCCCGCGTCACTTCCCATTTCCTCTTTATTTTCTTTTAAATGAAATGAAACTGACACGTGGGCCACCTCTGTTTCAAATTACAGAAAAATAAATAAAATTGTAAATGCAATAACTTTTAATTGGCTAATCAGAAAAATGTGTTCAATAGACCAAATTGTTCAGAAAAATGTAATCTACATGTTAATGTCATTTGCACACATTTTTTACAAAGTTGAATTTTGACCATTATTTAAATCGTTTAAAATAAAGAAAATAAGTTTTTATTCAAGAAAATTAAAAAATTACAATTTATATGTCAAAATGCTTAGAAAGACAAATGCAACCTAGTTATGGTGTTTTCACACCCATTTGAGCATTTAAAATTAGTCTCACTTTTAGAATTGCCCGAATTGGCCACCGAGGTCCACTCCGGGGCTAAATTCAGTAAAAGTGCATACTTAACATATGAATCCTAGCAACCCATGAAACATGTTTAGGGATTCTCTTTAATGCATTCAAATGTTCATGCATACATATTGAGCATTGCATCGATGCCTGTATTGAGTGTTGTTATCTTTGTTTCCGGTGTTTGATCTTCTCGGTAGACCTCGAATCCGGAGAGAAGTTCAACACTCCTGTTGACAAATACTTGGTCTAAACAACCAAGTCAAGCACTTATTCCTGAAGCCTTTTTATGGTTTTCTTGAAGCAAGGCAAGAATAACCTCTTATCTGCCCATATATGTTTTCGAAGTGTTTTCCTTCTCGTACGATGCATGCTTTTACAAAGTATCTTGGGTCAATAGATAGAGTTGTCTTATTTATTTGCATAACCAAGATATCATGTTTCACTGCTCCTAGCAGACATAGGTTTTGTTTGCGTGTATCGCCAGAGCCTCAAATATGCCATGCTTATTCATACATGTCTGTTGATCTCTGCTACATCCGGTTGATGAATCAGAGTTACGAAATGAATCTAGTATGACAGGATTACGTGGTAAGGTTCGAGATGTGTGTTTAATATGATTAAAGGCTTGGATGATTTGCCACATGGGATGTGGTGATTTGCCTCGCTCATGCCCCTAGGAGGGAGTTCTCGCCTTTGAATCCAATACTCATCGTGCAACCACACGGGGATTGGATTCCCCTCGGTTTCAACTTGTCTAGTTTGTTCCATGAGTTGCCTAGTTCAGGCGTTCCATTTGGATAACAATCGAGCACTGCGCACAACGATAGAGACCCGGCAGGAGATGGCCACTCCCTATTGGCGGTCAATCTCTACTCGGAGCGACTCATGGAATAGGCAAAGCAAGGGAAAGATCATGGTCAGCCACCCTCTGCCGGCACATCATCGGAATTGTGCCAATAGCTTGGCATTAAGAGTCGGTTGATACGTGTGGGTAAAGTTGTACACCCCTGCAGGGTTTAATCTTTTCGAAAAGTCGTGTCCGCAGTTAAGGACGATTTGGTGACGGATCCTGAGATCATAGATAACTTGAACCGGACGTAAAAGATGTTGCCAATGAATGTTTAGTTTCAAGAGGTGGTTCCGGTTATCATGTGTTGGATGATGCTTCAAAGGTTCTGAAGGCAATACCCGAGGAAAGGGTATTCTTTTAAAAGTTTTGTAAAAAGCTTCTCAGTCTCCCTCTATTCGAAACAAAGTTGGCTTTACGCAAAACAACCTTCATAAACCCTTTATGAACAAGCAGATATATAATAGGTTAACTAAGTCTTGTTGAGTACCTCCTGTACTCATGTTTGCTTCAATTTGGTTCGGATGGAGTTCCATATCTTTGGTGGTGTTTCAACGTGGACATCGACGGATAGTTTGGGGTTTCCCAGGTAGCATCCTGGAATCTATGGGCTGTGACGTCGCCTTATGTTGCGTCCTCTTAGGCCTTTTTTGTTCTTGTTGGCTAGCAACATAATTTGCTTTTTGTTGTCTGATGTAATGTTGTGTCGTGTGACCTCTGTTTGTAAGTTTCACTCTATTATTACTTGCTTAATAAAGTTTCATGTCTAGAGTGCTGCTTTGATCGGTTGTTGGTTTCGAGCTCATCGTTATACAGTTTTGGCTATGCCTGCATAGTTGTCGCAGTCGAGGGGTTGTGGAGCCGATGATCCATGTCCGAGCCCGCCTGCCGATGTGATTCGGCCTAGGGCTAGGTAACCCCAGTAACCCTCGATTGTTGTTGCACTTTATGGACACATAGCAGCTCTGTATAGCTTTGGTCCCATTTCCTTCAGTTTCATTCGACTCGTGGACTCTTGGTTATGCGTAGTTGGTTATGACCGTGACGCCCCGGGATCGGGCACTATGCATATTTCGGCATATCCACCCAAATCCGCATACTAACCGATTTCAGGTTGCCACTTGTGATAACATTACAACAGTTCACGAATAATCTACAACAACAGAGGGGGTATATACAAGACGACTCAAACGAGTCAAGGATACAACTGATACAATACAAAGATCCAAATGACAGCGGAAGAAACAACATAGTGTCCGACTACGGATAAGATACAAATTGGACTAAGAGTCCTGAAGATAACCGATGGCGTCCAATCCCTGCCCAGGCCAATCCGGAGGGATTCCCAAGCTAACGTCGTCAGACTTCAAACCTGTTGACTGCAATGTGGAATATGCAGCCACGAAAAGGATTCGTGGGTCAGTACTATTAAGTACTGGCAAGTGGATAAACCATACTTACAAGATACCAGCGTAACCAATCATCACAAGATACAAATACTTTGGGTACAACGGAAGGAAGGGGTTATTGCAAAGAAGCGGCAGCGGGCAGCACTAACAAACTAAAGAGACGCGCTACAACTTCCGGCTAAAAGAAAATGATAAGATAGCGCGACAAAACCAACTATAACTACTCACCAAACAATACCCATCCAGTGTTACCCCCTACTAAGGAAGCAACCCAAGGAAACTCACGCTGTTGATTAAGGTGACATTCATTTTTATGGTGAAGGTAATACTATATTACTAGTCAAGTTATTATCATTAGGTGTAAGTTGTCTGAGTACTTGTTAGCCAGCACTTTCACCAAGTCGTCACATAACCGCGGACAACACGGCTTCTCGAGAAGATTCGTCCCTGCAGGGTGCGCTACAGTACCCGTACACATTCAAGCCACCAACTAAAACTCAGGTTGGCTCGACATGACCCAAACCGTCTCTACAACCCATCCTTGGAGCCACGGAGCTATAAGGTCCCAGCCACGCAGCCGAATACTCAGCGCAAGTGTGCAAAACTCCCGCAGGACGCAACACCCCGGCAATACAGGCCTCGCCCTATATGCATCATCATCATCATCAACAGTAACCATGGGGGGCCCACCCATTCATGCGTATGAGCAAATGGAACACCCTAACTAAGTGTGGCTCTTCGGACAAGCTGCAAATCAGGTCTAAGTCGAGGGGGGTCCCATACTACCTCCCGGATGCGGTTAGCGCGCTCATCATGGATCAATGGACAAGACTCTTTTCCTAAGTTCGACACTAGCAGGCTCCAAAACCACGCCGGGCCTCCTGCCGGTGCCTTATCATCAAATTATTATTACCCCAAACATTAACATGTTGTTGATTAAATTGAAACCCAACTGTCAAACTAAACAGGTGATATGAAAAAGGACAACAAGACTCGAGCGCAACAACACTAAGCATGCAACTACGACATGAGGGCCAACAAGGTAAACAAGCAACAGTTGATAGGAAGTGGAAGGAAGGCTATATCATGGCTGCAAGGTAAACATATGATAGGATCGAGACACAAGCATCGAAAATACTAGGCTAGCGTAAAGACAAAGGAAAGAATCGGTAACAAGTGAGGAAAGGCAACACAGGTAGCAAGTGAGTATACTTGCTTGGAATCCAGTTTGGAGAGGTAGCAGAACTTGTCGGTTCTCATATCATCTCAGCGTCCTATCCGCGAAGAAGCAACGAACTAGAACAAACACCGGATGCAACAATTACTATACGGCAAAAGATCCAGCATGATCCTATTTTATATGCATGACAAGTTAAAGGGTGCATCAAAATAAATACAAGACATGATGAAACATTTTAAATGGGCCCAATTGCAAAGATAAGGTTGCATTTGGAAAATCCCAGGTGCATGCATAGTTATTTAAGTGAATTACAAGCAAACATTAGGTTGAAGTGATTAAATGGCATGGTGGATGGGGAAAACAGAATGTATACAACATTAGCTTCAATGTGATATCTCATTTCCCATATTTGGATTTTAAATATTTAATTATGAATTTTTGCAATTTAAAAGGTTTAATTAAAGCATTGAATTATTGCACCCTTTTAATTAGGAAAAACAGTAAACAAATTTTATATTTGAAAAGTACAGAGAATTTTGATTGGAAAACATATTTTACTTTTCAAATTTGGAGTTAAAATGAATTAGTTATGATTTATGCAATTTTAAATGAATTAAATAAAGTACATAATATATTATAATTTTTAATTATTCAAAACATTAAACAAATTGCATATTTGAAAAGATTAGGAAATTTTAATTGGGATACATATTTTATTTGCCCAAAAGGGAGTTGGATTGACAAATTTATTGCATTTACAAAATTGGGGTTTATACTGCCATTTTCTGGAAAAAGAAAATGAGTGCAGCAACTTTTCACACCGGTGGGGAAGGAACCCACGCCGGCTGACAAGTGGGTCCAGCGCCAGTGTGGCGCTGACTGTGCGTTGGGTGGAGGTGACTGGGCCTCGCGGGTCGCCGACAGGTGGGGCCTGCTTGCGCGCGGTGTAAAAGGGAGAAAAAGGATGGAGGCAATGCCTCACGAGGGATTCGATCCCGGGTCTCCATCGTGCGGATCGGGAGCACAAGCCACTGGGCTGTTGTTCGAATGGTGATACAACAGGGCGCACAGGGAAGATCAAGTGTACCCCTTGGGTTTTTAACTGACGAAACTGAAGATCACACACATGCACGCGACGGTGACAAACAGAGAGGCGGCCGGTGGCGATCTCAGGCGGACGGCGCGCGACCGTCGACGATGTTGCTCGAAGGCGAACGTTCAGAGCAAGAGGGGGACAGGGAAGAAGGTGTCCAGACGGACCAGAGGCTCACCGAGGGGCTGAGATCGCGGGCGTGCTCGGTGATGATACTGATGCCGACGTGCTCACGAACGAGGGAGGAAGACGACCTCGCCGGCGACGACCTAGGCGGCTTCGGCTCCTGATATTCAGCGTAGACAAGGATGGCTAGATGGTTCCATTCCCCACACCGGAAGTCCTCCTCATCGACCACGGCCTCGGCTCCGGGAGCTCCCATCTCCGGCCATGGAGGTGGAGGTTGGAAGAATACAGTGGAGGGAGGAGAGGGCAGGAGATGGCGGCGGCTGGGAGGAAAGAGAGGCTAGGGTTAGGGTTTCTTGGCAGGAGAGGGGGAGGATTGAGGTAGATAAAGGAGGTGGAGGGGACCATGGTGGAGCTGGAAAACGACAGGGCAGCATGCTCTCCTCGTGCTCGTACGGACAGAGAAGAAGAGCTGGGGTGGGCTGCTTCGGTTGGCCTTGGGCTGGGCTTGCTTCTGGGGGTTGTAGGTGGGCCGAAAGGCCTGCCTCCTCCACCACTTCTTTTTATTCTTTTTTTTGTAAAAGGTGATTTAACATTTGGATTTGAGGGAGTTTTACAACTCCAAAAATTATGAAGTAAATTTCTTTGCACTCAACACTCAAAATGCCCAAGTGCACAAACTTTTGTTTTTGAAATTTTCAAATATTTGTGTTGTTTTGAATTTGATTGAATTTCAAGTGAATTTGACTTTAAATTGAGTAATTGAATTGGAGCAAGGTTTATTATTTGAATTTAAATTGGAATTAGCAAAATAGGGTTTTAATAAAAGGGTTTTGAAATAACCAAGCATTTCAAATTTGAATTTCCACTTTGTGGTTTACAATTTGCATGGTTTGTTTGCAATTTTAATTGAAACCATTTGGAACATGTTTGAATTTTTTTAAATTGGTTTGAAAACAAAGGTGCATATGATGCATGAGGCAATGCATGCAAAAAAGAAAACAAGCAATTCTATTTGAGGGAAATCCCCCGGGTGTTACAGCCGACACCACTAACAAGGGATTGCGCCCTCGCAATCCGCTCCAAGCCGGTAAGAGAGAGAAGAAGTTGGAGCTATCGAGTCTTCATGCTTCAAGTTGATCTCCTCGACACCACTAACAAAAGTTTATTGCTCATTGTTGATGATGACGTTCTTCCACCAGGAATCTTCCGATGATCGAACCTATTAGGTTAAAGGCTCAGAAAACGTCCACCCACGTAGGATCCTAAAACTTTGAAAGATAGGTAGTAGACTCCAAAACAAATGAGATAGAAGGAGAAGTAGAATAGAGATAAGGAGAAAACAAGAATCCTATTGAGATGTTTCCAAAATAGTTTAGCAGAAATAGTTTTTGACACTCTAGAAACAACGACCGTTAGCGAGGTTATCCTACAGGCTTTGCGGACCCGTTGCTTTGATAACCATTCGTATCGAAACAACATTGGGAATCGGAAACCATGCTCTGATACCATTTGTGACGCCCCGGGATCGGGAACTATGCAGATTTCGGCATTTCCACCCAAATCCGCATACTAACCGATTTCAGGTTGCCACTTGTGATAACATTACAACAGTTCACGAATAATCCACAACAACAACAGAGGGGGTATATACAAGACGACTCAAACGAGTCAAGGATACAACTGATACAATACAAAGATCCAAATGACAGCGGAAGAAACAACATAGTGTCCGACTACGGACAAGATACAAATTGGACTAAGAGTCCTGAAGATAACCGATGGCGTCCAATCCCTGCCCAGGCCAAGCCGGAGGGATTCCCAAGCTAACGTCGTCAGACTTCAAACCTGTTGACTGCAATGTGGAATATGCAGCCACGAAAAGGATTCGTGGGTCAGTACTATTAAGTACTGGCAAGTGGATAAACCATACTCACAAGATACCAGCGTAACCAATCATCACAAGATACAAATACTTTGGGTACAACGGAAGGAAGGGGTTATTGCAAAGAAGCGGCAGCGGGCAGCACTAACAAACTAAAGAGACGCGCTACAACTTCCGGCTAAAAGAAAAGGATAAGATAGCGCGACAAAACCAACTATAACTACTCACCAAACAATACCCATCCAGTGTTACCCCCTACTAAGGAAGCAACCCAAGGAAACTCACGCTGTTGATTAAGGTGACATTCATTTTTATGGTGAAGGTAATACTATATTACTAGTCAAGTTATTATCATTAGGTGTAAGTTGTCTGAGTACTTGTTAGCCAGCACTTTCACCAAGTCGTCACATAACCGCGGACAACACGGCTTCTCGAGAAGATTCATCCCTGCAGGGTGCGCTACAGTACCCGTACACACTCAAGCCACCAACTAAAACTCAGGTTGGCTCGACACGACCCAAACCGTGTCTACAACCCATCCTTGGAGCCACGGAGCTATAAGGTCCCAGCCACGCAGCCGAATACTCAGCGCAAGTGTGCAAAACTCCCGCAGGACGCAACACCCCGGCAATACAGGCCTCGCCCTATATGCATCATCATCATCATCAACAGTAACCATGGGGGGCCCACCCATTCATGCGTATGAGCAAATGGAACACCCTAACTAAGTGTGGCTCTTCGGACAAGCTGCAAATCAGGTCTAAGTCGAGGGGGGTCCCATACTACCTCACGGATGCGGTTAGCGCGCTCATCATGGATCAATGGACAAGATTCTTTTCCTAAGTTCGACACTAGCAGGCTCCAAAACCACGCCGGGCCTCCTGCCGGTGCCTTATCATCAAATTATTATTACCCCAAACATTAACATGTTGTTGATTAAATTGAAACCCAACTGTCAAACTAAACAGGTGATATGAAAAAGGACAACAAGACTCGAGCGCAACAACACTAAGCATGCAACTACGACACGAGGGCCAACAAGGTAAACAAGCAACAGTTGATAGGAAGTGGAAGGAAGGCTATATCATGGCTGCAAGGTAAACATATGATAGGATCGAGACACAAGCATCGAAAATACTAGGCTAGCGTAAAGACAAAGGAAAGAATCGGTAACAAGTGAGGAAAGGCAACACAGGTAGCAAGTGAGTATACTTGCTTGGAATCCAGTTTGGAGAGGTAGCAGAACTTGTCGGTTCTCACATCATCTCAGCGTCCTATCCGCGAAGAAGCAACGAACTAGAACAAACACCGGATGCAACAATTACTATACGGCAAAAGATCCAGCATGATCCTATTTTATATGCATGACAAGTTAAAGGGTGCATCAAAATAAATACAAGACATGATGAAACATTTTAAATGGGCCCAATTGCAAAGATAAGGTTGCATTTGGAAAATCCTAGGTGCATGCATAGTTATTTAAGTGAATTACAAGCAAACATTAGGTTGAAGTGATTAAATGGCATGGTGGATGGGGAAAACAGAATGTATACAACATTAGCTTCAATGTGATATCTCATTTCCCATATTTGGATTTTAAATATTTAATTATGAATTTTTGCAATTTAAAAGGTTTAATTAAAGCATTGAATTATTGCACCCTTTTAATTAGGAAAAACAGTAAACAAATTTTATATTTGAAAAGTACAGAGAATTTTGATTGGAAAACATATTTTACTTTTAAAATTTGGAGTTAAAATGAATTAGTTATGATTTATGCAATTTTAAATGAATTAAATAAAGTACATAATATCTTATAATTTTTAATTATTCAAAACATTAAAAAAATTGCATATTTGAAAAGATTAGGAAATTTTAATTGGGATACATATTTTATTTGCCCAAAAGGGAGTTGGATTGACAAATTTATTGCATTTACAAAATTGGGGTCTATACTGCCATTTTCTGGAAAAAGAAAATGAGTGCAGCAACTTTTCACACCGGTGGGGAAGGAACCCACGCCGGCTGACAAGTGGGTCCAGCGCCAGTGTGGCGCTGACTGTGCGTTGGGTGGAGGTGACTGGGCCTCCCGGGTCGCCGACAGGTGGGGCCTGCTTGCGCGCGGTGTAAAAGGGAGAAAAAGGATGGAGGCAATGCCTCACGAGGGATTCGATCCCGGGTCTCCATCGTGCGGATCGGGAGCACAAGCCACTGGGCTGTTGTTCGAATGGTGATACAACAGGGCGCACAAGGAAGATCAAGTGTACCCCTTGGGTTTTTAACTGACGAAACTGAAGATCACACACATGCACGCGACGGTGACAAACAGAGAGGCGGCCGGTGGCGATCTCAGGCGGACGGCGCGCGACCGTCGACGATGTTGCTCGAAGGCGAACGTTCAGAGCAAGAGGGGGACAGGGAAGAAGGTGTCCAGACGGACCAGAGGCTCACCGAGGGGCTGAGATCGCGGGCGTGCTCGGTGATGATACTGATGCCGACGTGCTCACGAACGAGGGAGGAAGACGACCTCGCCGGCGACGACCTAGGCGGCTTCGGCTCCTGATATTCAGCGTAGACAAGGATGGCTAGGTGGTTCCATTCCCCACACCGGAAGTCCTCCTCATCGACCACGGCCTCGGCTCCGGGAGCTCCCATCTCCGGCCATGGAGGTGGAGGTTGGAAGAATACAGTGGAGGGAGGAGAGGGCAGGAGATGGCGGCGGCTGGGAGGAAAGAGAGGCTAGGGTTAGGGTTTCTTGGCAGGAGAGGGGGAGGATTGAGGTAGATAAAGGAGGTGGAGGGGACCATGGTGGAGCTGGAAAACGACAGGGCAGCATGCTCTCCTCGTGCTCGTACGGACAGAGAAGAAGAGCTGGGGTGGGCTGCTTCGGTTGGCCTTGTGCTGGGCTTGCTTCTGGGGGTTGTAGGTGGGCCAAAAGGCCTGCCTCCTCCACCACTTCTTTTTATTCTTTTTTTTGTAAAAGGTGATTTAACATTTGGATTTGAGGGAGTTTTACAACTCCAAAAATTATGAAGTAAATTTCTTTGCACTCAACACTCAAAATGCCCAAGTGCACAAACTTTTGTTTTTGAAATTTTCAAATATTTGTGTTGTTTTGAATTTGATTGAATTTCAAGTGAATTTGACTTTAAATTGAGTAATTGAATTGGAGCAAGGTTTATTATTTGAATTTAAATTGGAATTAGCAAAATAGGGTTTTAATAAAAGGGTTTTGAAATAACCAAGCATTTCAAATTTGAATTTCCACTTTGTGGTTTACAATTTGCATGGTTTGTTTGCAATTTTAATTGAAACCATTTGGAACATGTTTGAATTTTTTTAAATTGGTTTGAAAACAAAGGTGCATATGATGCATGAGGCAATGCATGCAAAAAAGAAAACAAGCAATTCTATTTGAGGGAAATCCCCCGGGTGTTACAGCCGACACCACTAACAAGGGATTGCGCCCTCGCAATCCGCTCCAAGCCGGTAAGAGAGAGAAGAAGTTGGAGCTATCGAGTCTTCATGCTTCAAGTTGATCTCCTCGACACCACTAACAAAAGTTTATTGCTCATTGTTGATGATGACGTTCTTCCACCAGGAATCTTCCGATGATCGAACCTATTAGGTTAAAGGCTCAGAAAACGTCCACCCACGTAGGATCCTAAAACTTTGAAAGATAGGTAGTAGACTCCAAAACAAATGAGATAGAAGGAGAAGTAGAATAGAGATAAGGAGAAAACAAGAATCCTATTGAGATGTTTCCAAAATAGTTTAGCAGAAATAGTTTTTGACACTCTAGAAACAACGACCGTTAGCGAGGTTATCCTACAGGCTTTGCGGACCCGTTGCTTTGATAACCATTCGTATCGAAACAACATTGGGAATCGGAAACCATGCTCTGATACCATTTGTGACGCCCCGGGATCGGGAACTATGCAGATTTCGGCATTTCCACCCAAATCCGCATACTAACCGATTTCAGGTTGCCACTTGTGATAACATTACAACAGTTCACGAATAATCCACAACAACAACAGAGGGGGTATATACAAGACGACTCAAACGAGTCAAGGATACAACTGATACAATACAAAGATCCAAATGACAGCGGAAGAAACAACATAGTGTCCGACTACGGACAAGATACAAATTGGACTAAGAGTCCTGAAGATAACCGATGGCGTCCAATCCCTGCCCAGGCCAAGCCGGAGGGATTCCCAAGCTAACGTCGTCAGACTTCAAACCTGTTGACTGCAATGTGGAATATGCAGCCACGAAAAGGATTCGTGGGTCAGTACTATTAAGTACTGGCAAGTGGATAAACCATACTCACAAGATATCAGCGTAACCAATCATCACAAGATACAAATACTTTGGGTACAACGGAAGGAAGGGGTTATTGCAAAGAAGCGGCAGCGGGCAGCACTAACAAACTAAAGAGACGCGCTACAACTTCCGGCTAAAAGAAAAGGATAAGATAGCGCGACAAAACCAACTATAACTACTCACCAAACAATACCCATCCAGTGTTACCCCCTACTAAGGAAGCAACCCAAGGAAACTCACGCTGTTGATTAAGGTGACATTCATTTTTATGGTGAAGGTAATACTATATTACTAGTCAAGTTATTATCATTAGGTGTAAGTTGTCTGAGTACTTGTTAGCCAGCACTTTCACCAAGTCGTCACATAACCGCGGACAACACGGCTTCTCGAGAAGATTCATCCCTGCAGGGTGCGCTACAGTACCCGTACACACTCAAGCCACCAACTAAAACTCAGGTTGGCTCGACACGACCCAAACCGTGTCTACAACCCATCCTTGGAGCCACGGAGCTATAAGGTCCCAGCCACGCAGCCGAATACTCAGCGCAAGTGTGCAAAACTCCCGCAGGACGCAACACCCCGGCATTACAGGCCTCTCCCTATATGCATCATCATCATCATCAACAGTAACCATGGGGGCCCACCCATTCATGCGTATGCGAAAATGGAACACCCGAACTAAGTGTGGCTCTTCAGACAAGCTGCAAATCAAGTCTAAGTCGAGGGGGGTCCCATACTACCTCCCGGATGCGGTTAGCGCACTCATCATGGATCAATGGACAAGACTCTTTTCCTAAGTTCGACACTAGCAGGCTCCAAAACCACGTCGAGCCTCCTGCCGGTGCCTTATCATCAAATTATTATTACCCCAAACATTAACATGTTGTTGATTAAATTGAAACCCAACTGTCAAACTAAACAGGTGATATGAAAAAGGACAACAAGACTCGAGCGCAACAACACTAAGCATGCAACTACGACACGAGGGCCAACAAGGTAAACAAGCAACAGTTGATAGGAAGTGGAAGGAAGGCTATATCATGGCTGCAAGGTAAACATATGATAGGATCGAGACACAAGCATCGAAAATACTAGGCTAGCATAAAGACAAAAAAAAGAATCGGTAACAAGTGGGGAAAGGCAACACAGGTAGCAAGTGAGTATACTTGCCTGGAATCCAGTTTGGAGAGGTAGCAGAACTTGTCGTTGCTCACATCATCTCAGCGTCCTATCCGCGAAGAAGCAACGAATTAGAACAAACACCGGATGCAACAATTACTACTACGGCAAAAGATCCAGCATGATCCTATTTTATATGCATGACAAGTTAAAGGGTGCATCAAAATAAATACAAGACATGATGAAACATTTTAAATGGGCCCAAATGCAAAGATAAGGTTGCATTTGGAAAATCCCTGGTGCATGCATAGTTATTTAAGTGAATTACAAGCAAACATTAGGTTGAAGTGATTAAATGGCATGGTGGATGGGGAAAACAGAATGTATACAACATTAGGTTCAATGTGATATCTCATTTGCCAAATTTGGATTTTTAAATATTTAATTATGAATTTTTGCAATTTAAAAGGTTTAATTAAAGCATTGAATTATTGCACCACTTTTAATTAGGAAAAACAGTAAACAAATTGTATATTTGAAAAGTATAGAGAATTTTGATTGGAAAACGTATTTTACTTTTCAAATTTGGAGTTAAAATGAATTAGTTATGATTTATGCAATTTTAAATGAATTAAATAAAGTACATAATATATTATAATTTTTAATTATTCAAAACATTAAACAAATTGCATATTTGAAAATATTAGGAAATTTTAATTGGGATACATATTTTATTTGCCCAAAAGGGAGTTGGATTGGCAAATTTATTGCATTTACTAAATTGGGGTTTATACTGCCATTTTCTGGAAAAAGAAAATAGGTGCAGCAACTTTTCACACCGGGGGGGGGGGGGAAGGAACGCACGCCGGCTGACAAGTGGGTCCAGCACCAGTGTGGCGCTGACTGTGCGTTGGGTGGAGGTGACTGGGCCTCCCGGGTCGCCGACAGGTGGGGCCTGCTTGCGCGCGGTGTAAAAGGGAGAAAAAGGGCGGAGGCAATGCCTCACGAGGGATTCGATCCCGGGTCTCCACCGTGCGGATCGGGATCACAAGCCACTGGGCTGTTGTTCGAATGGTGATACAACAGGGTGCACAGGGAAGATCAAGTGTACCCCTTGGGTTTTTAACTGACGAAACTGAAGATCGCACACATGCACGCGAAGGTGACAAACAGAGAGGCGGCCGGTGGCGATCTCAGGCGGACGTCGCGCGACCGTCGACGACGTTGCTCGAAGGGGAACGTTCAGAGCAAGAGGGGGACAGGGAAGAAGGTGTCCAGACGGACCAGAGGCTCACCGAGGGGCTGAGATCGTGGGCGTGCTCGGTGATGATACTGATGCCGACGTGCTCACGAACGAGGGAGGAAGACGACCTCGCCGGCGACGACCTAGGCGGCTTCGGCTCCTGATATTCAGCGTAGACGACGAGGACGGCTAGGTGGTTCCATTCCCCACACCGGAAGTCCTCCTCATCGACCACGGCCTCGGCTCCGGGAGCTCCCATCTCCGGCCATGGAGGTGGAGGTTGGAAGAATACAGTGGAGGGAGGAGAGGGCAGGAGATGGCGGCGGCTGGGAGGAAAGAGAGGCTAGGGTTAGGGTTTCTTGGCAGGAGAGGGGGAGGATTGAGGTAGATAAAGGAGGTGGAGGGGACCATGGTGGAGCTGGAAAACGACAGGGCAGCACGCTCTCCTCGTGCTCGTACGGACAGAGAAGAAGAGGTGGGGTGGGCTGCTTCGGTTGGCCTTGGGCTGGGCTTGCTTCTGGGGGTTGTAGGTGGGCCGAAAGGCCTGCCTCCTCCACCACTTCTTTTTATTCTTTTTTTTTTGTAAAAGGTGATTTAGCATTTGGATTTGAGGGAGTTTTACAACTCCAAAAATTATGAAGTAAATTTATTTGCACTCAGCACTCAAAATGCCCAAGTGCACAAACTTTTGTTTTTGAAATTTTCAAATATTTGTGCTGTTTTGAATTTGATTGAATTTCAAGTGAATTTGACATTAAATTGAGTAATTGAATTGGAGCAAGGTTTATTATTTGAATTTAAATTGGAATTAGCAAAATAGGGTTTTAATAAAAGGGTTTTGAAATAACCAAGCATTTCAAATTTGAATTTCCACTTTGTGGTTTACAATTTGCATGGTTTGTTTGCAATTTTAATTGAAACCGTTTGGAACATGTTTGAATTTTTTTAAATTGGTTTGAAAACAAAGGTGCATATGATGCATGAGGCAATGCATGCAAAAAAGAAAACAAGCAATTCTATTTGAGGGAAATCCCCCGGGTGTTACAATGACTACCATGGACACAAGGAGTAGTAGTACCGTGGTGATCCGGTCTGCGTGCCGATGAATCCGGTCTGCCTGCCATTGTTTGTTGCGGCTGGGGCTGGTAACCCTGAAGCCCTTGTGGGTCCATGTCTAGGAGCACAAAACAGTATGTATATCTCTGGGTCCGGGGTCGTGACAGATCCAGCCTCCAACAATGACGCAGAGTATGAAGGACTCCTACACGACATGAAGATGGCGGTCGCCTGCGGAGCCACTCGATTGATGATATACGGAGACTCCAACCTTATCGTGCAGCAAACGATGAAGGAATGCGACACGGCCGCAGACAACATGATCTCTTATCACGACATGTACAATCTGCTCGAAGGAAGCTTCAAGGGGTGCAAACTGAAGCACATTGCTCGATCAAGCAATGAAGAAGCCGACAGTGTGGCAAACTTGGGGCAACAAACGCCCAAGTCCTGCCAGGAATTTACTTCGAGCGGCTCATCAAAAGGTCGGTAAAAATGAAGAAGCACACGGAGGTGCCACAACAGCAGAAACAGAAGCCAGACGACAATGCGCCATCATCGAACTTGCTCACGACATCTCGAGGCAGATCTTCCTAGTCGAACCAATCTGGACGACCAAGTACCTCAACTACTTGATCCGAAAGCAGCTCCCAGAGGATATCCCCGAGGCAAGGAAAATTATTCGGCGCAACAAATTCTTCCGGGTGGTAAACGACGAACTCTACAAACAGAGCATATCATGAATTCTCCAGCGGTGCATCGCGCCCGAGGACGGAAAGGAACTACTACGGGACATATACCAAGGCAACTGCGGACATCACGCTAGCAGGAGAGCCATACTGGGCAAAGCTATTCGAGCAGGATTTTACTGGCTCACGGCAGCCAGAGACGCGAAAGACCTCGTCGAGAGGTGCAATGCCTGTCAGAAGTTCACTTCCAAGCCACACGCACCGGCCACAGAGCTCCACATGATCCCCATCTCCTGGCCCTTCGCTCAATGAGGGCTAGACATGGTGGGACCGCTACGGAAATCAACACCCGAAGGATACACATTCCTGCTGGTAGCAGTCGAGAAATTCACAAAATGGATAGAGGCCATGCCAGTCACTTTGCAACATGCCGAGTGCGCCGTGAGATTCCTCGATTCCATCGTGTGCAGGTTCGGCGTCCCACACAATATCATCACAGATAATGGGACCAACTTCACAGGCAAGGAAACCCAGGCCTTCTGCAAGGAAAAAGGGATAATTCTCAGCTTCGCCTCGGTGGCTCACCCGCAAACAAACGGTCAGGTCGAACGATCCAACGGGTTAGTTTCGGATGGCCTGAAGAAACGGCTTTTCACCCGACTACACACAACAGGAGGGCATTGGGATGAAGAACTACCATCGGTTCTGTGGAGCCTACGAACAACACCAAACCGATCGACAAACTACACGTCATTCTTCATGGTATATGGAGCTGAAACTGTGCTACCCGAGGATGTCAAGTTCAGTGCTCCACGAGTCGTCGCATTCAGCGAAGAAGCTTCCAACAAGGCACTCGCTGAGAATATGGACGCACTGGACGAGATTAGGGACATCACCCTCGCAAGATCCACCGTCTACCAGCAATCGCTGCACAATCACCATAGTCGCTGCATACTCCACGGATCCTTCGTGGTAGGCGACCTGGTGTTGCGACTCAAGCAAGAAAAGGGACACAAG
This sequence comes from Alopecurus myosuroides, assembly GCA_028641055.1. Classification (NCBI taxonomy): domain Eukaryota; kingdom Viridiplantae; phylum Streptophyta; class Magnoliopsida; order Poales; family Poaceae; genus Alopecurus; species Alopecurus myosuroides. Next base: position 90,044,974 of record CM054063.1, on the reverse strand, counting down.
CTAGAGCCACCATGGAAGGAACCTTCATCATACACGAAGTCATCTCAGGAGGCGCCTACCGCTTGAAGAACCCGAAGACAGGCGGCATCTACTCCAACCCGTGGAACGTCGTGCACTTACCAAATTCTACCCCTAGGATGTTCTCCCTTACTCGCAAGAAATAAGGCTGTTCTAGCCACATTGTAGCACGGGCAAATACATGGCTTCTCAGCCATCGCAATAAAAACATGGTTTCTCAGCCATAGCTACACATCCTATCCAGTCGCAATTTTTATTTTTTCTTCCTTCTTTTATATGCTAAACAAACGGTCACACCCCAACACGCGGGGGCTACGACAAACTAGAATCAGCAAATCTTCGAGTGCATACGCACGATAAATATCTTACAAGTTCACAAGGTACACACCTTATAAACACCTTAACTGATTAAATTAGCATACAAGGTTACAAGGTACACACCTTAACACACCTTAAACGCAATCGTACAAACATACAAGGTATATACACCTTATCAACTAAAACTATTGCTGAGCAGCTGTCACTCGAAGCAATCGCTCTATCTCCGCGGCAGTCAGCCTGAATGATCCGTGATACGTCTCAAACGTGTCTATAATTTCTGATGTTCCATGTTGATATTATGCCAATTGCTACATGTTTTCCGTATGTTTCCCTATGTTTTCTTATGTTTTCCAGGGACTAACCTATTAACAAGATGTCACAGAGCCAGTTCCCTGTTTTCTGTTGTTTTTAGTTTCACAAAAGTTGCTCTGGAAATATTCTCGGAATTGGAAATTTTGAAAGCCAGAAGTCCTAAAAGTCCCGGAAGCATCCAGAAGTCCCGAAGAGGCCCGGAGGGGGTCCACAAGGTGGCCACACCATAGGGTGGCGCCACCACCCCCTGGCCGCGCCACCTAGGGGTGTGCTCCCCCTGGCCACCTCCTGACATCGCCCTTTCGCCCATATATACTCCCCGAGGCATAAACCCTAGATCGATCGACCTTTTCCGCAAAATACATATGTAGCTCCGCCGCCGCCACCGACAGATCTCTGTTCTGGCACCCTGCCGGGACGGGGAAGTGCCCCCGGAAGCCATCTCCTTCGACTCCACCGCCATCTCCATCGCCGTTGATGTATCCTATGATAAGGAGGGAGTAGTTCTCCCTCGAGGTTGAGGGATCTACCGGTAGCTATGTGGTTCATCTCTCTCTCTCCCATGGTGTGATCTTTATGTGATCATGAGCTTTGTAATCTAGTTTAATATGTAGATTTATCTTCATCTGTTATGCTACTTAAGTGGTTTTGTTATCTCCGTAAACACTTTGATCACGGGGCAAAGGTGACAGTGTGTGCTCTGTGTGGTTTTGCATGATATTTATATCTTGTGTTGGAAGGTGAACCTATGAAATTGTGGCGTTTGTTTACTAATTTATGGCGGTCATAGTGACATTGGGGTGCCCTAGAGAGGGAATATAGACTTCAGGAGTGCTGTTAAAGCCCTACGCAATGATTAGTGTTCGTTATTCGACCGGAGAGTGGTTCGGCGTAGCATAGTGAAGAAATGATATTTATGCATTCAATTATGTTTTCATTGTTGAGAGTGTCCTCTAGTGAAAGAAGGAGTCCTAGGCCTTATTTCCAAGCGTTGAAACACCGTTTTCCGCCTGTTCTGCTACATGTTTGCTTGCTGCCATTTTTATTTCAGATTGCTATTATCACTTATTATCATCCATATTACTTGCATTTTACTCTCTCTTCGCCGAACTAGTGCACCTATATACCTGACAAGTATATTGGGTGTGTTGGGGACACAAGAGACTTCTTGTATCTTAATTGCAGGGTTGCTTGAGAGGGATAACTTTGACCTCTACCTCCCCGAGTTCGATAAACCTTGGGTAATCCACTTAAGGGAAACTTGATGCTGTTCTACAAACCTCTGCACTTGGAGGCCCAACACTGTCTACAAGAATAGAAGCGTGCGTAGATATCAAGATCTTTTCTGTCGCCGTTGCCGGGGAGATAAGGTAAAAGGTACTCACATCCTCGGGTGTGAGTGCTCGAAGTTATTTCGTTTAGATTATGAAATTATATCTTTTTGTTTCTTGTTTTCACTAGTTAGGCTTATTTTTACTTATTCCTTGTTTTTATATTTACTAGTTAGACTTAATGGAAAACAACAAAAATATGAGAGAGATTTATTTGCATTCTAGTAGCAATGTTATTAGCATTAATTATTTGGATACCATTATTTCTAGTACTATGGAAAAGTCTAAGCTTGGGGAAGGTAGTTTCTATAATTTTTTTATTTCCCCAGCTTTAGAGGATAAATTTTGCTCTGATGATACTTTATATCCCACATGTGATAAACCTAATGATGCTGTGATATTTTAAATCCTCCTACTGAAAGAATTCCTTTTAAAATACCCAAGAAAATTGTTGAACTTGTCATGGATAACTGTTATTTTGGAGATGGAACTGTCCATCCTCGTGATCATTTACTCTTTATACATGAATTATGCAGGTTGTTCAAGTGTGCAGGTATTTCAATGGACCAAGTTAAGAAGAGGTTATTCTATTTGTTTCTTAAGGACAAAGCAAGGGAGTGGTATGAGCTTCTAGATGATCCTCATCATTTGGAGTGGAAGGAGCTCAAATCTCTATTTCATTCTAAATTTTATTCTTCTCATGAACTGTATTTAGATAGGAATTACATTTATAATTTTTGGCCTCGTGATGGAGAAAGCATTGCTCAAGCTTGGGGAAGACTAAAAGAATTAATACTTAAATGTCCTAACCATGAGCTTCCTAAGGAAATAATTGTTACTAATTTTTATGCAAGGCTTTTAGGACATTACAGGGATTATCTAAATGCATGTTCAGAGGGTTCTTTCTCAAGTAAGAAGGTTGAAGCTAAATGGGATCTTCTTGAAACATTTGAAACCAATAGTGAAGGTTGGAATGATGACAAAGGTAAAGAATCAGGTATAAACTATCAGTATGATTGCATTAAGTCTTTCGCTGAAACTGCTGATTTTCAAGAGCTTAGTGCTAAATATGGTCTTGATCCTCAAATGATTATTGGTTGGTATAAATCCTTTGCTTCTTATATTAATGTTCCTAAATCAAATGGGGACATATATCATGACCCTTTAAAGACACTTTCTTGAAAATTGAAACTGCTATTAATGACTGCAATGGACATGCTCAAACTTCTGAAAGTACTATTTCTTATAAGCATGTTTATTTTTGTGGAGCACTTAGACCTTGTGAAAAGAATCAAACTGTAGAATAATATTGCATCCATCATAGGAATGAAAAAACTAGAAAGTGGGATAGGGCTCTAAATGATCTTGGTGAAAAAGTTGGTGCCCTCTATCCTTTTATTTGTGAACTTTGCTATGAAGTCGGTCATTTTAATTTCCAATGCTCAGGCCATGATAGTAGCCTTTCGAATCCTATGAGCAGTACAAGTTTGTATTGTGATGACATGATCACCCCTAATGAGCATGATGAACTTACATTATTTTTGTGGTGTGAAGAGTTATTAAGAAAAACTTCTTTGATAAATATGAGTGCTTTTGATATGAATAGTGTCTTGCATGGATGCCATCTTTATTGTGTTGATAATTGCCATGCAAATACTTACATACAAAATATTATAAAATAGAATACTTTACCAAAATATGGCATGACTAATATGTGTTTTGTTCTTATTAATGAAGAGGAGAAATCCTCCAAAGTTCTTTCTATTGTTTTTGATAATAAACCAGGGTATGTGGAGAAGCTCCCATTTAAGCCTCTCCCTCCTAAGGAGGGGAAGAAGAGGAAGAATAATAAGAGGAGGAGTACAAAGAGAGAGGTAACTGTATCTACCCCTAAGCATGTTGCTCATATTACAGCTTTTGCTGATGAGTCTGAACTTGATGATTTTCCTATGCCTGTTATTTATGAAATTGATCATGATTGGGAGAAACACACTACCTTTGATATTGAAAATTTGTTTGGTACCAATTCTGAAAATGATGATAATAATTGTTGTACTATTAGTACCATCCATGTTCCTTCCAATGATGATATAGAAAACTCTAAACTTGTGGATGATGTGTTTGAAAATCCCTTTGCTATTAATGATTATATGTTTGATACATCTCCTCCTAGTAAAAATGATGATATGTTTACAAAGAACGCATTTTTTAAGACAACTATTTTATAGCTTGTGATGATACTATGCCTCCAATAGATGATGATTACAATGATTAATATGATGTTTTTAGCCCACCTACTATTGAGGAGAAAATTAATTATGATTTCAAGATGCCTCCAGTCTTTGATAATTATTATAAAGAGAGTTATAACATAGGCTATAATTACAATCATCCTCATGAAACTTGCCATAGTTATGGTGGGATTACCCAAATCCATCTCTTTAATATGCAACTTGTCTATCATTTTCAAGTTCTTTATGATAATGCTACTCCCGTTGTTATTAATAAGAATGATTATGCTTATGTGGAGAGTAATAATTCTTTTTATGCATGTGGCTCATGATAAGAATGTTTCTTGTGATAGTTATATTATTAATTTTCTTCATGATGCCACTGAAAGTTATTATGAGAGAGGGAAACATGGTTTTATGCATCTCAACAATATTAAGTTTCCCCTCTTTATGTTGAATTTTATGAAGTTGCACTTGTTTTGCTTTCTTATGCTCGTCACTTTGTGCTTCGTTGACTTGTTTTTCTACAAGATTCTTTTTCATAGGAAGTGGGTTAGACTTAAATTTGTTTTATACTTTCTTCTTGATGCTCACTTTTACTTAATTCATATGTCTTGTGTGAGCATCTACTTGATTCCACCTTTCTATGCCTAGCTGAAAGGCGTTAAAGAAAAGCGCTACTGGGAGACAACCCGTTTTATTTCGCTGTTTTCAACCCGTTTTCTTTCGTTTTCTTTGGTTTGCTTTGCACCTGGGTGTTTTCTATTTCCTTATAAACCCCGCTGTCTCTTTTCTTTTGAGTTTTTTTTTAGCCATGTAAAGCCTCTAGTGGAAAGTTGAGGCTATATTTCGGATTTCTGCGCAGGAAACAGATTTCTGCTGTACACTGTTTATTCCGTATAAAATCACAGAAAATTCAAAATGACCTGAGCTTTTTTGTGCTTCATCCTGAGTTATATACACAACGTTTCTTAGAAGACCACTTTTTGATTTGAGCAACAGAGAAGTTTTGAAAAAATCGATCTTTACCTGTTGTTCTGTTTTGACAGATTTCTGCCATTTATCGCATTTGCCTCTTAATCTCTTTCTTTTGGTGTTCTTTTGAGAAAAAAAGTTTTGAAATAAGTTGTCACAGTAGCTAATGTGTTTTTAAGTGTTAGACTTGTGTTGAAACTGAATCATGTGAATTTATTATTTCAATTGCACTAACGTTGCTAATGAAGATTGTGACAATTTTGGTGTGAAGGAAGTTTTCAAGGGTCAAGACAAGAGGATGATATGATGTGATCAAGAAGAGTGAAAAGCCTAAGCTTGGGGATGCCCCGGTGGTACATCCAAGCAAATTCCAAGAAGACTCAAGCGTCTAAGCTTGGGGATTCCCAAGGCATCCACTTCTTCATCAACAAATTATCAGGTCACTTCTAGTGAAACTATATTTTTATTCGGTCACATCTTATGTGCTTTACTTGGAGAGTCTTTTATTTGTTGTTTTCAGTTTGTTTGGTTTTCTTAGCTGCAGTAAATGGTTGGTTCTTATCATACTTGTGTGGGAGAGAGACACGCTCCGTTTTCATTGCTTAGAACACTCTAGTTTTCATTCTTATTGTTCTGTGAGTGTTCACTTTTTGCTAGTACTGCGTTTAGCCTTTGTTTTCATCTCTTATGCAGAGTTGTTATCTTTTGTCGTTAGGTGGTTCTTATATATGTTCTTGGTTGGGAATAGAAATGCTTATGTGATAGTTGGTATAGTGGAAAAATTCTCATGGTCTTGTAGATCACTAAACTGTTTCACTTGAATCACTGCTGTTGTTTTGAGATATTAATTTTCTTAATGGATAAACGGGAAGGACTAGTAAGTATAAAAATTTAATGGTTGGTCTAAGAAACTTGAAACTGTGCCACACTTAAATTACCATCTGATAGAAACAATGGTATATGATTGCTATGAGTGATACATTTCCGATCGGCCTTTTGTTACGCGCAACGGTCGGGGTAGCTAACAGTGACTTGTCACTGCCACGGACCCTCTTGGAGTGATTTGCATTGTGCCTTGTAAGATGATTTTCTTGTTGTAATCTTTTAACTCGTGAGTCTATGTTACGGTTCCTGGCACTTCCACCATCCATATTTGCTAGCATCTTCGGTACTGTGCATTGCCCTTTCTCACATTCGGAGTTAGTGCAAACTTCGCCAGTGCATCCAAATCGTGTGGGAGGACTTTGTTCTCCTACACATAAGCCCATATATTCTTCCTCAAAACAGCCACCATACCTACCTATCATGGCATTTCCATAGCCATTCCGAGATATATTGCTGCACAACATCCACCTCCATTATGTTACTTGATGATGAGCTTCATGGTTATTTATGCATACTGCTACACTAGCAGGAGCATGCAGTTGGATACATCAGAGATATTTCTTTATGAGTTATGAGTACTAAAAGTGTGATGATTCATTGTAATATAGGATGTTGCCCCTACCGGCGAGGATATATAAAATAAATAAAAAATGAAAAATCCCAAAAATAAAAAAGAAAGGCCCAAAGAGAAAATAAAGAGAGAGGGGGCGCACCAATACTTCAGTTTGGAGAGAGTTTTCATATTATCATTCATTCATAATTATGTGGGGAACTTTACATTATAGAACTTGGCTTGTATATTCCAATGATGAGCCTCCTCGAATGAGCTCTAGGTCTTCGTGAGCAAGCAAGTTGGATGCACCCCCACTAGTTCCATTGGAGACCTTTCATATACTTATAGCTCTATGTGAATCCGTTTTGTGGCAATCCCTACTCCTTGCATAGCTTCGGTTGTAAGACTTTCTCTTGTCTAATGACCACTTTCAGCTTTGTGAGCCTTTCTTCCATTTACCTTCCAAACCCCCCATAATGTTCTCTTAGCCATGACATCCCGGTGTCAGGGACCAACGCAGAACACTTGCTTGTTTTTAGTGCGCAAATAGTTTAAGATTCAAGCATTGCATCGTGTGGAAAGCTTGACTTGATCCTAACCTGGGTTGTGAAGATAGTTTGACGTGCATGATATTGTTGTTCTTGAAAGTTTAAATCATCCCTAATAAACTTTGCACGGTTGGTAGTCTTTTAGTGTTCATTCATTAAAGGTTTTACTTATTTCTTCTTTGTTTATGCATTACTTGTTGATATCAAATATAGATCACAACTTTAGTTCATTTGATCCTAATTTACATGTTCTACTTTACATATCATGATCAAGATTGTGTGGTAGCATGTCACCTCAGAAATTACTTTGTTTTATCGTTTACCTACTCGAGGACGAGTAGTAACTAAGCTTGGGGATGCTTGATACGTCTCAAACGTATCTATAATTTCTGATGTTCCATGTTGATATTATGCCAATTGCTACATGTTTTCCGTATGTTTTCCTACGTTTTCTTATGTTTTCCGGGACTAACCTATTAACAAGATGCCACAGAGCCAGTTCCCTGTTTTCTGCTGTTTTTAGTTTCAGAAAAGTTGTTCTGGAAATATTCTCGGAATTGGAAAATTCGAAAGCCAGAAGTCCTAAAAGTCCTGGAAGCATCCAGAAGTCCCAGAGAGCCCCGGAGGGGGGCCACAGGGTGGCCACACCATAGGGTGGCGCCACCACCCCCTGGCCGCGCCACCTAGGGGTGTGGGCCCCTGGCCACCTCCCGGCATCGCCCTTTCGCCCATATATACTCCCCGAGGCATAAACCCTAGATCGATCGACCTTTTCCGCAAAATACATCTGTAGCTCCGCCGCTGCCACCGACAAGTTTCAGGGGACAGATCTCTGTTCTGGCACCCTGCCGAGACGGGGAAGTACCCCCGAAAGCCATCTCCTTCGACTCCACCGCCATCTCCATCGCCGTTGATGTCTCCTATGATGAGGAGGGAGTAGTTCTCCCCCGAGGCTGAGGGCTCTACCGGTAGCTATGTGGTTCATCTCTCTCTCCCATGGTGTGATCTTTATGTGATCATGAGCTTTGTAATCTAGTTGAATATGTAGATTGATCTTCTTCTGTTATGCTACTCAAGTGGTTTTGTTATCTCCGTAAACACTTTGATCACGGGGAAAAGGTGATAGGGTGTGCTCTGTGTGGTTTAGCATGATATTTATATCTTGTGTTGGAAGGTGAACCTATGAAATTGTGGCGTCTGTTTACTAATTTATGGCGCTCGTAGTGACATTGGGGGTGCCCTAGAGAGGGAATATAGACTCGAGGAGTGCTGTTAAAGCCCTACGCAATGATTAGTGTTCGTTATTCGATCGGAGAGTGGTTCGGAGTAGCATAGTGAAGAAATGATATTTATGCATTCAATTATGTTTTCATTGTTGAGAGTGTCCTCTAGTGAAAGAAGGAGCCCTAGGACTTTTTTTCCAAGCATTGAAACACCGTTTTCCGCCTGTTCTGCTAAATGTTTGCTTGCTGCCATTTTTATTTCATATAGCTATTATCACTTATTATCATCCATATTACTTGCATTTTACTCTCTCTTCGCCGAACTAGTGTACCTACATACCTGAAAAGTATATTGGGTGTGTTGGGGACACAAGAGACTTCTTGTATCTTAATTGCAGGGTTGCTTGAGAGGGATATCTTTGAACTCTACCTCCGTGAGTTCGATAAAACTTGGTTAATCCACTTAAGGGAAACTTGCTGCTATTCTACAAACCTCTGCACTTGGAGGCCCAACACTGTCTACAAGAATAGAAGTGTGCATAGACATCAATCCTCTCCGCCGCAGGTCGCACAACCTCATAATAAGGGACAAAATCTACAGGTGGCCCTTGCGTATCAGGGAGTCACGCCACAGAATTGAAGTTGACTTCAGGGTGCCATAAACGCACAAAGGAAAGCGCCACTTGAGCACCACAAATGAGTTGCTGACGCACGCACTCCCGAACATCCCCCACCCAACGAAATAACCTCAGCAAGCCACTCATACTATCGGGAACAACGCCGAAGGGGTAAAACGCCCGATCGACCGAAGAAAGGCCTCCCAACAAGATTCAACAAAAAACTGCACCTGACTCGCCCGGTACTGCAGGGTAGCCAAGACGAAAACATCTGCTGCGGTCGGACCAAAAGTTGCTCGCATGAGGTTTGGAGCTGTTTGACTCAAAATAATGTGATTGTCTACCCTGTGACCCTCACACGCTCCATCAGTCTCAACAACTGTACGGACAGCAAACGCGTCAAATCACAAGAAAGAATAACACAAAAGTACTGGGGGGCTCGTGAAACTTACAAAGAATGATCTTAGCAACGCTTGCCAGCTCCTCCATCACAAACAGTTCGCGATCCGGGGCAAGTTTCTGTTTTGACTTGGCAACATCCGCCACACCCGGCAGAGCCTTGAGCTTACGCTCGCCATCCGCGACACGGTCATGGAGCATGGCAAGCATACTTGCATCAGTGATCAGCGGCTTAGTCGAAGGAACAACACCGCTCGACGAGCCACCTCCAGCATCTACAACCTAGCAAGAGCAAAGGAGTTTCAGAGACAAAATCACACCCAACTCGATGATTTACAACACAAAATCTTCGGGTACTCGGGGGCTACTCCCCACGGCCGTGGGAAACTACCCCGGAGAGCGTCTTCGCAAGCCTCTCTACATGATCGCCAAAAGGTCGAAGCGCTACCTTTTTGCCCAGTGCATCTCGAGGAAGCTCCGAGTACACCTTATCCGTGTCACCCGAGACGCTGTGCGCCAGGGCAAATTGGATAGCCGTCTTGGCTCTGCACTTGGTCTGCGGAAGCGAGTACTCCTAGAGGGGATCATCCTCGCCAAGGAAGACTTGCAGGAGGCCACCAAGAGTTGGTGGAACCGGCCTGTAACACCTGGGGTGTTACCTGTTTGTTTGCTTGCATCATATGCATCACATTGCATTGCACCATGTTTGCATCACAACTGGAAATTTCAAATCAATTAAAACCTTCACACCTTGCTCAAAATTTCCAATTTAGCAATTGCAAACTATAACAACTCCTTTGTTTTCAAATAGTTTGCAGTTGTTCTAAATCAAATTGTTTGTTAATACAAATCTCCCTGTTATTAAAACCCCAATGACTACTTCAAAAATTCAAATCAAATCACTTCTAATTATCATATTTTCAATATGGGTTTAAAGATTAAATTTGGCAAACCAACTAATTTCAATAATGTTTGTAGAATTGCTTGTTGCTAATTAAATAAAATTGGTTATTTCTCAAAAATTCCCAAAACAAACCTTATTTGAAAATTCAACTAACCACTTTAAAATTCCAACTAATAATTCCAAGTTTGAGAATAATGCTAACATTGCTTGCATTTTCTGTTTTGAAGTAATAAAAATATTTAATACAGCAATCCCCTCCAAATTCTATTTCTTTCTCCCTCTTTTATTTTTTTCCAAAAATTTGTTCATATTGAAAAAAAAAACAAACAACAACAAAAAGAAGAGCATGGAAAAGGGCAGCCCAATTCTTCCTCTCTCTGGCCCAGCCTTTTTCTTTTCCTGCCCCAAGCCCACTTACCTCTGGCCCACTACCCATCTACGCTTGTCGTCTTCTACCTGGGGTACGGCCGCACGCAGAACCGTATGATCGATCCTCCACCCCATGGATGAGCAGCCGTACTGGTTTCCCTCCCCCTTAAGTAAACCTACCCCCTACCCTCTACTGCCAAACCCTAGCTAGCTCTCCAACCCATCGCCGCCACCTCCCCTCCCCTCTCTGCTGGTTCCTGATCCTCTGAACCAACTGAACCTGAAACCACCCGCAACCACAGAGCCCCACCACCTAGCTCCTCTAGCTCCGATCACCCTGGCCACCTCGAGGCGCCTCCGAGGAGGAAAATGGAACCGCCGCGTCTCCTGGACCTCACCGCCCCCCTCGCCGCTTGCTGGTAGCCATGGGGTGGGCCGCGCCGTCGCCGGGGAGGTGCCCCGCTGCTGCCTGCCGTCAGGCAGCGTCATCGACAGAACGAGGTGATCGCTCCATCCTCTTCCCCTCCCTCGCCTTCCTCTGAATCGGCCGCCTCCACGCCGCACAGGCACTCACCCGCACGCACCTCACCGCCCCGCCCCGCCGTGTTGCGCTGCATCGACACAGGACATCGAGCGCAGCCGGCCGCTGCTTGTTTCCGTCGCAGAGAAACATCTCTGTCGAGGTTCAGTTAAAGTGCAGGAACAACATTCAGTTAACAGCACATGACTGCCTCTTATTCCAACGAACCTGTACCCTGACACGAAACGCAAGCGAGCCCAACCGGTTCTGTTCCATCCGCGCGTGGGCGAGGTCCTGGGATCGAATCCCAGGGGCGCATCCTTTTTCTTTCTTCCACCACGCGCGCACGGGCCCACTGGTCATAGACCGTGGTTGCCGCGTGGATCTCACCCGCGCCCGTGTGGCTGCCAGCCTGGCCCTGGCCCACGCGTCATAGGGCCTGGGTAGATCTGCGAGGTGCACTTCTTTTTTTCTGTCCTCTGTTTTCGCGCACCAGCCCCTGGCAGCACTTTTCCCTCACAAACAGGTCCCTGGTCTTTTGCAAATAACACCTAGAATTTCAAATGATCACAACTTTCAAACCCCAAATCCAAATAATACAAATTTTATATGTATTCCACTCCAAATTTCCTGTACTTTTCAAATATGCCATTTGTTTTCTGTTTTGAATTTTCAAAATGCAATTTAAATTTGAATTCAAATAATTCAATTGTAATTTGCAACAATTCTTAAATAATTCATACTATTTCCAAATAATGCAAATAAAATATGTTTTCAACCCCATTTTAAATAAGCTATTCAAACATAATTTTTGTTTTCTGTTTTGAATAATTAAAATTGCCTAAACCATTTAAATCTTGTTTAATTCAATTAAAACTTGTTTAATATTGTTTAATTCATAATTAAATAATCCAAAGCCCAATTTCAACATGTGAAACATGTAATCCAACTAAAATCTGATAACCTTTTCAAATATCAACTTTGTTATTTGTTTTGCACACTTTAACTTGCTGAAAACAACCACTACTTGCTCAACACCATTAAGTAACCAATTTTCCAAACTTAATAAATGCTTTCTTAATTGGTTAACTATCATTCTAATTGCATCTAAATTGTTACATTCTTGTTTTCATCATGCATGCATCATTCTAACTCACTTACACATGATGCTTAGTGTTAGAACAATTAATTCAACTATAAGGCATGGGTTTGCCATATGCAATCTTTGCATATGGAATCCATTTAAACTTGTGTATCATATCCACTAGTTTACTTCGGTGCATCTATTAAACTTGTCATGCATCCATATTTTGATCATGCTGGATCTTTTGCCGTAGTAGTAATTGTTGCATCCGGTGTTTGTTCGAGGTTCGTTGCTTCTTCTCGGATAGGACGTTGAGATGATGTGAGCAACGACAAGTTCTGCTACCTTGCGGGATCTCAGGCAAGTATACTCACTTGCATGCCACATGGCTGCCTTTCATCACTTGTTACCGATTCTTTCCGTTGATTCTTTTCTGCTAGCCTTAGTGGTAGTTGTTTCTGTTACGAACCCATCACATGAATCCCTTAACCTTGATATTGCCTCACCTCCATACCTACAGCCTTTGTCTGTGCCTGTTCTTATCTAGCATGCTTAGGTTGTTTTGCTCGAGTCTGTTACCCGTTACTTTCTGTTATTACTCTATTATGTTCTGGGGGCTCGATGTTTAATCAATCAATCAATCATGCTAATGTTGTTATTAATAATAAATTTGATGATAAGGCACCGGCAGGAGGCCCTTTGTGGTTTTGAGGCCTGCTAGTGTCGACCCTAATAGGAAAAGGGTCTTGTCTACTGATCCATGATGAGCGCACTACCCGCATTTGGGGAGTATGGGCTCCCCCTCAGTTTGACCCGATTCGCATCTCGTCCAAATCGCCTCATTTAGTTCGGGTTTTCCATTTGCTGCATGCATGATCTTGCGAGCCCTTGGATCCCGGGTGGAACTTTCGTAGTCGGCATATAGGGGGACACGGTCTTAGAGTGCTATGAGGGTCCATTTTCTTCTGGGCCCGAGTAGCCGTGCGCCCAAGGTGCTTTGGGCTTGATGCGAAGAAGGGTTGGATTGTGTTGAGTGCCCCGCTTGGTGGAGTGGCCGCTCCATCTGGCGGGATATTCATGAGTGTCGGTTACTATGGTGCAACCCTGCAGGGATAATCTTCTCGAGAAGCCGTGTTTTCCGCGGTTATGGATTACTTGGTGAAAGTACTGGCTAACAAGTACTCAGGACAACTTCAACATAATGATTAACCATGTTACACCCCAAGATTAACAACTTGACTAGTAATAGGTTTATTCACACAATAACTTGTTTCACCTTTAATACAACGGTGTGAGTTATCCTCGGATTGCTTCTTTGGCTAAAGGGGCGAGGTCCAGGATGGGTTTGTTTGGATTTACTTTCAGTTGGTTACAACCCTCGATCTTATCCCTTTTCTGTTAATTGGAAGTAATAGAATCTCTGTAGTTGGTTAGTGCAGCCTGTTGTCGCTTATTTGCAATAACCCCCTTCCTTTCCGTTGATCCTAAAGTATCTGTATCTTGTGATGACTGGCTACGCCGGTAACTTGTGTGATATGGGGTGGCCCAATCTTCTCAATGAGCTTCTCTCTCTCTTTTTGTATTTTCTGAATATATGTGGATAACTAGTGCTACACTGAGACCTCTCACTTGGATGACCCTCGTTGCCAATGCAACAATAATCAAGCCCTTTGGATATTCTCAACTACACACTCTTGCACAAGCAATCAATGATCACAAGTGGTCCTGTATCCCCCTAATTCCCAATGGAATAGCAAGATATCACGCAAACTTTGACTTGGTATACTTCAAGATGAATGCTTAGCAGCAATACAATCTCAAGGCTAGGGTTTTCTTTGTCTAAATTGTTCTCCCCTATTGCTATGCGCCCCATGGGCTTATATGGGAGGAGGGGTGCGGCCACAAGGGTCTCCTTGCGCAAGCACAACTCCTACTAGGACTAGGAAACCTAACACAACTAAGGTAGGATACAAACCGACCCCACACACAAAGGGGTGCGGCCACAATTGGTATACAAACCAATCCTAACACAACTAGGACATATCTTGGGCGCATTGTGCTTCCATGTGGGCCCTCCTTCTTGGTTGTCCATCATAGAGTGCATTTAACCTTGTGGAGGCACTCATCCCCTTGTTGATATTGATGAATAACAATTGTTTCTATTGAATAACAATTGTTATGAATTGATTCTTCTTTTGTTTTCCACTTCTTGAATTATTGTTTTCACCATGATCTTGATATCTTCTATCAACTCTTCACTCATGCTTGTGATAACAATGTCCTTAGGTCCATCCTCATCATCCTCCCTTTCTTCAAGACAAGACGTCCTCGTCTTGTGATTGTCTGAAAGTGGAATAAACAAGAAAAACAAAGTGTATGCACCATATATATAGATATATTGGTACTCATTAGTTGTTAGCACAACAAAATATAGTGAATATATCATAAGATCACGAAATTTGTAAGCAAACAACACATAATAGTCATATTCTTTCATCTCATAGCAATCAAAATTGCAAATATAAGTATAGTTTGATTTAATGGAACATGTATCCAACCAATAATGTGGTGAACTTAACATATGTGTTTCGGCCACTTCATCATGTTTATCAATATCTATCCCAAATAACACATTATTTCTTTCGGCTACTTCATTATATGTAACACATATATGATGTATCATAAAATTTTTAGCCAAATTATAATCACCAATCAAATAGAATTTGAAACTAGTATCATATGTGCTAACATTATCACAAACAAATTTATCCATAGCACATTGTATATCAATTGGTTCTTTAAGCATGTCATCATAAATAATAACACTAGAAGGTATCATAGCAAGTACTTCTTTATGTGTAATCAAAACCATGTTGTGAAATTTCGAATTCATAGGTTTGTATGGTTGAAAATTATCACATAATTCATTACTACTAGGTACCAACCCGAAATCTATACCATTATCATTACTAACCTCCTCATGTGTAGTAGGTATGATCTCCTCAATATCTTGTGAATTTGAAGGTTGTAGCTCCCTTTCTTCAAAAATAACCTTCATATCACAAGCTAGCTTTCTTGTATCCTCCAATTTATGTGATGATTGTAATGTTTCCTTGCCCTCCCTTTCTTCAAGAGAAACCTGTACATAAGAAACATCACTAGGAAAAATTATGGCATTAGTTAGAAGACTTTTTCCACTCGGCCTAGGCTTGTCTTCCTCCATGGATTTGTTGTTATCACTCCCCTTCTCTATCACTTCAAACTTTTGCCTTGATTCATGCATGATTTGTTGGGGTGACATAGGCCGCAATATGATATCCTTATTGTTCCAATTCAAGTGGTGGGTGTTTGCTCTCCCATCATGTAGCACCTTTCTATCAAATTGCCATGGTCTTCCAAGTAATAGGTGGCAAACCGACATGGGAACAACATCACACTCAATTGTATCCTTGTATGGTCCAATTTGAAATTCCACTCTCACCATATGACATACCTTCATCTCCTCTTTGTCAGTAATCCATTGAATATAGTATGGATTGGGGTGTGGAATATACTTCAACCTTAGCTTTGCACATAATTCTTTGCTTGCTAGATTTCTACAACTTCCTCCATCTATAATCACCTTGCAAGCCATACTAGGTCCAACAATTGCTTTGGTTTGAAATAAATTGCACCTTTGGCTCTCATCTTTGCTAGGAGCAATAGTCAATGCTTTGGTGCACACAATAGTTGGATAATTTGTAGCAAAGGCATTAAGGGGACCATCATCATCATCATCACATGTATCCTCTCCATTAGGATCAGCATCATCTCCACTCTCATACTCCTCATTAGCATTGATCACCATGACTTTCTTATTAGGACAATCTCTCTTAAAGTGCCCTCTTCCTCCACAAGTATGGCATGTCATGTCTCTATGTCTAGCTGTTGATTGAGTAGAACCACTTCCACTAGCTGCAGGTTGTGGTGTTTTCCTTGTATTGGAGATGCTAGACTCGGGTTTGGATGGTGTACTATCTCGAGTTGGAGTAATTGTAGGTGTAGGTGGTGAAAAGGAAGAGGATCTCGAGGGCCAAATTTTCCTTGGAGCCAAAGTAACCTCCTCGGCCAACCTCTTTTCTGCCTCCCTTGATTGATGTAACAATTCTGTCATATTGTTATATGGCACATGCCTCACAATGCATCTAATTTGAAAAGATAATCCTGACAGAAATCTTTGCATTGTTTGCTCTTTTGCTTCAACAACTCGAGCTCTTTGTAGCACTAATTCCATCTCTTTGTAATATTGATCCACTGAATTTGTTCCTTGCTTCAAATTTTGCAACTTGTCATAGAGAGTCCTCAAATAATTTGTTGGAACAAACCTCTCAGTCATAAGTTGTTTCATCTCAGCCCATGTAGTAATTTCTGGTTGATTTTGTGTTTCCCTCAATCTTATGATGCCATCCCACCACAAGAGAGCATAACCATCAAATCCAGAAGATGCTAGCTTGATTTTCCTCTCATCAGTGTAATTATGCATTCTCCATAGCTTTTCTATCTTCAATTCCCACATCAAGAACTCCTCAGCATCATCATTATCACATGTGAGAGTAGGCACAAAGAATTTTGGTTTCCCAAGGCCATCCTCTTCTCTATTATCATCCAATGGAATTCTTCTAGGTGGAAAATTGCCACGGCCTCCATAAGCAATGGCTCGGCCTTCTTCATGATTACCACCAAGATTAGCTCTTTGTAATTGTGTGGAGATATTTGCAACTTCCCTTGTGAGATTATTCATGGCCTCTTGAAGAACACGAATTGAATTTGTAGCTTCAGTTTGTTTCTCAATAACCACTGTCAAATCCTTCCTTAGGATATCATCATATTCCTCAATTTTCTTCTCAACTCTATGCTCAATCCGATTAGCAACTCCTTCTCTAAAGAGATTAAAATCTGCCCATGTACATGTATCATCAGCATTCTTTGTTTTGGGCATCAAATCAGCTTTCTCCTTTTCACCCTGCACAGAAGATTCACTAGCAAAACTCATGATTAATGGGTTAGTGAAAACAAATAATCAATGGGTTGTGGTGCCTCTCAAACTCACTCAAACCAGCAAAGAAAGGTTCACTTACTGTTCCAAAGTGAATAAGGATCAACTTACCAACAAGTACCAATGAAAACTGTGTCAAGTGTGAGAAGAGAATACCCAGGCTCTCAAGTGTTACAATGCAAAACAAGGTATTTGGTGGGGCTTGGTTGGGATTCCTAACAACACCAAAATAACAACTCCAATGCACTGCTCAATGTGATAAAAATACTAAAGGAAACACACTCACACTTGGAGACAATTGTGGCTTAGCAAATATATGGTAGAGATTTTGCAAGCACTAGAAAGACACTAGCAAATACTCAATGAAACAGGCACAAGATTGCTCAATATGTCCACAAAATTCCAATATGAAATAGCTTCCACTAGTGATATATAGCTCGGCCTCTTTTGCTTTTTCTATTTTTTTTTTTATACTTTTTCCTTTTTCTATATTTTTTTTTGATTTTTCAATGGCCTTTGAATCAACTAGGAGCAATATGGAGATGGAAAACAAAATTAGTGGACAGATTAGATCAAATGAGCAGCCTGTAGAGCAATAAAATAGCTAGTCTTTGGGTTTTGGGAACCTAAATATAGCTGTAGAATGGCTTTGTCTAAGGCTTGTCAAAGATCAGCACGAAATCCTAGAGATAACAGGGGGTAAACAAAAGAAAAACTATGAAAATCTGATGTTAATTGAGCTCACGGCAGGAGTTTTGGCCCACGGCAGAAAAAAACAGCAATTTCGTGCCGTACGGCAGCGATTTTGGCTGAAAAACGCTCACGGCAGGGCTCACGGCAGGGCTCACGGTGGTGTTGCGGTGGTAAGCTGCGGGGTGTGGCGCGCGGTAATGGATGGCGGCAGCGGCGGCAGCGTTTGCGCGCGGTTTTGAGCCCGCGGCAGCGAATCCGAGCGCGGCAGGGAGTCCGACTGCAGCTAGGGTGAGGCGCGCGCTGGTAATGGAATATGGGCACCGCGAGGCGGTTTGGTAAGGGTGTTACGGTGCGAAACCGAGTACGGGTAGGAGCGGCTGGCGGCAGCGATTTGGGCAGTTTTTGTGCCACGGCAGGATTCCGAATACAACTAGAATTGCAAGTATGATATGGATCAAAATAGTAACCGCAGCAATGCAACCTTATGAACCCTAGGAACTAGATCAACTTGAACACAAGCTGTAGGTCTAAAATTCCCGAGAACAACAAGATCCACAATATTTTTGGTGGGGATTTTCGGATAGCAAACACAAGAACTAGATGAACCCTAAAAAGATGAAACCCTAAAAACAGAAAAACAGAAACGCAAATCAACAAAAAGCAGCAACTAGGTAGATGCAAATTGGTGTTGATCTAGGCTCTGGCAATGATCTAAACCTAATATTTTTGTGTGGCTTTTTCTGGATAGGAATAAAAACACTAAAACTAGGGATAACTTTGCTCACCGAGTAAACCTGGAGAATCTGATACCAAGATGATATGGGGTGGCCCAATCTTCTCAATGAGCTTCTCTCTCTCTTTTTGTATTTTCTGAATATATGTGGATAACTAGTGCTACACTGAGACCTCTCACTTGGATGACCCTCGTTGCCAATGCAACAATAATCAAGCCCTTTGGATATTCTCAACTACACACTCTTGCACAAGCAATCAATGATCACAAGTGGTCCTGTATCCCCCTAATTCCCAATGGAATAGCAAGATATCACGCAAACTTTGACTTGGTATACTTCAAGATGAATGCTTAGCAGCAATACAATCTCAAGGCTAGGGTTTTCTTTGTCTAAATTGTTCTCCCCTATTGCTATGCGCCCCATGGGCTTATATGGGAGGAGGGGTGCGGCCACAAGGGTCTCCTTGCGCAAGCACAACTCCTACTAGGACTAGGAAACCTAACACAACTAAGGTAGGATACAAACCGACCCCACACACAAAGGGGTGCGGCCACAATTGGTATACAAACCAATCCTAACACAACTAGGACATATCTTGGGCGCATTGTGCTTCCATGTGGGCCCTCCTTCTTGGTTGTCCATCATAGAGTGCATTTAACCTTGTGGAGGCACTCATCCCCTTGTTGATATTGATGAATAACAATTGTTTCTATTGAATAACAATTGTTATGAATTGATTCTTCTTTTGTTTTCCACTTCTTGAATTATTGTTTTCACCATGATCTTGATATCTTCTATCAACTCTTCACTCATGCTTGTGATAACAATGTCCTTAGGTCCATCCTCATCATTGTGAGTATGGGTTTTATCCCCCTTGCCAGTACTTAACCGTACTGACCCACGAATCTCTTTCGTGGCTGCAAATTCCAACTTGCAGTCAACAGGTTTGAAGTCTGACGACGTTAGCTTGGGAATCCCTCCGGCTTGGCCTGGGCAGGGATTGGACGCCTTCGGTTATCTTCAGGACTCTTAGTCCAATTTGGATCTTGTCCGTAGACGGACGTTTGTTTCTTCCGCTGTTATTTGGATCTTTGTATTGTATCAGTTGTAACCCCGGCTCGTTGAGTCATCTTGTATCTATCTGTTTCTGTTGTAATTGTGGAATATTCGTGAACTATTGTAATGTTATCATAAATGGCAACCTGGTATCGGTTATTATGTGGATTTGGCGGGAATGCTGAAATCTGCATAGTGCCCGATCTCGGGGCGTCACAAATGGTATCAGAGCCTTGGTTCCGATTCCCGAGATTGTTTCGATACGAATGGTTATCGAAGCAACGGGTCCGCAAAGCCTGTAGGGTAACCTCGCTAACGGTCGTTGTTCCTAGAGTGTCAAAAACTATTTCTGCTAAACTATTTTGGAAAACATCTCAATAGGATTCTTGTTTTCTCCTTACCTCTAATCTATTTCCCCTCCCATCTTATTTGTTTTGGAGTCTCTCTTCCTGTCTATCTTTCAAAGCATTAGGATCCTACGTGGGTGGACGTTTTCTGAGCCATTAACCTAATAGGTTCGATCATCGGAAGATTCCTGGTGGAAGAACATCGTCGTCACTCCGAGCAAGAATCTCTTGTTAGTGGTGTCGAGAAACCCTTGTTAGTGGTGTCGAGGAGATCAACTGGAAGCACGAAGAATCGATAGTCGAACTTCTTTCCCCTCCCGGGTTAGCAGGTGGATTGCGAGGGCGCAATCCCTTGTTAGTGGTGTCGTCTGTAACACCTGGGGTGTTACCTGTTTGTTTGCTTGCATCATATGCATCACATTGCATTGCACCATGTTTGCATCACAACTGGAAATTTCAAATCAATTAAAACCTTCACACCTTGCTCAAAATTTCCAATTTAGCAATTGCAAACTATAACAACTCCTTTGTTTTCAAATAGTTTGCAGTTGTTCTAAATCAAATTGTTTGTTAATACAAATCTCCCTGTTATTAAAACCCCAATGACTACTTCAAAAATTCAAATCAAATCACTTCTAATTATCATATTTTCAATATGGGTTTAAAGATTAAATTTGGCAAACCAACTAATTTCAATAATGTTTGTATAATTGCTTGTTGCTAATTAAATAAAATTGGTTATTTCCCAAAAATTCCCAAAACAAACCTTATTTGAAAATTCAACTAACCACTTTAAAATTCCAACTAATAATTCCAAGTTTGAGAATAATGCTAACATTGCTTGCATTTTCTGTTTTGAAGTAATAAAAATATTTAATACAACAATCCCCTCCAAATTCTATTTCTTTCTCCCTCTTTTATTTTTTTCCAAAAATTTGTTCATATTGAAAAAAAAAACAGCAACAAAAAGAAGAGCATGGAAAAGGGCAGCCCAATTCTTCCTCTCTCTGGCCCAACCTTTTTCTTTTCCTGCCCCAAGCCCACTTACCTCTGGCCCACTACCCATCTACGCTTGTCGTCTTCTACCTGGGGTACGGCCGCACGCAGAACCGTATGATCGATCCTCCACCCCATGGATGAGCAGCCGTACTGGTTTCCCTCCCCCTTAAGTAAACCTACCCCCTACCCTCTACTGCCAAACCCTAGCTAGCTCTCCAACCCATCGCCGCCACCTCCCCTCCCCTCTCTGCTGGTTCCTGATCCTCTGAACCAACTGAACCTGAAACCACCCGCAACCACAGAGCCCCACCACCTAGCTCCTCTAGCTCCGATCACCCTGGCCACCTCGAGGCGCCTCCGAGGAGGAAAATGGAACCGCCGCGTCTCCTGGACCTCACCGCCCCCCTCGCCGCTTGCTGGTAGCCATGGGGTGGGCCGCGCCGTCGCCGGGGAGGTGCCCCGCTGCTGCCTGCCGTCAGGCAGCGTCATCGACAGAACGAGGTGATCGCTCCATCCTCTTCCCCTCCCTCGCCTTCCTCTGAATCGGCCGCCTCCACGCCGCACAGGCACTCACCCGCACGCACCTCACCGCCCCGCCCCGCCGTGTTGCGCTGCATCGACGTAGGACATCGAGCGCAGCCGGCCGCTGCTTGTTTCCGTCGCAGAGAAACATCTATGTCGAGGTTCAGTTAAAGTGCAGGAACAACATTCAGTTAACAGCACATGACTGCCTCTTATTCCAACGAACCTGTACCCTGACACGAAACGCAAGCGAGCCCAACCGGTTCTGTTCCATCCGCGCGTGGGCGAGGTCCTGGGATCGAATCCCAGGGGCGCATCCTTTTTCTTTCTTCCACCACGCGCGCACGGGCCCACTGGTCATAGACCGTGGTTGCCGCGTGGATCTCACCCGCGCCCGTGTGGCTGCCAGCCTGGCCCTGGCCCACGCGTCATAGGGCCTGGGTAGATCTGCGAGGTGCACTTCTTTTTTTCTGTCCTCTGTTTTCGCGCACCAGCCCCTGGCAGCACTTTTCCCTCACAAACAGGTCCCTGGTCTTTTGCAAATAACACCTAGAATTTCAAATGATCACAACTTTCAAACCCCAAATCCAAATAATACAAATTTTATATGTATTCCACTCCAAATTTCCTGTACTTTTCAAATATGCCATTTGTTTTCTGTTTTGAATTTTCAAAATGCAATTTAAATTTGAATTCAAATAATTCAATTGTAATTTGCAACAATTCTTAAATAATTCATACTATTTCCAAATAATGCAAATAAAATATGTTTTCAACCCCATTTTAAATAAGCTATTCAAATATAATTTTTGTTTTCTGTTTTGAATAATTAAAATTGCCTAAACCATTTAAATCTTGTTTAATTCAATTAAAACTTGTTTAATATTGTTTAATTCATAATTAAATAATCCAAAGCCCAATTTCAACATGTGAAACATGTAATCCAACTAAAATCTGATAACCTTTTCAAATATCAACTTTGTTATTTGTTTTGCACACTTTAACTTGCTGAAAACAACCACTACTTGCTCAACACCATTAAGTAACCAATTTTCCAAACTTAATAAATGCTTTCTTAATTGGTTAACTATCATTCTAATTGCATCTAAATTGTTACATTCTTGTTTTCATCATGCATGCATCATTCTAACTCACTTACACATGATGCTTAGTGTTAGAACAATTAATTCAACTATAAGGCATGGGTTTGCCATATGCAATCTTTGCATATGGAATCCATTTAAACTTGTGTATCATATCCACTAGTTTACTTCGGTGCATCTATTAAACTTGTCATGCATCCATATTTTGATCATGCTGGATCTTTTGCCGTAGTAGTAATTGTTGCATCCGGTGTTTGTTCGAGGTTCGTTGCTTCTTCTCGGATAGGACGTTGAGATGATGTGAGCAACGACAAGTTCTGCTACCTTGCGGGATCTCAGGCAAGTATACTCACTTGCATGCCACATGGCTGCCTTTCATCACTTGTTACCGATTCTTTCCGTTGATTCTTTTCTGCTAGCCTTAGTGGTAGTTGTTTCTGTTACGAACCCATCACATGAATCCCTTAACCTTGATATTGCCTCACCTCCATACCTACAGCCTTTGTTTGTGCCTGTTCTTATCTAGCATTCTTAGGTTGTTTTGCTCGAGTCTGTTACCCGTTACTTTCTGTTATTACTCTATTATGTTCTGGGGGCTCGATGTTTAATCAATCAATCAATCATGCTAATGTTGTTATTAATAATAAATTTGATGATAAGGCACCGGCAGGAGGCCCTTTGTGGTTTTGAGGCCTGCTAGTGTCGACCCTAATAGGAAAAGGGTCTTGTCTACTGATCCATGATGAGCGCACTACCCGCATTTGGGGAGTATGGGCTCCCCCTCAGTTTGACCCGATTCGCATCTCGTCCAAATCGCCTCATTTAGTTCGGGTTTTCCATTTGCTGCATGCATGATCTTGCGAGCCCTTGGATCCCGGGTGGAACTTTCGTAGTCGGCATATAGGGGGACACGGTCTTAGAGTGCTATGAGGGTCCATTTTCTTCTGGGCCCGAGTAGCCGTGCGCCCAAGGTGCTTTGGGCTTGATGCGAAGAAGGGTTGGATTGTGTTGAGTGCCCCGCTTGGTGGAGTGGCCGCTCCATCTGGCGGGATATTCATGAGTGTCGGTTACTATGGTGCAACCCTGCAGGGATAATCTTCTCGAGAAGCCGTGTTTTCCGCGGTTATGGATTACTTGGTGAAAGTACTGGCTAACAAGTACTCAGGACAACTTCAACATAATGATTAACCATGTTACACCCCAAGATTAACAACTTGACTAGTAATAGGTTTATTCACACAATAACTTGTTTCACCTTTAATACAACGGTGTGAGTTATCCTCGGATTGCTTCTTTGGCTAAAGGGGCGAGGTCCAGGATGGGTTTGTTTGGATTTACTTTCAGTTGGTTACAACCCTCGATCTTATCCCTTTTCTGTTAATTGGAAGTAATAGAATCTCTGTAGTTGGTTAGTGCAGCCTGTTGTCGCTTATTTGCAATAACCCCCTTCCTTTCCGTTGATCCTAAAGTATCTGTATCTTGTGATGACTGGCTACGCCGGTAACTTGTGAGTATGGGTTTTATCCCCCTTGCCAGTACTTAACCGTACTGACCCACGAATCTCTTTCGTGGCTGCAAATTCCAACTTGCAGTCAACAGGTTTGAAGTCTGACGACGTTAGCTTGGGAATCCCTCCGGCTTGGCCTGGGCAGGGATTGGACGCCTTCGGTTATCTTCAGGACTCTTAGTCCAATTTGGATCTTGTCCGTAGACGGACGTTTGTTTCTTCCGCTGTTATTTGGATCTTTGTATTGTATCAGTTGTAACCCCGGCTCGTTGAGTCATCTTGTATCTATCTGTTTCTGTTGTAATTGTGGAATATTCGTGAACTATTGTAATGTTATCATAAATGGCAACCTGGTATCGGTTATTATGTGGATTTGGCGGGAATGCTGAAATCTGCATAGTGCCCGATCTCGGGGCGTCACACGGCCTATCCACAAGCAATCGTTGGAGCAGCTGCGTCAGCACTCGGGCAGCATCACGAATGAGGAAGCATGCCTTGTTTTCGTGCTCCTGCAGCTGAGTGCACAGGTCCATCAGGGCGTCGACTCGAATCCCTCCGGGTAGCTCCAGCCCAACTCCAATAGCACCTAAACAAAGATGGAGCAAATAAACGTCAGAAAGAGAAAAGAACAAGCCGCAGTCGAAAGGAGCAAAAAAGCTCACCAGCCAGAGCCTAGGCCAAGGGATAGAGGACGCCGACAAGATCGTTGTCATGTTTTGCGCTCGCCTCCTCCAGTTGCTTCAAGGCCTCCCGGGATCTCGCGAGACTGTCGGCTGAATGTTTGCGCGTGGACTCCAATTACTTTCGAGTAGACTCCAGCTCCTTCTCAAGGTCTTTCACCCGAGAGGTAGCCTCTGGCTTCTCGGACGTCAAGCGACTAACCCCGTCTGCAGCATAGAGGGCGCAGTTCAAATAACAGTTGCGACCAGGAAGAAACAGAACCAGAGCAAAAGGCGTGTGGCAGCTCACCCTGTAGGGAGAGGCCATATTGGACAAGTTGGTCGCACTCCCGCCGAAGAGAAGCACATTCCGCCTCAGCCGAAAGAAGGCGGCGTCCAAAAGCCGCCAGGGAATCAAGAACATCCTGCATAAATTCCTTGCAGATTAGAAAGATATCACTTGATCCTATATGCGACTGTACACAGTCAAGTATAGCCTCGGGGGCTACTCCCATCGGGAGCACTGCCGTGCACCCGATAAAAATTAAAACCAAGAAACATACAAGAAAGAGAAATCTCGACTTGAGTCCTTAGCCAACTGCAGGCAGTCGAGCATAGACTCGGGGGCTACTCCCATCGGGAGCACTCCCGTGCACCCGATAAAAGAAAAAGGGAAAGACAAGTTGCAGAAAAAACGAGAACACTTTACCTTGCTCTGCGCGGTGGACAAGGGATCAACCGAGCTGGCCGAAATCTCCCTGCCTGCTGACGCCCCGACATCTCTAGGCCGCCAGCCCGCCAAGCTAGGCATCGCGTACTCCACAACATAGACCGCCTTTGCCGGGCTTGGAGGTCTTCGAGTGGGATTTGCAGCTGGAGCAGGGTCCGCGACAGCTTCCTTCCGTTTCACGGACGGAGTCGAGGAAGCAAACTGATCTGCGCTGATGGTCGCAAGACTACTGCAAAAGTTAGAATCAGAAAAGAAGAAAGCAACTTTGCGACAAAGGAGAAAACACACAGAACTCACTTGTCTTCATCATCATCGTCAAGGTTGTCTGGGTTCCAGGTTGTGGAGATCTTCGACTGGCGGATGGCGGGAGAAAGCACGTTGAGGGGAGTTGATCGGATGGGCTCGACCTCCTCGACATGATCCTCAATCAAGGAGTTGTCCTTGGAGGTGACCTTAGCCTCCTCCGCCTTGCGGCGCTTGCAATGACAAAGTGGCTCATCATCCAACTCTTCCTCCTCGTCCACCTCCTCTCATTCAGAACTCGACTCCACGTCGGCAACGATAGCTTCGGGAGGGGCCTCAACGTTGCTCGCCAAAAGATCTGAGAAACCATCATCCGAAGAGAGTGGCGGGTAGCACGTCGCCATGTATTGATTCTGCGAAGGCAAAAAGAGGAAAACGAGGTGTTTCAATCGACGAAAACCCAAAAAAAGAAGAAATACAAAGCAAAGAAGAAGGTTAAGAAATTCACCTCAGTCGGGGGGTTCTCAGCATCGAATGGGGTGAGAGGGCACGTCGAGTAGCTCTCTCCCTTCTTCAAATTGGTGATAGCCGCGATCTTCTTGTCGAATTCGGCATTCGCAAGAATATCGTCGCATGTTCGGCTCCGGTCGTTGACGCCCGTGTACTCCCACAGGGTGGTCGGCCTCTCTTGAAGAGGCTGGATCCTTCGACGCAGAAATACGCCCGCCAGGTGTATCCTGTTCAGCGGAGTTCCCTGCTCCTTGTTGCGGAAGTGTGCCACTTTCGCGAGTAGAGGGGTGACAACCTTGACTTCTTCGGCTGAGAGCGAATGCGTCCAGGACTTCCGTCACTTCAAAACAGCGAAAGGGTGGAATTATGGAACGCCACCCGCGCTATTGTCTTCGATGTAAAACCACTTCCGACACCACCCTTGGGCCGAGTCGACGAAGCTCATCTCCAGGTAGGGACATCTTTATTCGCCTGGATCCGGAAGCCTCCAGTCCTCGGCGGCTCTCCAGTCTTTTCGCCTGGCAGCGGCTTCTCCCGGAAGATCCGCACCTGGAAGATGGCCTTCCAGATCCCCTAGTGCAGGCGAATGCCGAGGAACACTCGCAGAACACGATAAAACACGAAATCTGTTGTATCGCATTAGAAGGAAGGTCGTGCAACTGTATGCCATAGACATACAGCAGCCCGACGTGGAAAGGATGGAGAGGGAAGGACAAATCTCGGGAAATATGCTCCGAGAATGCGACGCGCTCGGTGGCGAGGGGATTGGGCATCTCCTCCTTCTTCGTGGACATACGAACACGCTTAAAGTCATCGGGAGGGAGCAGTCCCTCCCTCTGCATCTCGATGATGCTTTTCTTTGTGGTGTTTGACGGGCGCCAATCGCCCATCTTCTTCACTGGGGCCGCCGCGGAGGCGCTCGCCACCTCCTTTCCGGACACCGCTGTGCCGCGCTTCTTGGCTCCTACCATTGCGGATCGTTTTTCTCTCGCGGAAGGAAAGGAGTGCGCCAGAGGAAGAAGAAGGTGAATGAGGGCCGGGAAAGTTACTTTTCCCTAAGGCCCACTATTTATACCAGCGCTAGGCCAATGTGAGCCTTTGATCCACGAACGTGGCACTCATCACCACCGCCACGTGTGAAGAAAAAACGAAGAGACAGGGACGGTTACCCCCGCATGATCTTTTACGAAAAGATCGTGCGTATTCACAGAGCGACCAGCGGATTAACCGGAGCACGACCGCTCGTTTCCGGTCAAAAAACTGACAAGGTGGGCCCCACGCGCTCTGCCCCACTTCGTAACGTCCCATCGGGAACAAGCGAGTGCACGGTGATGTCATTGCGTACCTCACGACACGAAAACTCTTTCGTATGAGCGTCAGGACGCGAAACTTCTTTTGCATAGGCACCCTGACATGAAATCTCTTTCATATGGGCATTCTGACACGAAATCTCTTTTGTATAGATACTTTGACACGGAATTTGCGTTCGTATAAACTTCATAACACGAAATCTTTTTCGTACAAGATCAAGGAAAAGAAGATTACCTCGCTTGAAGAGTTGCAGAAAATAGCACTTACGGTGCATCCAAGGTAAAATCGCGAGTGTGCAGCTCCCGCAACTCTACCTCACGATGTGCTCACACATCATTTTAATCCCGGATCGTTCGACCTACTAGGCACATCTGGATGCCGTATTCTTTCGAGTACGAAGGTAAGACCCAAGCATCTCTCCTGTGGGCCTGGAGTCGCATTCGAGCTGCGTCCTCCAGTAAACTTTTCGTGTCAACAACTTGAAGAAAAATCCTAGCGGACGCGCCGGGTACCCCTTTTTAAAGGTTAAGTTCGACCCGATAAGACCTCCACGGCCCAGTCGCAACGATCACCTCGCCAAGTTCGAGTCGAATGTCTCGGATTCGTGTAGCCAGAACTATTTTTGCCCGAGATGCAATTAATTGGCCCTGATCTTTCGGGAGAGCCAAGCGACTGAGCCGTACCCTTCTGCGAAAAAATCCAAACACAAGGCGCATTTATTACTCGATACTCGAGCACGCCCCAGACAGGGTACACACCCTTGAAGTCAGGAATTTGACTATTCAGTCGCGGAATCTAGAGAGGAACTTTGAGTGCTTACTCGACTAAAACCAGTCGACCAAACACTCGGGGGTACTGACGTGGGGATGACTCTAGGACCTATCGAGTGGGCCTACCTGGTCCACGGCCCAAGACTAAAGCCCAACGCAGGGCGCCACCCCACAGTTCTAGAAGGACCAGTGGGAGCCCACCCGCAAAACTTGCGGGTCAAGATGGAAAGTTTCCACCGCCTTAGAGCTAGGGTTTGTAACCCCCTCGGGCACGGTTTGAGACCGGGCCACCTATAAAAAGGCTGGGAGAACCATCGAGGGGGATCCAATTTACTTTTCACGACCATAGCCATAGCTCGAGATCAATCTCTCAGCTTGTGCACCCACCTTTATAATCGATCTACTCATAATACAGATCAGAAGAGTAGGAGTAAGGGTTTTACCTCTACGAGGGCCCCGAACCTGGGTAAATCTTGCCCCTGTTAGCCGATGAAGTTATGAGCGCCTAATTTCGTTATCTTACTCGAAACTCTACCAGATCATCCGAGGGAATTGCCGATATGACTAATCGACATACATGTATCAACGTTTCCTGTTAATAGAATTCTAGCATGAGAAATAAACATTTATCATAAACAAGGAATAAGATAATAGACACTTTATTATTGCCTCTCGGGTATATTCCCTTCAGTGGGTCCATAGGAAGTATCTTCTTTGATCCACAAGAGGTCGAAGAGCTACACTGTTTTGTAGGATGATTTTTGAGCAAGGCGTGGGAGAGCGTGACCATTGATTCCTCCACCGGCGCGGACCAAACCGGCAAAAGGTATTGGCAACAAATTAAAGACAAATTCTTCAAGTTGATGGCCGAGATACCGGGGGTGGAGAAGACTCCCCGCAGGTTTAGGTCTCTCCCAGGACGATGGGATACTCTCAAGCCGGCGTGTAAACATTGGTGTGAATGTTTAGAACAAGTGTACGCCGCGCCTCCTAGTGGAACCAATGAGGCCGATTGGGTGAGTTTCGTTGTTCGTTTGAATTGGTGGCCAATTGTTCCATGTGATGTACATTGACATGTTTTGTTGGTTGTAGGAAAAAAATTTCTATGTCAAGGTACAAGGACATGTCGTCCTTCAAAGGCAAGGCATTTGCATATATGCATTGTTGGGAACTACTCAAGAAGAGTGAGAAGTGGAAGGTGAGGGACAATGAAGCTCCACCGAAGGGAGGTGTCTTCACCAAGATGGAGAATGAGGATGATGATGATGAGGCTGTAGGAGGAAGAAACAAGAACAGACTGGATGGGACCAAGATGGCCAAGGAGAAGATCGAGAGGGATGCGGAGGCCTCTAGTTTGAAGGATAGGATTGACAACATGGTCAAGTCCAACGAGATATGTGTGGCTAAAAATTTGGAGCAAAAGAAAGAATTGGAGGAGAAGAGGGCACAAGAGAAACTTGCGAAGTGGCAACACGCGGAGGGGGAGGGGATGCGCAAGGCCGCCATTGAAGAGAAGAAAGCCCTTGCCGAGGAGAAAAGAGCCCTTGCCGAGGACAAGAGAGCCAATGTCGAGGAGACCAAAACCATGGACAAGCTACTTGCGGAAGAGAACAAGATCATGTCGATGAATCGTGATGAAATGAATGAACTGACCCGAGAGTGGCACGACATGGCAAGGATGGACATCTTGGAGCGAAGTAGGCGAGCAAGAGCCGGAAGAGGCCATGTTGTGCCAAGGGTGGATGCCGATGACGGTGCGGAGTGATGGTGTTGGGCATGCGTATATTGAGTGAATCATGACTAATTGTCCTAATATTGGGTTTAATTTTGGATCTTCTATGTTTAATTGTCAAAATACCGCTCAAAACATGAACTCTGTTTTTTCGGTTTGAGGGTTGATTCTGTCAGCCGCGGAATAGACACCACATACTGAAACTGCAAATCAGAAATCCCCACCGATTTGTGGTGTCTGTTTCGGCACAGACTTTTTCGGCCCGTAAAAACGCGTTTTTCGCGCTCTTTATTCGCATTTAAGAGTCCGCGCGATAAAGGGGTCTACTAGAGATGCTCTAAGGTATATGAATTCGTAGTGACATTTTATTATCTAAAGCAATCTATAGGAAAAAAAAAACACCGTAATTATTTAATATTTTAATTCTAAGAAATCCTATGAAATTACACTCTAACATGGCCCTAGTATTCTATTGGAATCATTTTTTTTTCAATAAAAAGCACTATAAATTTGGAAAAAAAATGTCACATTTTTTGTTTATCCTTGCATTGCTTGCAATCCATCAAACCGAACAGAGACAACCCAACGAATCTTCCAAAAAAAATCCTACTCCGCTTTGGGAAGTTACTCTGACGGGTAGCCCCACAAGAAATACCAAGCGAATTAAATTGTAACGGGAAATCATCTCTCGCCTACTATAAAGTCAAGCCCCCTTCTCTCGCCGACTCACCATTTCTTTTCTCGCGTGAAAACAATAACAGAAATCCACCGGCATAAAAAGGTTTCCGAAAACAGAAACAGAACCCTCGTCTCCGGCGACCGCCAGCCATGGTGGACGCTCCCGCCGACGGCAGCAGCAGTAGCGGGGGCACTGGCGGCGGCGGGAAGCGGCCGCCGCCGTCTTCTACGCCTCTGTCCCCCGGTTCTCCCTCCAAGCGTCACAAGGTGAGCTCGGCCCGGGGTCGCTCCCTTCCCGCGTCGGTTTGGACGTCTTGGGTTGACCCAACCCGGCCTCGCAGGCGGAGGTGACGGAGAAGGGGGACGCGGAGACGGGGAAACCCGAGGAGGAGGTGCCCGTGGCCGCGGCGGCGGAGGAGGAGGCGGGGACGAGCTCGAGGTCTCCTAGGGCACCATGGAACAGCCCCAGGCCCTCGAGGCAGCAGCCGGCCGCGACTGGGTCGCAGGCGGTGGAGCCGGTTTCGTGGGCGAGGCTGATATCATACAACCAGGAGGTGCGTGAATGCGTTTGGACTTGGAGTTGTTGAGTCCTTGGTTCTCCATTCTCGTCAGGATTCTCCTTGGGATTCCGCGTTTTGCTCGTTGCGAGCGAATGCTCTGTTTCTCGATGGTTCTTGGCGTTCGTTGGTATCCATATCTACGCTACGTTTTAGAGCTCGTCTGCGTCGATTTCTGAATGGTTCATCACCTCCAGGTTCACTCGTGAAGCTCACTCGAATGCGATGTTTGCGTGGTTTCGTTTTGGGGAATCGCTGGGGTTTGCTCGACTCAAAACGCGCCGCAGGATTTGATGGTTTTGGGGGTTTGATGGTTTTGGGGGTTCGATGGATTTGATGGTTTTGGGGGTTTGCTCGACTCAAAACGCGCATGTACACTTGAGGTTTAAGCAAAACCATGTACTGTGCAGGTTCCTGAATAAGGGCAGTTGACTTCTTCGTTCTCCATTCTCTTCAAGATTCTCTAATCGCCAATAGTTCGTCAGGATTCCACATTTTTCTCGTTTGGGTTGAATGCCTCTGTTTTTTAGAGCTCGCTTGCATCTGTTTTTATGGTTCGGGGTCTTCAGGTTCGTTGGTGGAACGTATTCAACATGTCTGCGTTTTCTAATGGTTCTTGGAGTTTGCTTGCGTCAAGATCACCAACTGTTGATTCAGCTAAGAAATGTAGCACTTGATTCATGATTAACCACTCACGGAATTTTTTCTTAGTTTGAAGATTGCATTGCAAGCCGTTATGTGTAGTTTTGCCAAATTTGTCCTGTCACATCTTGGTGAGAACTTCAGCATATGGAATGTGAAACATTGTATGACCATCGTCTGCTGACTCTTAACGCATTCCTTCTTTTTGTCACCTATGCGTGTATCGCCTTAATTGCTACCTGATACCAACCACCACTGATTGCAGATTCCTCATGAACACGTCATCTTTGACACTGAATTTTATGTCGGCAGAAGTGGCGATTGTGAAATTGGTTTCATGCATACTAGCCGTGTTCTATGCAAGTTGAGGCGTCTTGAGGTACTAGTAACCTTGATATGGTTCTGTAATAATAGAGTGCAGCCATGCTGTTACATTTCTTCGTTGCTTGCATAAACATTGTGCTGTTTATTCCTCCAGAAACCAGGTCGATGTCTGTTACAAGTCAAAGGCAAAACTGGTCTGGTTGAACTTAATGGTTCAATAATTGGCAAAGGCGAAAGCCGTCACCTTTTAGAAGGGGATAAAGTTGCCTTTTGCAAGCTTGCCTATGTATCCTTTTTAAGGTTAATCTGTTCTTACAATGTACTTTGCCCTTTTCTGTCATCTGTCCTGTCTTCATGGATTTCACTAGTAGTAGTTACTCCGATAATGAGATAAGCTTACAGATTTGTTAGTTTGAATTTTTCTCTCAAATCCTGGGAGTGAACCTTAACCTGCCGGCAGATTTTCCAGCCTAACAACACAATACGAATCTCTGCATCAGCCACTACATGTTCTCAGCATTTTAAGAATAGACTGAAACAAGGAATTCTCGGTCCAAATGCTATTCAAGTTACTCTTGGCAATTTCAAGTACTATCTTAGGTAATATTCTTAGCTGATTTTTTCAGCTATCCATTATCTATGAGACTTATTATGTTTGTCAGCTGTTTATCCCCCTCCGCAAGTTTGACAGCTTATGTCTGGGCAAAGTTTCTTGCGGTATTTGGTTGGGTCGCCTTTTTCTGATTATTTATGTAATCATCCGTTCTCACTTCATGCAGTGAGAATACAAAGAATGTGCTCTTATCAGCTGCAAGTGTACACATGGAAAAGAAATTCAGACTCATGGAAAAGGGGCTCATCAAAAGCTTATTAAGAACTTCGTCTTTAAACCCGCGAATTCTATTGTCTGGTCCATCCGGTATTTTTCAGCATTTCATTGTTATTTTAGATTAACTAAGGCCCACAGGATGTGCTGATTTATTTTCTGATTGGCAATTTCGTAATGCTTGTTTGTCTACTTATTTAACTATTTTGCAAACATGCTTCTAGGGTCTGAAATTTATCAGGAAACATTAATAAAGGCCCTTGCAAAGAATTTTGATGCTAGACTTCTCATCGTTGATTCTCTTCTGCTGCCTGGTTAGTCTGAAATTGCCGTGCAATAGGCATCTAGGTTACATATTGATGCTTTTCTGATCCTATTTTTGATTCACTGTTGAACATTTCTACAATGAACTTCACGCAGATTCTTCTGGTGATCAAGAAGCTGAGACCCTGGGTATAGACGAGTTAATGGAGGTACTGACTGTTGGTGATCATATTGTCTGAAATCTAATCTTCTACAGCCTGCCAGAATATCATTTTCATTGTCTTTCAGGTGATTTCAGAAGAAAGCGTAAATAGCAATTTGATTGTGTTAGTTAAGGATGTAGAGAAAACGCTGACTGGAAGAACAGAATTACATGCATCACTAGGGAAGGAAGTTCCACATGGTGTTCTGATAATTGGATCTCGCACTGAGAAAGACAGCCCGAAAGATAAGGTATGCGAACTAAATTGAAATTTAACACAGCAGTTAAGATGCTATGGGATTGGTATTTTTGAGGTAGAATAGGAAAGAACATCAGATAGGCTGAAACCCCTATATTTTAGAAATGATTGAGACATGGGTGAAACGTAGGATATCCCAGAAAAATCAGACTATCTACACTCTCAAGGACAAACACGACCTAGGTGGTTTGAGTAACGTTTCGGCATATTAGAGTAAACCTAAAACAACTCCTGCGACTGGAGGATTGTGAATGCCAGAACTCACAAATTGAAATGCAACAAATATTTCCCTTGCGCCTCTCCTTTTGTCAGCTTTATATTGTTACGTTCAATGTATGTTAACAGAGTGCCCTCATCTGTTTCTCGGCAACTTCTGACGTGGTCTGTCTTTTAGTCACATCCAACAGTATTACCTCTTCCGGGGTTTCGTAGAGTCACCAGGATTACTACCTCTTCCGAGTCGATAGTTGACACGATCTTGGTAAACTTTTATCCTTTACATATTGTTTGTAGGCGTATGAAGATGCATGATGTAAGAACTACTCTAACAAATAATTTAAAATATGCAGGGCTCCTCTGGAAGTACATTGCAAGAAAGAAACAAAGATTCAACAAACTCAATGAAGCATCTAAATAATCTTTTCCCTAATAAAATTTCCATTGAACTTCCAAAGGTAGTTTTAACCCCTATCACTTCTGTTAACCATTAGCTTGTATGTAGTATTCTGTCTAACCTAGAGATTCATGTTTTCTCTTAGGACGAAGCACAGCTATCAGGGTTGAACAAACTACTAAGACTTGATGCTGAAAACCTTAGAGTGAAAGCCAACACTGTTAATCTTCTTAAGGTAAGCTGCAACAGAGAGTCTCTAAAGAAGTTGACAGTTATTCTATAGTGGGACCCTACAAGTAGTAGGACTGTTTGCTCGAGAAACTTAATTGCATGATTTCGTTTCTAGCTTGCTGTCTGATTGAAATGTATATGTAGTGCTTGTTATACAAAAACAGTTTTTTAAAAGGACTTTGTGGTGCTCTACTTGACTAAAACAATGCCTGTACTGATTTATAGTTTTCATGCCATGGAAGCGTTATTCCCTTGTAATCAGTGTACTCCCTCCGTCTCATATTAATTGTCTCAAACTTGGACAAAAATGGATGTATCTAGACATATTTTTAGTGTTAGATACATCCACTTTTGTCCAACCTTGAGGCAATTAATATGAGACGGAAGGAGTACTATTAAAATATCCCCTTAGAAACCACCGATGGATGTGGAACAACTTTTGCTAAAATAGGTGTTTGGTATCTTGAGTTACAAATGTCCTCCACCGTTGTTTTCCATTCTTGATCAGAACTTTGTGAGTGATACCTTCACTATACATGTTTAATACATTGGTTTATGATCTAGTTTCTGACCGGCTGTAAAATGGGATGCGACAATATTGAAGAATTATCCATCAAGGATCGATTGCTGACTCATGATGGTAAGTTGTTCCTTGTATTCTCAGTCATGGATCGCTTGTTCATATATTTTCAGTAATAAGTATAAATACTGAAAACTTGTGATTTTCCGATTTATTTCAGAGGTGGATAAGGTTGTTAGTAGTGCTGTTTATTTTCACCTTTCGCGTAATAAACCTGGTATTTCCGTGGGTGCCAAACTTGTACTATCAACAGAAAGGTAAATAGATGATGCAACTATCAGACACCAAAATAAACTTCGGTTAGGTGTTTCTGTGGAATGCTAAGTTAAATTTATTATTGCAGTCTCAGGTATGGGCTTAATGGTGTAAAGAACATGGATAGTGGTAGCTCAAAGAAAGCACTGAAGGTGTCCCCTGCCTCTCTGTCTAGCTATTCAAAATTTCCTGATGCTTAAATTCATCTAAGTCTTTTTTTCCAGGATTTCGTAGAAAATGACTATGAGAGAAATCTCCTGTCAGATATTATTGAACCTGATAATATTAGAGTATTCTTCGACGATATTGGAGCCCTGGAGGATGTAAAACAGACGTTACATGAATTGATTATAGTCCCTCTAAAAAGACCTGAATTATACAGCAAAAGTCAGCTATTAAAGGTACGCATGTACATTTAAGCATAGTATAGAGATATTTTGAAACATGATAAAAACCTGACACACCTGAACATGAAAAACATTTGGTATTAACTATCGAGTTCTCTTTTATCACGTGTGCATTTTCTCTCCAGTTTTTTGACAAAACCTAGAATGTTTCATATGGAAGTGTAACCAAATATGGCTCTCCAAAACAGAGTAACAACATGATTATGTGTGTGTGGTTACTTTATTGGAAAACTGTAGTAACTAGGAGGTAAGATTGTTGTTTGTTGTAAGATATTTAAAATTACTGGAACAGCGGATTACTGGGTTATGGGAAGATAAAAGAAGTATATGTAGGGATGGATGTTTTACATGAAAAAAAAACGTTGTGAAGGTTGATAACTCACTGAATTGAAGCACCACTTTCTTGTTGGCAGACAGTGAAGGGAATATTGTTCTTTGGACCTCCCGGCACTGGAAAAACAATGCTTGCAAAAGCAGTAGCTACTGAATCAGGTGCAAAATTTATCAACATAGCAATGTCAAGCATCACGTCAAAGGTATGTTCAATCAAAACAACAATTGGTTGCAGTGCTCTTCTGTGCTAAAGCTGGTCATTTTCCATCTTTTTTCAGTGGCTTGGGGATGGAGAGAAATATGTGAAGGCCATTTTCTCATTGGCAAGTAAAGCAGCTCCATCTGTAATATTCATTGATGAGGTCTGCAGGCAGGCAATGAAGTCTGTAATAATTATTCACTCGCTTTCTTGTTTATGTATTGTGCTCACATTTTTGTATTTCTCTTACAGGTTGACAGTATGCTTGGAAGGAGAGAAAGTCGGGGAGAGCACGAAGCCTTGCGCAAGATGAAAAATGAGTTTATGGTACATTGGGATGGATTGCGTACGAAAGATAAAGAACGTGTATTGGTTCTTGGAGCCACAAATAGGCCTTTTGATCTTGATGAGGCAGTCATTCGAAGGTTCGCTCGCAGGTAGTGCCTCAATATTCCCTGAACTTGACAAATTTAGGGTTTCTCGTTAACTCTTAGGTGCTGATTCTTATTGTTGGTTGGCAGATTAATGGTGAACCTTCCTGATGTGTCAAGTAGAGAGAGGATTTTGAAACAGATACTGCGCGAAGAAGAGTTGGCAGCTGACGTGGATCTTCAGTCGCTCGCCAATATGACTGATGGATTTTCAGGAAGTGACTTGAAGGTATGTTGATCTGGCTTTCTTATTCTGTTTATCAATGAGAAGGTTTCTCATCGACTTCCCTTTCCCCACAGAATCTCTGTATAGCTGCAGCAAACCGGCCCATTCTCGAACTCTTGGACAGAGAAAAAAAGGTGGGAACATGAGCTCCTCGCCCTCCCGTGCAGCACACAGACCGGTGTGGCTAAAAAACCTACTGTTTTGTGCAGGAGGCGCGTTTAGCGAGAGAGGAAGGTAGGCCCGAGCCTGCATTGCTAGGAAGTGATGCCCTCCGCCGTCTTAGCATGGATGATTTGAAATCTGCCCGTGATCAGGTGAGGAACCACATAGCAGTTTGCCTCAAATCCTGGAAAAGCTTCTTCCTGCCAATTAACAGGTTCTTTACTGCCTGTTGAGCACATAATAACCAGTGGCACGATTTTCTGTAGGGATCCGCTAGCTTCTCCTCTGACTCAAACACAATGAGTGAACTTATTCAGTGGAACGAGCAGTATGGCGATGGCGGGTCGAGGAGGAAGAATAATCTGAGCTACATCATGTAGGTAGAAGAACCACACAATCTGTACAGTTGCTATACTGCCCTGGAGCTTTGCCAGTGCACAACTTGGTGTGCTGAGTAACAGTCGGGTTTTTGTCTGCTCCCTCCGACGTCCCCTGTAACTACATTTTGCCCACCTAGTCATCTTGGTTGATGATCTGAGTCGAGGTTGACACCATATGGTTTTGATCTTATGGTGATCTGTTCATTTAGCTATAGGCCTTGTGAAAAAAGGAAAGAAAAATGATATAGGAATGTGGCCAGGTGAAATTTTGATCCAGTTGTACTAACTTCATTCCTGCATTCATTGTATTCATTGTGATTTTACACTGCTCTGATTTTGCGATGTCAATAAATATTGTCAAGACTTGGAAGAAACACATCTCTTATTTTTGTATTTTTTTCCTGATCTGGCCCTCCTCTAAGACTAACTATATATGTGGCCCTATCTGAGAACTAATTTTAAATATTGCGCCCTTCTGCTCTCCAAGAGCATGGGTGGTTGGCGCCGACGTACTGTACAACATATCGGCTCCGTTGCATCCGGCGCCGACACGTTCCGCGGTGCTGCACGCTATCAACTCGGTCTCGATCTCAGCAGCTACCTTATTCAGCTTTTATATGAACCTAAATACTACTTATATGATTTTTTTTTGACTTGCTTTTATTTGAAATCTTAACGGCTGGGTAATCTGCATTTGATTGGTTCTTCACTGCACACCGCCAAACATGTATGAAACATGTAGTATTACGTCCACACTTCACATATCCATGCTAATTAAGCGTTGACCTTTTTTTAGTATTAGCACAATTGATATAAGTAGGGACTTTTAAATTGATGTAACCTAAATTTTGACAATAATATTTGTGAGATTATGTCCAGGAATACTCCAATTGGACCGTCTCCTAATCTTTCTGCGGTCTAGTCCACAAGTACAGTACTAAATATTTTGTAACCGACCCCTCTTGTCCTCCTAGGGCAACAGGGGGACCCTACCCCTACCGCCCTCGAACCTCCCCTCTCTCCTACCTCCCCTCTAAAAGTACAAGGATGCCGCCTAGAGGGGGAGGTCAATAGGCGTTTTAAAATAATTACGGTTTAGTCTTGAGCAAATGCGGAATAAAACTAGCGTTTAATTTATTAAGCACAAAAACTTGTACAACTTAGGTTTACCTATGTGCACCAACAACTTATGACTATGTGATAGCAAGATAGATGACTTCAACCACGATGGCTATCACAAAGATAAATGCATAAATAACGAGTTAGATTATAGAAATAACCGAAGCACAAGGAGATGCCGATATGATTACCGAAGTGAAGGAAAACAGGGTAGGCTACACTAGCGCAAATCAAAATTTCTACCGCGTCAGCCAAGATCCACTACAAGATATAGATCGCGAGATTACCACTAGACGTGTTGTGACGATTTTGGTGAAGCGGGTCGGGGCAGGGTAGTCGTACGAATCCTCCAGATCTCGTCGCTCCCACGAACAGTTCCTCTTGGCGGCTCATCCAAGTGCTACAGGTGCAGCACCTCTATCGGTATCCACACATGCGGCGTGGAAGCACCGTTCGCCGGACTGCTAGATCCGCGCGGGCGGCAGGGACGAGGAGAGACGGTGGCTGCGGTGGAATGTGGTGCAGAATTAGCAACCCTAAAACACACAACCTCCTCTCCTTTATATAGAAGTCCCCATAATGGGCTGCCACTGAACAATCCACTCTGGAGTCCATTAGCTCATTTTGGATCCAATCCGAAATCTGCTTCTTCTGCCTTAAGTGTGAGACCCTATAGGTCCACGCACGTT